>CM055645.1:13930524-15130524 GCA_029378325.1 Elaeagnus macrophylla | reverse complement strand
CCTTCAACAACATTTGTCGAAAGATCTTTAATATGAATGTCATCTTCCATTTCGACTAAAGAAGCCTAACTAACTAAATTATGAACATTTTGATAAATGATTAATACATGACTTATGTGCTCTACTTTAAAAAATAACATGAATAATGTTCTACCATCTTGAAAAAGAAATAGGTAAAACACTAGCACCCTTTGCCCTCAAGCAAAAATAAAATATTTCAAGTTCTTCCTTTTTTATAGGGTTAAATTTATGTTTTTTTTTCTTTGGAAGAGGAGCACAAATGGTCTATTTTTAAAAAAAATTGATACAAAAGTCCCGTAATTATTGTATCAGGAATTAATACATAGCTCTTTTATAAAAAAAAAAAAAGAGTACATATGTCCCATAATTATTAAAAATAAGCATATAAAATTTCATAATTATTTAAATTGATACACTTTAGTCCTAGGATTAAAGTGCACATTTTCTAATTTTTATAAATAATTGGGAACTAGAAGTGCCTCGTCATAAATTTTGAAACTAAAATATATATTTGTACATAATAAAAAAACTTCTAGTATATTTTTTCCGTTTTTTCCCCCTTATTTTACTAATTTTCTTTATGGGGTTGAAACTTGGTTAAGCCATGTGCAGAAATCGTGATACTTAATTGTTTAAATCCTACTTAATTAGGGTCAAACAATGACCAAAATCCACGTGTAATACAATAATTAAAGTAAAAAAAATATTCCAATTGATGATTAGAAAAGTGGAGCCTCCTAAGCTGTTTAAAAAAGTGGTAACATGCAGAAATTTAACCAAGGGCATTTTAATTTGTACCATATATTGAAGCCTATAAATGAGGAAGTGCATGTATGTCTGATCGCCATGCACACACTCTCTCTCCTTTAACTAATCACTAGTTACTACAAAAAGATATCTAGCTTCCTATAAAGTACACCACTTGTGAAGTACTTTGAAGAATGGTGTCTAAAGTAGAAGAAGGAAAGAAAAAGAAGCAACAACAACGAGAGCAACAATATAACCACCAATATCAGCATAAGCAAATGCATTGTAACAAAGGAAAAGTTGTCAAATTCAAGAGAAGCACTTCCAATCTTGAAGAGGATGGTGTTTCCTCTGCCATTCTTTTTCTTGCTTGCATTGCCTTTGCTCCTTCACATACTTAGTTTTATACGTCAATCACGTAATTTAATGTTTCTAGTTATAAGCCAGTTCTTCAAATCTATCTGCCTTCTCTTCTTCTACAAAACATAGTTATACTTCTCCTTGTAATATTGTAACTTCTTTAGTTTCTGCTTTTATTCTTCCATATTCGTACCTTTCTTGTTATATAACTTCAAATTAATTTCATTCCTGGCCCTTTCGCTTGCAATTCCTGCCATTAATTCACTATGTTCTAAAAACATATTTTCTAAATTAAACATTTTTCCCATACAAATTTGTAACTTATATCTAGAAGTCACATCTTTGTGCTCTTAATGAGTCTTGTGGTTCATGCGTAACAACATAAGTCCACAATAAGCATTGGGTCATGCAGATCATTGAGAGATTTATATAAGTGTCCAAAATTATTAAGCTTGGGGTTAACATTGATTCTACTTGTAATAACTTGGTTCCATCTTAAAAGGATTGACTATAGTAACCCAAATCTTTATTAACCGTTGAGTCACCCCAAATCTAATCAATGTGAAATTTTATTTGCGCATAGCCAACAATAAATAAAAAAAGCATATATAGAATAAGAAGTAACTCTTATACCAAACGAAACTGGGCATTTGCTATGCTAGCTAGTAACTAAATTAATTTAAGTGTGTTCTTAACTCTCCTTATCATCAATGAGTTAAGGTAGTTTTTAAATTAAAATAAAAAAAAAAAATCCTAATTAATGAAAAAGACAGAACATGGGTTTTAAAATACCCACATGTGCTGTTTCCATCTCTCACCATTGAACCTGTGCTTGTTGTTCCAAATTTTTGTGACAATGTACTATCGTTAGAAAAGTATTGTGATAGATGGAGACAATTCCTCCTTAGCCTTCTTCCTTTTGGCATTATTGAATATTCTCCTTTTGAAAACGGCAAGTCTATTTAGAAGATAGAAGGCATTATGATTAGATTGGACTATAAGTTAATTAATAACTATGTCATTCTCAATCCTTTTTTTAGTAGTATGTTATTAATTATTGAAATTTTTTAATTACGGATCAAATATACTTAGAGGAGGGTGAATAGGTTATTTTCAAATTTAACAAATATTAATTATATAACCTAATCACAACGGCCAGACATGCAATCGCGTGTAAAAATAAAATGCGGAATTAAAGAACAACACACGAGATTTTTAGGTGGAAACAACCTAGGCTACACCAATGACCTAAGAGGAAAACCACCGGTCCACCGGTCCACCTAACTATCTACTATGAAAATCAATATTCAATTACAACCACTGGTCCTAGACTACCCTTCACAGATAGATCCCCCTTATGTAATTTACTTACGAGCTATCGCTCCTTTCATAGCCTCCACAAGCTAGGTGTCTGGATCTGGACCAACGTTCCGATCTACTTGAGTCCCACAAGATCAATCGAACCCATCAACTTCGGTAATTTCGAGTCACACAAAATACCGAACACATCACCTCAGTACCTGAAACGTTAGCACAAATAACACAAGTGCAAAGTGTGTCCTAAAGCAGATTCAACAATGAAAAACCCTAACTAGCAAATTCAATATCATATAACGTAAAAATCAAATCAACTAGCAAACTCTAGAACAATCATGTAAAGATTAAAATCATGAAAAGCAATTAGGCAAATGAATTATTCAAACATAACCACACAATATGTTTGAACAATTAAAACAAGAAAGTGCCTAAGATTAATAGATGAAGAGAATAAGATTTTTCTTTAAAAACTCAATTAGCTGTAGAAAATATTATTTCGGTGTGGGTGAATATTTTGCACAAACAAGTGTTGCTTATATAGAGTCCAGTTTGACTTGAAAGAGGATTAATAATAGAGTACAACTCTACTAATATCAGGATTTATCTTTTACAACAATTTTACTGAGGTTAGGATTTTACTTTCACAACAATTCTACTCATGTTAGGATTTTGCTTTCACAACAATTCTACTCAAACAAGGACTCTACTTTCACAACAATTCTACTCATATAAGGATTCTACTTTCACAATAATTCTATTCATTCTAGGATTTTGCTTTCACAACAATTCTACTCATACCATGATTTTGCTTTCATAAGAATTATACTCATACAAGGATTCTACTTTCACAACAATTCTACTCATATAAGGATTCTACTTTCACAACAATTCTACTCATATAAGGATTTTGCATTTAACATTAAATGAGTCAAATTGGTAAAAGTAACATATGGGTCGAATTAAAAATAGAGTTGTAGTAGAACTGAAAAACAGGCTCGATCTATCTAGCCAATGCTCGATCGATCTAACTATGCAATTTCAAACCCGAGAGCAGCTAGATTGAAGTCAGTCTATACTCGATCGATCAACTACTCAATTGATTGAACTGTCCTCTCGATCGATCGACCAACATGTGCACAGTTTCTTTTCGTTACGATTCATACTAAGTGTAGTGCTCAATTGTGTGAGGGTGTATGGGCATTGTGAGCTTGGTGACTCTATCATCTGATTAAACGATGGACGCTTATGCAGATTACAATCAAACATTTTGTCCACAAAAATTGTCAATACTCATAAACTTTACAATTATACCACGTGCTTACGCACTTGGTACATAGACATATGAGTCCTAATCTTTATTTCTTTTTAAGAAGAGAAATATAATTAGGTGTTCATGATATAGTTTGGTATAATTTTTAGCAAAAAAAAAAATAATTAAATTGTACCATTTATATAACTTAAATTAAACTAAATTAGATTATTTGTTTAATAAAATTATTAAAACCGAACAATCCGATTTGGTTAACGATTTTTTTTTTTATGTTTTTTAAATTTAAATTTTTTTTCCTTCAAATCATATTGAAACTTGAAATTAACATAAGAAAAAAAAAACTCTAAATCTAACCAAATTACTTTAGATATGTTACAAATATAAATAATTTAACATTCCACATAAACTAACAATTAAATACATAAAATTTATAAAATATAAAATCATCATAAACTACATGCAACTAAAAATTGCCTACTGTATGAAAAAGAGCTGAAATTGTAAAAAAAAAAAAAAACTAACTAATATTTAATCTTTAATAATAAATAATATAACATATTTCTTATTTTTTAAAATAAACAATAATATAATATATTTTTAAAAATAAGATTTTTTTATATAATATATAACGGTTCGGTCCGGTTTGGATAATTAAAAAATTCAAAAAATTGAATCGAACCATTTGAAAAATGGTTTGAAAAAATGTAAACCAAACCGAATCATTTGACTCACATAACTGTTCAGACCGGTTTCAATTCGGTCTAATTTTTTGATTTAATCAAATTTAATCCAATTTTTGAATACCATCATAAAGTAAAATATTAGACTATATAATAAAAATATTATCTAATTCTAATTAATTTTACTAGAAATCTCAAATAACTATAGAAAAACAACAAATACTCTAAAACTCATAACATCAAAAACTAATTAATCTAACACTAACTTATATATCCTTTCAATTTAAAAAAAAAAATGTACTATTTTTATTATTATAAATTTTAAAAATATTATTTTAAGTAATTTTTTAAAAATTTAATCTATATCATTTCATATATTTGTATAATTGGTACCTTCTTTCTTCTTCTTTTTCAATTTGATATCATATCAGAAATTGAACTAGGAAAGGCATAAGTACCGCAACTTTATAGGCTAGCAAGGTTTAGGAATTAAAAAATGTAAACAATAAAAAAATAAAAACTGAAAAAGATTAACAAAAATAATTGGAGTAGACATGTGATATTTTATTTTTTTAATAATAGAATGAAGTAACGTATATGTTATCCTTAAATTATTTAATTAATTTTATTTTTTTTTAATATAAAAATTATATATTCATTTTTTTTACAATATTAAAAAATATATATTTATTTTCTTACAACATCAAAAAAATATATAATCATAGTTAATTTTGATGGTGCAACAGTAATAACTCTCTGTCAAAAGGAAAATAACAGTAATAAATATCTCTAATACAATTTCAAAGTATGGTATATGTTACTTTTATCCGAAAATCATAAAGATTACACACTTTGATATGTTCATGGTTTGTCGAGGTGAACTATGTCTATTGTCTAGGTAAATTTAGGTAATAACAATAATTTATATACAGTAATCGTGTTCCCAATTTTGATAGCTAGTAAAATCAATTTAAAACTCTACAAAAAGCATAATTCTTAATAAAAATGTCTCATATTTAAATAATTATAAATACGTAATAATTTTAATATCTAGCTTTATTCAATGAAGTGTTAAAAGACTTGATTAAGGAAAAAAATATAGAAAAAATAATAAAAATAACACACTCAAAATTTATAATAACAAAAATAACAACTCGATTCAATTGAATTTAAATGATGATAATTTAAATCCATTCAATATTAATATGTGTTATTTTTATTACTATAAATATAAAACTAACAGGTGCATGACCGAGAAATAATAAAACAGTAGTACCGGGCGGTCATGGGATTCCCCAATCTCAATCATCGACTAAGTAATCACAATATATGCTGAATATACCTAAGATTATTTTATCCACTTGGTATAGCATGTAATAGTTGACTTTTTCTCAGCCAATCCCATTCAACTTTCCAAATTCAACATATCACCTTTTTAATTTATCATTTAATTGAGACCATCATGCTTATAGTAATACTTTATATCCATAACAATTAAAAAGTATGTGCTTTTGGTTAATATTTATGTGAAATTATAAATTACAAGAATTTCTTGCTATCCATTAATGTACATAAGTAAGAAATTAAATCAAACTAGGTTGTATATATAACTATGGAAATTAATATTGAATTTTTTTAATTTCTTGTTTGTATGTATATTATTCAGCAAGTTTATTTTAGAAACTATACTGCACCGTTTCTATCGAACAAGTATTATTTATGACAAAATAATTAATAATCCCATGCATAAGAGCCAGAGGATACTGCTTATGAATTAGTATAAAGGGTAAAAATACTTCTAAATGCATCTCTTAATCTGTAAGATCTGCTTTTGTACTTTTTTCAGTGCGCTCATTCTCATGAATGCCGGCTATATAAACCTTATGTAACATTCTCATAAGGAATCTTTTATTCTGCAAAATCCAAATTCTGTGTTCACATTTTTAATAGAGTACCCTTTTGAGACGTTTCACTACTGTAACTATCAGAGTGGCAGTCGGGTGTGACTTAAAACCTAAAATGGATCGAAATTATATCTTACAATATATAATGAAACAGATTACAACACAAGAAGAAAAACCCAATTTTGCATTATGGTAGAAAACTTAAAATATGTTCAAAATTAAGCAACAACTTTTAAAGATCCATTCAAAGTTATGTTAAGCTAAATTTTAGAGTAGTTTAAGAATTCAGATATTTCTGATATGTACTAAGAAAGTTTTAAGGGGTAAAAAAAATTTAAACAAAAATTACCCATATGGTCCCTAAACTTGCATCTTTTTCCTAAATATTTATAGTGACACTTTAATTCCTAAAATACTTGCGTCTTAAAATATAGGGACTAAAGTGTACATTTAAAAAATAAATTATAAATTTAATTATAAAAGTTTATAAATTAAAATATCTTAAATATATAATTTTAGTAGTGACTTGACTGTACTAGTACCCAAATTTTATGTGAATAAATCAATAAATAGTCAAAAACGTGACATGCCACTAAAATTTGAGACAATAAAAAAACGAAATAGCCTTTTTATGACATTTCATTGATGTCATATTAATACTATAGAGCAACAATTTTTGGCTGCAAAAGCAAAATAATAATATCCCAAAACATTTGAAGAGAGAGCCCACCAGAACTTTGTTATAAAAATATAATTGTTCTATGTTTGTCAAAAAGAATTGTTTATTTTAAAGAAGACTAGTAGCTAAATTGTTTATTAAGTTATTAATTGCCTTTAATGTTTAAATTATAGCCTTGTAGTTAACGGCTGAATTAGTATAAAAACAAGCCTTGCTTGGCAATAGGTTCTTTCATGGACTCTGTTGTAAATCCTCCAAACAAAACTAAAGGACTAAAAGGAAACAAAAATAGTATATTCATCAAGAAATGGCTCTTCCTATTCATACAACTCCAAAGGAGTTTTACAATGAAGAGATCAGAACAGTTGATTTTGGTGGTTTTGATCTCAATCCAATATCAGACACGACTTCTTATCCTTACCCTTACATGCCTTTAATGGAAACAAATTCTTTTAACTTTAGTTTTCCTTTATCAGGAGAAAATCGAGATCATAAGAGGCTTAAAAGAGGTGCAAGTATGAATGGATCCATATCAAGTAGTACTTATAGTGTTTATAGTGGTGGAAGTAACATTACATGTAATAGCAATAGCAGCAGTACTAATAGCTTGAGTAACAGCTCGTCACAGTGTCAATTTCGCAAGCATATTTTAGCATACAATCAAAGGTACCTTGCAGCTGAGGCTGTTGAAGAAGCAGCAGCAGCTATATTCAATACAAATGATCAAAGTGGAAAAGAAGATTTGGTTTCTGATGAGATGAAACTTGTTCAACTTCTCATTGCTTGTGTTGAAGCTGTTGCATGTCGCGATAAGTCACATGCCTTACTGTTGTTATCTGAGCTTAGAAACAATGCTCTGGTGTTTGGTTCTGCTATTCAGCGTGTAGCTTCCTGTTTTGCTCAAGGCCTTGCTGATAGGTTAGCACAAGTTCATCCACTTGGAGCAATTGGTTTTATTTCACCCAAAATGGCTTTATGGATGTTGGAATTGAGAAAAAGGAAGAAGCATTAAGCCTTGTGTATGAAATTTGCCCACATATTCCATTTGGTCATTTTGTGGCCAATTCATCAATTTTGGAAGCTTTTGAGGGAGAGAGTTTTGTTCATGTTGTGGATTTAGGCATGAGCCTTGGTTTGCAACATGGACACCAATGGCGCAAGCTGATCAAAAGCCTTGCGAATCAAAATGGCCAACCACCATGCCTTGTTAGAATAACCGGTGTTGGCCTTTGTGTTGATAGATTTCAAATAATTGGGGGTGAGCTTGAGGCTTATGCAGAGAGTTTGGGAATAAACTTGAAGTTTTCTGTGGTAGAAAGCAACTTAGAAGACCTACGGCGTGAAGACTTAAAACTTTATGAAGGTGAAGTTCTTGTAGTGAATAGCATTCTTGAGCTGCATTGTGTGGTTAAAGAAAGTAGAGGAGCTCTAAATTCAGTATTGCAGATAATACATGAACTTTCACCAAAAGTTTTGCTACTTGCTGAGCAAGATTCAAGTCATAATGGACCATTTTTTCTAGGGAGGTTTATGGAGGCCTTACATTATTACTCAGCAATATTTGACTCAGTAGATGCTATGTTGCCTAACTATGACACAAGAAGAGCCAAAATAGAACAATTCTACTTTGCTGAGGAGATAAAGAACATTATTAGTTGTGAAGGGCCTGCAAGAGTGGAGAGACATGAGAGGGTGGATCAATATATGGAGGAGGAGGATGAGTCGAGCCGGATTTACAGCTGCGCTGATTAAGATGATGGCTCAAGCTAGGCAATGGCTTGGACAAATCAAAGCTTGTGAAGGTTACACTATTGTTGAAGAAAAGGGTTGCTCAGTGTTTGGTTGGAAATCAAAGCCTATAATAGCCGTTTCTTGCTGGAAATGCTAATGCTATTCTTGCTTTGCTGCCTAGTTTTAATTGAATCAACAAGAACAAGTTCAATAAAGCAATGCACATTTTAATTTTTAGAAACTACCAAACTGGATGGTTGTTAGTTGTGTGTTTTAGAATAATCGTGTTGTGTTTTTGTCATTAGGATGTTAATAAAAATAATGACTATCAATGTTATCAATTTAAAATAAGAGAAAAAGGCTTATATATGTAATGACTACTGTAATTGATTGTACTATATTACTCAGTAATTGTAAATTTGTAATTCACCTATCGTTCACTTATATTTTCATTGATTTACCTGCTTTTATTCCTTTTATTGTTAGAGATAAATCATCTTTAGTTACATCTTGATTTTTTACATTATTTTTTTTATATAATATATTTTTACATTAAATAAAAACTCTAAACATAATATTAAAATAAAAATTACATTTAGGAAAATATATTGCTACACCATTTTTTTGTTTTTTCTACAACCCATTAAATGATAATTTGAAAAGGAGATATATATATCCTTTTTGGTGCAGAAAAATAACACAAAATAAAAGGATATACCTGTCAATTTTAAAATTTTGCATTTAATGTGCTATGGAATCAACAAAAAAGGCGTGACAATATCTCCTCTCATACATTTAAATAAAAATAAGAATTCTAAATATGATAATAAAATAATGATTATATCCAATAAATTCTCTAATAATATAATGATTATAATATTTAATAAAAATTTCAAATATTATTTTACTTTCATAATTAATTTAAAAATATAAGAAAATTAATTATGTATTTATTTCAATTATAATATATAAATTAATCAAAGAAAAAATTAAAATAAAGTTTTATTCTTATATGATGTACGTATTTTTAAATAGTAGCTAAAAAACATAAAGTAAGGTAATTGGAATCGTGTTAATGAAAATGTCAAGCGTGAAACAGATAGAGCTTTTGTAGCATTTTTTCTTTTTTGGGTTATTTTTGCTAATTCTTTTTATTAATTCATGCCACTGCTTATGATAATGTCTCAACTTGAATTGTCCCTCCCTCTCCTAAACTTTTTGTTATGCCTGGATTTATGCTTTCCGACTTTTGCAATAACCCATTATTTGGATTTAGCAGCTCTCTGATTCAAAAATCGTGAAATATAAGTCAACATACTCCTGCTCAGGCACCAGGGTTGAAAGAGTAATTTCTGACTAAATGCTGAAAACACTGCAATTTTGAAAGAGTTGTTAGCTCCTGTAACTAAAGTATCGTTAATGTATCTGGTCTTAGACAAATCAATAACCCATCTCATATTACCATTACACAAACTTTAGTAACAAATAAAAGATGAAATTGACATGGATTTGTCACTTAATTTTATACTTTATCGGAAGATTTGTCTCTTAATCTTCCTTCTAAACGCCTTAATGAAAAATAAAGCACAAAGCTAAGCACAAGCAGGACCTTACAGATCTGATTAACTTTTAAATAAATTAAGCATTTTTCTTTACTGCTTTCCTCTGTAATGGAATGAAATAACGCTGAAATAGACATCTAAACAGAGGATAATTAGGATAAATGAAGTGAGCAAGAATACAAAAACATTTTACAGGGCATATACCCATTTCAGAGTTTACATATTGGTAACAGGTAAAGAAATCACACACTCTCGTTCCAACTTCTGTCCCATACTATTCAAAGAATTACAAGTGCTTAAATTAGAAGCACTGACAGAATAAGCATTTCCTAGAGTTGTTGTATTGCCAGAAGATGAGCTACCAGCAGGATGAGCCTTCCTATATTTAGAAAACAGGTAAACAACTGATACAGTTTTACATTCTTCCTTAGAGTTGCTAATAGAATGATGGTCTACAGAACTTGGTTGCGATATTTTTAAGCAACTTTCACTGTCTATTGTCATTTCTTCCTCTTGGGAAGAGTTTATAGTATCCAAACAATCATTAGAGCCTATGGAACCACCGCTTTCTTCTATCTTCATGGGATCAGAAGCAGGCAAGCTTGCAAAAGAACAAGTATCTACATCTCCTATCTGCATGGAGGGTGAAATTAAGCTGCGCTGAGAACCCACTTTAAGTTTCATTAGAGTGGCTTCTGCATCAAAGGAAGAGAGTAGTCAACAATCATAATTCTTAACATAGGAGCAATTGTAGAAGCTATTAAAAAATTGCCAGTCATGAACTGCAATTGCACCGAAAGGGTTTGAGCAATCAAAGAAGACTCATCATACACAAATAGTTACAAAAACATAACAATACCAATGAGAAATTGAGAATAAAAACGTGGTCAAAACAGCCCACTTCTCTATAAAAATTAGAATTTGTAATATCATAGCTAGTGAACATCGCATTGTGAGTCAAGTTATCAAACAAATGGTGAGCCAAATTCATAGCTTCCAAAGTAGCCGCCACTGAAACCCATGAACCCTCTTATCTTACGTGGCCAACTGTTATTTACTGCTCCAAGATATAACAGCAATTAGATAGGAACAGATAGTACTACGTGTTCAATATCGAAGAAGTAAATCCCATACTGTATGAGATCAATGCATCCCCAGAAGGGTAAGCAACTGAAATCAATTGTATTAAGTTAATAGGTAAATGAAAAAACCCCGGAAATAGGTCAAATGGGTTAGCGAATTACGACTATAAAAATAAGTTAGCGAATAAAGTTCAAATCTGATCGAACAGTTAAGTATCCGTAAATCACAGAAATTGAAAATATTCAATCATGGCAATAAAACCGAACCGATGCAACCGATAATAAGTTCGGATCGGATTGGTTAGGATGGGGATTGAAAATCAGATGAAAAATGAAAATAAAGAAAGGAATGTAAGTGTAGGTACCATAGATGGAGAGAGAATCGTCCTTAAGAACTTTGGAAGAAGAATAAGTCCTTTCCAACTCTAAGTTTTCCAGTGAAGAAGATGAAGCAACTCTTATTTTCCCAAACATATCTCTCGATCTCTGTGTGAATCTGGTGGTTTGATTTTATTTGGTGTTTTTGAGGTTTTAGCGCAAAAGAGGGAAATCAGAAATGTGTGGAAAGGGCGGGAAGTCTAAAAAACAAGCGCGGAATCGTCCGGGAGAAGCTTCTCCTTCCGCTCGCTCGCTCGCTTTGGATCATTTTATTGAACTTGTTGGGCTGCTTGGGCTTGTGGGCTAGAACTAGTAAAAGGATCTAGAATACTCAACAGCGTTTCGCAATATATAGGTGATACATATTTCAATAATTTAATTGGTAATTATCTTTACTATCTATATTTTAAATTTGGTTTAATTGAATTTTTTTAATTAAGTATTCAATCAACTGTTTTAACAAATGAATCTTAAAATTGAGGTTAAAAACCCATGCATTCAAAGTAATGGAATAAAACACCTTGTGAAGATGTGCAAATGTGAATTTGCAATACGAATTTTCTATGAACAATATTCTTTTCTTTTCTTTTTTGTTGATAAAAACATACATAAACACTATCATTAAATAAGGATCACAATTACAATTAACAATCAAATTATAAAGTATATCACAACTTCAAAAGAGAAACTAAAACTAACGAACGATTACAATCTCAAAACATCTGTAAGCGAATATATTTAAGCATTATACATTAACTATACATTCCAACTCACATTAATGATGCACTATCCAATTTGAAACAATTGACTTCTCAATAGTGTAGAAAAATGCAACATAATTGCAATAGCGCACAAAATAAAACTTAAATACAATGATAACTATATCATCTGTAAATTTCCAAAAAAAAAAAAAAAAGAGAAGACATAGCAAAACAACTAGTACACCCAAAATGCCACACATCAAGTCTAGAATGGAATGTCTTTAGGAACTGGAAGCATTGTCGGCCAAACAGAAAACTCGATTAAGACCAACACCGCCAATGGATAAGACGACAGTCCAAGAAAATTAAGTGAAAATGGCTGAAAATAGGCACCAAAAAACGAAACAAAGGTCATCAAACCCACTTTAAATAACAACTGACCACAGCACTAAGACCATACCACCGAACAAAAAGGCTAAACCCCTGATACCATTTGAAGAACAGCTAGAAAAAGAGAGAAAAACAAACAAGAAAATATCAATAACCATTAGATAAATATACAAGAGAACAAAACTAACCGGTGAAGAAGAGAAAGGTAGAAAATAAAATGGGGGCAGAAGGCCAACCAACAACAGCGTAAAAATTGACTCTCAAAACTTAGAGACGAAAAAAACCAAAGAGAACTTATTTATAAATTACCAGCCTTTTTTTTTTGTTTCATTTTTAATTACATTCTATTTTATACCCCTGGTCATTTTACACTTAAAATTGAATGCATGTTCATAAATAAAACTCATTTGAACATGTATTTAAAAATAATATCTACGGTCCAAAACTAAACTTTTCTTATAAACAAAACATCATTTGTTGATGTTCGATGTTCATTTGTTGCTGAAGAATTCTGGCGACTCTTGTACTTTTGAACATAAGAACAAAATATAAATATTTTTGAATGTATTCAAAAGTAATGAGAGTCAAAAATGGAATGAATTCTCTTTGAAAGTATGAAATCTATTGTCTTTTAATTTCTACATTAATTTTGGTCATGAATGAATAATATTTTACAAACATTAATTTCTACATATAGATAACAAGGAAAAAGAATAAGCACACTTTTATAACAAATTACATTAACTGAGTTCAATAAATTATATGAATAGTAAGAGAAGATTTATGAAGAACTCATAGTATATTTCCACAGCTTCAAATCGTTCACATTTGTCCTTAAACATCTTCTGGTCACCATAATATTGCTTCTGTTCAAAATTTCTTCATCTTTGCATCAACCAACTGATTATGGCAAAGAAAATATAAATGACCAAATCATCAAACTATCAAATGCAGGTCAAATTGGTGTGTACCTCTTGTTGCTAATGCTAACCAATCAGTTTTTCCAAAGTAATCTTCTTAGTAAAGTGCGCCTGCGAGCTTTAATCCTCATATCCTTGTCTGAAATTTAGCAAATCAGATTGTTGAGCTTCTAATTTCAAAAACACAAGACAGAAAAGAATAATAACATATCCTTTTTCATCATGGACCATGATTCATGAAGTTACATAAGTACGATGTCATAAATGACTTGCAATTATCGGCATCACCTAGCATGAGAAATAGAAATTCCAGATGGCAAAAGCGCTACCTTCCAACTTCCCAGCTTGGAGTAAAGCTTCTTTAGCAAAGGGTCTCCATTGCTCTGCACATGAGTAGTTGATTCCCAGACCAACACTTAAGCCTCTCAATAGATGTACTGTCCTTAGTATTGAGAACAGTTCTTCTGGAAAAGCCTACCACAGAGAAGAATTAAAAGTTAACACAATGGATTCAAGTAATATTAGTACTTCTATATTACATTGTGCCCCAAGATAATTTCACTCCACTCTTTTAAGTTGGTAATATTTAATATGCCCTTGATGTCTTTGGACAGAATCACATAACCTACTTATGAAATTCAAAACAAAAGGACGTAGACAATAATGAGAGCAACAACGTTATTCCTTATATGCTTTTCTGGATATTCCTCAATGTCCCGGCTATTCACGGAACGTGAGAAGCAAACGAATAATCATCTGCTTCCGAAAGAACTCGGCATTTAAATTCACTATTCATAGTTTGGAATGTAAAGAAAATTAGAGAGCATTTCAAAAAAGAAGAAACTGCAATTGTCCTTACAATACTTAAAAATGAACTCATTCACGTAATGTAATACAGAAAATGGAAGTTTTACTATAGCTCTATCATGAAATCCCCATTTCCATTTTCCACCACACTGGTGTTAAGTTTCGATCTTTTACGTGGAGGCAGGTAAAATAACAATGGAAATTAATATTAATTTGAACTGCAAAACAACACTCTCCACAAAACTAACGTGCAACTTCAAAGGACAACAAAATCTTATCAGTTATACCTGAACAGCAATTTTTTTTATTGAAGATTCCTCAGAGAAAGGTTGCAGCATTGTTACTCCAGGAGGTAATTTCGTGTCAAACATTGTCTGCGCTAACCTGAGCATTTCCTTCTGTTCATTTTTACATTTAATTAAGGTGTCTATGCCAAGCTCCCTATAGAACATGATTGTACAATTAGATATGAATGTAGGTAAAACATAACACTCTTGAAACAAAACCTAATTTCACATAACTCAATCAACCAATCTCAGAGTTAAACTAACATTTAATGCTGTTACATAGTTAATTCAATTAGTGTTTAGTATAAGTTGCATTGCCCTGTGGTTCCTAGTTCCTCATCTCGTCACAGTGTTTCTCTTCCTATCTTGATGAATAATAGGCATAGGAACCCATTGACTTCAACAAAGATTAGTACCTGTAGCTTTCTGATGCTTTTACAGGATCACCATCTGCAATGGCAAGAACAAGGTTAGCATAACCGAGCCTCAATTCATCTGGGAGATCCTTCACTTGCCCATAATCTAGCAAAGCAACCTGCTTTTGAAAAGCTCATCAATATTATTAAGCTTTCAGATGGTTTCACAAGCAGACAAAGATACCTTAAATCATATCATCTAGATGTTCAATAATTTTCCAAGTCTTGAGTCATTCTATCTTAATGCATACTTTCCTGTGATATGAGCTAGTAATTAGAATGAAAAGAAAAGTTCCAGAAAGTTTTTGGCAATTTATGTAAATATCAAGAAAAAAAATGGCATAAACGAAAATTTACTGATCTTGACTTGCCTCAGAACCTTTACAGATCAAGATGTTTCCTGGATGAGGATCAGCATGGAAGAAGCCATCCTTCAGAATCATTTGTCCATATGCTAGTGTTAAGCTTTTGAGAATCTTCCTGCACTTTCAAATTTCGAGGACTTCAACAACTGTAGTACATGCTAGTTCCCAACAAAGAAAGTAAGATGATTACTAGTTTATTGTTTAAGTTGGTATCTAAATTAAGGGATGGTTGGTAAATACATCTCAATAACTTAAACATGACAACTGTGCTCCATGGAAACACACAGCAGCAAGAAACAAAAGAACAAAAGAAAAAGGTAAACGGGAAAAGGCGTAACAGATTTTGCAAAAAAATAATGATTGAGAATTAAATTAAATTTAGAAAACTTTAGCCTAATCATTTGAAGTTAGATTTTAAAAAAAAAATTCTTAAAACTGATTCTTTAATTAGATGGCTCTGAGCTTAAGAAAAAAATCCCAAATAGATAGCAAGAACAACGGAACAAGTACCATCAAATTTATGGCAATTTATGCTTACTTATATTGAAAAGAAAACTATAGCAAAGGATAGAGTTGAGTCTTACTGCTTGGCTGCCACTGCAAGCTTACCACTAGGATTTATGCCTCTTTTTGCTATTTCATCACCAAGATTTAGGATTGGGACACCGTCAATATATTCCATGACTAAGGCCCTCCTAACCAACAAAGCAAAAATACATATGATCAACATAGGTCTTTAAGAATTAATTGAGAAATAAATAATCACAATAAAATGAAAAGCGCTAACTTAAATTATAAATTGGGTTTGTTTGTTGCTGCTTCTATAATCATGTAAAAGCGCTTATGTCAGCAAAAAAATTGAGTTTTAAGACCAAACAAGAAAAAGTTGTAAGTGTTTTTGGGGCTCATAAAGCACATTTTGTGCTTATAAACGCTTCTGTTGTAACTACTTTTAATAAAAACACAAAGAAAAGGACCCAATTGTGTCTAGTTACTCATATTGTTTAAGTGAGTCTTTATAAAATACACGTGACTAATTCTCCATTTGAAGTAACCAACTCACGAAGCCAACTAGTACTAACAACACCAAGTGAATAAATTTAAATAATTGGTTTCCTCTAAAAATAAGTCTTTTGTCAGCAAATACGGTAGACATGGATACAACTTGATTATAAAATCACAAAGAAACAAATTTGAAAACTGGATATTTTTCCTAGCCTAATTGGCATTTGCAATTTCTAACCATGGAGAATTAAGGAAAAGCATTACAAACCTAGTGACAAAATCCCGTACCACTCGTGGCACCAAAACAGGAGTCTTCTTATTATTCTCATACAAAAATTGCTGAATTTTCTCCATTGCATTAGCCTCCCTTATGAAGTCAAATTCATATGCAATCTTAAAGCGCACAAAGAAAGGAAAATTATAATCTAACACTTTAATCGAATATAGATAATTCATGTATCATGAGAAAACTTCCATCAGTTCAGCATATGAAGCAAAAAATAATCATAGCTCCACAGTAATCAATCAAACAGCATCAATGTTCTGGGGGAACTTTGGAATAATAATTTACAAATTATTAGCCATCAAATTCATGTAGTGCTCTTGCTCAACAAATGTAAGTATCTTCAAATTTAACCCTTTCATGTTTTATTTTCTCATGGAAATTCTAATGATCTCAACCAAAAGAATAAAAAGAACTGCCAGTAATGATTCAATCCAGCAGATGAGAAGTTAATGTAAGAGATCCAATTACAACTAATAATAAGTCAAACTTCTGTAAAATTGTCCAATAAGATCACTACTTGCAGAAAATCATAGATGACTTATACATGTTGGCAAAGATACAATGTTGAGTAAGATAAACAAGCTAATCGGTTCATGCACATCTTTCATCAGTCATAAATCATAATTTACAATCTTTTCAACATAAGGACAACTTTAGTGAGTTGCATTGCCACACTAGCACCGTATTAACAACAACAACACAATTATTTTAGTAAGTCCTACAGAGATAAGGGTGCATATGCTGAAGTCATCAACCAAGGCTTTGACATTTTTGAAGCATACAAACCAAACAACATAGTCAGACACCCCCTTCCACCAACTCCTCCAAAGAGATAGATGCAGGGAGATGGAACTTGGACCTCGAAAGAACAATTTGTAACGTTAAGATTGCACTTTGCACTAGTCCAGAAGTTGTGCCAGTCACAAACTATGTATATGAGATTCATTGTTCATGAAAGGACTTGTCCTCTAAGAGATACCCGAATGTTACCTCCATGACCTCTCCAAAATTCTTTTCCTTCTTTCAGATATTAAGAAAAACCCAACCAACAGTGATCATAGGCACAAATTCAAAAATGATAATAAGAAATGTGTATGGAGAATCAATTCAGAAATAATGAAAACCTGTTTCTCCATTTCCTTAGTCACAGAGTAGAGATCAAACTTTATATCTGTCTTTTGCATGTACAATGCAAACGCTTGCAAGTTATGTATATCTGTCATCATCAGATCCTGAACTCCAGGGTGTTGCACCTATTAAGTAAACCACTATAAGTTAAGAACTTTCCATAGATTTTAGAGGCCAAGTGAGGTCAAATTTCCCTCACCTTGACAACAACATCCCTCTTATCACCTTTCAGTCTTGCACGGTGCACCTAATTTGTTTATAAAAAAAACATTCAGCAGTCAACAAAAAGATAGTGAAACCAAAACCTGTTTGATTCACAAGAATTGAATACCTGTGCAATGGAGGCAGAACCAAGAGGATCCACATCAAGTTTCTCAAATATCTCCTCAACGCTTCGACCAAACTCTTTCTCCAGCACATACTGGACAATATCGAATGGGGTTGCAGGAGCTTGATCGCACAGTGTGACAAGCTTCTTCACCCATGCAGCTGGGGCCAAGTCCGGCTTCCCAATAATTTGGGCAACCTAATTCAAACCTCGTCAAAGTTGAAATTAATTATAATATATATAAAACAAAAATCAGCAACAAGCGGTTTCATATTTTGTTTAAACCAGAAGTTCTATGACTCTCCAACCCAAAAATAATAATAATAACAAAACCAGCAAAAGATTAAGGGAAAAAAAAAACACTTGACAAAGCTGATCTACTTCATTGACCTCAACTTACACAGTCCATGTTTCAAGTTATCAATCCCATAAATATAAATCTCCTTGAAAGTTCCACACATGATACGGATACCTTAAACTAAAAAAACAACAATTCTAATTTCTAAGCAGATAGCCAATATAAAAGGGAGAAAGTAAATAGAAACAAAAATTACAGAAAAAAACAAAAGAAGGTTATATAAACCAAAACAAAGGAACAAAAAGGAATAAAACCCATTTCTCCAGTTTCTTTATTTCTAATTGCTCGAATTATTAAGGAGCAGACAAAAAAAGACCCTGAAACACGAAGGATTTTTTCTGCAGTACCTTTAAGAAGAACCCACCAAGGTCAGAACACATAGCATGTATCTTCTCAGCTGCAACTTCATGGTGATTTTCCCACATTTCCTCTTGTTTCTTAGCATCTTTCACAAATCTAACTCGAAGCTGAAATACCTGCACAAACTCAATAAATTCCATATGACAAACAAGCCCATAAAGTACAAATATCACAACATGCACATTTATACCTGCATTGGGCACAAGAGATAGCGAGAAATGAATCACCTTATAACCAGTATAGATATCGGCGGCTCGAGCCCAGAACTGAAAAGAGCGTTGCCAAGGCCTGAATTGGGTGACCCACTTTTCTTGGACATCGTTGAAATCAATAGAAGGCAGAGGAAGCATTGCGCTTGTTGTGATTGTCGCTCTCTGAGTTTTTACTGAGAATTTGATAAGTTCTTTGAAAATAGAAGAAGAAAAACATGGTGCGAAATCATAACTAGTTTGGTTTACAATATATCTGTTTTTAGTGAGGTGTGATTATGAGAACACCCCACGGAATTTGTAGCCAAAGTGATGAAAAGAGCTCAGTGGAACAGTAATCGGAAACTTAAAGAAAAATGTGTTAGCTTTTTTATTAAAAAAGAAGAAGAAGAAGAAGATAAAGGTCTAGAAGATAATTGGCGTGGCTTGTAAGGCTTGTGTAGGACAATAGAAGTGGCTAAAAATCAAGTGTCCCTTGTTTGGAAAGCTTCAAATTGTTGACATGGAATTACGTCATTTCTTGGGTAATTTAGTAACGTTCTTATTCAACAAAAAGTTATATATGCGTGGACATATATTAATATTATCAGATTAATACTTTTTATTTAATAAAAAATAAAATAATTATCTAATTTTAAAAAATTAATTTAGAAAAGAATAATTTTATTTTAAAAAGTATTTCTTATTTTATGTTTTCTTTTCACTTTTTTTATATTAATTTTATTACGAAAATAATCATATGTACTCTAGTAACAATATCTACCTCCATCATCCCTATCTATCTCATTTTTTTGCCTAGCAATCATTCTTCACATTTTATTATTTATTATAAAATAATTAAAAATGTAATTTTTATTGAAACTAAAATTAAATATTATCATGATCGCGACTACCATCGGTTTACTACCTCCTATTTTTTTCACCCATTATCATTTTTTGACCACTTTGTGTTCGATCAAAGCCATTTTAACCTTAAGTTTAATTAAATATAAGAAGATCAGAAAGAATAAAGAATCGGTAATGCTTTTAACTACTAATTCGTAAGAAAATACAACTTTAAATTATTTTGATGCAAATAGTAAAAGTTGATTTGATGACAAAGGAATAAAATGACATAAAGGATAGGACGGAGAGGATAATGAAAAGACAGTTAGAATGGTATGAAATATTTTAGTATTAAAATTAACAAAAATAAATAAATAAATGCATAAAATAATAAATATTTTCATAAAAACAAAATTATCTTTATATAAATTAAGTTTCTTTTAAAAAAAAAAAATTGAACAATTATTGTATATTTTCTTAAATAGATGACCACTAAAATTAGTATATTAGTTTAATAATATAAATTTACATATATATTTTTTATTAAATATGAGGATGACAAAAATACCAATCTCCTTCTTATTTTTATATTTTGCATAAGTTATGTTGTCTCTTTCAAAGCCAAATGGTGTGAAATATTTTAGTATTAAAATTAACAAAAATAAATAAGAAAATACATAAAATAATAAATATTTTCATAAAAATAAAATTATCCTTATATAAATTAAATTTCTTTTTTTTTAAATGGATAATTATTGTATATTTTCTTAAATAAATGACCACTAAAATTAGTATATTAATTTAATGATATATATTTACATACATATCTTTTATTAAATATGAAGATGACAAAAATACCAATCTCATTCTTATCTTTATATTTTGCACAAGTCATGTTGTCTCTTTCAAAGCTAAATTTTTTCTTTTTCTTTTTCTTTTCTCTTTCTCACTTTATACTTTACTTTATCATATTTATATATAGAGTATAAAATTATACTTTCAGAAAGAAAAAAAAATTATTAAAATTTATAACTATAAAAATAATATCATTGTTAAAAAAAAAAATCAGCTTAAATATGTTACATGAAATATTGTTCAGTTTAATACCATTTAAATTAAACTTCAATCATTTACTTATTTTTAATATTGAGTTATGTTTAATTTCATTTCATTTAATATTATTAAATTATTATTATTATAAATTTTATGTGTTATTTTATATAATTTTCTTTAATTCTTTTGCATAGGAAGAGTTCGTATCATCAACTCATTTATTATCAAGTATTACATGTTTGATTCATCTTGTGTTCAAATTGATTTAGGAGGTTGATTAACAACTTAAAAAAAAAAAAAAAAAAGGAAAAAATGCAATATTAAATCAGTAGATCATGTTTTTTCGAGTTTGTTCGAACTGATTCGGATTATAATGTTATATCATGTTTGACCAATTTAAATCTTTGTAATGACAAAAAATTTCACACCTTGAAGCACTTACAACTGCTAAAAAAATAACAATAAATGAGGGAATATTGATGTCACCCCCAATCAAAATTGTTTTATAAATGCCCTGCTGTTTACTTAGAATTTCCTAACCAATTAGCATTGCCATTGATTTTGATAAAACATAAATAAATTATGGTCCTCCTAACTACTAATTTTAGTTATTACCGCGCAATATTTAGAAGTTAGGATGACGTAGTTTTAATAAACCGAATTTCGAACATGTTTTGTAAATTCCATAGAAGAAAAGGGGAGAAATATGTTCGTAACTACTTTCTGCGATCATTTGGAACACCTAAAATTATTATAGTGAAAATCATTGCAAAGCTACAAACCGATACGAAAAATGATTTTTATTACAACTTGTCTTGTGCATGTATCAGTCAACTATGTTATGTTGTGGTTAGCTTTATATTACTTCATAATCTCGTACTTCAACCTCCAATCTAGAGCTGTCAAACGGGTGGATCGTGTCGTGTTCGGGTCGACCTGTTTACGACCCAACCCATATAAGATTGACCCTGACCCAACCCATTTATTAAATAGGTCAGAAAGTACAACCCTAACCCAACCTGGGTTGACCCATTTAACCCGTATAAATATATTAAATAATATATATTATATTTTATAATATAAAAAATCAAAGATATTATATCGAGTATCAACATATATTTATGTCACCTATTAACATTATAAATTCTAATTAGACTCCAAAAATTAAATCAATTTAAGCATTATTTTTTAACAAAAAATGTAAAAATATTAACTAATACAAAATAAAAATAATATCAATAATCATAAATATTGTGATACATCAAATCTAATATTTTAAAATCTTAAATAATAACAAAAAAGTCTAACAAAAATATATATCATAAATTCTTTGTAAATAAAAATTTGTTTTAAATCTAAAATGAATAATTAATAATAAAAACATACAAAATTAAACTAAATAATATATTATTATAAATTGATAAAAATAAGAAAATAAAATATGAAATGAATTTAAACATCATCTCAATAATATTTTAAAGTATAAACTTACAAAATAATTAAATAAGAAACAATTACGTACATACCTTAATAATTTTAGTTATTTACTTGTGTTACTTATGCGGGTTACCCAATTAACCCATTCAACCCTATTTTTTTAAATGGGTTAAACGGGTCGACCTGTTTACAACCCAACACATATAAGCTCAACCCAGACCTGACTATTTCGTGGGTGGATCGTGTCGAGTTCGCGGGTCGTGTCAAAAATTGCCGGCTCTACTCCAATCCAATCTAAAACTACATTACTCTCCAAAATCTAATACGTACACATGACTATATACATTAAATTACTTAATGTATACAAGAACTTACAACAACTTCAAAGTACTCCAAGAGTCTAGAGAGAAACTTTGAAGATACTTGCTATAAAACAAGGATATTATGAAAATCGGTGGTAATCTTGTATGAATGCGTCTTCGGATAGCTCCACTAGCATGACTAGTTGGACACTTGTAAATACAAGAAGTCCATTATCTTCAATTAAAAAAATATAAGATACCATATGATCATATTCACAAATACCTAAGATAGTTTCCCCATTTCTTATTAAAATATTTTTTATCACAATTTAATACATATATCAATTCATGTAACACTATCCAATTGACATCTACTAGTAAGTAATCCAACAATTACTTCATAGTCTCATATCATTACAATTAATTAATAACTAATACGTCACTTAATGCATTCAACAACTTTTATACATATATATATATATATATATATTACTACTCTACTACTATGTCATTTTATCAAACTTCCTGCGGTGGGAGTACTTTTCATTTGAAAAAAAATACTACTTGGTACCTAATGTACTGGCTTTATAATTTTCATGCATAAAAAGCATACTTTCACCATTCCAGTGTACATGGCGAATTTGCAACAGCCTTGGAATCCTCACAGATTTCTCAAAAATGGCTAATTTTTTAAGAAACAAAACCTATTAGTGTTTTTTTTTTTCAACATAATTAATTAACCAAATTGAACTGTATTTCACTTCGTAACATCTAGCAAAAAATAGTCACACCAGTCATACCATCGCTTCTGTTTTGTATATTTCACCCCGCCAGTATAAAGTAACTGATTCAGCTGACGCAAATAAAATCGATCAGCTAGTAGATAATCCCTAAGCTTGCACTTGCACAGATTTATTGCGTTTACGTGACTTCTTCCTTTTTCTACCTCCACTTCCTCCGTTACTATCTCCGTCAATCTTTTCCTGCATAAGTCCAGACTTAATAACATTTATTAACCAATAAATTTTATCTTATTAATCAAAACAGAACAAAAACAAAACCAACAGAAAAAAAGAAAAAAAAAGTGCAAAGCAAAATTCACTTTCTTGGGCATATGGTTTGGGTTTGCTGGTTTCTTTTTCTTACACGAAAGTGGATTCAGACCCTACAGAGTTCAAGAAGATCAAAGAACAATTAACGATCAGAAACAATCGTACTTAAATAAACTGATCAATAAGGGCACACCTAATCTGAGAGAAAGATGACAAGTACTGGAGCAATGAAACACTGCTTCTTGCTTATACTTTCCAATCTGAGAAATACATTCAGATTCTCCTCAATGCAAGATGGACATATATTAAAGGTATATAGATGTTAATGAAAGCGAGAAAAGTTCTTTCTAGCCCTACTTCTCGTGTTTCAAATGCATGGTTCAATTTTTGTAAACAAATGACCAAGTTTCTTCATACATAACTTTCAAATGACAAAACTAAGGCCCTAAAGCTGACCTCATTCTGTCCAAAATACAGGATTCGGTAGCTATGAAACCGTCATAGCAAGCAAAATTCACAATATATTGGAGAATATACAGGTCTTTTGCTAGCAATGAAAATATTGTAAAATTATACAGAGTCCAAAAATAATACAGTTATCTGCTCAAGTGCATCCTTGTTCTTTGTATCATGGTGGAGACCAAAATACCACAGAAATAAACCCAATAGATGCCCTCCTTCAAACTTTCATGCCATCGTATGCTATAGTTTATCAACATATTCACCTTAGCATAGCTAAAACATTTTATATTAATAAGATAGATGCCATATTGAGAGAGAAAGAGAGAGAGGCAGAGACGTAAAGAGTGTGGGCTTGAACTAAGACGTTCAACTCCTAGTGTTTGTACCATGTATAAAAATAAGTAATTAATATCCAACACATGCCCTTCCTAAACCTTACCACTTTATACAGTATCTATCAATATATCCACCTTAGGGATAAGTTAAGCATTAGAAATAATCCAACGGATATGGTAAAATGACATACATGAGACACCGCAGGAAATGTGAAAGAGTGAGCTTTAGATAAGGCTCAACGCCCGAAATTAATACCATGTATATATGAATACTAGATAACAAGGAATTATTTTCACCTTTGCTTTCTTTCTCTTAAACTGAACTCTATCCTTCACTGCCATTCAATGTTTTAAAAGGCATATTCTAGCCTCAATGCGTATCCCTTCAACTGAGGTGAGGTGTAAACCTTGATGCTGTATGAGGCTTAAACCTCAAATTAAAACAAAATAAAAAAAAAAACTTTTAAATAAACAACGACAAATTATAACAAAATAACATAATAGTAATCATAACAACCTCATATATTTCGTAATATATAAATACAACCACCACTAAACATAAAGAAGACATTAACAACGTTCATAAAAAATCTAACAGCTTTACATTGGACTAAAATATATATTGTGTTTAGAGCCCATCATCATCATATCCTTCATTCTCATTCCCATCATCACAAATATTATTATCATTCATTCCAATCATCACCAACAATATAATTTCCATAATTTCCAAAAAGATTATATTATCATATTGTTATAACCACTAGATTCATCACAGAAGTAATTAATTCATCATCTTTTTTTCCAAATTTACTATCTACTTCAATCCACTTTCTTTGTGACTCAACTTTCTTCTTTTAGCAAAGAAAAACATAAAATTACTTGTTGGAAGAAAAATGAGGTTGTTGAAAGAAGAGACTGAGAAGAATAAGACCAAAGTAGAGAAAGAGGAAGAAAATGGAAGCTAAGAAGATCCACTATAAAATTTAGGGATTTTACTTTCTCTTTCACTTTGCCTGTTGTTGGTAGTTTTTTTTTTTTTTTAGCTTCTATTTTACTTGCTTGAGTCTAAATATTAATGTACTTTATATAAGATTCCAAGTAAAACCTTTATTTTGTATTCCAATGCACCAAATTTTTTTTTCCTAGTACTAAATAAAGGTTATAAGCCTCAATAACCTTAGTGCATAGCATCGGTGCGTGAAAAAATACTTAAGCCTCAACAACAAAAGGCATATAATTTTTTTAACTCTTAATAAACTAGCCTCAAGGCCGACTAAGTGGAATAATAGCCTTGAAGCGAGCTTTGAAGCTAGCCTCACAACTTTTTTGGAAACTATGCTGCCATTCCCTTTCTTGCATTACGAGTTTTTCTTACAGCCTGCACTTCTAATTTATGAACTTCTAATCCTTCATTGTCATTGGAAGAATTATTTTCTTCCTCGGATGTCAATATGCTCGTTGCTCTCTTCTTTAACATTTTATATTCCATTTCAGTCATGTCAGAGCGTTTTTCTTCAGACATTTTGACAAAATGACGTTGAGTAGCAGATGGTGTCTCAAGCAAAAGACTTTTTCCTAAAGCATATAAAAGAGGGATGCCAGGTATCTGCAAATTAAAAGGCTGTATAAAATAGAATGCTCAAGTCTTAACATGTCAAACACCGACCAAAATTTGCAAAACAGTGCTCTTGAGAGTGAATCTTTGATGTGGCATCTATTACACATAAGCATTTAGCAACAGACAGAGAGAATCCATCGTTAGGTTGACATGCAAAAAGCACCAACAGAGTGGTAAAATACAACACATTAACACATACACACTAACCTCGTGTAACTTTTTCTGCAGTTGACTGTCTTGAGTTGCAACAACGAAGTGTTCTGAATTATTTTTCCCAATAACATCTGCAAGGCAATCATCAGCACTCTTTCCTCTCTCATGATTGCATCCGACATTAAATGAATCTCTCTAGTTCACATCATCGAATAATAAAACCATCTATTTATAATTACAAGATGGTGATACCAAATTCTAATTAAACAATCAATGAATGACTACCATGTCCCATAGTCTACTAAGTAGAGTTTATATTAATTTTAAAAAAGCTTCAAACTTCTGAAAAGTGTTGTTATAAACACCTTACAGTTTTGCACTAAACAGGGGCTCGGGAGGGAGCTTATACCTTGCAGTAACGAGACTATTAGCAGCACCAAAAGATTCATTGTGGGATTGACCCAATCTTTTCAATTCCGCAATGACACATCTGTTACAAATCCACGCGCAGAAACCTCAGAGATCAATTATCTATTTTCCAACTACATTTTCCTAGTGGAAACAAAATAGGGCCTTATTTTAAGAGGCTAAAAGAGACAAATCTCAAACTTACTTGGTAGTGAAGAGCTTGACAGGGGCACCCAAGAGATTGGAGATGGCCGTATCAGAAGGGGTAATTTGATTGACACGCAAATGATACACAAATGTACCGTTGCACTATAGAAAAGAAGGATTGAAGAAATTATTGTATATTTTTGCTTATGATTACAGTGATTGATAACAATTTTATAATAAATTTATAATAACTAAAAAAGGAAACAAAAACTCTTAATTAATATTTTTCCTAATAACATATCTGACAACTAATACATACAAGACTCTTAATTATTTACACGTTAAAATTCCTGAAATTTCGAGATTTCAACACTCTCTCTCAAGTTGGATCATAAATGTTGATCATATCTAACTTGAAAGTGAAATCATCGAAACTTTGACGAGGAAGACCTTTAGTGAAGATATCTGCAATTTGCTCTTTCGTTGGAACATAAACCATGCAAATAGTTCCATTTTTTATCTTTTCTTTGATAAAGTGTCTATCAACTTCTACATATTTTGTTCTATCATGTTGAAATGGATTAAGGGAGATGTTGATGGCTGCTTTATTGTCACAGTAAAGTTTAATTGGTGACTTAATAGAAATTTGAAGTTACATTAACAATTTTCGTAACCACAATACTTCACACATTCTTTGGACAACTTGGACAACTGCCCTAAACTCAGCTTCTGCACTACTTCTGGCGACAATATTTTGTTTTTTACTTCTCCAAGTTACTAAATTTCTAAAAACAAATGTACAATATCCTGTAGTAAATCGTTACTAAATTTCTATTGAATCTGCCCAGTTAGCGTCAGTGAAAACGTCTATATCTTTGACTTCATTTCTCTTGAAGAACAAGCCTTTGCCAGGTGACCCTTTGAAGTATCTGAGAATCTTGTACATTGCTACAAGATAAGTTTCTTTTGGCAGATGCATGTGTTGGCTAACAACACTAACTGCAAAAGCTATGTTAGGCCTAGTATAGGACAAATATATCAACTTTTCTACTAGTCTCTGATACATTTCTTTGTCAACTATCTTTCCCAAATCTTCAAATTTAGTTCTCATTTCGACTGGAATATCACTCGATTTGCATCCAAGTATGTCTGTCTCAGTAAGAAGATCAATAACATATTTACGCTGAGATACACTGATTCTCTTTTTTGATCTTGCAACTTCCATTTCTAAGTATCATATTTGTCCCAGATTCTTGATTTCAAACTCAGTTGCCAAGGTTCTTTTTAATCTCTCAATTTCTTCCAAATTGTCTCCAGTCAAAATTATATCAACATATACAATCAAGATTGCCTTCCTTCCATCTTCACTTTGTTGAAAAAACAATGTATGATCAGATTGTCCCTGTTGATACCCTTGTTTTCTTATTACTCTTGCAAACTTATCAAATCATGCTCTTGGTGACTGTTTAAGCTCATACAATAACTTTTTTAATTTGCATACTCTGTTTGTATTCCTCCTTAACTGAATCCTAGTGGTATAGTCATAAAGACTTCTTCTAGTACTCCATTTAGGAAGGCATTTTTTACATCCAATTGTTGGAGAGGCCAATCAAGACATGCTGCTAGTGATAGGAGCACTTTTACAGTATTTAGTTTGGCAACTAATGCAAATGTTTCAATGTAGTCAATTCCATAGCTTTGTGTAAACCCCTTTGCAACCAACCGAGCCTTGTACTCCCATCAGCTTTGTATTTTATTATGAATACCCATTTACAGCCAACCATTTTGGTAATTCTGTTACATCCCAGGTTTCATTATTTTCTAGTGCCTTTTATCTCTTTCATAACAGCATCTCTCCACTCTGGAATTCTAAAAGCTTCATGAATATTTTTTAGAATTTATGTTCTGTCAAGTTCAGAAATAAAGGTACAAAATCCAATAAACAGAGTATTATAGGAAATGAATTTAAAAATAGGATGAAGTGTGCAAGATCGAGTTAGTTTCCTCAGAGCAATGGGCAAATCACAAGACACAAGAGAATCAGAGTTACCTGGTATGAAGACTTCTTTCTAAGTGTTTGGAACTATCACAGGTTCTGACTCTTTTGGTACATCAAATATGAAGTTTTCTTTATCTTTTAACTTTGACCTCCGTGCGTAAATAATAACCTCTTTATTTTTTGTTTTTTTTATATTTTTTTCTTGATATAAGTTTCCTGATAACTCTAATTTATTTGAGTATTATTAGCTCTTATTCATAAATAATTGTTTGTTCTTTTGAGAATGTTTGCACATTATATTCATTTATACAATATTTGTGTACTTTGTGATTTAAGTAAATTCTTTGATAATAAATTCAAAATAATTATGAAATCTGTCAAAAAGATCTATATTTTGATGTGCACTCGTTAGATTTTCATTGCTCTTGTAGGAGATAAAGAAAACAACAAAGAAAATGCAAGAATTCAAAGCTGCAGCAAAATCACACCAGAAAAACAGCGCCAAAACAGAGGTTGATTTGGAATTAAGAATTCAAGGGCTGATTTGGACTCTCAGCAAAAGGACAATTTTGGGCTTTTATTAACTCACCTTTTTAGGGATAATATTGAAAATTAACACACCAAAAATTATCTCCAATTAAATCTAAAGTTAAATGACAAAAACAGGGACTGATTTAAGGGAGAACTGCGGCAGCAAATAAAATACATATACAGCAGAATCTGGACAGCAGCAAAACAACGAGGAACAACCAGATTTGCGGCAGAAAAACCTAGAGGAACAAGCAGATTTGCGGCAGCAACCAGAGGAGAAAAATCAGATCAGATTTGCAACAGCAGAGAAGAACAAGAACGCAGCAGATTTGGACGCAAAACAAGGGCAGCAAGAGGGATTTGGAAAAAGACCAATTGAAGGCTTGATTTGCAAGAACAATCATTGAAGAAAACAAGAGAGATTAGGGATTTGGAATCCAATTGATTGAGATTCAATAAAATGGGGTTTTATTAATTTATTCCTTCTTCTATTCTTCTTTTATTGTTTTTCCAAATTTCTATAACTCTATGAATCTGATGTTGACCATGAATGATTTGATGTTTAATTTCATAAATATGCTTGGCTAAATTTTCATTCAGTTAAGATTGTGGATGTGCAAGTGTATGTAGACTTTATGCTTTAATTTTAAAAACTTGTGCTTTGCTTGACAAAGGGTGCTAGTTATTTTATGCTTAATTTATTGATTTATTCTTATTGATTGTTTGATCAACAATTGATAGGATACTAAACTGAAATTGAATCTGAAAAGGTTAATTTAAGTTGAATGAAGCTATAATAGTGTGAAGAAATTAATATAGGAATATATAATTATTTCACACAACCTAATAGAATTTGTGCATGAAACGTTGTTCTTAAATTCAGTTGTGCATAGGGATATGTTTTATTGAGTCATAGAATATATAAACATTGCAGATTCGGAAGAATCCCTTGTAATTTTCGCAATTCTAGTTACTGGTGCACTTTGCTACAGCATTGCTACAGCAACGCAGTTTGTCTACATCTATGTTACCTGGACGCGGCACATTCATCCACCACACCTGTGTCGACGCGACACGACACCGACACCGGTGTGAAATACGTGTCCGATACAGCGGCTGTAACTCCAGACACTCCAACTATGATTTTGGCAGCTTCACTTATGATTTCTTATTTGAAGAAGACATTTGAGATGGAAATGAAATTTTAGCAATGCTCTGTTTTGAAATTTTCAGGTTTGGAGAAGAAGAGAACGAAGCTGAGATAAATGATTATGAACGAAAAAGACGAAAGGACGTGACAAAAATATAAGCAGAGAGCCAGAGACAACGTGGGTTATTTACTTATTTTTTGCTCTCATTTTTTGCCTTATTTCTCTTCCCAATAAAAGAGCATTTAATGCTCATATTTGATTTTTCTAATTTCCTTTTAGATTCTAACTAAAGCTTATTACTTTATTAGTAATGTAATAGATTCAAATGAAAGCTTAGTAGCAATGTAACTTTCAATTGTAATTTCGTTAGAAATTAAATGTATGGTTGGTTACTTATCACAAAAAATCTGGGTATATCTCTCTTCTTTAATTATATTTAATGCATGCTTATTTTTATTTTTGTAATTATTACTTTAATATAAAATATAAGTATATAATTTTATTTTTGTATTTGAAAAAAAAATATATACATATAATTCTTAATTATATATTATCATATTTATACAAAGAATATTTTATAAATTAAAGAAACAATAATACAATAAATATTTAGTAATTAAATAAAGAATTTATATATTTATAAAAAAAAATCTAATATCTATATATATATATATTCGACCTCTTTGGGTGATAAACAAGTTCAACAAATGATCATAATTATAAGATAATTTAATTATATGGTATAAATTTTATTATATTTTCAACAACTAATAAAATTAAGGATAAAATCAAATCAAACAAAATATAAATTTATCGTTAAATTAACTTAATAATTTGTTAAAAATATTAGTATAAATTATTTGTATGAGGAACTGTCGTTATTATATAAAGACACATTTTTAAGTTATATAATGTATTTGTAAAAAAAAAATGTATATATAAAATTGTAGAACATATAAATTTTAATAAGAAATTAAAAATATAAGGTTAAAGTTACAATTGTCAAGAAATGCAATATTTGCTTTTAAATATATATATATATATTTATTTATTTATTGTTAGTGGTAGATATTAATTTATTACAAAAATAGGATTTGCCATAGGCGAAATTCATTGCAGAGCTCTCTTTATAGGGTGAGATTTATGTGTTTATTTTGTTATTCTACATACTTTACTAAATTTAATATTTATGTTATGTTTTTCAACATGTAATAACTTTATAATATAACCTATTTATAAGTAGGAATAGACATATAATAATTAGAAATTATCATGTTATTATTATAATATGCCGTGTCCAAGTATCCGTATCTAAAAAATAAACACTTTATATCTGTGTCTAAGTGTCCTAAAATTTTATCAATAGACAGATCCGACACCTAGACACGTACCCGTATCCGACACTTTTTCCCAAGTTCAAGTAACATAGGTCTACATCACTTGTCATATTCGCAATCCTAACTGATTTATCTATTTGCAATTCTTGATATCTCTCTCATTGAACTTTGTTTCAGTATTTTCACTCTTATCCTCTCGTATTATTTATTTTATTTTAATAAACAAAAACACCAAATATTGATTTTAATAGTTAATTTTTAAGATATTTTCTAATATTTCAATCTTCGTGGGAACAATCTTTCTTATCATTATATTATTTGTTTGCGACACGTGCACTTGCGTAAAATCTTATATACCATTGTGAGCAACAAGTTTTTGACGCCGTTGCTAGGGATTGGCAACGTTAGAAATTATTCGTAGAAATCGACTTTTGTTTTTATTTAATTTTTGTTTATCTAATATCTCCCTTGTGTCTTTTGTATGAGCAGATTTCGAGAACAACAAAGCTTCGCTCAGATTGAAGGAATGGCATAAGTAGGGGACGGAAACAATGGCAATGGGCTAAATGTAAACAATGTAATCAATCCGATACCTCCAATGGATGATAGGGACAGAGCTTTGAATGAATATGCATTACCTATGCTAGAGGGGTTGAATCCAAGCATCATCAGACCAAATATTCAGGCTACTCACTTTGAGTTAAAACCGGTGATTTTTCAGATGCTACAAACAGTTGGGCAATTCAGTGGGTTACCTACAGAAGATCATCATCTATATCTCAGGTTATTTATTGAAGTTAGTGACTCATTTAAATGGATAGGGGTAACCGAGGAAGCATTTAGGCTCAAATTATTTCCATATTCATTGAGAGATCGTGCTAGAGCATGACTTAACTCTCTGCCACCTGACTCTATTGCAACTTGGAATGATTTAGCTGAGAAATTTTTGATGAAATACTTCCCACCAACAAAGAATGCTAAATTAAGGAATGACATCACCTCCTATCAACAATTAGATGGAGAATCTCTATATGAAGCTTGGGAAACGTTTAAAGAATTGTTAAGGAAGTGTCCTCACCATGGTATACCTCATTGGATCCAAATGGAAACTTTCTACAATGGTCTCAATTCCCAAACAAAAACTATTGTTGATGCATCTGCTAATGAAGCTCTTTTAGCCAAGTCTTACAATGAAGCCTATAATCTACTTGAGAGGATGGCTAGCAATAATTACCAATGGCCAATAGATAGAGTAGCAACTACAAAACGAGTGACTGGTGTGCATGAAGTTAATGATGTTACGACACTTACAGCTCAAGTTTCATCTTTGGTTAATCTCTTGAAGAATCAGCATGTGACAGCAAATGTGAATTTAATCCAAAATTCAAGAATTTCATGTGTCTACTGTTCAGGATCTCATGTGTTTGATAATTGCCCTTCAAATTCTAAATCAGCTTGTTTTGTGAGTGATGCCAATAGAAACCACAATCCGTACTCCAACACATATAACCCAGGGTGGAGGCAACACCCAAATTTCTCTTGAAACAATCAAAGTGGTGGTCAAGCTAACCATACCATGCCTAACCGACCTACATTCCCACCAGGATTTCAGCAACAGCCACAGAGAAATCAACCGAATGAACCATCTAGCTCGTTGGAATCTTTACTCAAAGAATACATAGCTAAGAATGATGCAATCCTTCAAAGTCAAGCTGCTTCAATGAGGAATCTAGAAAATCAAGTGGGACAACTAGCTAATGAACTTAGGAACTGTCCACAAGGTGCACTTCCAAGTGATACCGAAACTCCATTGAGAGAAAGAAAGGAATTTTGCAAAACCATTACTCTAAAGAGTGGAAAAGAACTAGAGGGACCAAGTAGGCATAAAATAAGTCAAAAGGGGAGCATTTCAACCCAAGATAAGGAGGAAAAAGAGTTGGACAAAGTTGAGACAGTTTTGAAAAATGCAGAAAATCCTGATACCCAGAATGCTACAGCATTACTGCAGCAAAGTTCCCAGCAGCATAGACCACCTCCTCCATTCCCTCAAAAATTTCAAAAACAGCAACAAGACCTTCAATTTAGAAAATTTTTGGATGTTCTTAAGCAACTTCGTATCAACATTCCATTAGTGGAAGCCTTGGAACAAATGCCAAATTATGTCAAATTCATGAAAGACATCCTGACCAAAAAGAGACGATTTGGCGAATTTGAGACAGTTGCCTTAACAAGTTAAAGTAGTGCTATGTTACAGAACAAACTTCCTCCTAAGCTCAAGGATCCTGGGAGTTTCACAATTCCATGCTCTATAGGTAATCAATATTTTGGCAAGGCTTTATATGATTTGGGAGTAAGTATTAATTTGATGCCTTTGTCAATTTTTAAGAAGTTGGGGATTGTGAAGCATGGCCTACTACAGTCTCTTTACAATTGGCAGATCGATCCATTGCTCATCCTGAAGGAAAAATCGAAGATGTCTTGGTGAAAGTGGACAAATTCATCTTTCCAGCGAATTTTATTATACTTGACTATGAAGAAGACAGAGAAGTGCCTATTATTTTGGGAAGACCATTCTTAGCTACGGGCCGAACTTTGATTGACGTTCAAAAAGGAGAATTAACTATGAGAGTTCAAGATGAACAAGTCACTTTCAACGTGTTTAAAACCATGGAATCTCCCAATAATGTTGAAGAGTGCTCATCCATCTCAGTTGTGGATTTTGTGATATCTAAAAAACCTGAGAAATATAGCTACAATGATTCTCTACAAATTTTATCGCAATATAATTCCGATTGTGAAGAGAAAATTGAGGAAAAATTACCTTGGTTAGAAGCAAGTTCTAATACATACAAAATGGAAAATAAAGTTTAATTCCTAGAGTTTTTATCTCAGGATCTTCCTAAGTCTTCAGTTGATGTGCCATCAGATTCAAATTTTCATCAAAAGAAGAAATTTTTCCACAATTTGAAGTTCTATTATTGGAATAGGCCATTCTTGTTCAAGCGATATACAGACCGAAAGATTAGAAGGTGTATTCCCGAAGATGAGATGGTGAATATTTTGCAACAATGTCAGTCCTATCGAGAAATTAAGAGGATCTTAAAGAACATTGTTGGTCTAAGTCAAAAATATTGGAAATGTTGGTCCAAGAAAAAATTTCAAGCTAATGGCCAACGCATTAGACATTATTGGAGAGGAATTCTTGACAGGGAACATACCTCCATTCCACTCCCAGACCCATGACTACAAGCAAAGTCGGGCTGTCGACATTAACACAAGCGCTCATGGGAGGTAACCCATGTTTCTTCATTTTTCTTAGTTTTTCTTAATTTTCAGTTTATGATTTTTTATTCAATTTAATTGTGTGAGTTCTTTTGCTTAGAAGTTTATTTTCTGCATTTTTAGGTCAACCCAGGGAGTGAGAGCAAGAGAAAAGCAAAGCAAAACCAACGATAAAATATTTTCTCACAGTGTAAAAAAAAAAATGGAAAAAAGCTGCAGCAACGCTATAACAAAGTTTTACACTGTTCTTCTTTGAGCAAAGTTCTATGTTGGTTGAGCTTATTTTCAGTGCTTCAGTTTTGTTTGTATTGAGCTTCAATGGATATTTAAGTATGGGGGAGAAGAGAGCCAAGGAGAAGTACAACAGAACCAAAAAATTATCATAATACAAAAGCTGGAAAATTTTGCTGCAGCATTGAGCAAAATTCTATGTTGTTCTTCTTTCATCTCAGATCAGGGGCGTTAAGTAGTTTTAGGCATGGTTTAATAATCAGTCTTATGGATTGGGCTTTAATGGAGGTTGTCAAAATTTGAACTTCAAAGTGGGCTCTAATGGAGGTTAGCCCATGGAAAATGTTTGATTACACAAGAGTGATTAAAAAAAAAAAAAGGGAAATGTTGTTGGGATCATCAGCCCATAAAGCCCACTCCCACCCTTCACCACTACCAGCCATCCCAATTTTTCCTTTCCTTCTCGCCTAGCCACCTCCCCTCTCCTTCACGCCCCTCCGAGCACCCAACTCTCTGCGCACACCAATACCAGCCATCCACTTCAAGCCGTCGCCCACTACAACACCAACCCCAACACCCATCCGCCACTCGCAGACGCTAACAAACACAACCCCCCCATCACGACACCACTACCTGACCATCTCAGAAATTTCCTCCCATTCGGCGCCACACATACCCACACCTTATACCGCAACTACTACACGCCATCCCCAACACCCATCATCCCCTCTATTTGCCGAGCAACACAATAACTGGGTGGTATTTGTTTTGCAGTATTGGTTCATATTCACCAGTTTGTTCATTCACACATTCAACTTTCGCTGAGAAGTACCTCCCATGACTAGGTAATTCCTATCCCTTTGGGGAATCTGTAAATTGTATGCTAGAAGAAGGGAGTTGCGCACCAATGCTACAGCAACAGGGCAGTCTCTTTCCTATGTCAATTTTTTTTATTTCTGCCTTTTTGTTTGCTATCTAATTTGTTTAATGGTGCGCACTGAGGACAGTGCTTATTTTAAGTTTGGGGGGAAGGAATCTGCTGTTTACTATCTAATCTGTTTACTGTGATTTACTGTCTAATCTGTCTAGTGTTGAATTGTGAAATTGATGAAATTTATCTGATAACTATGCTAAATTTTAATTTATGATGCGCAATCTGCTGTGTTTCTATGATGAATCGCAAAACTTCATGTTGTCATCTTTGCTTTTAAAGGAAACTAATTTGTCAATTTATTAGAAGAGTCATCTTGCTTTATGAGAAGAATTGATTTGATTAAGTGTTAGTGAAAGATGTTCAAAACTTATTTTATGATATACACCCACAACTCATATGCACTGTCAACTTGTTTGTTTGTTTGATATAAACTTTGAATAAGGGTAGTTTATGAGAGAGCTTGAGCCTCTAGAATTAGTTTGGAGAATTTCTCAAAGCGAAATTCTAGAAAATTCATTACTCAATGAAATGATTTAGGCCTTCTTTAGATTCGATTGTGTTTTTCATGCTAACCTTGATTAAAAATATATTTCCTTTGCACACCTAATTTGAGCCATGAATGATCAAAAATCCTTTTTGTTAACACCCACATTAAAACTTAGCCTTTCTTTATTTGCATATTCTTTGATCTTTACCTTACAAGTGCACTACTATTAGTATGAATTATTGTTAGAAAGGATAATGCCTCTTAGAAGAAAGAAAATTATGGTGTTAAAAATGGTTTTTATTATGATAAGAACCACTCTTGTTTGATTATATTGAGATTGATTTAAAAAAAAAAACAACCTGGAAACAGCTTTGCTACAGCATTGCTGCAGCAAAACAGATTCATGCAAAAAAAAAAAAATGAAGACAAGTTTGGGGGTGGTATCAAAGTAGGTCTTGAATAGTAGTTGTGCTTGTGGAATATGAAACCTAAATATAACTTTCATATCAGCTTAACCCAAGCCTTACATTTCAAGCTTTATTAAGTCATTTAGATCTTAGATTAGTGAATATCTACATTAGTGGAGAGGGATTCAAAAGACCAACATATGAAGACATGATCTTAAGCTTAAGGAACATAAATTATCTAAGTTTGGGGGAAGTATCAAATTACGAATTATGAGACATCACACACACACATTGGGTTGTTTTGGAATGAGTTTGAGATATTGAAACTAACATTTGAGAAAAATCAATTTAGATCATGAATTTGAGATTTCTTCTTTCTAATTTTGAAACAAGTTTAGTTTATTTATTAGTTGACAGCTATATTTTTAGAGTTGAAACCTTTGTTTTAAATTACCACTTGCCAATCATCATATAATTTATTGCTTGAGGACAACCAAGATGCTAAGTTTGGGGGAGTTGATAACTCTAATTTATTAGAGTATTATTAGCTCTTATTCATAAATAATTGTTTGTTCTTTTGAGAATGTTTGCACATTATATTCATTTATACAATATTTGTGTACTTTGTGATTTAAGTAAATTCTTTGATAATAAATTCAAAATAATTATGAAATTTGTCAAAAAAATCTATATTTTGATGTACACTCATTAGATTTTCATTGCCCTTGCAGGAGATAAAGAAAACAACAAAGAAAATGTAAGAATCCAACTTTACTGCAGCAAAATCACACCAGGAAACAGCGCCAAAACAGAGGCTGATTTGGAATTAAGAATTCAAGGGCTGATTTGGACTCTCAGCAAAAGGACAATTTTGGGCTTTTATTAACTCACCTTTTTAGGGATAATATTGAAAATTAACACACTAAAAATTGTCTCCAATTAAATCTAAAGTTAAATGACAAAAACAGGGGCTGATTTAAGGGAGAACTGCGACAGCAAATAAAATACATATACAGCAGAATCTGGGCAGCAGCAAAACAACGAGGAACAACCAGATTTGCGGCAGAAAAACCTAGAGGAACAAGCAGATTTGCGGCAGCAACCAAAGGAGAAAAATCAAATCAGATTTGCAACAGCAGAGGAGAACAAGAACGCAGCAGATTTGGACGCAAAACAGGGGCAGCAAGAGGGATTTGGAAAGAGACCAATTGAAGGCTTGATTTGCAAGAACAATCATTGAAGAAAGCAAGAGAGATTAGGGATTTGGAATCCAATTGATCGAGATTCAATAAAAGGGGATTTTATTAATTTATTCTTTCTTCTATTCTTCTTTTATTGTTTTTCCAAATTTCTATAACTCTATGAATCTGATGTTGACCATGAATGATTTGATGTTTAATTTCATAAATATGCTTGGCTAAATTTTCATTCAGTTAAGATTGTGGATGTGCAAGTGTATGTAGACTTTATGCTTTAATTTTAAAAACTTGTGCTTTGCTTGACAAAGGGTGCTAGTTATTCTATGCTTAATTTATTGATTTATTCTTATTGATTGTTTGATCAACAATTGATAGGATACTAAACTGAAATAGAATCTGGAAAGGTTAATTTAAGTTGGATGAAGCTAGAATAGTGTGAAGAAATTAATATAGGAATATATAATTATCTCACATAACCTAATAGAATTTGTGCATGAAACGTTGTTCTTAGATTCAGTTGTGCATAAGGATATGTTTTATTGAGTCATAGAATATATAAACATTGCAGATTCGGAAGAATCCCTGGTAATTTTCGCAATTCTAATTACTGGTGCACTTTGCTACAGCAACGCAGTTTGTCTACATCACTTGTCACATTCGCAATCCTAACTGATTTATCTACTTACGATTCTTGATATCTCTCTCGTTAAACTTTGTTTCAGTGTTTTCACTCTTGTCCTCTCGTATTATTTATTTTATTTTATTTATTTTATTTTAATAAATAAAAACACCAAATATTGATTTTAATAATTAATTTTTATGATATTTTCTAGTATTCCAATCTTCGTGAGAACGATCTTTCTTATTATTATATTACTTGTTTGCGACACGTGCACTTGCGTAAAATCTTATACACCATTGTAAGCAACATTTCTCTCTATTGATGGTATAATAGAACTAGATGGGATGATAGATTGTTCACTGTTTGTGGCTTCTGGATAGGGTTCACTGTTTTTTGTGATGATTTTAGGGGAATTAAAATTCAAATCATTTAGGTCTAAGTACTAACCAATAGAACTATCTTCACTCATGTTCTCTCCCTAAAGTAAGGGCTGCTAGTGATAAGGTGTCTTTGAAGAAAGTGAAATCTCGACTAACAATTACCCTTTTTGTAAAGGGATTATAGCACTTGTACCCTTTTTGAATAGGAAAATATCCAATAAAAACACACTTGGTCGCTTTAGGATCTAACTTGGATCTATTGTGCGGTTGAATGTAAACAAATACAGTACAACCAAACACTTTAAGGGAAAGTTCAGACTGAAGATGTGATGTGGAAAGACCCTTTCTAAATTTTTGAATAGGTGTTTCGAAGGAAATGACACGACTCAGCATCCTATTGATAAGATAAGTCGCAGTTAAAACATCTCCTAAAATATTTTTGGCATATTTGTAATGAACATTAAAGCTCTTGTTCCTTCAAGAAGATGTCTATTTTTTCGTTCAGCTACCCCATTTTGTTGAGGTGTGGAGACACAAAAGCTTTGATGTACTATCCCATTTTCTTGTACATAATGGCATAATAGTTAAAATACTCTAAGCCATTATCAGTCTTGAGAATTTGGATTTGTGATTGAAATTGTGTTTTTACCATTTGGTAAAAATGAATGAAAATATCACGAACTTCAATTTTTTTCTTTAACAGATAAACCCAACAGACTCTAGAATGATCATCAATAAAAATGACAAATCATTTAGAGTGAGTATGGGTAGGAGTACACGAGGGTCCCCAAACATCACTGTGAATTAAGTTGAAAGGTTTGGATGGCTTATATTGGACTTTTGAGAATGAATGACATCTGTGTTTTGTAAGTTCGCATATTTCACATTGAAAATTAATTTCTTTATTTGAAAACATAGAAGGAAACAAATGTTTCAAATATTGAAAATTTCGGTGGCTCATTCTATAATACCATAACATAAGTTCACTATTCCTAAAAATAGATACATAATCACAAATTACAATTTGACAATTTTCACTCACATTGGTCTTATTAAATAGTAAAGCCCTTCACATTTTTTAGCAGTACCAATCGTCTTCTCCGATGATAAGTTCTGAAAAATACAGTAAGGGAAAAAATTAGCTGAACAATTTGAATCTTGTGTTAATTGACTAATGGATATTAAATTACAAGATAAGTTTGGGACATGAAGGACAATTGGAGGCATAAAGAGTCAAAAATTTGGATACTCCCTTTGCCAGCAACAGTTGAGAGAGTTTCATCTGCTATTTTGACTTTCAAATTACCAACACAAGGTGAGTAAGAGGTAAATAAGTGATATGAATTAGTCATGTGATCGGACGCACCAGAATCAATAATCCAAGATTTGTGGAATCGCGAGGTGGTAATTAAGGCACTTGAGTAATTACCTTTATAGGCTATTGAGGTTGAAGAAAATGACTGACCAGAATTATGCATATTGAAAAATATTCTGTAAAATTGGTCCAATTGTTCTGGATTAAATGCTCCCCCTGAAGTTGAATTGTCTTGGGGCTTTTGTTGATTAGTCATTACTTGATAACTTCAAGTTCTATTTTGTCTTGGTTTCCAATCAGTTGATTTCCCATAAATTTTTCAACATGTATTTTTTAAATGTCCGTACTTACGACAATGATCACAAAATGGCCTTTTTCGTTGTGGGCCATTTCTTGCACGATTACAATATGGCCCATTAGAAAAAATTGCTGAAGGCCCAATCTCAAAAAACTGTCCATTTTGAGGCTGTCCATGGATTGCATTAGTGGGTTCATCCCTTGGCCCACCAAATTTTCTGAGTTCTCTCGACCTACCAGGTCCAATTGGGCTATTAAAGGAATTCAACCCAGCGCTTCTATTTGCGCCAACACCCAGAGTCGAGCGGAGTGTATCGCGCCCATCGACTGGAGAGGGGAGGTCGCCTATCATCACCCTCGTCGGCTCTCCTCTCGCCGGACCTCGAAGAACACCTCTCGAACTAAGGGCAAGGGATGTCGACCGAGAATCCTTCCATGGACATTGTCCAATTCGCAACTAAGCCCAGCCAGAAATTCAAAGGTTTTCTCGGCTTCAATTTTTTTTCGGGTAACATGTGCTATCGTCGGCCCACTCCCACTTCTCTTGTGAGCTCAGATCAAGTTCTTGCCATAAAGATTGCATCTCCGTGTAATAGTCGGTAATATCACGACCCCCTTATTTTAATTGCCACAATTTGGTCTTGATTTCAAGGATGTGAGAAAAATTCTCACCATCTGAATATGTATCTCTTACAGCCTCCTATACGTCCTTTGCAGTTGGTAGGAATAAATAAGTTTTTCCAATTGCTGGTAGCATGGAGTTGATAAACCACGCAGTCACCGTTGAGTTCTCTGAACTCTACCGTTGTTTTGCAACGGTATCAGTTAAGGCGGGTTTTATAATTTTTCCAATCAAGTTACCCATTTTTCCTTTCTTGTTAATAACCAATCTGACTGACTGAGCCCATTCTCTATAATTCCTTCTATTGAGTTTCTCTACAGTGATCTGTAGAGAAGAAATATCTAGAGAATTGGTGGGGATTGAGGTAGTAGAAAATGTTGTAGTTTTTGAGATGGTTTCTGATGTTAAGTCTAGGTTCTAATTAGGAACCTGCTTTGATACCATATAGAAAAGAATGATTGAAGAAATTATTGTATATTTCTACCTATGATTACAGTGTTTGATAACAATTTTATAGTAAAATTAGAATAACTAAAAAAGGAAACAAAAACTCCTAATTAATATTTTTCCTAATAACAACATATCTGACAACTAATACATACAAGACTCTTAATTGTTTTCCTAATTATTTACACCTTAAAATTCCTAAAATTTTGGGATTTCAACACGCACAACACCTTTAAAGGCAGTCTAAAGCCACAGCATGCTGTGTAGAACCTCACTGTTTTCCTATTACATTTTTGCCTTTTCACTCTCATCTCTGAAAATAGACATTCATCATCATATGATCATCAAACAAAATTTTTCACTTCCTTTTTTCCTTTTGATTTTAATAATAAAAGCAAATACACAGTTATTTCCTTGCAGAAAGACAGAAGGAAAATGAAATTGCAATTTTTATTAGTGAAGAGAAAAAAAAAATTGCAAACTCTATGTTTATGTTCAAGACCAGAGAAAACCAATAGAGCTAGGAGCTGAGGGTGGCATGAGGAAAAGAAGCAAGAGAAAAGTGGTAAGGCCATGAGTTGGTCTAAGGGTGTGCAATTTTTATTATGATAAGAAAAATATTGAGTTCTAACCTAGAAGTTTTAACCCCTAATTCAAACTTTGGACATGTTTGTTTTGGGGAAAATAAATCAGAATGGATTGGTCAAAACCATCCTAATAATCTTATCATTAGCCATTAATAATTTCACATCTTTTTAATCCATCTTAAAGGAAGACAAACAAATCCTAAAGCCAAGATCTCAATTAAGTTTTCTGACTCAGTAGCTAAATTGATCGGAACGACATCCATTTCTCACTTTTGGCTGGTCAAACATCAAATGATTAACATGCTTACCTGAAACTAATGGGTTGAATAACAAAATGAAAATGTGCAAAACAGATATTCCAGACTGCATTTCTAGAAAAATGCTAAAAAACTTCAGCATGTATCTCCATCTTTTTTCTGGCAATATCTTTTGTTTAATATTACACTGATATTCTAAGCCTGCAGCTATCAGCTCAGCCAGCGAATTAAAAACATATGAGATAAATGTAATCGATTGCCTGATTTACAAAGAAATTTCCTTTCTATTTATTTTTAACAAAGTGAAACCTTTCCTCCCTATGCAATAAGAAAATCAATTGCCAGATTTAGTTAACATCTGACCTATAAGAGCAGTTTCTTCCAATAACACATTACTATAGAGCCAGCTACCTCATATATACAACAGTAGAACATATGGAAATAACAATATCCTTGAAAGATTCCAATTGTAAATTTTTCTAAAACTGTTGTTATAAATAAATAAGAAAACATAAAGTCAATTTGACAATAGGAAGCATCTTGGCTTCTTTTCCAAAGGTAAAACTAAGCTGTTTTTTAAGGAACTTAAAAACATTCTTCAGGTTTTTTTTGTTCTCCTTTTTCTCTTATTTTTTTTGTGCAAGCGATTTCTATGCATTTGTTTAGATAACAAGATAAATTAGAAAATCCATAGTTCATGCAGCACCTATAATTGTTGGGAATAAAAAAATAAAATGAAAATGAGAATTGCAAGCTGTAGAACCACAACCCTAGTTGCTATGCAATATAGAACTATAACGTACTAAACCACCCACAGGTTTGTTAACACCACATAAGTACCAGATAGAGTTTGAAGTTTAGAAAGCAAGCAATTAAACATCTCCTAAAACAGGACAACTGCCAATTTGTTCACCGCCTTTAGTTATTGAGTATAATTCACAATACTCAATTAGGGGTGTCCACGGTCCGGTTTGGTCCAATTTTTTTAAAAAATTGTAAAACCGGACCGGACCGTATTAAGAATAGAAGCCGGACCGGCCCGGACCAGTTAAATTGTACAATCCGGTCCGATTAACAGTTTGGGACAGTTTATGTAACATTTTTATACAACATATATTCAATTATATTTATTTCAACATGTAATCACATGTGGTTTAGTGGAAAACTGTTGTCCATGTTACAGGGTCTGATTACTGGGTTTGAATCCCCTTGGCCACTCAATTATTTTTTCAGTTTGTAGGATATCTTGTTTGAATCACACAAATAAAATTAAAAACATTATAATTATAAGAAGTGCGCGTGACCTGGTGGAGAGACTAGCGTAATGTTAACATTGAGGTCCCAGTTTCAAGTATTGGCAGAAGCATTCTTGGTCAAATATTTGTAGGTTTTTTATTTATATTAAATGAACGGTTTGACCAGTCCGGTCCGGTCTTTTCGGTATATCATAATATCAAACTAGACCGGACCATATATAGTCAAAACTGTTCGGTTTGATCCGGACCGGTCTGGTTAAACAATTTGGTCTAGTTTGCACGGTTTCTTAGACACCCCTATACTCAATGATCACAATGCACCATCTCATTTCACTCCAAGAACTCATTCAACTTTAGATTAATGGAACTTCAATGAAAAAAATAAATAAATGGTACAATACTTAAAAAGAAGTTCCTTCCACTAGCTTCTCTTAAAAAAAAGTGTAAGATTGGACAAAGATGAGAACTTCATGGCTGCAGGGACGGCTCAAGATTGTGTGAGGCCCTAGACCATAATTACAAATGAGGCCCTTAAATAATCAGCATAAATATTATAAAAAATCTTAATGTTAAATTTTATCATCCAAATGACTCCAAATACCGCTTGTTCTAAAAATACATTAAAAATAAGAAAACGAATTATTCTAGTCTAACTCTATCTAAATCTAAAAAAATTAATAAACACTATATAAAACTATCAATCCCACTATGATGATGAAAATAGTATAATACCTTTACTTTTAAATAAATAAAAACTATGCCATTATTAATTAATCATGACTACTAATGTTCTAATTCAATTACTGTGTGAGTTTATTATATTTATTATTACTGTTTTTGACATTTTTAATACAATTATTTGATAATTAACCTTTCAAAAAATGAAAACTAATGTGAGAAATTTCAAATTTATGAAGTATTTCAAGCATTCGACAAATCCAGGAAAAAATTTGAAATGTACTGAAAACTGAAAAGTTCATAATAACACTTGAATGATCGAAACTTGAAAGGTAAATAAGCATCTTACTAGATCACTAAACTAGCTAATATAAAAGTGGCATACAAGGTCGGAAAATCAAAGCATAAAAAATAAAACTGAAACCATTAAATCAAAAACTTCATGATACGACAGAGCCCGGTTACATAAATAAGCTATTTCGAAAAGGAAAAAGCCAACCAAGCAGAATATCAATAACTACAAACCGATGACACAAGAAAAAATAAAACCGGGAGAGGTTTTTTTTTTAATTTGCAAGAATCGTGAAACCTAAGAAAGAAATAATTTCAAACGAGTAGCTAAATAACAAAAAACTGAGAATCAGACAGAGTCTGCGACTGAGAGATGTAACTTACCTAATACAGAAGAAGAGCGATACGGACTGATGGAGAACAGCGAATGGCAAGAGTAGTACAGTCGACTATGGAATGACGCCAATGGAGCTTAGAAAACTGCAAATCGGCAATACGGGAGGAATCATAGATCGACAGCGTTAGTACGGACTACGATAAAAATGTAGGAGGAATCGCTTTAATTTTTTAATTTTAGTTCGGTGATAACAACCCCTAAAAAACAAAACAATAATTACATTTGATGCTCAAAATATATTAAGTTTTTTAACAAGTAAACTCAAAATGTTTTTAAAATTGAAAACATACCCACAATATATACATAAAATAGTAATATTATACATAATCTTAACTTTTATAAGCGCATAGCCAGTTAGTTGGACAACTTGTGATAAAATCGTAATTTTAGTAAATATTAGACATACGAATTCAAGGCTCAAGACTTTTGTCCCAATATAAGTTTAAACATAATCTTAATACAACATGTAGTTGGCAAAATTCTAATAATTTTGATGATCTGAAAGGTGTGGTTGTGCCTAATTTCTATGAAATCTTTTTTCTTTAAAAAATACATAATCACTAATTTTCTCCTATTTAAATATTTTAGTACCCTCCACGTTAACTTTTTTTTTTAGAGTAATATAGTAAAAAAAAAAAAGTAAATAGATGTTTTTACCATCGTATTTTTATATTGTTAAAAAAATATCATTAAATTTTAATTTTTTATTTTTATATCATTAAATTTTATAAATGTTATAAAAATACATTCATTTTTTTTTTACTTTTATATTATTAAACTTTGCAAATGTTATAAATTTTATAATATTTTATAAAGTTTAATGGAATGAAAGTAAAAAAAAATGATAATATTTTTATAACATTTATAAAATTTAATAATATAAAAATAACAAATTAAAATTTAATTATATTTTTTTAATATCTGTAGGTGGTAAAAAAAATCTATTTATTTTATAATAAATCTATTTATTAGATAAAATATAAACCTACATAAATTGAATACGATATAATACAAATTTATTTTAATTAAAATTAATTATTAATTTTTTTATATAATTAACTAGTAATTATTTTGTATTTATAAATATATTAAATTTTTTACCATTATAAATAAATAAATTAGTTAAAAAAATTTAAATTTTTTATAATATAAAAAAGTATGTAAATTTAGGGGAAAAAACACGACTTACGCAACCCACGAATTGTTCTTTACAAAATATTAAGTTTGTAATAAATATGTACAAAATGTTTATATAAGTATATAATCATTAATAATTATTAATTTTCCTCCAATAAATAGATAATGACCAATATTTTTAAATGTATTTTAGTAATCAAAAGTAAAAATTAATAAAAAAAAATTAATTGTATTTTATACCTAAAATGTATTCGATAGGAAACAAATATGCCAAATAAGACCATTTTTGAGCTATTTTGGTTATTATATCGTGAGTTATATTTTTATGCTCATACTATATTATATTAAATTTGTAACAAATTTATTCCAACTATTTTATATAATTATATAAATATAGTAGATCATTAAATTTCATCTATTAAATAAAATACATAGGTATGTGCCACGACTATTTTTAAAATATTTTAGTAATTAAATAAAAATAAAAAAATATGACTATTATGGTTATTAAAAAAATGGTCTCTTTGTTTAGGCAATAGATGTTATTTAGTTTTATAACTTATAAAATGTATTTTTAAGTCCATTTATTTATAAAAAATATATTTTGAAGTCTATTTATTTGTAAAAATGTGTTAGGTAAAGAAAAAATTAATTTTTTATCCAATTTTTCGTTAAATCTAACAGAATAGTACATATGTCACATGCATGTTTATATTTTTTTTATAAATATATATCAAATTAAATAATTTTTAGTTAAAAAACTCCAATTTTTAATAATTTATTTCGATTAAATTTAAATAAAATTTTTCATTTTCTAATTTGTGATTTTAGACATTAGACAATGAAAATTCTATTTAAATTTTATTGAATTCAATCAAACTTCAATAAAATTTTCATTGTCTAAATTGCGATTTTAGATATTAGACAATGAAAATTCTATTAAAAATTTTATTTAAATTACATTGAAAATTTTATTTAAGTTTTTTTGAAACTAAAAAAAATTGTGAAATTTTAATTAAATATTAATTTTTTACATATATTTATCGAAAAATATAAACATGCATATGATACATGTACTATTCTATTAGATTTAAAGAAAATTTGGATAAAAAAATTTAAGTTTACACATTTTTTTTAAGTAAATGAACTTAAAAACATATTTTTTATAAGCAATTGAACTTACAAATACATTTTATAAATTAAAAGATTAAATATTATATTTTACAAAAATAAAAGAATCTTATCACACTTTTTTCTTAAAAAAATAAATAAATTGAGTACTATGTTGTTGCTCATCCGTGTTTCTTATGTAGTATGCCAACGAGTGCAAATCTTAAAATTTTCGGGTAGTCAAACTCAACCCATTGGTGACCAATAGCACCACAGGCAATACTCCTTCACATATATGACTATCCGCCCAATTTTGAACATTCAAACTGCACTTCAAAAGCGCGATCACCACAATCTTCCATTATGTTTAGAAGGTCCATGTTGTGATCGATTTGTCATAGTGAGGGCATTTAGATACAACACTGAAGTCTTTATTTTTTATTTATTTAATTTTATAGGGTTAATTTCTATAACAAAAAATTTGTGTAATGTATCTAAATTTCATTAATGTGGCTAACCATAGTGAGGTTAACCCTAACAGTGTTTAGCAATAATAATAATAACAAATTAAAATCATGTAATTTATTTAGACATGTAAAATGTTTGAAATAAGGTGAAAAATTTAAAACAAACATTCGTTGGTACAACTCAAAAACTTAACTCAAAATATAATTGAGTCATTATTGAGTAAACTCATTTTCACACGTTAAAAAAAGGTTGACTTTAGGTTATTTTTTTGTGAGTCAAATACCACACTAAGATTCTTTATTCTTTTTTTTTTCCTTCCTCTTTTAAATCATAGGCTAATAAGTAATGTCAAATACATCATAATATTTTACAATGTCAAATACATCACAATTATGCCCACTTTTCAGGCTTCCAATTTCCCATTTTCCATTTCCCATCCACACATAACATCTTAATATTTTACAGTATCCCACAACCACAATATGATCTTCGGCTTCCCGAGTCCATCCAACTATCTTTAGTGAATTTGGAGTCACTAACGGATTAATGTATAATTTTACCAACTCATTATAACTTTTCAACTAAATAGATTAATATCATGTCAATCCATTTCATAGTAGTTCGTGTTCGGGTCGGTAAAATTTGACATGATTTGTTAATGCATAGGATTTGAGTTTCCTCTTCACATGTTGGGTTGATATTGAGTTGACTCTGACACAACTCAAATGATACAATTTGTCACCACACTTTGGGGTTTGAATTTCAGTCTTCCTATTAGCTCAATTACTTCAACATCTTTTCCTTATTAATTTAACATCTAATTCAACACCAATCCATCACTTGATAAATACAATAAATTAATTTATATATAGCATTACTTAAAATAATTAGGCAGTACAGAAAATATTTTAAAAAAAATATATTACATCAAAAATTTCAAACTTACCAGCATAGTTGACATTAAAACTCAAGAAAAACAAGCATCTAAAAGTAAGCGGAGGATTCAACTCTTGATGTGTTGATTGGGATAGATACTAAGGTCATGTCAATTATAATAAAAATAGTAATGTAAATTATTCAAATTATTTTTATGTTTAATTTAATTATTATTTTAGAATAAAATATAAAATATTTTAATAATATCAAAGATGCTCATTCTTCTTACACTCCTCAAAAATATTTTAAAATCTTCTATTTTTTTTTTCACATATTTATATAATCATTTATTATTTTTTTTCATTTTATTACTATTACTATTCTCGTACCAAACATCGCCTAATGGTAAAGCATATTTGACTTGAAAATCCATTCACTTTGGGAAACTAATATATGACAAATAAGAAAAGTAGAAAACAAAATGCAGCCCTCATGAAAGCCAAAAATATAAATCAAGATACTTAGCCCAAAACAAATTAACAGAAGAAATAAATTTCATTTAGTATCGCATTTGTTGAATGAAAACGGCACAGGGTTTTACTCTTCAATTTCTTTCAAGCGGCAACTAAATGCAACCAATTACGAGTTGCTGCTTTGTAGAGGGGGCTGGCTCTACCTACAAATCAATTACTCGAGAAAGTTTCTGGATCCGGTTCAATAAGAAGTCTCCTTGCTTGATGGTTGCTTGATATAAAGCATTCTTTGCATCGGGCCTGTTTGTTTCAAGGACACCAGCAACTTTGTCAATTTTACAATGTAGTTTTCCGGCTGCGATGAAACGAGACAGTTCCCTGTAAACATACAATTGAAGGTACATGGAGGACTGAGAAAAGGTCAACTCATTGTCATTCGCAACATGCACGTTGCACTAACTGACACCCAAGGAAAAAAAAATTTACCTTTCTCTCTCACGCACAAGGGCAGAGCTAGGAAAAATTGAAGGGGCTAATTTTTTTTTTTATACAAAGTAAAAAATTAGTACGAATACTATGCTTAATTTAACACTAAATTTTTCATATCATATTATAATAGAGATATAGAGTTAGTATTCAAAAAAATATATAGTTAACACATTATAATTAACTTATAACAAAAATTAAACAAAAATATAACAAGTTAATAAATATTAGTATTATTTATAAATAAAATAAATTTATTAACTAAAAAATCCAAGCAAATAGAAAGCTCAATTAAACACATCAAAATTTATAGTTGTAAAAAAACTAAAACTAAAATAAACATGAAAATGTAAAATTAAAATATGATTTATAATTTTAATCTTAAGACTATATTTTAAAATATATGTTTATAAACAATATAATACTGACTAATAATAATAAAAATAATAAAATTTTTCTATAAAAAAATTTCAAATAAATTCTAAAATATTATTAAAATAAAATGCCAAATAATATAATATTAAATAAAGTTAAAATTTGGGTTGAAATAAAATATGATAAACACAAATTTAATACTTTTAATATGAAGCTTATCATATACTTTTTTTTTAATTTTATTTTTATAATGTTAAGTCTAAAGTTAAACATTTCAAAAAAAAAAAAAATTAAATTATCATATTTAAGAATAATTTTTACGTAATATATAGCTATAATTTTATTTCTATTGTTAATAGTTACCAAATACATAAAAAAAAAAGTATATATTTAACCACTTTATTTACAATTTATATTATTTTAATTTATATATTTGTTAAATATTATTAATATATACCAAAAAATATATATAAAAATTAGACGCAATATATTACTATAAATAAAATATTTATTTAATTTTAAAAATATACATGTAATTAATTTTTTATAAAAAAAATTGGGCAGGACTGCAAGCTTGTTCAGCCCCTTAAAAGATCCGCCTCTGCTCATGCACTCGTCTATATATCACAGTATCATATATAGGAAGTGAAAAAATACAAGGTCAAACTAAAGAGGAAATAAGACGCAACTATAGAAAATAACTTACACATCAATGAATTCCACTGTCACACCAAATGCCTTTGCCATTGCTTCAATGGTAACACTTTTGTAAGATTCGAGAAACTGAGAATAAACAACAGTTCTGATTTCCCTCATGTAGTATCGGAAGTGTGGATGCAAGTAGCGGTCCAATTTTATCTGCTCTGTCAGACCAGCTGGAATAACAATACAAAATAGAATAAACTACTAATCTATAATAAAAATACACATATAAATAAATAGGGCAAAGAGTTTAAAAAGTAAACCATGAAGATGATGCACCCAAAAAAAACCTTCCGGACATCTTTATTGAAGGCTGACAAATTAAGGGATGTAGAATGCAAACGGTACTTACCAAACGCTGTAAAAAAAGATTTGTAATGGCAATCATACAGAGAGTTCATAAACTCAGAAAGATATGGAATTTTCCCAATCACTGTCAATATCTCTGGTGCATCAACCACCTACAGCAGATTATTAATAAGTCACACATCAAATATTCTTAGGCAAAAAAGTTGGGATGGGGGCTAACATTTTAAATCATGCCAATTACTCAGGGTAAAAAAGATTTTTCTGAAAAAAAAAAAGTTGTCCATATTTGCCAAAAGGGGGAAAGATGGATACCTTTTGTTTAAGAGAAACTCTATCCAATGATATAATGCTGGTAAGGACAGTATAAAATATGAAGGTATCATAAGGGAAAAGTTCGTAAGTTGTGAAAGTTGAAATGGAATCCAGGAACAAATTGGTTGCCTTCTTGAAACTCCGTGTAGCCATGTAATACAAGCCTTCATAAACCTTAAGGCGATTCTTCCTTTCCCAGTCCCCTCCCTCTTCAAACAAGCTGGCATCATAGTGCATAGATTAATAACTATAGTTTTCTGCAGAATTAATAATCATAGAATGTAAATAGGCAGACTTTCATCTATTCACTCACTTTTTTGCTTTGTCGATACTTTTTGAAATGAGATCAAAATCCATGTAGAAAAGACCAAGCTGCAGAGTATAGAACACCAAATCCATCTTTTGCCCAACTGCCACTGTTTTGGTTTCTGTCACTTTGAGCTGTTCCAATGCTTTCTCCTAGATTCATAAGCGAACATTCAAGATGTAAAATGAGATATTACTGGAAAGAATAAAATGAAACACAGACGGTAATTATACAAATGCATGTTTCTAAAACCTTTTTACCTTGTCACCAATTCGGATAAAAAACAAGGACTTGGCTAGATGAGCTTCTCTGACTTCACTTTCACCCAAGTTCTCTTCAGCGTCAGCAATCCTAAACATAAGCATCAATATAGAATCAATTTTATACAAACTAAACTAGCCAGCCAACTGATTTTGTAATCAATAACAAAAATCTAGTTTTTTTTCTTAGGGAAAATTTTGATTACCAGCACATACTCAGAACACAAACAAATGCCCCATTCTATCAGGTAGCTGAAGAATTCAATCCCAATTCCCACAACTAGGATGGAAATATTAAACAGTATGACTACAAAGAAATACAGAGAACCAGCGAACCTAAATAAGCTTCCATCTTTTGTAATGTATATACTCTACCAAATAAAAGTTGCATGCACCTAACTGCAATATCCCTTGGAACAGCCACATAACATAATAATTCAATCCTGGAGAAGCGCAATAAAGCCACTTAAGAACTAGTTCCATAATCGTAGTACTCAACCTCCTTCACCAGTAAGTAGACTCTCTCTTTCTCCTTGACCACATTTTCTCTTTTCGCATAAATGGGTCACCAACAAGAAAATGCCCCATTCGGTGATTGAAGATCAATCCTAAAAGAGCAAGTCTGAGAGAATCACCAAGCCTTTTCAACTATGGACAACTTCCTAAATTCTCAGATCCCATTGAGCAAAAACCACCATTCATTAATGTTTAATGAAGTAACATAGGCAATTAAAATTGAAATTTCGTTTTCAAAAGCAACCCAAAAGAAACACCTGAATTGTAAATTCTTAAATCAATGCTCAAATTAAAAACTAAAATCTACTCACTTTTCATCAAGCTTGTTAAGCTCTTCCTCAATCTTGGCTCGCATAGAGTCCAAAGCGCCTTGATCCAATTCAAGCACCGATTCCGCCACTAGGGTTTCATACAACTGGACCATATCTACAAAAAAGTATAATGAATCCCCTATAAACAAACAAAATTGGAGAATGGGACAGAAAAAACGAAGAGAATCAATCAGGAATTGTTAATTACCGTCGGCTTTAACAGTGGCGAGGACCTCCTCTCTGAGGCGAACCTTCTCTATGTCTTGAACATCAGGATGCGATAAAAGGTAAAGCTTGTTAGCAAGCACAAGGTGGGCTTCTTGAGGTCCTTCTTGACTTTCCATGGCAACTGAGCAGTACTGACTCAGTGAGTTAGGTTTCCGATTTCGGGTCTGTACTTTGCTTGAGAAAGGAGGAACTGAGAACTATAAGTACCACCGAGGATTTTAGCTCGGCTGGTACGAAAGTATATAGCAGCCCTCAGATTATAACGGGCACATATTTACAATGGGTCAATCATGATCACGAAATGCAACCGGGTCAGGGCCAATATTCCAATATTTGGAATCATTCTGGAAACACCCCTTAAGAGAGCTTTACACATCCCCTTTTCAAAGACCACTTGTACCAAATTACCAATGATTAATGTAAAATGACCATATAACCCTCACATCATAAACATTGTTAAATAAAAAATAAAATAAGGAGAAATGGGAAGTCTCGTACTCACATAACTTATCATCTTTAACCCAAATCCTAAAACTTTCAAAATGGAAAATTTTGAAAGAATTAATACTTAAAACATTGGTTACGGTCAATTTTAAAAAAACATTAATTATATAGTTTAGTTCTTGAGTGTGGAAGTGTGATAAAAGTTTAATGACTATAAAATTTTCACAAATGTTGACAAGCATCTTAATATTATAAAAAATCGCATTGAATTTAACACAATTCTTTTCCAATTTAGTTTGCTCTTTTATGATTTTTTTTTTGGATCTTTGAGTTATTGTCGTTCATTCCTCACTTGTTTCTCTTTATTTCCCTTAATGTTTTGTGCTTTTCAACTTGCATTAACCCATCATATTACATAAATAAATGGGTTGTATTTTGATCATATTTCTAAGGTTATGTTGATATATTGGTAAGAAAAAGGAACCCAGATAGTAGAAAAATTATTCATCTATCTAGATTATTGTTTGTATGTCTCAACGGATTCAAGATTTTAATTTAGGAGAAACGTTATACAAACAGTAAAAAATAGTGTTATTTGTTTTCTATTACTACTTGTTTTTATTAAAAGGAATGTTATGTGTGTTTCATTTGGTTATAAATATATTTAAATTATTAAATTTGTAGTGTATTTTTTAGCTATAAAAATTTAAAAATGATAATTCAGAGAGACATAAATCCATTTTAAGCATTTAATTTACTTAAAATTTCATAATTATTACAACTAAATTTTTTGTTATCATGAGGTGAGAGGTGACCGTACCCCTCTTAACTCTCAAGTAGTTCTGCTACTATTTATGTAATACTCGAAACTAATAAATTATAAGATAAATGCAATATTTTTTATTAAAAAAATGCAACTATCCACTATTTAATTAAAATAATAGGCATTTATTGGGGAGTACCATATTGCCAACCATTGAATTAATGAATAATTTCTCATAGATTTGCATACATTACAGATGAAAGTAGCAAAGCAACTTTTCCATCTACTTCAACTTTAGAGAATGTAATGGCTCTAAATCGAACAATTGAACCGCTTATCTGGAGTCGCATTTTGCACTAATTTGCACTAGTGCTAGAGCAAACTTGATTCAAAGTTTCAAACCTAATAAATATCGAATACAGATGAGTTGATGACCTAAAGCTTGTGTTAAAGAAACATAGGAGGGGAACAAAAGAAACCTAGGGATGCATCAATTGTCTGTACAATTTATCTCACAAGAACTCAAAAGAGCAACTTAAACCAAAAGAATTAGTGGTTCCCGCCGATATACGGGATTCTGATCGTCCCCTTTGACAGTTCAGAAGAAAGACCAACTCCTTTTATCTTACTTTCTGCTGACTCCATCGCTCGTGAAGCTTGGAGCGCCATTTCAGCATGCAGTTGGAGACATGCCATGGCCATCTGAAAATCAAATACAATGTGCATGAGGGAATAGGCAAGTTACAATATTTACATTGAATCAAACAACAGAATATAAATGGAGAAAAGAGAAAAAGAAAATACAATGCTAGGTGGTAAGGTAAGAAGAAAAAAATACTTGGATGAGATGGAAATGAACATGTAACCGTTCATTGTTACTTGTACAACGGAGAAAATATTTTAAAACACTCGAACCGGGCTATACTAATAAGAATAACAATTCTCGTGGGTGTAACTTTTACTTCATAAAAATATCTATGATGTGACTACTATAAGTTTAAGGCTCGTTTTTGCAACGTGTTATGTTTTTTTCTATGTTCAAACTCAAGTTTTTAAATTTATTATTGTTTGATAATTAGTTATGTTTCCATTTTTTTTAAATGGAAATTATTTCCACTTCTTAGCCTAATTTTTGGACTTAAAAAAAAAACTTTCAAATTTTTTTTGTTTTTGTCTTCTGATCTCAAACTTCCATAAGTAAATTTGAAATCTTACTCTAACACCTCTTTTTCGTGAAGACCACGCTCCACTTCTTTTATATTCGTTCTCAATGAAAAATGATTAAGTTTAAAATATAAAAAATCAAAAATGAGTAACAAATAAGAAAATAAGAAAACAAAAAACTGAACACAAACGAGTTCCTATTTTCTTTGAAAAATGAATTACAAATCAGAAAACTAATTTGAAACACAAGAAAATAGAATTTGTTACAAAACGAGCAATGTCCATGTATTTTTAGTTCTAGGATTAATTTACTGGAAGACAATGTGACAAATCTTCCCGTTTGCAAGCTCTTATTTAGTTATGGTCAAGCAAACTTCTATGAATTCGTTTTCCTGATGTATCAGATAAGTATATGCACCTGCCCTCTCCAATGGAGACAAGATAATTGTCAATACAGGATTATCTACGAATTAATTTTCTTCATATATCAAGTATATACAGAAATAAAATATTACTAAGTCTAAAAGAGAGATCAAAGTTTCAATAAGCATGTGACGTTTCACAAATAAAACAAGTAGCAATAAAGAAAAAGAAAAAAAAATGCATGAATGCATGAATGCTAGATCTCTATGTATCTAAAATTCCTGCTTACCGTGTAACACTCTCTATCAGTGTCTGATTCAGCTGTCTGAATGGCCCATGTACGAATCCATTCAAGACCGTGAGAAATTTCTATATTTCCTTCAACTAAGGAAGATGCCACAAAAGAAGGATGGAGGGAAATCAAAATGCATGAAGCTGTGAAGAGGGCAGCTCTTCTGACATACGCTTCCTTGTGGTGGTACACTTCCCTGCATCACGTTCCCACAACAAGGTTCAATGACAAATAACAAGCAATATGTGCATAAATACAGAGAAGAAGGCTACTTTTCTAGAAAGAAATTGTCCTATGAACATCGTCACATTACACATATTAGAGGAGACCAGTTCCTTTCTCCAGTGGTTAGCAACATTCTGAAATACTGATAGTATTGTTCTTTGGTTTAGTACCTGCATCTAAGCATATCCAAAAGAGGGGCCGCCAGTGTGAATGCTTCTGGATGCTTGGCTGCACATTTCATGCAAACTCCAAGCATATGGATTAGCTTCCCCAGTACAAGAAAATCTCTGCCGAGCAAATCAACACCTTGCCTTCTCTTATCAAAACCCTGCATAGCCGGAAGCATAAAAGCTGATGCATACATTGGAAACTTATTATGCGACCATTCTATTTGTTCTACTTGTAAACTTGCAGGTCTTTGGCTCCATCTGCGTGTTTTTCCTCTTCTGACCTGTCCAGGTTTCAGGGGTAGTTCCCTCTCATAGCGGTTTGCCCAGTTCAGCAAAGTTCCAGTGTCCGAAATCTCTTTCCAGATACCAGATCCAGCTGGTCCTTTGTCACTAGGCAAAAACCAGGCTTGGGACTCTGACATGGTTTCTACGAGGTGCCTAGCCTGACTTTTACGTTTCATAGTTTTAGAATCAGCAAGCTCTTGAGCAGCATCTGTCATGACATCAAGTATCATTACCCGTTGACTGATATCAACATTAGGTGAATACAGAAGTTTGTTCAAAGTTTCAAGAGACTCAAGGGGGCAGGTGACAATCAAAGCGACCAATGCCCTTTGCCTCTTCTCTTCAGCTGATTCTTCTTCACCTTCAACTGCCAAGTCAGAACAACGGATCTGTACTAAAGTTCGAACAAGATCACTTGCTACGTGCCTAAGTTCATCAGGTGAAGCTCGCACAAGGTTTTCAGCAACATTGAGAGCCTTCTCCACCTGTGATACAACATACAAATTAAATTCTATAAGAGAAATTACTCTACTGCTGCTTCGAGGGATAGGCTGACCTGCCAGGAAGTTTGCACCATAATTTATTAGAGCGGGCAATTCAATACTTTTTACCAGTTATTTCCAACTTTAATGACCTTTAAAGAGTGATTAACCCAGATTATCTGGGATATTTACCAATTTGCATCTTAAAAGTCAAGAGTTTATTTAGTAGACACCAACCACCATAAAGAAAAGAAATATTTGGAGACAAATATGTCACTTAGATAACTTACCCCATCAGCATCATCTGATTTCCTTAGGGCTCCCACTACATCAACCAACTGTGAAAAGTTTCTTTTCAAATCTGTGTCATCATCTGTCAAGTCATATGGCTGCAGTGATGAGTCACTGGATGTATCAGAAATTTCACTTTCATTATCACTGTCATCATTATCAGAGACAGATTCACAATTCAGAGTGACTGGATCAATGATCTCATCAGGATCAATCAACTTATATTCAGATATTTCCCTATTATTTTTCACTTTACTTCGTAAACCATTATTGGAAGTGTGGCTTGAGCCCTTTTCCAGCAACAAGATAGAAGACTGTTTAACTTCCGTAGGCTCTTCTGAGGTTCCCATAGCCCCTTCCTCTGAGGTAGTCAACCCAAAGCTCCAGTCAATAGTGTCCCCAGTGCAGCTATCATCAAGGTAAAGAGGGTTTTTGGGGTCAATAACTTTAGAGAACCCTAAAGCAACACTGCTAGCCATTTTTCGAACTAAATGATTTTGGCTATCCAGCCTACCTGCCAGCAGTAAGACAAAAGATATAAGGTAAATACAAGCCAATCACCCATAATACCTATAAAAAAGGGAGAGTGACAAGAATTTACAGCTCACTCCTTGAAGAATCAAGGGCATCACATCTTTAGTTTCATCCAGATCCTCTTTAGACATCTTCTCTAGTGAAAGGCCTATGGCTGCTGACACATCTGTATTACGAGATTAAGGGTAACAGAATCCGAAAGAAGTGTATTCCCTTCTCTAAAGCAAAAAACAGGAGATGTTACAGAAATTATTACGACATGGCATATTTTTTTCTTACTAATGTTGCAGCTCTGGAACTTTTACAATTGTCATGACTAGCAGTAGCAAACAAGGGATAGAAGATGCAAAAAGATACAAGTTTGCTGCTCCATTGTGGCTGATTGCACAAACTCCTTCTTGGACCACACTGCTACAAGATGCTGTAATGTCATCAAGAAATTGCAAGTACCATGCCTTTTTCCCAGTGGATTTCCATTAGGAGGACTTTCAAGAACCGCAAAATGAAGGATCCATCGCAGACAACAAATGGGAAACACTTTCCAGAGTAAAAACTTGTCAACAAACATAGACCTGACAGAAGAAATTTTACAAGCAGCACTTGGTGCAATTGGCATGCAATATGTAATTTGTCTATTGCTAGCAATATGTACAACGATGAAACAATACTCCTGAACTGTTACAGTATAATATTAACACCAGCCAGATTTTGTAATGCAGATTTGCAGCAATAGAGGTTAAAATGAGAAAAAAAAAATTGTAGAATATCTGGTACTAAGAGCCAACTTCTATCTGGTACTAAGGGCCAACTTCAGCAAATTAAAACTAGAAATGTAAAGTGTAGAGTCTTCATACTCATTACAAATACGATTCAATACAAGCAAAAACCAATAAGTCAAGTTCGAATAAAGATAAAAATTATAAAATAATACACTAACCGTACTGATGGCTGATATTCAAAAATTCTGTGGAACAATAACCAAAGAATCCAGTATGCTTCGACATCATTCACATGTTCAGTTGCAAGTTGATGTAAAAGCTGCTCAGACACTCTTTCCAAAACGTACGAATCTTTTATCATTTGCATCATACTTGACCAAAATTGTGAAGCGGGGTCTAGATCAAAAACATCTAATACAAGCGAGTTGACAGTTGAGGCTAACATGCTTCTGACATGTCTAAGTACCCTTGTAACTATTTCACTTAAGAGAACATCTGTTGAAAAAAAAAGGTCAAATACTTTGGTTGCAGTTTCAGGATTCCTGCTTGATTGCTTAGAAAACAAGAATATTCCTAAATAATATTAGTCCATTATTTAAAATGAAGAAGAAAGCATCTTTCTTTTTAATTGCACTACTCAAAGTACAACCATTACCTACAGATCCACGTCGACATATGCGAGAAAATATTTCACCAACAAATAGTAAGGTACCATTAATATCTCTTCCCTTTAGAATGGCCCCTGCATCGTTAGAGTTCATATTCCTTTCTTCTGCCAGAGAAAGAAGCTGAATGGTAATCTGTTTGAAGAACAAGCTATAGAACTCTTGTGAAGAATAAACAGAGAACTAGGGGCAGCAATACACAACTTTCAATGGAAAATGCATTATGGAGTCTATTCATCTTAACATAAGCTTGTGGAAGAAGAATAATTCAATGGACCCCAGCTTTATAAATCACGATATGGAACACGAACAGACGTGGTCTTCTTAATTTCTTTCTTCTTTTTGTTTTTTCCATTATATGGTCTGTTATTGTCTTTCTTTTATTAACCACAATCAAGAGTGACATGTTAAATCACGACAAAAGTAGTGGCGATGTAGTCGGGGTCCATAGACATCCATGGAATAATGCATATAACTAATGGTGCAAAACAGATGAATCAACACAATATTGAGCACATAAGATAAAAAGGATACTGCGAGGAAAGTGACATTGGGCCTCTGGATTGAGCTTTGTCAGGTACAGATGCAACAATCTGAGCCACTCTAGATACATCTGACTCGAAGTGCTTACTTATGGAATCTTGTGATTTATAAGAACCACCGAATTCTCTAGCCATCTGGAGCACCCCATCATTTTCCAGCAAGCATAGGATAAGCAATCTGTGCTAGTGGTGAGAAGAGGGTAACAAATTAAAAGATAAACCACTAGTTACTTGTATGTTTAATACACTAAAATTCAAAGCAGCTAGCACTCAGTTGAATTTTTTTAAAATATAAATTCAATACTTAGGAGCGATTCCATTTTCTGTTTCGTTGCAATCCATGAGCATCAGATGGATGACAAGAAGAGGGATAGTCATAATGGTCAATTATGTTTTCATGGCATGATATATGCTTCTTCATCAAAGGGCCTCACAAGCAACTTAGGAAATCAAATATGTTTGACATGCATGCAATGACATAAAAACAAATTACATAAAATTACGAAAATCATGGGATAATTAGCTCCTTGATCCATACCGTTCTGTATTTGACTGGACAGATTTAACAGCAACAGCATCACTTGCTTTATGCTGTAAACAGGGTACCAGATTCTGAACAACCTCAGTGGCAAGTCCTTGAACAAAAAAAGCATCATAGACATGTTTACGGGCTGATATGGAGAAACAGGCCAGCCAATTGGAAGCAAGGTCTGTACAGAGAATAATGTATATGAGATACAAGCAAGTGTAAAAAAGGTTGTTTATAGGCAAAAAAGGAAACATCATCTCACTGAACTGCAAATCCTCCTCAAAGCAAATTAAAACCTTATGATTCAAGAAATGCAGCGATCAGTTAGGATTATTCCGTGAAAATCTTACACAAAAAAAGGAAAAGAAAAAAGAAATAAAGAGAGAAGAGTTTTCTCCAAACACTCAAGAGAAATAAGTTCTGGTAATTTACTTATCTATAAAACTTACATGAATATTTTTTCTTTAGGATGGAGTTGCCAAATGGGAGTCAAAGGTATGAACTTACCCTGTAAAAGAAATCGAGCCATTGTAGGAAATGCAGTTCCATGGTAGAATGCCCGCCACCACTCATTTCTCTCCTCTATTGAAGGGACCCGGGAACTAAGGACCTAATTATATAGCACAAATAAAAAGCGCCAAATCAAAACGAAATTCAAACTTCAATCAAAATGCATCCAAAAACTCACAAGTCCAAGAGATAGAAGATACAAACCTGACCTCTGTATCGCTCATCAATACTACCTGCAACTCCAAACTCATAGAGGATCAATTTTTGCATTCAAAGGAACGAAAATCAGAAGAAAATTAAAAAAAAAAAATTAGATTCAAATAAATAACATTAATTAATTCCTATGCAGCCCAAAAATGAAGGCAAAATAATTCGCATAATTTTATCACGATTACTAACCAGCCCAGAGAACAGTTCATTAACTCAGAAATTCTACAATTTCCAGCAATGACCATATATTTAAAGAAAGAAATAAGAGCTTAAACGAAGAATAGAGGGACTGAAAGAGACCTATAAAAAGAGAGGAATCGATAGGAAAGAGAAGGATAGCGAGAGAGTGAAGGGCGCAAATGACTTGGTCGACGTGCTTAGCCTTGTTTATCTCTGAAATTACTTCCCCAACTTTATCAAGCACTTGAGTCTCTACTTCTCGCTTTCTCTTTGTGTCATCCTCCATAATTGTTCTGAAGATGTTCTTCCCAAATCAATTAAACCGGCGACAATCGATTTCCCGAAGCAACTGAAATATGGGCATATGACCGAGGATTTGTAGTTGTTCCTTCCTAAAACAGTGGATTTTAAGCCCCTTGGGAAGAAGTTCTCCACTTCATGCCTCATGACTCGAAAGGACGATATTACCCCTAAATTTTGGAAAAGCTTTGGTCATCATTGAATTTTTTCTATAAATAAAAATCAATTAAAAATAAAAAAAAAACTTAATTTCACTGACTTATGTTTATTTGATAATGATTTTAATTCTTATAAAAAAAAGAAAGATAATGATTTTAATTTTTAATTTTTTTAAAATAATTTTTTAATTAAAAATATATAATAATAATTTTTTATTTTAAATTTTATACTTTTAAATAATTATTATTAAAATATAAAAAAAATCATAACTTTTAAAAAGTAAAAATTAAATCAAATTTTTAATAATATTACCTTTTCTTCCGTGCTGAAAAAAGAAAAATGCCAAATTTTTTTTTTGGATAAAAAAAGTGGTGTTAAAATTTAACTTGAGAAAAGGGTTAAAATTTTGGTTCTATTTTTATATAAATAAGTTATGAAAAAATAACAATAATAATATTTCTTAAAATTTATAATAATAAAAATAATATTTTTTATATTCAAATTTATATTTTTAAAATTAAAAAATAATTTGTATATTATTTTTCTTTGAACGCTAATTTAATTAAAATTGAACGATGATAATTTAGACTCGTTTAATGTTGAGCATTTAATATTATAAGTTCAATATTGAACATTTAATGTTATTAAAGTGTTATTTTTATTATTATAAATTTTATTGATATTATTTTTAATAATTTTTCATAAATTATTTATTTTATTTTTTATAAAAAATATTTTTTTATGTCATGTAAAAAAACATGTACATCATACTTTTGAACATGTAAAAATATATACTTTTATATTATAAAACAAAATATATGTGAAGTTAAAAATGCATTTAGTATATATTTGGTCGACAATAATCGTAATCATAATAAAAATTATTTAGGGTATTACTGTATTTAGTTTGACTGTATTATGTAATAGAATGTAAAGGGATTACAGCAGTGATAATAATTCATATTATTTACGCCTACAACCTTCTATAATCCTCATTATTCCTGCAGTCTTCTCTATTTTTTTTTTTTAAATTTATATAATTATTTATGATTTTGTTTACTTATTTTATTTATTTTAGTAATAAAAAATTTATTTTTTAAATTTATTTTATTTATAATTTTATAATTATTATTTATTTTAATTATTTTATTTAAATAACTATTATAATAATAACATTATTATATTTAATTTTATTATAATTATTATTGTTGTTATTTTACGTATTGTGATTTTAGAGGTAGTACACATTCCACACAAACTAGTTATACACTGTTCCAGGGGTTTCGTTAAAAAGCCAGTTTATTTTCACTCTCCACAATCCTTTCCTCTAATGGCGCCTGCTGTAGTAGCTGAGTCCACTAGAAAGCAGCCTCGACCTGGTCGAGGCGGGTTCGAAGCACATGGACTCTCCGAAGAAGAAGCCCGAGTCCGAGCAATCTCCGAGATTGTCAGCTCCATGGTCGACCTTTCACGCAAAGGCCAAAACGTCGACCTTAACGCCCTCAAGTCTGCAGCGTGTCGCAAGTACGGTCTTGCTCGAGCACCAAAGCTTGTCGAAATGATTGCGGCTTTACCTGATTCGGAACGCGAGTCTCTTCTTCCCAAACTTCGGGCTAAACCGGTTCGAACCGCCTCCGGTATAGCAGTTGTAGCTGTGATGTCAAAGCCTCACAGATGTCCACATATTGCTACCACTGGGAATATTTGTGTGTACTGTCCTGGAGGGCCTGACTCGGACTTTGAGTATAGTACTCAGTCTTATACTGGTTATGAACCAACTAGTATGCGCGCTATTCGAGCAAGGTAGGGCGAATTCGCTTCGTTGTTGTTTAATTTATTTGATATCTTGTTTTGGTCGAACTCTCTGCTGGTTAAACAATTGGATGAGTTTCGGTTTAGTTTAAAGGTTGGAGAGTGAAATATCAGAGTCCTGTGAAAGGTTTATTAGAGATTTAAAACTGAATTTGTAGAATTGTTTTTAGTAATATGTGTATGAAGTGTACAATTTCTGTTAGTTAGGCTTTTGGCTGCATAAAGATCGTTTTTTTGTAATTGACCATTCTGTAATTTAGCTGCGAACCTGTGACAAGACCAACATGAAGATGGCGTTCTGGTCTTGTGGAGTTGCTTTGAAGATTATTTACCTTTGTTTCACAGTTAATTCCGTACAAGCTTATTCAAGAAAGAAAAAAAAAATCTGACAATGAGGGGTAATGATGGATATTTACGATGTACAAGGCCTATTTGTCAAAATTGTTGAATGCTGGCTGGGGAGTGTATTTTAGTTGTTATTAGTTGCTGCTACATAATCATCCAAATATTTTTTTGCTGATACATATATTTCTTATTATATTAACTGCCTTTTACCTGTTGTTGTGCTTCCCTTTCTTTAGATATAATCCATATGTCCAGGCTAGAAGCAGGATAGATCAGCTGAAGCGTTTGGGCCACAGTGTGGACAAGGTCGGTGCTCTTTCCTCATTCCAGAGACAAGCATCTATATCTCTCTGTGTGAAATGTCATATTTCGGGTTGAATCACTCTCATATAGTATGGCATGTGTTTTCAGGTTGAGTTCATCTTAATGGGTGGTACATTCATGTCTTTGCCAGCAGAATACCGTGATTACTTCATAAGGAATCTTCATGATGCTTTATCTGGACATACGTCTGCTAATGTTGAAGAGGCGGTTGCTTACTCTGAACATGGTGCTGTCAAATGCATTGGCATGACAATTGAAACGTGAGTTTTTATTTCTCTTGACCCTTATTTTTAATTGTGAAAGATGTATACGATTATGTGTGGTTCTCCAAATTTCTTTATCCTCTTCATGTGAGATGTATTAACTGATATATTTGTCTCACTTGTTTGTCGCTCCACCCTATATCTAGCTGTGCTTTTAGGGGGTGGGAATGGGATTGAATAGAGCCATAATGTTTTACTATTGCTATTGTACCCAGTTGCAAAGAGCACAGTCTGCAGTGGTTGCATATTATCATTTAATTTTGAACATTTATTGTAAAAGCAATTTCTTGATTTTGCTCTGAGAGAGGGACCGTAATGTCAAATTTGCACGCTTTCCTTAGGCTCCTTGATTGTGTATTTGTATGTGATGTCTGATGTAGTGTAATAATAAAAACTTCTATTCCATGTGTGTTTGTGTTTTTTTTTTTTTTTTTTCCTATTCCATTTGGAAAGCTTTTGTTTTTGTTATGCATCAGACTATTTTTTTTATTTTGTTATTGAAATTACCCCAGCACCTTCTATTTTATTCTCTCCTTATGTTTATCAAAACCACCAGGAGGCCAGATTACTGTCTTGGGCCCCACTTGCGACAAATGCTTTCTTATGGTTGTACACGGTTGGAGATTGGGGTTCAGAGCACCTATGAGGATGTTGCTCGTGATACTAATAGAGGTCATACAGTTGCTGCAGTAGCTGATTGTTTTAGCTTGGCAAAGGATGCTGGTTTTAAGGTGCAATTTCTCCTCAATTTGCCTTCACAGGCCAACTACAAATTTATTTAAGGTTTAAGTTCATGTCTGGCTGATCTTTTTGCCCATATTTTCAACAGCATTATTGTCTTGGAATTATTTTTCCAAATCTTGTCATTGTAAATATTTTATGAGTTCATTGAAATTGACAGACAGTTTTATGGACTACTATTTATGCAATCTTGTTTTGCTGAGTTGTTCTATACTTTAGAGAACCTCCTCTTTTTGTTGGCTGAAAATAATTTTGGTTGCAATATTTTTTTAGAAATCTTGTTAAGCAGATATGAGCTGACTATGCTCTGCATGATAATCCTCTCTCGTCATCTAGTCTATAAATTTCATGCAAGTAATTTTTGTAATTTTTTTATAGGTTGTTGCACATATGATGCCTGATCTTCCAAATGTTGGGGTTGAAAGGGACATGGAAAGCTTTCGTGAGTTCTTTGAGAGTCCATTGTTTCGAGCTGATGGGCTTAAAATTTATCCTACACTTGTAATCCGTGGAACTGGGCTCTACGAGCTTTGGAAAACTGGAAGGTACTATGTTAATATATACATGTGTTTATAACATTTTATTTGATATACCCATCTGAAAGAGTTATTATTAGATTCAATTCTGCAAAGTTAAAATAATTGTCTAGAATCATCATTGCTATTACATATCATGTTACATGAAACAGAAGTAATCCTCTTATAAACCTCAAGGGTGGTCCTGTGGTTGGGTATTCTCTCTCCCAATTGGGAGAGCAGGGTTTAATTCTTCCCTCCACAATCCCATTAATAACTAAATCTAATGATAAAAAGAGATCTCCTTCTGCAGGTATAGAAACTATCCACCTGAGCAACTTGTGGACATTATAGCAAGAATACTTGCCATGGTTCCCCCTTGGACGCGTGTTTATAGGGTTCAACGGGATATTCCCATGCCTCTTGTGACCTCTGGGGTTGAAAAAGGAAATCTTAGGGAGCTAGCTTTAGCTCGGATGGAAGATTTGGGTTTAAAGTGCCGTGATGTTCGGACAAGAGAAGCTGGGATTCAAGTAAGTGGAATAATTGTTGCATGTATTGCCATCTTCCATGCTATAAAAACTCTTGAACCATATCTCTGGTACTTTCTTTTCTGCTCGGAAGGGGAAAAATTTGAAATTGCACTAAACTTCTCTGATAAATTTAGGATATTCACCATAAAATTAAGCCCGAAGAAGTGGAGCTAGTTCGTCGTGATTATATGGCAAATGAAGGTTGGGAAACATTCATCTCATACGAAGATATACACCAGGTATCTTCAAATCTCTCTCTCTGTCCACGGCCTGAATACTTGCATTTACTTCTGTAACTACTCTTCCCTGACTGAATGTTTTCGGACTTCACAAGTCATAACATTAAGGTAACAAGGAAATTAGGTGATTGAAGGATGATGAGCATCAGTGGATAGATTATATCATTAGTTTTTTTAATAGTTATGGATAAATCCAGTATTGCATTCTTTTGGAGCTAAAAGTTTCTCCTACTCTCATAATTATTTGTAAATATAATCCATGAGTTGTGCTATAGTTGTTTAGCTTCTTTTTTGGCTTTAACTGTCTTTATTTTTGTTCTGGTGTTCACACAGGATATTCTAGTTGGATTGCTGCGATTGCGAAAATGTGGTCGCAACGTCACTTGTCCTGAACTCTTGGGAAAGTGTTCCATTGTTCGGGAACTTCACGTCTATGGAACAGCTGTGCCTGTCCATGGACGGGATGCAGACAAGCTGCAACACCAGGTAATATTATTAGTGTTTTTGCATGAAGTACAAATCAACAACAATAGAAAAAACATTCAGATAAATAACTAGGAGTTAAACTCCAAATTAAGGCCACTGTTTTCCTTGATTGTTGAATTACTCTATCAGCTGCTCTCTTTACATTTGACTAAATTTTTACACACCCTTTTCCTTGCCCTTTTTTTTCCTTCACTTCTTTCGAATATCTAATTGATCCATACAGGGTTATGGTACCCTTCTAATGGAGGAGGCTGAGCGGATTGCTCGCAGAGAGCATAGGTCAACCAAGATAGCTGTTATATCAGGTGTCGGAACGAGACATTATTACAGGAAGTTAGGTTATGATCTTGAAGGGCCTTACATGGTGAAATATCTTAAATAACTTGACTATGCGGTTTTGTAACATGTGAAATGAGTATAATTTTTTATCCGATCGCTTTTAAACCTGTATTTGATTTCCGAGTTTAGTACAGTGTCTACTTTTTTTCCCAGTCTATTGGAGTGGAAGACTTCTCTGAGAGGGGCATTTGGACTATCAGACCAACTCGTAGAGTTGTATTTTTGTAGGATAGCTTCTTGCAATTAGACGGCTAGGAAAAAAATAACAATATTTTGGAAAAACAACACAAATAGCCATCCTTAGAACGTATGTAAATGAATGTTGCTAGCTCTTTTTTAAAGATAATGAATTGCAATGTCAAACTTTGATCCTTTTAATTTTGGTTGGAGGCGTAGAGCTATAAAACACACGAAAAAACTACTTGCTTAAAGTTAATTTTTTATTTTTATTTTTATATATGAAGTTGCTCTTATTAAAACTATTGTACTTTTTAAAAGAAACAATATTTATTAAACATCATCAATTCAATGGTAATATGTCATTAGATTATGTTTCATATTTATTGTTTAATTTATATGTTATTCATTTAATACTTTACACAAAAATCATAATAGGTGTTATCTAGTATTACTATATAAACAATTATGTATAATTAAAATTTTATTAAATAAATAGCTCTTTATTTGGTAGTCAATTGTTAGTATAAATAGTTTAATTAACTTTTTTTTTTTAGCTTATACTATAATATCATGGACAATAACTTCATGCATAGAGATTTTTTTTTAAAATAAATCAATAATATTATGAGAAATAACTATTACATTTATTTTTTGTAAATCAGCGATCCATAATTTGTGTTTTTATAAAATATTAGTTAAAAATATATGTATTGCACTGAATTATTTTACATATTTTTTTTGTTAATTTTTTACAGCATATTTAAAATAAATATGAAATTAATTGTAAAAGTAATAATATTTAGAGTCTTTATTAAATGTGATAATTATTATATGTAAAGTTTATATTGGATGTAATATTTATTTAATTATTATATTTAGAGTTTTTATTTAATATGATAATATAACTTAAAAAGATAATTAATGTTAATAATTTAAAATATATAAATAATTTTATTTAAAATAATATTAAATATGATTCAAATTTTTATATATATTATAGATTAAAATATTATAAAAATAATTAATTAACTATTACGTTTTTTTTAAATAAGTAATTAATTTTCCTTGGTAGATTGGAGAGGAGGTGCTCCAGTTGTAATTCATTAATTATGATATTTAGTAATAAATATTACAGTTAGTCACTTTCTCCAAGTGAGTAAATTATCCTAATTGCTCTCATTATGACTACTACATACGTTTGACTTGGATTTTGAAAAGAATAGTCAAACAAAATTAGAATTATAGTTAATAATTTAAAAATATTTCAATAACTTTTATTATTTTTTATAATTTTGACTTAGTTAATTGAAGATTATGTAGCATGAAAATTTCATTCTTTTTTTTTTTTTCTAATAAAAATAATTAAATTTTTTTTTATCTTTTAAATACAAATCTCATACCACACAAGACACATAAAAAATTGACGATTTCAATGGTCATTATTGATAATAAAGATGTTAGACCTATTTTTTTTCTTCTTCCAGTAAATAGCATTTGATATTAGCCTTTTCTTTTAGTTATGATGTGTTTCTTAATGAGAATTGTTACTAATAGAAGGGGTTTAAGGATTCTTTCAATGTCCAACTATATATATATATATATATATATATTAGTAATTTTGTCCAAGTATTTTTAATTTATTGGTTATTTATAAAACAATGTAAATGTACATAAAAACTTAGTTAACGTGGCTGAAATTCTAACACACCTAAAAAAAACATAAGTATACTTATACTTTAAAAATAAAGATTGTATTTTCTCAAGCAAAAATAAGATTCAAACTCTTTCGAGCTGATGCTTGCTAGATAAACTGATGCTTATGTGGGCTTTTGAACTACCCGAGTTTGGGTTGGGCTTATAGTTAAAGTGGGCTCCTCACCTAGCGTACTTGTGGTAGTAAGTAGGGGTGAGAGTATGTTAGTCAGTTAAGTATTTTTATAAACCAAAATCGACCTATCTATCAAAACTAATCGATTCGCAAATCAACCTATTTAATTAATCAGGGTATGCGTTGGACTTATGGGCCGAATGGGCCAAAACTGACTGTGGAGCAAATGGGCCGTGGATCCCAAAATTTCAATTCTTTTAGCTTTATTTTAGCCCAACAAATGAAGACGGGCCACAAGGAATGTTATCCAGAAGAGCCCAAAATAGTCATGGACAAAAAAAACGGCCTTGGTGTGATTACTGCCAAAAATTGGGGCACATAAAAGATACGTGCTGAAAATTACATGAAAAATCAGTTGATTCAAAACCACAACAAAATTTTAAAAGTCGAGGTTATCAAGTCTCAATCTCTCAGAATGATTCCTTCAATCCTGAGCAGATGGAATGATTATACAAAATATTCTCAAAATTTCAAACATTTGGTCAATCCTCTCATGTTCACTTTAATGCATTGGCTCACAAAGGTAATTATTTGACTGCTTAAATACAACATTTGAAAATGCTCACTGGATTATTGACTATGGTGCTTTTGACCACATGACCGATAATCACCAGTTTTTTTTGTCGTATACTTCGTGTGTTGAAAATTTAAAAATTAAAATTGCCGATGGTAATTTTTCACCAATTGCAAAAAAAAGGAGTATAAAAATTTTTGATACTATTATTCTTGAATTTGTTCTACATGTTCTAAAATTATCATGTAATTTACTATCTGTTAGTAAATTAACAGCCTACACAAATTGCTCTACTAATTTTACCTATTATTCGTGTGTGTTTCAGGACCTATCATCGAAGAAGACGATTGACAGTGCTAAAGATCATGAAGGACTCTACTACTTTGAGCCTACTACTATGAATAAACGATATCATATTACCAATTGTAACTCTATATCTATTTCTAGGAATAATGAATTAATACCTCTTCTAAAGTTACCAATTGTAACTCTATATCTATTTATAGGAATAACGAATTAATACCTCTTCTTCGTGTGTGTTTTAGGACCTGTCATAGAAAAAGATAATTGGCAGTGCTAAAGATCATGAAGGACTCTACTACTTTGAGCCTGCTACTATGAATAAACGGTATCATATTACCAGTTGTAACTCTATATCTATTTCTAGTAATGTTATGGCACCGTAGAATGGGCCATCCTAGTTCTCAATATTTAAGACAATTATTTCCTTCTTTTATTTCAAATAAAGAGTTCTGAGTTGTAATGTGAAATGTGTGAACTTGCTAAACATCATCGCACCTCATTTCCAAAATCTAAATGCATGCCCTCGAAACCATTTTCCATAATACATAGCGATTTATGGGGACCATGTCGGTCACCTAATAGTACCCATACAAAATAGTTTATCACATTTATTGATGATCATACTCGTGTCTGTTGAGTATACTTATTGAAAGATAAAATCGACGTTTACAATGTGTTTGTCAATTTTAACTTAATGATTAAAACACAATTTCAAACCCAAATTCAGATCCTATGTACTGATAACGATATTGAATATATTAACCGAACTCTCAAAAATTATCTACAAAGTGATGGTATTCTTTACCAGACTTTATGTGTTTATACCCCACAACATAATGGAGTCGCTGAACTGAAAAATAGGCATCTCCTAGAAGTTGCCTAAGCACTCATATTTACCACAAATATGCCAAAAATGTTTTGGGGTGATGCCATCCTTACATCTGCCTTTCTGATAAATAGAATGCCCAGTTGTGTATTATCCTTCAAAACACCTATTCAAACCCTCAAGAATAATTTTCCTATCTCCTGTCTTGTCTTTGATATTCCATTCAGAGTATTTGGATGCACTGCCTTTGTTCATGTTTATCCACATGTAAAGAAAAATTAGACCCTCGTGCAATTAAGTGCGTGTGTATTGGGTACTCCACAACTCAAAACGGTTATCGGTGTTATGATCCCACTACTAGATCCATATACACTAGTCTTGATGTGACATTCCATGAATCCATGCCTTACTACTCATCCAAAACTTCTCTTCATGAAGAGAACATAAGTAAAGATCAGTTTTGTTCCCTTGAACTTTCATTTCCCGAACCTAGCTCACCCAAACCTAGTAGTCCTGAACCCATTACATCTTTCCTTCCCTGACCTAGTTCACTCAAACCTAATTCACCTCTCCATTCTACTATGTCATACATAGAAAATGAGTTAAAGCAGAAATTGATGTAGACACACAAACAGGTAAATAGTTACTTATTTATTCAAGGAAACCAAAATCAAGGTACGAAGGAAAAATCGTGTTTGATACACTACAAGACTTAGACCTGGTCATGGATCTAATAAGCCTTGAACTTTCAAATGATCCAGGTAACTCTAATTCCAATGATGACCTACCCATTGCTCTTAGAAAACAGAGGTGAACGTGCACCTCCTATTCTATATCAAAATTTGTGTTTTATAAAAATTTGTCTCCTAAATTTCATGCTTTTACTACTAATTTAGACAGGACAAAAATTTCAAAAGATATTGATGAAGCCTAGGAGATTGTGGAGATCCCATAAAAATAGGGATATTCTAAATATCCAATTGTAACAGTAAATATTTAGTTGTTAAATATTTGTTGTAACTGTAAATATTCAGTTAATATTTTATCCTTTTTTTCCTTTTATTTAGATATTGTTAGATTTGTACTTAGTCTATTTAAGGAGCTACACTTCATGTAATTCATACATTCAGATTTCAATAAAACACAATTATTCTACATGGTATCAGAGCCTTACGCTCATCAATAATGGAAGAAACTTCCAATCCGCCTCATCCCTCTGATCACACAGAGGAAATGGCATCAGCAGTTCAAAACACAACCGACAACTCCCCTCTCCAACTCACCATTGAAAAATTCAATGGAAAAAATTACGGGGAATGGGCTCAATCAATTAAATTAATTATTCGGGGGAAAAGGAAGATGGGTTACCTGACCGGTGAAACAAAACAACCTACGGACAGTCTCGGCATTCAGAAATGGGAAGCTGAAAATTCCATGATTATTTCATGGCTCGTTCATTCTATGTTACCTTCAATTGGAAAGACGTACCTATTTCTCCCCACGGCTAAGGAAATTTGGTCCGCTGTTCGGGAAACTTACTCCGACAGTGGAAACGCATCACGCTTATATGAGATAAAAACTCAACTCTGGCAGATGAAACAAAATAGTATGAGCGTCACAGATTATTATACAAAAATGTTGGGTTTATGGCAAGAATTAGATCTCAATACCGAAGAAGAGTGGGAAATCAGTTCGGATAGTATTAAATACCGAGCAAAAATTGAAGGAGAACGCGTATTTGAATTCTTGGCCGGACTGAATCAGGAATTAGATGATGCGAAGAGTCGGGTTTTGAGCCGAAATCCATTACCCAATACGAGAGAAGCATTTTCTGAAATTAGGAGAGAGGAGAGGCGGCGTGAGGTGATGCTCGGCGCCGTTGCTGGTGGAGCGAACGGCGAAGACTCGGTCGGGGTTGGCCTGCGAGCGGCACAGACGGCGGCGCACGACCTGCGTTCGGCGCAGGAGCAGCGAACGACACCATCGTTGCTGAAAATGGAGCTGAACGGCGCACGAGTCTCTTCCTCTGGTCTCGGGTTCAATGGAGCTGGAAAACAGGGAGTGGCTTATGAGGATATACGCTGGGCTCATGGGCCTATTGGGCCGACTAATGCATATGGGAGTAATGGGCCCAGCTTAAGTGAACTCCAAATGAGCCGTGGGCCTTCACTGTTAAATTCTTTCAGCCCAGTCACTGAAAATGGGTCCAATAGGCTGTTGTCTAGAGGAGCCCAAAATAATTCCGGACAGAAAAAACGTCCATGGTGTGATCATTGCCGGAAACTGGGCCATACAAAAGATACGTGTTGGGAATTGCATGGCAAGCCCGCAGATTGGAAACCACGACAAAATTTTAAAAATCGAGGATATCAAGCCACAAGCTCTCAGAATGATTCCTTCAATCCCGAGCAGATGGAGCAATTATACAGACTGTTTTCAAAATTTCAAACATCTGGTCAGTCCTCTCATGTTCACTCTGGTGCATTAGCTTACAAAGGTAATTATTTAACCGCTTTAAATGCAATATCTGAACCTTCCCCCTGGATTATTGACTCTGGAGCATCAGATCACATGACCGATAATCACCACCTTTTTTCATCATATACTCCATGTGCGGGAAATTTAAAGGTTAAAATTGCCGATGGTACCCTTTCACCAATTGCAGGAAAAGGACGGATACAATTATCTGATACTATTATTCTTGAGTCTGTTTTGCATGTTCCAAAATTATCATGTAATTTACTGTCTATTAGTAAATTAACAGCCCACACGAACTGTTCTGCTAATTTTACCTCTTCTTTGTGTGTATTTCAGGACCTGTCATCGGGGAAGACGATTGGCAGTGCTAAAGAACATGAAGGTCTCTACTACTTTGAGTCGAATACTACGAATAAACGGTATCAAATTACCAATTGTAACTCTACATCATTTTCTATAAATAATGATTTATTATTGTGGCACCGTAGGATGGGTCACCCTAGTTTTCCATATTTAAAACAATTGTTCCCTTTTCTTATTCAAAATAAAGAGTTACCAGAATTACAATGTGAAATGTGTGAACTTGCTAAACATCATCGCACTTCATTTCCAAAATCTCAATATATGCCCTCAAAACCATTTTCCATAATTCATAGCGATTTATGGGGACCATCTCAGTCGCCTAATCGTACTCATACAAAATGGTTTATCACATTTATTGATGATCATACCCGTGTTTGTTGGGTATACTTATTGCGAGATAAAACCGAGGTTTACAATGTGTTCATCAATTTTAACTCAATGATCAAAACACAATTTCAAGCCCAAATTCAAATCTTACGTACTGATAATGGTACTGAATATATCAACCAAACTCTCAACAATTACCTACAAAGTCATGGTATTCTTCACCAGACTTCGTGTGTATATACTCCACAACAAAATGGCATTGCTGAACGGAAAAATCGGCACCTCCTAGAAGTTGCTCGAGCACTCATGTTTACCACAAATATGCCAAAAATGTTTTGGGGTGATGCCATCCTTACATCTGCCTTCCTGATAAACAGAATACCTAGTCGCATTTTATCCTTCAAAACACCTATTCAAATACTCAAGACCAGTTTTCCCACATCCCGTCTCATCTCTGATATTCCACTCAAAGTGTTTGGGTGCACTGCCTTTGTCCATGTTTATCCCCATGATCGAAAAAAATTTGACCCCCGTGCGCGTAAATGCGTCTTTATTGGGTATTCACCAACTCAAAAAGGGTATCGGTGTTATGATCCCAGTACACGATCTATATACACTAGCCTTGATGTGACGTTCTTTGAGTCAATCCCTTACCACTCATCCAAAACTTCTCTTCAGGGGGAGAACATGAGTAAAGATCAGTTTTGTTCCTTTGATCTCTCATTTCCTGCATCTAGTCTTGATCCCAATCTCAATTCTCAACCCACTACATCTTCACCTCTCGAACCTCGTTCACCTCTTCATTCTATTATGCCATTTATAGAACATGATGTAGACACACAACTTGGTAACAAATTACTTGTCTATTCAAGGAAACCGAAATCAAATTGTAAAGGGAAATTTGTGTTCGATGCACTACAAGACTCAGACCCGGTGATGGATCCGATAAGTCTCGAACCTTCAAATGGCTCAGGTAACTCTAATTCTAATGATGACTTGCCCATTGCTCTTCGCAAACAAAAGCGAACATGCACCCTCCATCCTATATCAAAATTTGTGTCCTATAAACATCTATCACCCAAATTCCATGCTTTTACCACTAATCTGGACAGGACAGAAATTCCAAAAGATATTGATGAAGCCTGGGAAATACCAAAGTGGAGAGAAGCAGTTATTGAAGAATTGAGGGCCCTAGAAAATAATGAAACATGGGATGTAGTAGACTTACCAAAAGGAAAAAAACCAGTTGGGTGCAAATGGGTATTTACTATCAAGTATAAAGCAGACGGTACAGTTGACAGATACAAAGCTCGCCTAGTAGCAAAGGGATTCACTCAGACATATGGCATTGATTATACAGAAACCTTTGCTCCAGTCGCAAAATTGAATACTATTCGAGTTCTACTCTCATTAGCAGTAAACTTGGACTGGACTCTTCAACAGTTGGACATCAAGAATGCCTTTCTCAATGGGGTATTAGACGAAGAAATCTTTATGACCCTGCCACTTGGTTTTTGTGAGAAAGAGAAACAGAATATGGCGTGCAAATTAAGAAAATCACTTTACGGACTCAAACAATCACCTAGAGCTTGGTTTGACAGGTTTGCAAGGGTATTACGAAACCAGGAATATCAACAAGGACAGTCAGATCACACAATGTTCTTTAGGCATTCTAAGAGTGGAATGAAAACCATCTTGATTGTGTACGTTGATGATATAATACTCACAGGAGATGACGCAATTGAAATAGAAAGGTTGAAAAAGGTTCTATCCACTGAGTTTGAAGTAAGGGACTTGGGCCAAATGCGATATTTTCTAGGAATGGAAATTGCTCGATCTAAAAAGGGTATAAGTGTCTCACAAAGAAAGTATATACTTGACTTACTAAAAGAAACAGGTATGCTTGGTTGTAAACCAGTTGATACACCAATTGAAGTCAATAAACGACTTGAGAGTGATGACAAACCAGTAGAGATTGAGAGATATCAGAAGTTGGTAGGAAAATTAATCTACCTATCACACACAAGACCAAACATCGCATTCGCTGTTAGCATCGTGAGCCAACATATGCATTCTCCGAAAGAAGTTCATTTGGAAGCTGTGTATCGAATTCTCAGATATCTTAAAGGATCCCCAGGGAGGGGGCTTCTCTTTAAAAAAACAGATGAAAAAAGGGTAGAAGTTTTTTCAGATGCTGACTGGGCAGGTTCAGTTGAAGACAGAAGATCTACAATTGGTTATTGTACCTTTGTTTGGGGTAATTTAGTAACTTGGAGGAGCAAGAAACAAAATGTGGTGGCCAGAAGCAGCGCAGAAGCAGAGTTTCGAGCAGTTGCACAAGGGATGTGTGAGGGTCTGTGGTTAAAGAAACTTCTAGAAGAATTACAAGTCGAAACAGAAACTCCACTCAGACTATATTGCGACAATAAAGCAGCTATTAACATCTCTCTCAATCCAGTTCAACATGATCGAACAAAACATGTGGAAGTTGACAGACACTTTATAAAAGAAAAAATTGAGAGTGGTATTATTTGTATGACCTACATACCGACCCAAGAACAAACTACAGACATTCTCACCAAAGGACTTCCAAGACAGAGCTTTGAAAAATTGAAAAGCAAGTTGGACATGATTGACATCTATGATCCAACTTGAGGGGGAGTGTGGAGATCCCATAAAAATAGGGATATTCTAAATATCCAATTGTAACAGTAAATATTTAGTTGTTAAATATTTGTTGTAACTGTAAATATTCAGTTAATATTTTATCCTTTTTTTCCTTTTATTTAGATATTGTTAGATTTGTACTTAGTCTATTTAAGGAGCTACACTTCATGTAATTCATACATTCAGATTTCAATAAAACACAATTATTCTACAGAGATACCTGACTTGAGGGAAGTAATGATGGAAGAATTACGGGCCCTAGAAAAAAATGGAACATGGGATATAGTTGACTTGCCAAAAGGAAAAAATTAGTTGGGTATTTACTATAAAATATAAAGCAGACGATACAACTGACAGATACAAAGCTTGTCTAGTAGCGAAGGGATTCACTCTGACATATGAGATTGATTATACAGAAACTTTTGCTCTAGTCACAAAATTGAATACTATTCGAGTTATACTCTCACTAATAGTAAATTTGGACTAGACTCTTCAGCAGTTGGACACCAAGAATGCCTTCCTTAATGGGGTATTAGACGAATATATCTTTATGACCTTGCCACCTGGTTTTTGTGAGAAAAACAAACAAAATATGGCATGTAAACTAAGAAAATCCCTTTACGGACTCAAATAATCACCAAGATCTTGGTTTGACAGATTTGCAAGAATATTATAGAACCAGGAGTATCGACAAGGACAATCAGATCACATAATGTTCTTTAGGCATGCTAAGAATGGATTGAAAACCATCTTGATTGTGTAAGTCGTTGATATAATACTCACAAGGGATGACACGTTTGAAATAGAAAGGTTGAAGAAAGTCCTATCCACTGAATTTGAAGTATGAAATTTGGGTCAAATGCGATATTTTATAGAGATGAAAATTGCTCGATCTCAAATAGGTATAAGTGTCTCACAAAGAAAATATATTCTTGACTTACTAAATGAAACAAGTATGCTAAGAAGTAAATCAGTTGATACTCCGATTGAGGTTGGTAAACAACTTGGAAGTGATGACAAGCCAGTAGAAATAGAGAGATATCAGAAATTGGTAGGAAAATTAATTTACTTGTCACATACAAGACCATATACTAAATTTACTGTTAACGTTGTGAGCCAACATATGCATTCTCCAAAAGAAGTTCATATAGAAGCTGTGTATCAAATTCTCAGATATCTAAAAGGCTCTCCAGGAAGGGGGCTTCTCTTAAAAAAACAAGAGAAAGAAAAGTAAAAGTTTATTCAGATGCGAACTGGGCAGGCTCAATTGAAGACAGAAGATCTATTACTAGATATTGTACATTTATTTTGGGTAATTTAGTAACATGGAGGAGCAAAAAACAAAACATAGTGGCCAAAAGCAGTGCAGAAGCGAAGTTTCGAGCAACTGCATAAGGAATGTGTGAAGGTTTGTGGTTGAAGAAACTTCTAGAAGAACTACAGGTTGAAATAAAAACTCCACTTAAAATATATTGCGACAACATGACAGCTATTAACATTTCTCTCAACCCAGTTTAGCATGATCGAACAAAACATGTAGAGGTCGATAGATACTTTATAAAAGAAAAGATTGAAAGTGGTGTTATATGCATGACCTACATCCCTACCCAATAACAAACTGCAGATATTCTCACCAAAAGGCTTCCAATACAGAGTTTTGATAAATTCAGAAGCAAGCTAGACATGATCAATATCTATGATCCAACTTGATTCCATAAAATCAAAAAAATCTAAAATATTCAAAAATATATTATAAATCTTACAGCTGTTATAACTGTAAATATTTAATTAATATTATTTATGATTTATTTATTTATTTTATTTAAATACTCTAGATTCTGTACAGTTCTTATTTAAAGACCTTATTTTGTGTAAATTTATTATCCAAAAATTTAATGAAATAAAAATTATTTCACATTTTATATATATATATATATATATATACAAACACAAAATAAAGGGTTAAATGGGTCACATCGTGCAAGTTCTTTAAGTACTACACAATAGACTAGATATGACACAATAGTAAAAGTTCACGGGCTAAAGATAAAGGCATAGCCTGACCCATTAGCTAAACAGGTCATGGCCGGCTTCTTTTAACACCCCTAAAAATGAGTTAATATCATTCTGTAGTTAATTAACTAACCTACCAAAATAAACTAAATAAAGACAACGAAAAACCAAACATTAATTATTAGAGACATCTAGAAATAGTTTAGAGAATAAATAATCTTATAATTTTTATTTTAGGACAAAATCTTATTCTTTGGTATATTATTAATATGTTAGTTTTGTGAAATTATTCTTTTTATTCATTCATTCGACAAGATGTAAGTAATGATATAGTATGTAAGAGTAAATTTCAATTAAGCAAAATGCCAATAGCTAATATATAATGTCAATCCTTGTATGTTTTGTGTCTCCACATCCAATGGTTACAACAATGCAGAGGACAATGAGAATCCATTTTATCTCAAGAATATAAATGTGCCCGTGTTGGGAAGCAACGAAAGAGGTCGACTGACTCTGGTTTATGATACAAAATGTTTCATCGATGACTTCTTGGTTCCCACAATATTCAATTGCTAGGAGAATCACTAGCCATAATAGACATGTAACAACTATAATTTATTATAGATTCTTATGCTAGCCTAGTATATAAGGACAATAATTCTAAATGAATATGCAATGTATTATTATAGATTCTTATGCTAGTCTAGTACTTAAAGACAATAATTCTAAATGGATATGCAACGTAACACTCATCTTTTAGATATTACAAAAAATATGTTGGTGTAATTCGAAACTTGAAACAGTGGAAGAATGACCGCTACATAAGCCTTGAAATTTATTGAATTGGAATACTCAAAATCCCTCGGTGAAAACAATAATAAAGATTTATCTAATCTGAGTTAGTTTAAGTCCAACTCATGAAACATACCTTTTTGAGACAACACTGCTAAAGGAAATGAAAAAAGAAATACCTTACTCTTATATCATAGTTCAACAGAGCATAAATTATAATTTGATATTGTCATGACATATTTTCCAAACTGTTGAATCAGTTACACTGCAAATATTGAGTCAGAACTGTGACAGAAAAAAAGTGATATGGAGATGGATACTGCATCAAAATTCTGTCAGAACACTGCAAGTAGAACAGTCTACAAAAATAATTTCCTCATCAGATTCCTTAGTTGTCTCATGCAGCTAAATAGGGAGGTGCTGCACGTCTGCAAGTATGAATAGCAGTAAATGTAAGTTATAATATTGATGCGATGCGACTGGAAATGATTTTTGGATCATTTGATATAATTGCTATGCTTAGTGTGTGACTCATTGGTTTTTTAGGATTAAGATAAAATGCACCGGCCCATTATATGACATAACATAATATGAACAAATAGTTTATATATATAACTCACCAATTTATATGCAGCTTGGTGCAATAATGAGCGCAAATGATTGAGGTTCTTAATGCTTGTTTTTATTCTTCCCTTTCTTTCTAGAACTTGTTTCAGTAGCAGCGTCTTCTTCTTCAGCCTTCTGTTCTGCTTCTAATACTCCCAGCTGAAGTTTACGCACAAAACATGAAGAGATGAGCAATACTGTGTCAATTTGAATGATATAATTTAAGAAAGAAGTTGACTTTTCAGCAATAAACCAAAACTCTACCTCGTCAAGAATAGGTTTGAGCTCTCTGTATCGAGATTCTGCAAGATCAAAACCATCTTTACGAAGCTCCTGTAAAGCCAAGACAACATTTTCATACGCATTCTAAACTACCCAAATAATACTGAAGGCATTAGGGATAAAACAAGCCACACATGTTCCTAAATTGCCCAAGAGAATGAGATCTTTAAGGCGGAGGAGATCACAGGCCGCAGATTAGTTAACTTCTCATTGACAAAATCAGCTCCCATAAATGACTAATATTTTCAATATAAGAATAATAGAGAGAAGAAAACAAACCTTTCCAGTGTGTTGAGTATGCTCATGGGCCGCCATTTGCCAGTATAAATTAGTACGTTTATAGAAATCTCTCAAAGACTCTCCAGGCTTCACACAAAATATACAGAGAGTATGAGTTGACAAAAAAGTAAAATAAAAGCTTACTTTTTGGTGGAGGGCCAATACGCCCACTATCAGCTGTATACGCAAAGTTAACCATCAGCTTGTAATTATATTCCGAGTTGAGAGTAATAAAATAGGCTTAAATAAATCAAAAGGGAAAAGGCACCATTGGGGTTCTTTGAGAGTCCGAAAGACCAAGACTTGCTCTGATCTGCTCTATCCTGGCTCGTTTCTCCTTCCTCCGAAGACTTTTTCCCTCGCCCTTTATTAAAGCAACAGCATTGCCCACTTGAATCAATCCATCCTTAGCACCCTACGCGCAGAGAAAATAAAAAAACAAGATAACAAAAACCTACAAAGATATGTGTTTTCTATCACAGCTAGAGAATTATGCTATGCTCCAATTGAGTAGAAAACACATGTACTCACAAAACCAGAATTAAGGAAAGAAAATAATGGTACCTGCCCATCCTCGTCATCATCACTCTCATCACTGTCGCAATCAGCATCACTTGCATCCTCACTATTATTGTCATCGTCATCTTCGTCCTCATCTTCATCGTCAGAGGGTTCTACCCATTCAGATTTTGACACCTGGGTAAAAGAAGGCATAGTTAACCTAATGATAACAGAACTGCTATAGGATTCCAGTATGCGCAAATGTTATGTGGAAATATAATCCTTTACTATTGGCATATTGCCACATTCTACAAATTGGTCCTAGTTTGACTAGGTTTTTCTAAGCAAAAGTGGTTCTGTCATCTTCTAATAGAGTTGAACAATAGAGAGAAAAAAGAACAACCTAATAAAAACATAAAGTAACACTAACAGAATATGAATCTATCTATATAAACTTTCCGCAATCATACTACTTTTTGTTTGAGCCAATTGTATATCATAGCATTTTGACCATTTTCCCCCCTAAGGATCTCTTTTGGAAAATATAACTATTTCCAACACATGAATGACAATGTAAATTCAAGATCTTTGTGTGCACCAATTCGTGCACATGCCTGAGTACATGTGGCATGCCTCACACTCTTACATGTGCCTGTACCAAAGATAGAGAGAGAGAGAGAGAGACCGAACAACATAAAATGGTAGGCTTTGAAGAAACAACATAGGTATTATGTATAACTACATCTGCTATATACAAAAGCATTTGTAAACATCAGTTCTCGGCATTTATACAGAGAAATGGGTAGATACAAACCGGTATGATGCACTTCCATTCGTCGAGTTTGTTGAGATTAAGACAATATAAATCATCAAGCGTAATTTCTCGATCTTTAACTTCCATCATGCCCCCATATACATATAATGTATCTTTTCCGACGACCATGCAAGAATTGATACGTCCGCAGGGCTTCACTACCTGATGGTACTAAATTCTTAGTCAACACAAGGACAAGTCTAAATAGATAGAAGAAAAAACTTTCAATTAATAAATAAAAACCTCAGGTAAATCATTATTTGGTAGATCCAATTCAGAATTGGAATAGTTGGTCTTCCCAGCAGATTTGGGAGCTAAGTCATCATCATCAACGGCCATGCTTGTTTCCATATTTTGAGATAATTCATTAATGCCACTTTCTCCATCACCTGCTTCTTCATAATACTGAGATTTGTCCTCTTCATCATTTTCTGCATTCTCGTCTGGTTCAGTGGAATTTATCTTGTTATCATTATTAGCTTTCTGTTCAGAACTCCTTTTTAACTGCAAAACGAAATTGAAAGGAAGACATGGAACATCAAGAAAACTCTATTAAATAAATGACTTCCATTATCCTCTAAAGTATGGATTGGTTATGGATCGATAAAACTGTAGTTGTTTTATTATTTTCTTATATCTCGTATGTACACAATAAGGATGTATATATAATACAACCACTGAATCAAAAGTAAATCATGAATAAAAGAATAAATCAGAAATAAAAGAAAAAAGATTTAAACAAAATATTCTCTGTTTTATCTTCTAACAAACTAATAAATCCTAACTGATTTCCTAATTATTCAGGATTTCCACACTCCCCCTCAAGTTGGTTCATAGATATCAATCATGTCTAACTTGTTTATGAAATCATCGAAACTCTGACGCGGAAGCCCTTTAGTGAAAATATCTACGGTTTGTTCTTGTGTAGGAATGTACGTCATACAGATAATACCATTCTCAACTTTCTCTTTGATAAAATGTCTATCAACTTCAATGTGTTTAGTCCGATCATGTTGGACTGGGTTAAGAGAGATATTGATTGCTGCTTTATTATCACAATAAACTTTGAGTGGAACCTCAGCCTCTACTCGTAGCTCTTCTAGAAGTTTCTTCAACCATAGTCCTTCACAAATTCCTTGTGCAACCGCTCTAAATTCTACTTCAGCACTACTTATAGCTACTACGTTTTGCTTTTTACTCCTCCATGTAACTAGGTTCCCCCATACAAAGGTACAGTACCCAGTAGTGGATCTTCTGTCTTCAATTGAACCAACCCAATCAGCGTTTGAGAAAATTTATATTCTTCTTTGATCTGTTTTCCTGAAGAAGAGGCCTTTTCCAAGAGAGCCTTTAAGATATCTCAGAATTCTATATACTGCTTCTAAGTGACTTTCTTTCGGAGAGTGCATATGTTGACTTACTACACTTACCGCAAATGCAATGTCAGGTCTTGTATGTGATAGATAGATTAATCTCCCGACTAGTCTCTGGTACCTTTCTTTGTCAACTGATTCTTCACCCTGTTCCATTTTCTTCCTTGTTTCAATAGGAGTGTCACTTGGTTTGCTCCCAAGCATACCAGTTTCGGTTAGGAGATCTAGAACATATTTCCGTTGTGAGACACTAATTCCCTTTTTCGATCTTGCAATTTTCATTCCTAAGAAGTATCGCATTTGTCCTAAGTCTCTGACTTCAAACTCTGTGGCAAGGACATTTTTTAGTCTTTCAATTTCGGGCAAATTATCTCCTGTTAGTATTATATCATCTACATAAACAATCAGAATTGTTTTTAAACCGTCTGATGAGTATTTAAAAAACATTGTGTGGTCTGATTGACCCTGTTGATAACCTTGATTCTTGATTACTTTTGCAAATCTGTCAAACAAGCTCGTGGTGACTGCTTAAGTCCGTAGAGAGACTTGTTTAGTTTGCACGCCGCATTTTGACTATCTTCACAAAATCCTGGAGGTAATTTCATAAAAATTTCCTCGTCTAATACTCCGTTGAGGAAGGCATTTTTTATGTCTAACTGTTGGAGAGTCCACTCCAAATTTGCTGCTAATGACAGTAATACTCTAACAGTGTTCAGCTTTGCAACCGGAGCAAATGTCTCGGTGTAGTCAATTCCATAAGTCTGAGTGAACCCTTTAGCAACTAAACGAGCTTTGTAACATTCGACAGTTCCATCGACTTTATACTTTACAGTAAAAACCCACTTGCACCCAACTGGTTTCTTACCTTTGGGTAACTCCACTACATCCCAAGTTTTGTTTTTTTCTAAAGCCCGTAATTCTTCCATTACTGCATTCCTCCACTCAAGAATTTTCCAAGCCTCATCAATATTTTTTGGAATTACTATCCTGTCAAGGTTAGTAGTGAAAGCATGGAATGTGGGAGACAAAGCATTATACGATACAAACTTAGATATAGGGTGAGAAGTACAAGACCGAGGTTGTTTTCTGAGTGCAATAGGCAAATCTTCAAAGGAATTAGAGTTACCTGGATTCAAAGAAGGCTCAAGGGTAGGATCTATCACCGGGTTGGACTCTTGTAGTGTGTCAAGAGTGAGTTTCCCTTTGTACTTTGATTTTGGCCTCCTTGATTAAACAAATATCTCCTTATCTACTTTGTACTTTGATTTTGGCACATTAGGATGACTTGGTGTAAGGGTCATAACATCGGTAGCCTTTTTGAGTAGGAGAGTAGCCAATAAAAACACATTTGAGGGCTCGCGGGTCTAGTTTTCCACGGTCGTGGGGATGAACATGTACAAATGCTGTACAACCAAAGATCTTAAATGGAATATCTGACATAAGGCGAGAAGTTGGAAAACAATGTTGCAGTTTCCCAACGGGTGTTTCATAGGATAGAACACGACTGGGCATTCTGTTTATAAGAAAGGCAGATGTCAAAATGGCATCGCCCCAAAACATTTTTGGCACATTAGTTGTAAACATGAGTGCTCGAGCCACATCTAAAAGATGTCTATTTTTTCGTTCGGCTACTCCATTTTGTTGTGGAGTATACACACAAGAGGATTGGTGAATGATTCCATGGGTTTGAAGGTAATCTTTACCCAAGCCCATCAGGCCCAACAAGGCCTTTATAATCCTTCGGCCCGATCAGCCTGTCTTCGCTACTTCTCCTTCTCACCCATTCATCGCCACTCCTTCGTCACGCAGCAAGAGCCGAGCTCTCCCCAGCGCCGTCGCCGCCGCGCAACATTACTCCTCGCCGGCGTTCTTCTCGTCGCACCTCGGCGAACACCTCTCGGGTAGATGGGAGAGGCCGACGGCTTAAGACTCTTCCTTTTACGTCATCCAAATCCTTGTTTAATCCAGCCAAAAACTCAAACACTCGTTCACTTTCGATCCTCTTCTTGTGTTGTACACTATCAGTGGTACAAGCCCAGCTTTCTTCAAGGCTGAGATCCAGCTCTTGCCATATGTTCAACATTTTCATGTAATATTCGGTAACTTCTCTGGTTCCCTGTTTTAAATTCCACAATCGTGTTTTTAATTCAAAGATTTGGGAGTAATTTTCTGTATCTGAATAGGTTTTCCGAACAGCCTCCCACACATCCTTTGCCGTTGGTAAGAACAGAAACGTTTTTCCGAGGGTTGGCTGCATGGATTGGACGAGCCACGCTGTTACCATGGAGTTCTCTGATTTCCAAGTCCGATGGGCTGTGATATCTCTCGGACTGGGTTCGCTTATATCTCCGGTAAGATATCCCAATTTTCCTTTGCCATCCATGACAAGCTTGATGGATTGTGCCCATTCTCGATAATTTTTTCCGTCAAATTTTTCAACTGTAAGTTGAATTGGGGCTTGGAGGACTCATTCTAGGTCTGGTTTCTGCTTCTCTGGCGTTGTTATCAGATGAAACAGATTCACCAGTATCCATCATAGTTCTAGCTCTGATACCATATAGATTGGTTATGGATCGATAAAACTGTAGTTGTTTTATTATTTTCTTATATCTCGTATGTACACAATAAGGATGTATATATAATACAACCACTGAATCAAAAGTAAATCATAAATAAAAGAATAAATCAGAAATAAAAGAAAAAAGATTTAAACAAAATATTCTCTGTTTTATCTTCTAACAAACTAATAAATCCTAACTGATTTCCTAATTATTCGGGATTTCCACATAAAGAAAAGGAAGGTCATTAGCAGGAAGAAAGGGGGAAATGAACACTTGAAGAGGCAAGATGCTGGAATCAGCAGACATATATGTTAGAAACCTATAATTGGACAAACCTTATTTTTTGTTGACTTCTCCTTCCGAAGCTCCAAAGGATACCTGAACATAAAAGGAAACTCAATCCCACATAAAGTGACATAAAATTTAACAGAGCGATTTCAATTATACTTGCCGATTTACCAAAAATAATAACCTATAATGTCACTAAATAATAAGAAAGTATAGGTAGAAATAGATAAAAGAGAGACATCAAATAGATAAAAGAGAGACATCATGCTGGAATGCATCATTACGAGTAAATGATATTTTTTTATTGGGCCATGAACTATCAAACTGCATAGAAGTATAAATTATATAAAATTGCCCGGAAGAGCCAAATTGAAGCCACAAACTATCAATTAAGGCATCAAAATAAATTGTAACAATTTCAACAATCAACAGTTCATATAAGGAACCATTGGAGAGGCCTACCAGCGACGGCTGTCAAATTGGAAGCCATAAAGTTCGTTCAAGAACAAGCTGATCATTGCATCACCTGCAAGCATCAAGAAAAAAAAGTGACACTAAACAACAATCTGGCCAAACATGAAGCGTAAATAGAATATAAAACTCTTTCATTTGGAGCAGTCGATAAACACAAGGACTAACTCAACCCAATTAAGGAACTCAGTGGCTTTTCCATTCAGGAATCCTCCCTTAACCAGTCTAAACACATTTGTTAATTACATTATATCCTTTTGATAAATCCACACAAACTTTAATCACATTAGGGTTGCCACAGGATCACATTGAGTAATGTATGTCACTTACAAGTTCTATTTAAGCAAAAAATATCACATTGTTACCTGAATTTTTTATTTTTATCACATTATTTCTAATTTGATAATAAAAGACTCAATTATGTGTTAAAGTTTAAAAGTTCAGGTTCCTATGTGTTAAAAGTTTGGCTATTTAAGAGTTAACTCGGCCAAATTTTGGGGTACTTTAAAAATGGTTTAACCTAAAAACAAAGCTGAACAAGAAACATTCGTTCCATTCTTGCCACCAGACAGTCCTACCCCAACCATTTTGCTGACATATTTTGATCCATCCTTGAGCCAACAAACTACCATCCAACTACACAAAATGATCATGCCAATTTCCTTGTACAACAATAGCATATGCTCCAAGTTATGTTATACATATTCTTTTAGAACACAGAGAATTATAAAATTTTGGATACATATCAGTGTGTTGGACACAAGCATTTTTCTGTAAATTTTTGCCAAATTAGAGTGCCCGAGTATCCACACCAATGTCCATGTCATGTCACTTGGAAAGCAATTCAAGAAAAATGAAGAGTCCTATGTTTCCAAGTGGGCATTGAAAGGATGTATGTTTTCCCCCATCTAATGTAAATGAGTGTAGGAATGTGTGATCATTTATCTCAAAAAAAAAAAAAAAATACAAAATGATCTCTCTTGAATGTCTGACCATATTCACGCCAGCCAAGGTAGACTAGGAAAAAGACAAAATAACAAATCAAAATACAAATCACCATCCTCAGTACAAATAGTTTCCTCTCATCATCGCTTCTTGGCATTCTAAATCAAAACGCATGGATGGTAACACATTTCTAGAGAGAGGTATCAACTCATCTTCAATTGCTTGAAAGAGAAGAAAATCTGAAATGAAACTCTGAAATAATAGATGATAAGTGCCTTCAGTTCATTTGAACTTGATGAATAAAGGATGAGGAACGACCCGTGACCACAACTTAACGGGAGAGTAAAAGGAAGGAAAAAAAACATAATATAGCATGGTTGAATGGAATACATTCATTTTACATGCCTGCTTTCTAGTTAAAAGTGATAATACTATTGTAACAGCAACCATGGCGGAAAAAAAGAAAAAAACTAACCTGAAACTTCCATATCCACGACCCCTCCAAATAGCAGAGCTCGTCTTTTATGAACACACATGGAAAATCCAGCACGAGGTCCAGGAGGCATCCCACTTTTCTTTACCTATTATAAAGGATGTACTAAATTAAGATAATGACAATAAAGCATGAAAATAAGGTTCTACTAGACTACTTCTACATAAATAATAATTAATAAATACTCGTCACTCCCTCCCCCCACAACTAAAACTCGTCCAAATGAAATCAGAAATCATGTTAGTTTTAGATTAGACAGTAGTCACAGTACAAAAACGTGCCTCATATTCACGGATCCATTTAAAGAAAACTAAACGCACCATCTCTTTCCTGATAAAAAAGTATCTGCAAACTTTTGAAAATAATTATGATGGATAAAGACAATTTCCGTAATTTTAAGAAGTAGAAGCAACAGACAACCAATCCCATGACATTACATAGATCCCAGAAATAAATCAAAGTATTCCCAAAATCATTGGTATATTTATTAAAGCAAAACGGCAAAGAAATAAACAACATATATATTCCATTCCGGGCAGAAGAAGAGAATATTAAAAGAAAAGCTATCCTAAGAAGAAACAAAGAAGATGGGAAAAAAAGAGTTAACAATCATGATTGCAACACACCAAATTATTGATTAATTTATAGGATATATGAATTCATTAAGGAAATATTGACTTATCAACATTGTTAGCATGATTTTCAATTTAGTAAACATACAAAGCTTAAATATGGATGCTGGCTAATTTAGGGAAAATCACAATGGAAATAGTACTCTGGCCTTTACATGTAGAAAATACTCAAAATACTACAGTTTTATAATCGGAGCCCCGAGGTAACAGGTTTTCAATATTTTGAAATGAAGCACATTCTGTGTGAGAATTACCAAAAACCAGTTCTATCCATACAGACAATATGTTGAAGCGAAAGCCACAACAATTTGGTCATCAGTCTTCAGATATATTGCAACATAATCTTTAAAGAAAAACAGAATAGGCAGTATAAAACAAAAGAAAAGTTTGCAATCAGAAGTTGCCATTCTTGAACGTGACACTGGTATCAAAGAAAAGGAGTTTGCGCAAAGCAAGTACCTTGTTCCATTCCCAAGTTCTAGGATCAAGGGACCACAAGTCTGAGTGAACAATTCCTTTCTCAGAGTTGCTCTTGTCGGGTGAAACTTCTTTGGAATAGCCACCATATAAAAAAATCTGCAATATTCACTCATCTCATCTTGATTAACAAAAAGAACTTGAAACGGAGAAAAACCATAAGGTTGATTTAATAAAGTGCATATTCACTCACCTCATCTTGATTAACAAAAAACTGAAAACCACTTCTGGCACTAGGCCACATTGCCCCTGGCCTAGGCTTTGTTTCTTGCCACTAAAATGCAACATAACAAAAGTCAGTTAAATAGCACATCCAGTTGTCATGGTTTAGAATTTCTTAATGTTCATTACTAGCTAAATGCAACAGGGCCAAAATATGCTCACCTTGAACTGATCCAAGTCAAATACATATAAATCATTGAAATACCTGCAAAAATAGAGTAATAGATCCCGTCAATCTTCACATAACAGGAAAAAGTTACTACTAACAAACAGAAAAGCCAAAAGAGAGTCAAACAAAGACAATGAATAAAATTAATGCCATTCAACTTGACGATCTGTATTAAAAAAATAAATAATACCAGCACATTACTTAAGACCAATAGTCTTCCAGTTGCATGATAAGACAATACAATGTTTCGAATCTACTTCTATTTCCATTAGACAATTAGTGATGCTATGATTAACTGCAGAAAATAATAGATCAAGTAGAACCATCAAGAATACACAAAACAAATAGGTCAAAGCTGTATAATCAGTGCTAAAAGCAATCATGGTTCCAAGCATGAGTCAAATATGAAACAATCGTTATTGTATGGATAATTCCTTAATTTTATCTACTTATGGATTTCACATCGTGTAAACTCATCTTATTTTATGTAGCCTCAATAATTGTTTTACTGTTGCAGAAATAAATCTAGCAACACCATTGGTGTAGATCCACACAGGAAAACTAGACATCTAGACCATGTAATAAAGAAGACCATGAGGATAATTGATCGAATGAACACGGTAGTCGATATCAATGGGGTAACAAACAAAAACCATGAGATAAACAAAAGACATTATCCATTCATCGTTCACATGTTCAAGTACATAAGAACAACTTGACTCTTAGAGTCGCAACAACAGTAAAGTACTCAGCTATAATATCAGAACTGTTAAAAATAATACGTTGGTACAAATATCTAAAGACTTGAAAATATACTACTACAAATTTGTCTTTATAGGACGGCCAGTGTCTTAAAAGAATCGAAAAAATAAGACGTTTATTGAACGCCTTATAAAAAATTCTTTTAGAACGGCCACTGACCGTCTTAAAAAAATCAGTAGCCGTCATATAAGAATTTTTTAAGATGGCCACTGACTGTCCTAAAAGAATTTTATAAGACGGCCAGTAATTGTCCTATAAAATTCTTTTAGGACGGCCAGTAGTCATCCTATAAAATTTTTTGTTGTGTTTGTCTAGTACTGAAATTTATATATAATCTGTACAAATTAATTTCATTCCAAAAAATCCATAATTTACATCACATATATATGGTTCGAAGCCTAGTTTTAATTTACACATATTACAATAATATACAATTAAATTATAGGAACTTACATATATATGAAACATACAAACTAAGAATTAAAACAAGCTACATACAAACTAGCTAATTGTACACGTACATACACCATTTTTGCCTTAATGTTAGTAACTTTGTTGGTGTGTACTGATTCTTACTTAAGAACTACAATACAAGATATATAAAATATGTTAAAGCTAAATAATATTACGTATTAACTTGAATATGCATACATAAATAATAAGGTTTAAGCTTATCGATACATCATTTGTGTCTGCATTTTCAATAAATTTGGTAATATATGTATCCATGAGTTTCATAACATAATACCCACATTTGTTTTGGACACTAAGTACAATTAAGACAGCTATAGTTAACAATTATATAATTAATTTAATTACAAACATAAAAAATAACTAAAACAATTACCTTTACGGGAATCCAATTAGGATTAATATTTAAATTTTCACGTTAACGATGCCATATTTGTAAAGCTCTGCTAATTACAACAACTATTTCATGACATAATACCCACATTTATAGGATTCAAGTTAATATAAATACGATTATATAAAAAATATTATCTATTATATAATATAAATATATATGTGTGTTACCTCAACCAAATTCTTGTATATTCTTCATCAGGAAGCGATCCTTTAAAAGAATTGAACTATTGAAGTTCACAAGTGAACAACAGTTAATGTCTAATGACTCCTACATGTTATAATACCGTATTAGCTAGCTTATAATTTCACAAAATTAAATTAATCGTTTGAATGTAATACTTACGATCTCCAATATGGATCCATAAGACACATTGAAACCATCATTGCATTAAACTTGTTCACAAACATGTTGACTTCGTATTCTTCATCATGACACGTATATAGATATTCTAGATTTATAAAAATAAAATCTCTCCAATTGGACATTTTGTTCTCTCTATTTATCAAATAATAGCCTATTATTGAGTGATGATATGCTAGTTAATGGTATGAAATACTAAAAATAAAGTATACTTACAATTTTAAATATACCTCATGAAAATTAGTATATGAGGAACGCCAAGCCAACTAGAGTCACAAATGTAGAATATATCTTCCAGAGTTAATAAAATTTGGGTTCTTTCATTCCCGAAAATCGTTGGATTGCATGGAATCATACGATAAAAGTTATCACCTTCCATTTCCATATTATTCAACGCCCATCTTTGTAAAATTTTAATTTCATTGTACTCTCCAATATCGCAACTCAAACTTGACAAAGGAATAACCTCCTTTTCATTGGATGTATTTATACATCTTCTTGTTAATTTGTCTTTATTTTTCAGGTAAGGGCTACAAAACATAATTATTAGTTAATTAATAATAACACATTACACTAATTTTAAATAACATACACACAATAAAATATTATTGAATCTTATAAAATTAGCATCAAAATTTACCTGTCCTCTTAATATAACAAGATGGTTTGGTCATCTCACATGTTGATTAATTGCATCGCCTAAGTAAAAAAGTTCATCTTGGATTGGATGTAGAAGAGGTGACATTGGTTGTGATGTAGTTAATACAAAAATTTTGAAGTTTTCTTCTCCTATCTCCACTGTATGAACCCTATCAGTTGGTTTGAAATGAGGAAAGCAAGTGTCTTTGGCACAAACATTTGATGGGTCATCAATTGCCAAAAAATATAACACTCTCTATACATATGGTCAAAAAAAATTAGTAGAAAAACAAAAATGTAAATGAATAAGAATATATTATAAGTTTTTTAATTAATAAATTTATAATAAAAAACTTACATTTTCTATACCACTTGGTGGATGGGTACTACCATGTAATGAGTTGGAGTTGGCATTTGACTATGTACGTGGAACATCCTTCATTAACCTATTTGAACGTCCTACATTGTCATTAAGTATCAACAAATTAAGGAAAAACATCCATTTCAACGTCCATATTCTCACTTCTTCTACATAAGTTATCATTCATGTGTTGTAATTTATCCATGACATTTCTCATTATCTGTTATTCCATTGCTTCAAAATTATTAGAATCTTCCTTATTTTGTGAATCTTTAATACGACTTATTCTCCTAAAATAAGATGTAAGATGAAGGAATAATCTCTCCTTCCTAACCCATAAACTCGACTTGAATGTTCTTTACCCATATCAAGTATATCATTCATTCTACCTTTTTTTATTTTAAGTTCTCTAGTCTCTACCTTCTTCATCAATACTTCCTAAAAAACCCAAATAAAAAAAAATTATAATTAATAATCTTAGAATAGGATATAAGATTTAAAGCTAAAAATTGCTTTCATAATATAATATTCTTTCAATTTTTTCCAAAATCTCTTTTGTTTCATCTTTGAGTACTTAGTATGTGAGTGTCAAGCCACGTCTCATGACGTTCCAGGTCCTTTCTACTAAATAATTTCGAATATTATTTCAACAATCCAAGAATATATATTAATCGACAATAAAAACCTTACCAATTTTTGTTTTGAACCACGATAGCTAGCCTTACTCCCAAAATATATGTATTTATTTAACTTAATTTTTTCTTGCATTTCTTTCCTAAGTTTCAGCGCTTTTACAGAAAATTTTTGATTAACAAATATCTCCCACTTTTCTTTAGATATGAAGTTGTACTTATGTGATGGAGTATACAGCTGTTCAAAATCATCAAAATAAGGAAAGATGAATGTTCTAGCCAAATATGATTTGAATTTTCTCCACTTGTCGCCCACATCAACCATATAAAAATGATATATCATACGTGAATCAATCTCAAATAATTCCTACAATAAAAAACATAAGTATGAAATAATTGTACACATAGAAAAGTATATAGTATTAAGTATAAGTTTAGCAGTAATACGTACCAATAAGAATTCCCAAATTTTCTCTTTATGAGACTCGGGCACTAATCGCCAATCAATTATAGTGATATTAATGGTCGATCGAGTTATACTTCCAATAGCACTAGCCCACTTTGAATTGGTATCACCATATGGTACCCCATCTTCGTCAACCTCAACTACTATCTTCTCTCTTTTCGTTAATATGTTTGACAAAGTTGTCATTCTTCGACTTTTTTTCTTCTATTTTGTATTCTTTCCATGGGTACCACCTACATTTCTTGAGTTAGAAGAACGCTCCATCAAAGTGGACTAGTGCTATCGGAAGTATAACTCGATCGACCATTGATGTCACTATAATTGATTGGCGATTAGTGCTCGAGTCTCGCAAAGAAAAAATTTGGGAATCCTTATTGGTACATACTACTGCTGAACTTATACTTAATACTATATGCTTTTCTATGTGTACAATTATTTTATACTTATGATACTTATGTTTTTTATTGTAGGAATTATTTGAGATTGATCCACGTATGACATATCATTTTTATATGATTGATGCGAGTGACAAGTGGAGGAAATTCAAATCATATTTGGCCAGGACATTCATCTTTCCTTATTTGGACGATCCTGAACAGCTGTATACTTCATCACATAAGTATAACTTCATATCTAAAGAAAAGTGGGAGATATGTATCAATCAAAAACTTTCTACAAAAGTGCTAAAACTTAGGAAATAAATGCAAGAAAAAGCTAAGTTAAATAAACACACATATTTTGAGAGTAAGGTTGGCTATTGTGGTTTAAAACAAAAATTGGTAAGATTTTTATTGCCGATTGATATATATTCTTCGATTGTTAAAATAATATTCGAAATTATTTAACAGAAGAAGCAAAAAGGACCTGGAGCTATCGTAAAGCGTCATGAGACGTGGCTTGACACTCACGTATCAAGTAATTAATGACAAGTACTCAAAGATGAAACAAAAGATGTTTTGAAAAAAATTGTAAAAATACTGTACTATGAAAGCAAATTTTAGCTTTAAATCTTATATCTTATTCTAAGATTATTAATTATAATTTTTTTTGCTGTGAATTTTTTAGAAAACATTGACGAAGAAGGTAGATACTGGAAAACTTGAAATAAAAAAAGTAAAAGAAATGATATACTTGAAATGACATTAGGTGAAGAACATTCAAGTTGAGTTTGTGGATTAGGAAGGAGAGAAAATCTTAAATATTATTTTGGGAGAAAAAGTTGAATTAAGGATTCACAAAATAAGATAGATTATAATAATTTTGAAGTAATGGAAGAACAAATAATGAGAAATGTAATGGATAAATTACAACACATGAACGATAACTCAGGTAGAAGAAGCAAAGAAAGTGAGAATATGGACGTTCAAATAGATACTTCTCCTCAATTTGTTGATATACTTAATGAGAATGCAGGACGTTCAGATAGGTTAATAAAACATGTTCCACGTACACAGTCAAATGTCAACTCCAACTCATCACATGGTAATACATATTCACCAAGTGGTATAAAAAAAATAAGCCTTTTATTGTAAATTTATTAATTAGAAAACTTATAATATATTCTAATTTATTTACATTTTTGTTTTTCTACTAATTTTCTATGACCATATATATAGGGAGTGTTATGTTTTTTGGTAATTGATGACCCATCAAATATTTGTGCCAAAAGGCACTTGCTTTCCTCATTGCAACCCAACTGATAGGGTTCATACAATGGAGATAGGAGAAGAAAACTTCAAAGTTTTTGTATTAACTACATCACAACCAATGACACATCTTCTAAATCCAGTCCAAGATGAACTTTTTTACGTGGGTGATGCAATTAATCAACATGTGAGATGGCCAAAACATCTTGTTATATTAAGAGGACAGGTAAATTATAATGCTAATTTTACAAAATTTAATAATATTTTATTGTGTGTATGTTCTTTAAAATTAGTGTAATATGTTATTATTAATTAACTAATAACTATGTTTTGCAACCCTTATCTGAAAAACAAAGACAAATTAACAAGGGTGTGCCAGGAAGATGTATAAATACATCCAAAGAAAATGAGGTTGTTTATCTGTCAAGTTTAAGTATCGATGTTTGAGAGCACAATGAATTTAAAATTTTATAAATATGGGCGTTGAATAATATGGAAATGGAAGTTGATAACTCCCATCGTATGATTCCATACAATCCAACGATTTTCGGAAATGAAACTCAAATTTTATTAACTTTGGAAGATATAGTCCACATTTGTGACTCTAGTTGGCTTGGCATTCCTCATATACAAATTTTTATTAGGTATATTTAAAATTATAAGTATATTTTATTTTGAGTATTTCATATTACTAACTAGCATATCATCATTCAATAATAGGTTATTATTGGATAAATGGAGAAGACAAAATGTCTAATTGGAGAGACATTTTGTTTTTTGTAGATCCAGAATATCTATGCACGTATCATGATGAAGAATACAAAGTCAACATGCTTTTGAACAAGTTTAATGCAATGACGGTTTCAATGTGTCTTATGGATCCATATTGGAGATCGTAAATATTACATTCAAACGATTAACTTGATTTTGTGAAATTATAAGCTAGCTAATACAATATTATAATATGAATTATTAACATGTAGGAGTCATTGGACATTAACTGTTGTTAACCCGTTCACTTGTGAACTTCAGTGATCCAATTTTATAAAAGCTTACAATTCTTCTAAAGGATCACCTCCTAACGAAAAATATACAAGAATTTAGTTGAAGTAACACGCATATATTTATATTATATATTAGATAATATTTTTTACATAATCGTGTTCATATTATTTATTTATATTAACTTAGAATCTTATAAATGTAGGTATTATGTTATGAAATAATTGTTGTAATTAACAGGATTTTACAAACATGGCATCGTTAACGTGAGAATTTAAATATTAATCTTAATTAGATTCTCGTTAAGGCAATTGTTTTAGTTAGTTTCTAAATTTTTTAAATTATTTTTTATGTTTATAATTAAATTAATTATATAATTATTAACTATAGCTGTCTTAATTGTACTTAGTGTCCAAAACAGCCCGAATCATATGAATGTGGGTACTATGTTATGAAACTCATGGATACATATGTTACTAAATTTATTGAAAATGCAGACACAAATGATGTATCGGTAAGCTTAAACCTTATTATTTATGTATGCATATTCAAGTTAATACGTAATATTATTTATTTATTATTTAGCTATAACATATTTTACATATCTTGTATTGTAGTTCTCAAGTAAGAATCAGTACACACCAACAGAGTTGCTGACATTAAGGCAAGAATAGTGTATGCACATATATAATTATCTTTCAAACAATTAGCTAGTTTGTATGTAGATGGTTTTAATCCTTAAATTGTATGTTTTATATATATGTATATTCCTGTAATTTTAATTGTAAATTATGGTAATATGTGTAAATTAAAGATAGGATTTGAATCATATATATGTGATGTAAATTATGGATGTTTTTGAAATAAAATTTATTCTAAATCGTGTTTCTGGAATGAAATTAATTTGTACAGGTTATATATAGATTTCAGTACTGGATAAATACAACAAAAAATTTTAAAAAAATCTTATAGGATGGCTATTGCTGTCCTAAAAGAATTTTATAGGACAGTTACTTCTGTCTTATAAAATTCTTTTAGGACGGTCAGTGGCCGTCCTATAAGATTTTTTTCTATAAAAAATAGGACAGTTAATGGCCTTCCAAAAAAATTCTTATAGGACGGTCAGTAGTCGTCCTATAAGATTTATTTAAGACGGTCAGTAGCTGACCTAAAAGAATTTTTTATAAGACACTCATTGAATGTCCTATTTTTTCGATTCTTTTAGGACAAGACTTTATAGGATGGCCAGTCCTATAAAGGCAAATTTGTAGTAGTGAGTAACCCTTCCAGCACAGGAAATGTAACAAGAAATTACACAGAAAACAAAATCAAGTGCAAATTAATTATTCCTATAAGAGAGTCGATATTTAAAATAATACTGACAATCCTTTATAAGGAAAAAAAAAATAAAAATATTTATTAAATATATCAACAACCTCACTTCTCTAAGAGTGTCATAGAAGCCACCAAAAACAACAATCTTGTGCTTGTATAATACCTGGAATAGAAAGAAAGAGTAGAAAAAAAGGTATTACCTGATTGAAGTGTTTATGAGATTAAGAATAGCCTTTTATATGCTATGATGTAAAGGTCTCAAATACTAGATTATATTCTAGCCCCATGAATATTAATTCTTAACCAACAAAAGGATATTATTATTTGATGAAATGGAGTAAATTGAAAATCATCCAACCACCGAGTACAAGTTGATGCCTTAGTCAACAAATGTAGGTATTATATATAATTATTAGTTACCTATTTGCATTTTACACATATCTATGTGCAACTGAGCACAAATTTATATTATTTTATTCTTGTTTATCTATACCAAGTTGAACATCATACATACATGTGATTAACAGTGAAAAATATTATTCAATTTTACTTTTGCTGGGAATTAACTTGATATCTATAATGAATCCCTTTTATGTGTCGCTAGTCAATCTATTTTCTTGCAATAAAAATAGAATATGCTTGACCCTTATTGCTTGCTCTCCTGCCCCCCTTCTTTGTTCAATTGCAAATTAGAAAATAATGCAGCATCAAATTAAGGACCAACACTATGGAAGCCAATATAGTATAATCACATGTATCAAAGATTCGAATCATGTTAAAACAAATAGTAACCATACAGAAAAAAACTTCAGGAAAATAACCTCAATTCTAGGTTCATCCAGGTTATTGTGACCGAAAAATAATACGACTCTTTGCTGAAATATTATATTATTGTTCAAGTCTCTTTGCTGTTTATTTCTGTCTCAAATGCATAGTTTCCTTAAAAATTTCCTTTCTCAGATGAGAATTATATGAATGAACATAGCATCAAAGATCAAACTCAATGCTCATTGAAAACAGTAATAAATTTACCACTTGTCAGAGAAAAATATCCATACATAAAGTTTCCATGTTGAGCACTGTAGAATAAACAATGACACGGTATGACAAAGTTAAAGGAGTAATAACTCCTGTGGGGAAAACAGTGGAATCCCTGTCAACTAGGTAAGCAACACATCCATCTAAAACCCGAACTTACCATTCGATGACCGGAGCGAGGACTAGGAGAACCTTTTAAATTAATTTGTTCCCATTGGTTTGTTTTCAGGTCCAACATCCAAAAGTCCTACAAATTAGTAATTACAAAGGTCACAAATAACGTTAAAGGCTTGGCTGCTAGGTCTAATTATAATCTAAAATGAATTATGAGTTTAATAGGCTTCACCTTGTAATGATGGAACCTCTCTTGATTTGGCGATGTAAATTCCCCACCTAATAGTGAAAAAAAGGGTGCGAACACATTAATCATGCAAAGAATTAAGCATCAATGAGTGCAACCTTTTTCCAAGTCAAAGAATTGAGAGACTACCAAAGATATATAGAAAATTCTTCCAAGCAACAGCCTGGTGAGCACTGCGGGGAGGTGGACTATTCGGACTTGAAACTAACTTCCATTCTTGCTTTTCAACATCATAACGATAAAGATCGCCATAGACAAACGTCTGCACAAAAACATATCCAGGCAACCCCAAAGGTGATTAACAATCATGTAACGAATTTCATTTGATACAAGCATTTAGACATGTCAAGAAAGTAAAACCTAACCTTGCTTCCATTGTAAAATTCACCACCATAGAGGATCAATTCAGTATCTTTTAAAGGATTAATGTTTAGCTACAAAATAACGGAAAAAATCAACAACAAAAAAGAGAGAAAGAAAATCAATTAAAACTAAGACTTTACCAATCAACAAGAATCTCTAGCAAACACAGCCATGAACATTACCGTACAGTTCGATCTTGGAGACGGAGCTGGGACATTTTCTTCAACATGGACTTCTTTCTTCTTGGCTTCCTCCTTTTGTATACTCAACTGTGGAAGATCAAATACATGTAATAGCTGTATTGAATTTTCAGTCATTATACATTGATTTTATTTATTTTATAAAAAAAAAAAAAAAAAAACTTGGTTTATATACTTTGGCATAAGGCAATGCAATGTGACTAAATAACCCCTCTTGAATTGAAAATTTTTCATATATAGTTGGAACAACCTCTTCCCTGCCAAATACTTGCTAAAAAAAACACTGTGCTTGCAATGTAGACTGCTTATGTATTGAAGCCAAGTTTTCATCGAAAAAAAAAAAATAAAAATAAATATATATATATATAGCAGCCAAGTTCAACAATCAATTCCTAAATTGATAAACAGACGCTAGGCTTCATAATCATCCAATTTTCGGCTCAAACAAAATCCAATTTTTTCGGTGACTCAATTATTTTAAGGATTATATATAAGTAAATAAAAAATTTAATAAGTATACGCCTATGGAAACAAATACAGAAGTGAGAGAGAGTTTTGAATGCATAATATACCAAGATGGCATCAATGTCATCCTCGGGGGAGACCTTCTTGGCCTCTCTACGAGCTTTCTTCCCCTCAGATTTCGCAGTTTTTCTCTCAGTTTTCTCCTTGCCTTTACCGGGCTTCTTCGTTTTCTTCCCCATCCTTCTGTTTCACAGCAGTCAAGCTCTAAGCTTTGCGCAGCTAACTCGGCTTTTTGTTTTGTTTGAGTCCAGAGTAGTTAAAGGACCGGCTCTATTACTGATTGTCTATTTATCTCTAAGTCCGTGTAACTTAAGTCTGCGTACGACATCTCTTCTGCTGTAGTCCAAAGACCTCTCATTCAACCCCCACCATATTTTAGGTTAGTTTTTCTTATTCTTATTCTTTTTTCTTTTTTTTAACACTCAATTATGATGATTTTTGCTAAATTATCATTTTATTATATAAGTATCATCGCCTTAATTTGTATATAAAAAAAAATTTAAAAGAATCATTGTAAGGATGATTATATTTATATAATATTTTTCTATTAGTTTTTTACAAATTTTAAGGAGAAAAATTGGGTTATATTTTTGTATTAGTTTAAAGATAAAAAATATTTTTGTAATAATCATCATAATTTGATGATAGTAAAATATGTTTACCATTATCTTTTTTTAAGGAGACCTTGTGTGTGTGTTTTAAAAAAAAATTATTTATCTCAAACATTATAATAAATTTTAAATTTGATACAATATTATTAGTATGTATATAATAAATTATATGTATATAATATATTTAATAAAAAATTATCTTGTTAGTCATAATTGCCATATTTAATAGATAAAATGTCACGGAAGTCCCTTAGATTATGTCATTTGTATAATTTAATCTTTAAGATTATAAGTGATGTCATTCAGTCCCTTAATTTAAAAAAAAAATAGCCAATTAAGGACAAAACATATTATTTTAATAATTTTTAATTACAATATTATTTTTTAAGATGTCAATTAATGACAAATTATATTATTTTAATATTTTTTATATTGACATATTAATTTAAAAAATAATATTTTAATAAAAAAATCTTTAAAATCATTTATTTTGTTCTTAATTGACTCTTTTTTCTAAAATTAAAGGACTAAATGATACAATTTATGATATAAATGATCAAATAACACAAATAATATAATCTAAAGAACTTCTATAGCTATTTAATAATACTATCATTTTTTTAATAGCACGTGTAAGGCATGTGCTATGGTGTTAATAGTCCTTATTTTTGTGTTTAAAATTATTTATGTTGACCATCAATTAACAAATATTATTTCAAAGTAGAATTGATCCAGGTGATTGATAATCATTTAAATTTTTAATATTTTTTAATTCTTCAGTTTTTAATTTTTTATAATTAGATTTTTAATTTTTGTGGTATCCTTGGCCAAAGGTTTTGAGATTCAATTCACAACTCTAAACACAAAATAGGTTTCATTGTTTGAACTATAAAAAAAACGCAATTCTGATTTTTTTTTTCCTAAATGAAAAATTGATTATCATGTTTGGTCACTCAAAATTTGCTCCTTCTGGACCCCTTAATGGTGATTACTCAAACTAGGTTAAAAAAAAATCTTAAAGAACCAAGGGGCAAAGGTCCAAAGCCTAAAGTCCAAAATCCCAAAGAAAAAGATTCACCACACAAAACTTAACTTCCAAAAGAGTAGTAGGTTTGAAGTTTGACCAACTTGAAATGCTGGGTTTACAATCTATACTGTGAACATTCAAGCTCATGTGGCATACAAAATCATCCATATCTTCTTCTCATACACATAATCTGTATCTTCTTATCTTTGATTCAAATGTACCCTATATATACCCTCAGACTCGTTTTCTACCTCAAAAGTACATTCATCTCCTAGTAGAATGTTATTTGCTGCACTAAAAGCTTTCCAACCAGCAGTTAAAGTATTAAAGCTTGGTGTCTCATGGTACAGGACTGGCCACAACCTCATAACTTGATCTCGAAGGAGAACGACTTCCCGTTCCATTTTAAAACTCCACTTGCGTGAGGAAGAGAGTGGCAAGCAAGCTGGCAACTCCTGCATGAGAATTAAAGAATTGAAAGTAGTCAAGAGAAAGTTGCATGGATAATGTATGTCAGTGTATCTAATACATGTGCAGCAGTAGCGTAACTGAACACAGGTAAGACACAAATAGTGGTCTAGTACTTCCCATCACATAGAGCTCCTTCATTATAATCTTATAGATAACTCATTCACAATGATGCAGAAATCTCCTAATTTTCAGAAAAAAATTATTAATAAATATATAAAAAGTTTAAGTAAAATATTTTTTGGTTCACAGATCATAAATCTTAAAACTATAAAAGGTTTTTTGGTTTTGGGTATCACCATTAAATTGTGTAAAAACAGTGTCCTCATCCTTTGAGCCTTGTAACAATAATTCCCTTAACCTTCAGTATGTTGCAAAAATACCCCCAACCAATGATTAGTGTAACAAACAATTATATAAAACAGAAATTTTGTTGCAAAATTCGAAATTCAGAGGTTTTTTTTTGTTGTTGTTGGCAACAATCAAAGGTTAGTGGCCAATTTGTAATATATAAGTCGTTTGTAACACTAGTCATAAGGTTGGGAGTGTTTTAGCAACAAATCAAAGGTTGAGGGCATTTTTATTAGAGATCGTAAGGAAAGGAAGGCACACAAATGTAGGTTACCCCTATTAAATTAGATGAGTGCATACACCAAAAAAATTTGTTCCAACATGTTAGAAACAAATTCTTCATGATTCCATATATTTGACTCAGAATAAAGCTTTCAAACCTCAACGTACTCTAATCTTCTGCAAGATTGTATGGAACTTCAAGAATGTAAATGTCAATCTCAAAAGAAGAATTAAAGAATATACTATAGAAAAAGTAAGGATTCAGATGCACCCCTTTCTAAAAGACAAGATGGTTACTTATGTTTAAAAGAAAAGAAGAAGAAATACATTTTAATCGAAAGCAAGTAGCAAAGCCTAGATACAAGGCCAAATCAAAAATAAAATTTGCGACTGAAACCAGTAGAAGCCAGTAATAGCATCTATGTAGAAAGAGAACAAATGGTTAACATACAAGAAAAGATTGACTTCTTTTGGCTACCAAACAGGAGATGCTGGAGGGAGCTGGTGAGGAAATTCCAACCAAATAAGAACTTTGATTCTTTGTCACCTCAGCATTAGAAAATTCCCCTGCAATTGATCATTTTGGGACCAGGCATAATGATACACTTTATATCAAATGCATGCACCACTGGCACACAGTTTTTAAATCAGCAACTCATAAAATAAAAGATGCAAAGCTACAACTACACCAGATATTTCTTTAATAATCTTTTGACTGCCTGCATTTGAAGCAATCTCCACTGGCTCTTTCTTAATGGTCTGCATCATTGTACCTGTGGAAACAAAACACTTAATCTCATACGATTCAGAAGGAAAGAAGATAAAAAAAAACTCTTATGAGAAAGTAAGACATTTCCTTTACAAACAATAGGAAGGCAATGCTTTTGCAAACTAAAAAAATTATATAAAAAATGAAAGTTAAATGCATTGAAAGCACAACAAACTAGATTGCCTATTTTGGGATTCAAAAGAAGTGAGGTATAAGAAAATACAAAGTTCCAGGAAATTTCTTTTGGACAATTAGACAAATATTGCTGGTCAGAGATTGAACGAATGAATGATAAATAAATAAATAAAAACATTGACAAAAAAATGAAAAGTAAAAAGAACACGGTAAGCTATATAAGTCGGTACTTTCTTGTTTGTAAGTTGTAACTCACCTGATCTCTCAGCAGTCTGGTGTTTGTTTATCACTTTAGCTGACACTTCATATATTTTGGCGGCATTTTCTTTTGGATGTACATCAGTTATTTGAAGTAAATGCCCGGATGTCAACTCAGGGCAATAATCTTTATCGGAATATGATGGCCGTTTGTTCATGACTTCAGGACAGTGGCCTTTCTCGATCATTTCAAAGTTGGATGGACCTGAAGGCACTGCTCTTTCTACCTGTTTAGTTGTTGCAATATTATCATCAATCAAGCCAGCATCACCATTAGACATTGGTGATGGGTCAAAATGATCAGTAAACCTTTCATCACTTAAGGTTGTTCCATTTTTATCACCTCTGTTGTACATCTTTGACATTTCAAAAATGGACAAGTCAAAAGCAGGTCTTTCTTCTTGTCCTTGCTTGTATCCCAAGTCCCGGTTAAGAACATAGCATGTCTCATCAAAGTGCTCAGCATTGGAAACATGTCCAGTCCTGTTACATTTAATTAAATCTGAAATATTATGTGCAAAAGTGCTTCTTTCCTCGGTATCATTCATCTTATGCAAGCCTTTACTTATATCCATATCTGAACCAGGCAAACTGGAGGTTCTTGAACTCTGTTTGTTCATCGAACTTTCATGATCTATCTGACATCGACCATCCTTAGAAAAAGAATATTCACTATCGCTAGCCCTTTTCCTCTGATTTTGTCTCTTTGGGAAATCTAATTTTTCACATTGAGACTTACTGTAGATCTTCACAACAAAATGTGACATCTTCTTGTATTTAAACACCAGAAAGTCTCCAGTTTTCAAATCATGATCTAATGAAAAAGTATCCCATCCTTGTTGAAAAGCTAAAGAGCCTTCAACATTGGTTAATGTTACTTCCCATTGCTGCCCAGTATAATCCTGGAGAGTAACTTCTTGATCAACCAGTTCCAACATATCAGGAGCAACTTTAGAGGGCAAGAACTGCGATGAAAAAAAATAGTAAGATTTTTTTTTTTGCCAACATTCTGGAAACATATGCTAACTAAGTTTAATGATGCTATTACAGATGCAGTGAAATGTTCAAAGTAATGAAGCAGATCTTGAAGTCTTGCGACAGTCTAATGCAAAATTACATCATTTTTTATAAAAGGGAAAACAATAACTATATCTCTATGTTTCTCATGATAAACTATTAATATCAACAAGGAAACATGCATTTAACAGGACTACATCATAGTCATCGATGGCCCATTTTCATGTTTTCAACAATAAGCTGACTCTCATCTAAGTTATTTTAGTGTAGATACGAACAAGGAAGTTCAAGTATATGACACAGCACATAGCCTAGCAATAATAGAATAACACTATTTATATATCTGTTTAAAACCAAAAAGTACGCTGTCAAAATAATAGAAGAAAGCACATAAAGTGACGCCTGAAGAGAAATGAAAATTCAGGATTCATCGTACCAAAACTTCAGAGAACCGATCACCAAATATGACTTTAAAAAAACAGGTAACTGACGGTCTTTTGAGTCCTGGACAAGCTTTAGTCCTGCAGTGCATCTCTTCTTCTGGTCTGTTAAGCATTTGAATCACAAAAAAGAAACAAACTCGTTAATTGAATTAATTCTGTAGTTAAATGAATACAAGAACTCATAATATCAAACAATCACTTGACCAAAAAAAATAATATCAAACAATCAGAGAAGATTTTAAAAAAGGCATCAACAAGGAGAAAATATAAACAAAAGTGACGTAGAAGTCTGATTTAATCTAAAGGAATTGACGAACCTTAAGATAATGATTGAATTCTTCGATTCAAACTCAAAAATATTCATTAAAAATAAAGAGGAAAACCTCAATACAAAATTCATACAATATTCCAATCTATCTTTTAAGCTCGCACACTCTTTCTATTTATAGCTAAAAACTCCACTAAAAGACAAACAAGGACTATAATAAGCATAATGACAAATATGACCCTAATATTCCCTAAACAACCATTAATAAAGACTCAATAATAACAACAAAAACATAAACAACTTATTAATATGTAAATAGCACCACTAATCTCCTACATCAAAAAGTGAGATACAAAAGAGAGTACATTCGTGTTAGATAGATATCATCACAAAAATGACCAGCTTAGAAAATGCATCAAAAACAGGACAAATCTCCTAGTGAAAATTCTGCAACATATACATTAAGCGGCAAAAGATCCTAAGCATCAGGACAGAACAACGTAAATAAGTTACAATCTTTAGCAAATCATCCTTCCAAGTTTCAAAAGCATGATCAGTTGGCCAACGAACTTGTGGCTCAACAGCTTGTAGCCCACTTGGGTATGTATTCAAATCCCATTTATGGGGTGTGAATAGTGCAGTTATTTCAAAAAAAAAAAAAAAAAGAAGAAGAAGAAGAAGGCATGATTAGTATGAGATGTTTATCCTACATTTAATATGTTTATTCTACAATAACATGCGTCCCAAAAAAAAAACTTGAAGAGAAAAGAAAGGGAAAGAATCGGAGAAACTAAAAGGAAAAGTTTGCGTTTAGTTGTTAGAATTGTAGACAAATAGTCTCAAGTACAAGCAAAACCATGCGCGTATCTAGATTCTGGGCTAAAGAGCAAGTTTCGGCCAATGATCCTTTCATGTAACCCTAAAATTCATGAACTAAACCCATCATACATTACAACCAAAACTCATGTATAAGCAAGATCAATTAATTGATTCAAACGTACATAAATAGTAGGGGGAAAAAAGGAAAGATAGTTCAACATGGGTTACTTCTGAAATAAAAATTAAACTAAGAAAAACATTCCCATTCAAGTTCGAAAATACACCGAAAAACACAATGAAGTGACAAACTACAGCATCTTTGAGGATTATAGAGACGCTTACAATTGAAGTTGCAATGTGACTTGCGAAAAAGATCAATGAGAAATCGTCGCAAAAGATATTTTGGGTTATATATATATATATATATATATATATATATATATATCATAATTTTGTCAATTTTAAATTTTTTTGGATTATTTATTTATGAAAAAATTTAAGTAGAATGAAATTAAATTTTATTAACAAAAATTTGGTAGATATTTAAAAGAAAATATCTTAAAATATTATAAAAATAAAAAATATAATGATAAAAATTAACTTAAAATAATTTTTTTTTTTTTTTTTTTTTTTGCTGAGGCTTATAATAAATAAGTAATTAATATATATTAATTTAAATTAATATACTTAATTCGTTAAAAATAAATGATCATGAGCACCATTTATAGAACTATTTTTTATTACGTCTCTTCACTTAGTAAACTGTAAACCATTTATTGTTAGCCCAGCCCAAAATCCTAGAGAAAAGCCTAGAAAAGCAAGTGTTTCAAAGAATGTGTGTTTTTTCTGTGATTAAATTATTTCCAACTTAGAAATTAGAATTATTTGTCCCGAAGTTTCTTCATTTTTTTAAAGGATTTGATGGGATTCAGACACTCAGTTATACTCTATTTATTTTTGCAGTTTTTGACTTAATAGTGTATTTTTCTTTTAAATTGTGATGTGATAAAAGAAACCTTAAAAAATTGCAGGTTTAGTTGATTAATTGTTTGATCGATATTAACCAATCCAGACATATTATGTAAGTGTAAGTTTGAGTGTTTCTGAACATAATTTGGAATTAATCTTTACATTCAGTGATAGTAGCCTTACAATAATGAAGAAAAAGCTTTGATATATAGATAAAAAAGTAATATTGTAATGCCTAGAATAGTACATGCTACTGTATATTCCGTTGAAAACAAAAAATCTATATATTGCTTGTACAGAGTCATGTACATATATAATTGTACATGAGATTTACAAATAGAAAACGTGCCATGCCAATTTTTGTCCAAAATTAACATACTTATTATTGTAACCTTAACAGCATATTTATTATATAGTATTAATTTTTTTTAACTAATCATGCATTTAATTATAAAATTAGAGTGTATCATACAATATAAAAAAGTGTGTATGATTAATAAATGTAAGTTTAAACCGTACTTAATACTTAAATTAACTTATATGAATTTTTAATTATAAAATTATGTGTCTTAACTTTTTATTTTATCTTAAATTAAAAATAATATTTTTTTATACTTAAAAATGTGATAAAAATATAAAATGAATTAAATATTAATTTAAATAAATTTTACCACAAAAGATTATTTTAAATATAAATTATTTTATTAAAATATTAATAATTAATTTTATTTAATTATATTATATAATTTATTATTAAATATTGTACGAATTTATTATAATATAATTAAATATAATTTAATTTAATATAATTATATTTAATTTATTTAATATGATGTATTAAATATGTGTAAATGATATACTCAACTAATTGAGATTACTTTATACTCATTTAGCTAAGTAATCTGGTGAAACTTTTTTTTAAAAAAAAATTACATTCCCAGTTAATAACTTTTTAAATTTTTTTTCTCCGTGCAATGTTTTTGAAAATTTAGGTGGTTTATTGAATGTAATCGTAATTATAATTATAATTATAATCGTAATGGAATGTAATGTAAAGGAAATATTATTACTATTACTAGGGGTGAACAAAAAAATACAGAACCAAACCAACCCACCCAACCCAACCCAAACCAATCCAGAAAAATCGATTTTTAAGTTTTATTGGTTTGGTTCGGTTCTTCATAATAAAAAATCGATTAATATTAGGTTGGTTTGGTTTTCATTTATAAAAATCTTAAAAAAATCGAACCAACCCATATATATATATATATATATATTTAAATATTTATATAATCATTACAATTTAATTTATTTAATTCATAGTTTACACTTAATTTTTTATTTTTGTAGACATGTTTGGAAAATAACATACCTCAATAAACTCAATGGCGAGTTAGCGAAATCAATGATTTCAATATAATATTTATGTTTTATTAATATATTAGAATATGGGAGCTTGGAACATGTTTGAAATTTTATTTTATTTTTATGTTTTTTTTTGGATAATTTAAGTATTTTATTTTTATTCTCTATTTTGTAATATACTGTAGTCTATATATACTAAAGATTTGAATTTATATGTTTGGATTTGTTATTTATTGCTAATTAGTTATGTTTATAAAGGCAACCTTTTTTATTTTCGATAATATTTTAGAAAAATTTATCCTCTACTTTGTTAGTGAGAGATAAACAAGTTTTGTCCATTTTTGTCATTACAATTTAAATATTTAAACAGAATTCGTGCAAGCACTTCTCTATCAAGTACTCTCATTTATTTTATCTTTTATTCACATGATACACGAATTTGATATTATTTAATTATTTATCCATTATAAATTTATAATTACATCATCTTTCATATTTTTGTCGGTAAAGTTTTCATTGCATGAATAACATTGGTGAACAATATTATTAGATCTGAAAGTTAGTAAATTTTGTCAAGTATGTGATTACTATTCCTTATTGCTTATTTGTCTTAATTTTAAATTTTTCTTGCACTTTGTATTTGATATGAATAATGGTATTAGATAAGTGATCGATATCTATATTTCTAAACTTAGGTATTATAATAAAATTAACATTAAAAATGTTAGAAATTATATATAATACAAGAGTTTTAAAAAAATTTAATAAACAAAATTCATTACCGTAAAGAGGAAGAAATTTTCTTTAACCAACCCAAACCAAACCAAAAAATTTGGTTTGGGTTGGATTGATTTTTCAAATTTTTTGGTTCGGTTCGGTTCTTGTTTTTAAAAAATTGATTATATTGGGTTGGTTCCAATTTTAGTCTAAACCCAAACCAACCCACATTTGTTCACCCCTAGTCTATTACAGTGTTTGGTTTAGTCACTGTAATCAAATAAGGAATCAGTATTACAGTGTTTGGTTTGACCACTGTAATGGAATAAATCAAATAATTTTATTTTACTATTATTTTTTAAATCAAATAAAATATATTTTAATAAAATTATATAATTATTTTAAATTCAATAATTTCAATAAAAAAAATTAATCATAACAAAAAATAATTTAGCATATACAATTTCAACAATTCCTAACAACAATTAGTAAAATTTAATCACAATAATTTCAGCAAAAAAATCATAATTTCAGTCAATTCATAACAACAATTAATAAAATTTAATTACAGTAATTTCAGTAAAAAAATATATTTTCAGCAAATAAAAAAAATATAATTTTAGCTGTAGCAAAACAAAAACAAAAAAAGAAATTTCAGCAATTTTCAGCGCACGGAAGGTCCAACGCCATGAACGGCTGGACGACGCAAGGAGGGCGACGGCGAGTCCTGGTTCGACCGTTCGAGCGCGGGGGAGAACTTTGGTTCGACGGTTCGAGCGTTCAAGAGCGGGGGTTCACTGGTGCGGTGAAGCTCGAGAACAGACTTGAACGGTGGCGAGAAGACAAGGAATGGCGCCGGACAAGAGCAATAGCTTCAACCCGCATGGTCGGTGCACGAACGGGACAGAGAAGACATGCACGGAGGGCGAGCGCACGAACATTGGCAATTCACAATTTCAGCGTGAATGAGATCAGTAATGTAAAAGTGATTCCATCTCCCCATATGTGTAATCACAATTCCTTATCCATTTGTAATTGATTACATTATATTACATCTCTTTAATACAACCAAACATTGTAATGGACTGAATCAATTATATTACCTATTCTATTACAACCAACCAAACATACCCTAAATGATCATTAATTTTTGATACACTAGTTGACACACATGTATTTTGCACGTTTATTAAACTTTGATCTAGTTAATATATATATATATATATATATATATATATATTAACTATTTTTGTTGTCAATATTTTCATATATTGGGTGATTTCATTCTTGTAATTGATTAATTGCACAATTCATTTACCAGTGTGATTTAGAGGTGATCATAGTCCTGTATGATTTTTGGCCAAATTTTTTTAATCAAATTGAACCGAACATATTACATTAATTAAATCGTTTAGTTAATAAAATTGTTGTAATTGAACGATTTAGTTAACGATTTTTCATTTTTTTTTTCCTCTAAACTTTTTAAAACTTGAAATTAATATAAGGAGATAAAAAAAAAAAAATTTGAATCTAACCAAATTAATTAATAAATACTAAAAATATAAATCATATAACATCCCAAAGACAATCATAAAATCAATTACAATTTGAAATTAAATATTTTCAATAGATTTGTACATAGTATTTTTAGTACATAATTTTTTCAAATTAATAATCATAAACATTTTCATACAATCTGACTGAAATCAAATTAAAGTAGTCTTTTTTTATTTATTAAATTAAAGTAGTCTATTTAATACAATTAAAATTAAACTCAAGCCCAAGCCCAAGCCTAAACCCACACATATACAATAAAAATATAAAACTGCACAACATATAGACAAAATAAATATGTTAAAAATTGTATATTTTACAACCACAATCCTACTTAATGAGTGTGAAATATACAATTTTTTTGTTTCTTTTGAAAAAAAATATATAATATATTTTAAAAAATATTTTTTTATATATTATAAATAACAGTCCGGTCCAGATGTTTTAGAAATTTGTTTAATTAGACCAAACTGTTTTAAAAAATTAAAAATCAAACCAGACCGTATAACTTACAAAATTGTATGATCCGGTTTAATTCGGTCTAATTTTTTAATTTTAATTTATTTTGTTCGATTTTTGAACACCCAAATTATTGCCGGTGAAAATTGATAAGTGGTCACCAGTGAGAAAGAAATTTCAGGCTATTATTTGTGAATGAAGAGTGTAGCACCTTTGAAAATACAAGGTTGTGGTTAGAATTTTGAAAAACACGGCCCAAATATTTTTATATTGAACGTGTTCCTAAGAGTGGAGTAGATTAAATAAACTAGAATTCATATAATAATATTACTTTTTATTATTATTATAAAATTATGTTATTTTATGTAATTTTCAAAACTATTATACTTTAAGCCATTAAGAAGAAGAATATTGCACAAGGGTTTAAAAACAGAACATCAATCTTCAATTATTAAAATCTCAGACAAACACACACACACACACACAAAAGAAAAAAAAAATTATACTTGTATTATTTAGAGAAGTCTAGATACTTCATCCTTGTTTTAGCTTCCTATTTAACAAGTAACTAAAAGGAGGTTGTGAAAAACTTCCTTTCAAGAACATATCAGACATAACTTTATACATAGCATCAGTGAGATGAACTCCATCCCAATTGATATACTGAGATGGGTTTTTGCATACAGTAGCTGAATCTGTACCACAAGTAGCAAACACATCGAAATTGTAAGGTCCATCCCCTGAACCACAACAGGCCTTGAAGCTCTCTTTGAAACCATACTGACTTGGTTTCTTCATGACAGTGTGATAAGCATTCCAGTAATCAACATAAGTTATTACAGCTTTTGGATATTGCCTTCTCAAATCTTTTAGCTTGGAAAGTAGAGCATTGTTATAGTTGTATGTATTGTTGTTTGCACTCTTAACACAGCCTATGTCATCTCTGTCTTTTTCAGGAGCCAAATACATGGCTAAAGGTAAACATCCTGTGATTGGCATGCCTTGTACAACAACATATTTTGCACCCTTTTTTAGTAAGGCCTGCAAATCAATGTAAATATAAATTAAATTTGTTATTATTCAACTTCTCATAAGGGTAGAATATATAATCAAATTATTATTGTTCAACTTGTTATGAATATTGAAAGAGTATAAAAAGAAGGGTCAAATTAATTGGTTACCAATTCTACTTTAAGTTTACTAAAAGTCTGAAACTTGAAACTTCACAGTATCAGGGTGGTATCATCCATGTGGTAATTCAAAATTGATGAGCCTTACAAAATATAAAATGACTCGCCATAAGTCCAACGACTTTGTAAAAGCAATTATAGAGAATTTGTGGATGACACTTATTCTAAGAGGGTAGCTCTAGCACCGATCATAAACACCTACTACAAACTCATTTATCAAAAGATTAAGTAAGCAATGCTGATAACGATTTTTATTTTTTTTTTTTGTAATTTATAATTAGTTTTTTTACAAGTGATTTTTTATTGAAATATATTTGATAACAATTTATGTTTTTGATTTTTACTTTTTTAATGAATCACTTCTTAATTTTTTTAATCTTTTTTTTTTTTTTTTTAATTTTCAATATATACATGTATGTATGTACATGCATATACATATACATATATATCCCAAAATTTTCTTAATTCACTATATTTTTGTAAAAAGTTAAAAATAAGAAAGTATTTTCAAACAACTTAAAAATAATTTTTAATTTTTTTCTAAAATATTACTAAATAATTTTTTATCAAATAATTGATTATATTTTAAAAAAATAAAATATTGTAATATCAATTATTTAATTAAAAATTATAAATAATAAATCAAAAGCATTACTAAACCCAGCCTAAGTGGGTGATGTGTGCCATGTTTGTTATAAACTCTATTATAATTTTTTTACAATTAATGTGAAACTCAAGTCCAACATTACCTCTAAAAATGAAGAAACACTACCGACAGCAAGCTTTCTAATAGTATCAGCAGGTACAGAAGATCCAACTGTGTAAGCAAAATCATTGACACCAATTTCACCAACCCAAAACAGAGCATCATCAAATGCAGCTTCCTTACAAGTTACTTCACCAGTCTGTTTACATCCCAAATCTTTCAAGTATTTGTTGAACCAAAGGAGCTGAGTTTGAATAGACTGAGGAGTTACATCAAGGGTAAGGTTATTCCTAACAAAGAACTCATGATTTATAGCAGTAGAGCCAGCAACAGCAAAGTTAACACCTGAAGTTCCATTTTTGCCCTTTATTTTGAGATAAGGTGTCAAGAATGGTAAGGACAGTGATTGTGCTACAAAGTCTATCATGAGCCTTCCATCTGAGTATCTATTTGTGGGATGGTGAAAGAAAGTGATTCCATATGGTGGATTAGATACATGACCAAAACCACTTGGGCCATTAGCATTATGTGTGTTACCTGTATCAGTATAAGAGTCACCAAAGGCATAGATTTTCTTAAAGGGAATTGGGTTTGTTGCTGCTATTGTTGTGGAGTATACAAAGGAGGATAGGATAAAGATGGTGGTGATCATAGTGATTTGGGAAGAGTTTTGTGTGAAAAGAGAAGCCATTTTCTTGAAGGTTTTGAATCTCTTTTTTGAGAGCTTTTGTAAACTTTGTTCAGAATGGATTGTGGGTCTTTTCCCTTTATAACTCCTTCCTTAGTATTGCTTTTTGCAAAAAAAAAAATTTGAATATAAAGTTTATTACTTTTCAGCTAAAGCAAGAGAATCATAGGACTTCTTTGATTTAGCTTATAAAGTATGAGCAACAACCAAAGAAAATGAAAAGTGAAATGCTAAAAAAAGCTACAAGTGATGTAAAAGTTTTTATCAGATAAATTGTAGTTGTAATTCTGATGTTTTCTTAGTGCTCTGAGAAGATGGGGAAGAATTAATGACAACAAAAGTAGTTGAGTGAGAATTAATTGGGGCTATAAATGTGCTTGTGAGATTAGACCAACTGCAATTTTTTTATGACGAATTTCAAGAGGTTGACATCAAATAGTTCTTTCTTTCTGTCTTTTTTTTTCTTTGTTTTCTGTGCACTTTAAATCAAGATTTGGGTCCTTAAATATTTCAACTACCTGTATGCATCTTGGGATGGTTGTAATAATTATAAAAAACAAGAAAATAGCCACTTGCAGCAATCAAAGCTCACCTGCATTTCAATTAAAGAAATAAAAAGCAGACAAGAATAGAGCTGCTTCACTTCATTGTGTTTAAAAGGAAAGTTATATTTACGTAAACTTATATTCATTTTTATATTCATATTATTTATATAGTATAATGTGTCAAATTATTTAGAAATAATTTTTTTTTATTTTTTAAAGTAATTATATCACATGTCACGATATACATAATGTGAGTGTTATTAGCATTTATCTTCTATCTATTAAGTTCTTTTCGAGGGCGAATAGGTGAGGTACATTTAAAATTGTAATTTTATTTCTAAAATTTTATATTTGTATAAAAATTAAACTACATTTAACATTGTAGTGCCTTCTCCTAATTAATTTTTAAGCTCATATTTGAGTGTAGTTTATTTTAAATTGAAATTTTATATGTAAATTTAATTATTTTTTTAACTAAAATTTAATAAATTTGTAACAAATCTCATATTTTGATATTTATTTGCTCAATTTTTTCATTTTAAATTTTTTAGCTCTATTTTAATTTAATTTTTAGTAAATATTTTTTTATGTAAATGTTATATTATTGATTGTTATTTGTTGATCAATGTCTCTCTAAGTTGGAGCTTGGAGCTTAAATCTGCCACTCCTTTTTCTACTCTAGCTCTGCTATAACTGTGAACGCTATCAGTAAAATATGTAATGTTGTTAAAAAACTAGCCATTGATTTGTTAAAACAACAAGCCTTCTGATTGATCGGAGGACCACCTCAGTTTCTCCTAGGAGTAATGAAATTCTCTTCATTCACTATTCAATATGTACATATTTTTTTGTATATCAAAGGATTTATTTTAATATAACTACTAATATTATATTTTTTAAATTATCAAAGATCAATTAACCAAATATGAAACATCAATAGACTTGACTCATACAAAAAAAAATTTATGAATTAATTATAAGGTTACTTATTAAAATAGATCAATTATATTACGATATATTCCAAAAAAAAAAAAAAGTAATTCTACTTGTGCTTGAAAGAAGTCACAAATATACTTTTTAACAGTATTGATTAAAATCGCCAGCAAATTTATAGTTGAATGTCATATAGTTACTTTTATTTATATAAAAAAAAAATATTGATTAGAACCTCATACAACTATAAGCATTAAGATTTGAAACAAGAGAAGGTACAATCAGCATATTAAGACTTTGTCTTCTTCTTCTGTAGAAAAAGAAGAAAAAACATGAAGATTTGAAAGAAGCACCGTCAAACCTGGTGTGAAAGAAATGAAAGGAAAGGTGATTTTTATTGTGCAATTAAAAACAGCTTCTAGACTCACGTTTGACATTAGATATCCACCGTTTTTATTGGTCATCAATAGTGGTGTAGCTTTTTTTGCTTGTATACGGTTAGTGGTTTTCCAAAATTCAATTATATTTTATTTTGGTAGTTTTTAAGGATATATACTTGGCACAAATTAATCATTACAATTTTTGCTTTTTTTGCGAATTTTTTTTTTTCCTTCAAAAGAAACCTTCGTGGGAAAAGGTGGACACCCTATTCTTGATAGCGCTATAATCTAATATCTGCATGTAAGAAATAAATCTAAATTATAATTTAATATGCTCAAATTGTATATTTTCATTTATCAATTTAACTGTAATTTTAATTAGACTAACTTATTTTGTCATCCGATGTCATTAATTTATAATAAAAAATGTTACTTTTGTCCATCTCTTAAACTATCTAATCGATATAAAGTATCCTATGATCAGATTATGAGTAATGTTTCTCATGAAATCAATGAACCTTCTTTTACATAATGTATTTTTTAATCCCAATGTTAACCGCATTAAATGTATGCTACTACTATATATTAGCAGCAACAAAAAAAACTTACCTCAACCAAAAAAACACAAGTAATGCATTAACTACCTTCTAAAGATTTATTGTCATGTCACCACTCACCAATATTGTATATTATTATTTGGTTTAAAGAGTGTGTATGCTCAACTTAAAAGCATTTTTCGAAGTAAACATTTTTATTTTGTGTGTTTTTTTTTTTTTTTTTACATTAAAAAAAAAAAACACTTATCTTAAACATGGAATAGTGTTATTTACTTTTTGAATTTTCATTTTTTTTTGTTGTCTATTTTTATTAATTTTACGGCACGACTATGAATAATATTAAGTTTCTTTTATTAGTTACAAGTACATGCACGTTAGAATATTGTTTCCAAACAACACAAGTGCTTTTTACTATTACTAGGTTTGGTTCTGCCAGGCATATGCTTAATCCTATATTATAAATATTTCATTTTATAATATTAAAATTTGTTATTTTTAACAAGTAAATTTTTTTTATTATCAAATTCACATCAAATTATTATCTGAAAACTTAGTAAAAACAAGAAAAAGAAAGGGTTATAAAAAAAGTAAATGTATGACCTAAAGAACTTTATAATATTTACAAGTTACTAAAATTCAAGAAATTCACAATCAATTATTATTTTTTCTTTCTTCAACTTTATGATTCATCTTCAGATTTTTGTAGTTATTAATAACTTATTTTGAGAAGTTCATTATATTATTGATTTGAATTGAATATCAAGAACCTTAAATACTTATTATATCAAGTATATAAAAGATTAATTACTAGCAAATTATAATTATCTCATCTTTTTTTCCTTTTATTGTTTGCTTCATATTTTATTAACTACCATTTACCTTATTGCTTTTCCATACAAAATAATCACATTTTAAGAGTGCTAAATTATTACAAAATAAAGGACACCATTGTTAAAAATTGCACTCCATTAGTTTATACTTTTCTTAAACAATTCATAATTCATTAGAATTTCTTAATGTTACATTATATTGAGATTAAAAAAAAAAAGGTAAAATATATTGTCATTTTATTTAACTTTTAGTCTGATAAGTTAGTTTACTTAGGTCTGATCAATATAATAGTGACAAAATTCACTAATTAGATGTTATGCTACTTTATCGATCAAGTTTACTCACTTTTTAAAATTTGCTCCTAAATTTTTATAGTTATATCAATAAAATGAGTAAATGTGTAAAACATAAGAACCTTTCATGCATAAATGATCTAGTTATTTAATTAGTTTTATTTTTAAATTTTTCAGTGAAAAAAATATATGTTCATTTTCTTTTAACACTAAACAACATATGTTCATTTACTTTATAAGAAAAATGAACATATATTCTATAAAATTAATTAGTATGCAGATATTGTCACAACAACCTAAATCGATATTATTATAAAATCATTCATTAATGATAAATTTATCCAAAATAGTGACACTCTAGTATGATAAATTTGTAAAAATATAATATATAATTCATACACTTTTATTGTAATAATAACAAAAATAATTATGACAATATATTTAGTCTAAATTTAAAAAGTCTATAAACATTAAAAGAAAAAAGAAACGTAAAATAGAAAGAATAAAAAGAGAAAAACTAAAATTGTATACAGATTAAAAATAAAAAATAGTGAAACTCAAGTATGATTAATTAATTGTAGAAATATAATAAATAATTCATGCAATTTTATTGTAATAATAACAAAAATAATTGTGATAACATATTTCTATAAATTTAAAAGTCTATAAACATTAAAAGAAAAAAAAAAAAAGAAATGTAAAATAGAAAGAAAAAAAAATGTATAAAGATTAAAAACAAAAAACAAAAAAATCAAATCAAATCAATCCAAATTAAATATAGCTATAAATGTAGCAAAATAAGCCCCTTTTTATATAAGTAATGATTTGTCAAACGCCCAACTGTTTTCTTATAAAACCGATTCTAGTGCAAAACATTTATAAAAACCACTTTATGATCCAAGCATGCTAATTACCAACAAAATTTACACATTCACTGAATCACTATTGAAACTGTGCTTTCACAGGCGCCTTATTGCCACATTTCTTCAATGCTATTAAGAAATTATAATTTCTCAATCTTTTGTACTACATAAAAATTTCAATCAGCAAGTCTTTTTCTATCTTTTATGATCTACATGCGAGTCATAAAACAAAAGAAAGCATTCAATGAGAGTTAAATTTCTTCATTTAATTGGTCATATAAAAAATTTCTTCATTTAACTCTGTGAAAATATGCATAACCAATCTATTAAACCTACAGATGAAAGGATCAATCACAAGATGACACATAACCAAGTTACCTTCCAAGATCAAATACCCATGAAAACAGAGGAATTATTTATAAATGCTAGCTAACACACCTTTAATGGCTAATGACATATATCATTACTTATATGCAAAGTTATGAATGATCAATTAATACATAAATTAAATAATAAATATAACATAAATTTTAATAATATATATTTAATTAATTTTAATTATAGAGTTATGATTCTATTTAGTAATAATAAATAAAATTTTCAATTATTTAGAGTAATATTTTAATTATATGTATAGTTTAAAATGTATGATGTAAAATGATTATAAGATAACTTAATATATGTTGTAATAAAAAATATTTTTGAATTATTTATTATATATATTGAGATGATACTCCAATGAAATTGTTTGATTATTTAATCTCAATATCAAATTGCTAGATGATTTAATAAAGTAAGAGAAAATATGATTTTTTTTTTTTAAATTGATGTATCTTATATTTTATTGATATTAATAAGACTTTAATAATAATGAATAATTTGTGTACCTGAAACATTTACTACATCCAAAGTCAAAGTCAGCTGTCATCTGCTTTATGATACTAGCTGAATATTATAACTACCTTGTTTGAAGCCGCCAGCATGCGACTCTAAGAGTTGTCTGGGGCTCGTTTTGAATGTAATTTTTTTATAAATAAGTTTAACAGAAGCAGTTTAAAATAAAATTATTTGATTAAATTATTTTAAAAAAATTATTGAAGTGTTTGAGATAAAAATATTAAAAATAATTTTAATTGATATTTTAGTAATAATTTTAAGAATAGAGTATGGATTTAAAACTAATTTTTTTAGAAGTAAGTGTTATTTACTTATCTTAAAAGTATAAATACTAATTCTCAACATTTTAAAAGCACTTCTTATAAAAATTGTCAAATATCTTTAAAAATACTTTGATATATTCAAAAGCATTTTTTGTTAAAAATTGTTGGTCACAAACTCTCCAAAAAATTTAATATGTTAGTAGGAAGACCAACTATATTTTTATACGTTCATTATTCTTTACAATACGTTCATTACTCCCTACAAGTATTGGCTCTATGCACCATGCAGACCAAATACTTGTAATTTAATAATTAAAATTGTTCGACCTTAAACACATAATATTTAGTTATGATATCATGTTAAAAGTTGTTGTTCAATAATTCTTCTCAAAAAAATTTTAACATTTTTTATTTTTTATAAAAATAAAATATCAAGATTAATTTATTTAATAAATATTAATACAACATGCAAAAATCTCTCCTTCTTACAATGAACATGACGTGTCATTCAGTCAAAGGATTGCTCCTCCAGCAATCTGTGGTAGATCACGCTACGTTTACTGAGTTAAAAATAGAAATGCCGTATCAAACGATACATGAAAAAAAAAAAAAAATGGAAGCAATTAAGGGCTCAGAAGTTCTGTTTTCTAATTACTTTTTTTTTTTTTAACAAAATAGAAAGTTTGGTAACGAGTTTCATTTTCTATTTTATAAAATATAAATATTTAACACAAATACTTGTTCGATAAAATTATGTTCCTTGTTCTCATTTCTAAATTTATTTTTCTAATACTTAATTTTTCTTTTTATATTCAATATTTAACTTTAATTTTTATTGAGAAAGACAATAGGAAAAAAAAAAGGTGCTAGAGTAGAATTTAAAACAAATTTGAAAGCTCCTTTTTTTTTTTTTTTTTCAAGTTCCAAAATTATATTAAAAAGTTATCATTTTCAATTAAAATGAAAATTAAAGGTCACACAAATTGTTGAGCCGCCCGACTAAGAAGATAAAAAAGGAAATAGAGGAAATCAAAATATATAAAAATAATAAAAGAGTAGTGCTAAGATTTGTGATATCACAAATGATATGTAGTGATGAAATTGACGTTCACATAAGTTTTATTTTAATTAATAAAATTATATTAATTTAATTTATTTATGATGATTAAAATTTGTGATTAATAGTATTTTTTATAACGAAAACGAATCAGTTGGTGGGGGTAACTTGTGCTTATGTACGTGTCTCATCTTTTTTAGGTGTAATTTTGAATCTTTCCAATTCTCATAATTTAGAAAAACTAGTGTATATGTTGTGTAGATTGAAGTTAATTGTATCAATAAATAAATAAAAAAACTTGTGTGCGTTATTTCACGTAGTTGCATGCCACGTAGGGTTTAAGAGTCGTAATTACATACATTAACAAAAATGCCTCCGCATTTCCTCTCATTTTCCTAACAAATCTCTCCTCTCTGAAATTTTCTTCTTTAAATTTGTTTTTTCCTGGAATAAATTTTCTTTACATTCCTCCTTTCCAAACACCCCCATACCTGCCCCAGTTCAGCCATGGCTTCGGTAAGATTAATTAATTTCCTTTTTTTGTTTAATGCTCTCTTTATATGATAGTCGGGTAAAATTTATATGAAAATATTCATTTTCTTTTTCGGTACGTGTGGCCTTATAATTTTCATTAAGTGGTTTTCTTTTCAGATCAAGACAATTAAAGTAAGAACAGAAAAAAATTCAACCTTTTTCAATGAGATTGTAATTATGGTTTTTTTTTTTTTAAAGAAAAGTGGATGGAATTAGTCTAATAAATCAAATAAAAGGGAAAATATTTTATTTTATTTTATTTTTACTTTTTCTTGCGTAATAAATCAATCTTCAAAATATGTTAGTATGATGGATAAATTATTAATTAATTAATTAATTTTCACTTGTTATTGATATTAAATGCCTGCATATAGTTTGTGCTCTTTCTAGTATTATTCTATATATTCACAGATCATTCACATGCAAAGTGCTCGTTAATGGTGTATTACAATTTACAAATCACCAATTTGTTACCCAATTTTTATGTTTATATAAAATTGGCCCCTAAAATTAACAAGAACAATTCAATATCTAAATTCTTCAATTATATCAACATGTTCTATAAAAAGAATTATATCAATATGGTACCCAACTTTCCCGATTCGACTAATAAGGTACCACATGTTTATCAATTTCATACTTTTAATTCCATGTTAGTCTCTTTACCCTCTAATAATTAGATTTTAGCCTAAAATGTACTTAGATATTGCGTCATGATTTCAACCCAACTATGAAAACACAATCTCAAAGTGAAATTGTGAGGTGTATAGTCTCCCAATTATAGCTTCACCATCCACCATATAATTGCATAAGCCTCGATAAAAAAGAAAAAAAAAAATGCACATTTCAAATGGAGAAATTTATTAAGAGTAGCCTCATTACAAACTCAAAATAACAAATTAAAATCATATCTCAAAAATAATTACAAAAATATCCAAAATTTTTAGTTTCTAATATTTTCATTTCAAATACTAAAATGTTTCTCCTATTTTTTTTTTTTAGAGGCTAAACTATATCATTTGTCTTTGAACTTTAAACTAAATTCACACTTAAGTCCTTAAAATTTTAAATTCTATAATTTAATTCTTAAATTTTAAAAATTTAACATATAGGTCCCTACATTTTTAAATTCTACAATTTAATCCTAAATTTTTTAAGAATTTTCACATTGGTTCTAAAATTTTGATTCAAAAACATGTATTTTAATATCCAAGATAGGACTTATGTGTGAATTTTTAAAAAATTTGGGACTAAATTATTGAATTTAAAAATTTAGAGATCTATGTATGAAATTTTAAAATTTTGAGGACTAAATTATATAATTTAAAAATTTAAGAATCTAATTAAAATTGAGAATCAATTCAGTAATTAAACCTTTTTAAAATCATATCTCTTGAAAAGTATTATAAAAGAAAAAGCAAAATGCGTCCTTACTCTATTTGAAACAAAACTTCATTACTCATTACTCATTTTCGTTAGGTCATCTTTAATATAAAACCATATTCCATAGAATATTATTTATTTTATTTTTTATTTTTTGCATAAAAATTTGGAGCCATTGATATTATATTTCTGTAACCTGTTTATTGCATGCACACTTTTTTTTTTACAAAATATATTTTTTTTTTTTAATTTCAATAGAGTTACGAGCTAAGGATTTTTATTTTTGAAGTGTTTATTCATAGTTTGCACATATATATAGTTAAATGCACAGTGATGCATAGGTTATATTAAATTACTTCATTTTTATTTTACTTTTTTAAGTTTAATATTTTAATGAGTAAAATATTATAAAATAACAGGCTAAAAAAAGTTATATTTTATATTTAAATATTAATATTTGTTTAAAATAATTATTCATTATTATTTTAATGAATAACATACTAAAAATTAACAAATAAAATAAGAAAAATCAATAAAGTAAGAAAATTACAATTATCACATCTTTTTAACTTGTTTTAGTTATGAAAATATATATAAAATATAGCACAAATTTTGAATAATTGATGTATAAATTAATTAAAACAACTAAAAGATGATTTGATAAATTTAATTATTTAAAAAATTTAAAATTTCATTAAACGCAAAATGAAATAAGTTGGTTTAGGGGTTTGGTACTTATACTTTAGTCTTTGATTGTACCTCATAGGTCTTCCATCTTTCTAAAAAGTACAATTTTTTCTTACCAAACAAATAATTAACATTATATAAAATTAAGTAACTTTGTTATATTTAATAATATAAATTATTAACAAATTATATAATATGTTAAATGATAAATTTTTAATATTAATTTTTATGACTGATAAGAGGCTTAAAAGAAATAAAACTCTATTAAAAGTATGATTATTTATTTATATTAGAAGAATAATATATAAATATTTGTGATTAAAATAAATTGTTGGATAAAATTGTCTAAAATTTATTAGCTGCTTATTTATATGTATATAGTAGTAATAAGATGCTTGGGCAGCCAAAGGCTTTGGTTATGTTAATTAATAAAGTTTAATATATATTTTGGAGATTAAATTTCAGGAAGATAATCAAGATCGGCCATTGCCAAAATTTGGAGAGTGGGACGTAAATAACCCAGCCACAGCTGAAGGGTATACAGTGATATTTAACAAAGCAAGGGATGAGAAAAAGACCAAAGCGACTACGGTCACCATTGTCACTCCTAGAAGAACTGAAGTGGCTCCCCCTCGTAGAACTCAACCTTCTTACCAAAATCAGGGCTATCCCGATTACCCCAAGAAGGTAATACATATATATATTATTTATATTTACACTTAATTTCGATATTACTTTTGTTTGACACATCTTTTTTTAATTTTTCATTTTATTATATCTATATCTACCTAATACCTATATCTATATTATACTGTATGTCTGTATCTAAAGTCCAAATCACGAATAAATTAAAACAAAAATACACTTAGTCTTTTAGATAAGATAATGACAAATATTATCTCCTTTATATTATATTTTAAATTTTGAAAAAAAAAAATTAAGATCAATGCTTATCATTTTTATTTTCTATATATATATATATGTATATTTTGTTTAGTATCTCTAATTGACTAAAATATTTATAAATAATTTTACTTTTTTATTTAATTATTTTTATATCAAATAAATTTCAAATATATTGTAAAAACTCAACAAAATTGAAAAAGTTCACAATTTACTTGCAAAATTAATGTGCAAAGTCCGTGCCTTTAACTAATATTTTATAAAGTAAAAAAAAAAATGTCTTATATATTGAACCTCTTTGAAAGTAGTGAATTTATATCGATAATAATTGATTTAGTAATAAAAATGTTGAAAGAGAAAAATAATAAAAATAAATGCTTTTGGGTTGAGGAAACAACGAAGAAAGATTTTCTTATGTGAAATTTTGACCAATTTTTTTTTTCAAAGACCATACAAATTTGCAAGTTTCAAAATTCTTTTAAAATCAATTGATACGTCGAATAAACTCACTTCTATTAAATTCTAATTGACGTGGTTTATTGCAGAGGAAATGGCTTTGCTGTGGTATCTAATATCATGTCCCTGCTTTAATTCATTATTGGTGCCGAACCTACTAAGAGACAATGTGAAGTAAAGTTGTCATTATCTTTAGCTTGATTGGCCTATCTATTTGTTTGTAATTCATTGTATTATTATAATGAAAGAGAGGAATGAGAGAGGGTAGAGAGTTTTCTGAGCATCAGAAAGGAACCTATGATTCTCTGCTAAGTAAATTGATATTGGGGTAATGGAGGAAATATCACTGTTATTTTACTAATTAATAACACTGCACATTTGTTTATATGCTCTTGGTCAGTTGGTTCCCCCATCTTTTTTTTTTTTTATAGGATTAAATTTTTTTTCTTCAGTAAATAATATTTCATGTTTCAAAATTTGCCTATCCAGCAAGTCCATTTAGATATACTATGCAGAAATTATCAATTTTGTTGAAGAACAAAACACATGAATTTAAAGTTTGAAGCATGCACTTTAATGTCGACCTTTACCCACCACCCTTCCCTAACTCTTGATGACTATTTTTACCAATGATTCATGATATGTGCGTGTAGATGTGTGATGATTATCATATTCCCTTTCTCCTGGGAGGCATTTTTTTACCAAAAAAAAAAAATTGCCGATGTATATTTGTTCCATTTATCTCGATATCTTTTTAAATAAATCATACTTAATATTAATTAAATCTAAAACAAAGTGTAGGATCCAGTTCAAATAATTGCAAAATAAAGTCAGGAAAATAAGGATACCAAATGGATTCTTATGTGTCAAAAGGGCAGCACAACACAGCTCAAAGTAAAAAAAAAAAAAAAAAAATATTTATTTTCCAAAATCAAGTCTGAAAATAGTAGGGTAATATTTTCATATCACTATGTTAATATGCATATTGAATACAGTGATAGAAAATGTTGAACTCATTACCTGCACAAAAAGGAGATCTCGCATGAAGCCCATCACAGTTTCTTTGTTCAATGCCAAGGATATCAACTTCACCAAAGGCTAATCCTGCCCAACAAAATCGTAAAACGAAGCACAAAAATCATAGGGAAAGGATTCAAATGCAAATGTGAAAGCATATTCCCAATTAACTTGTGTATAGAAGGTAAGATGACAATGTGAACAAGATAATTTACACATCTTGATTTAGTATAATATCCATAATTAAATGCCAAATAAAAGTAAAGGTGTCGTCCTGTAAAAAGCTTGAGCCGGCTCAAGCAACAAAGTCGACTAATTTCAAAGTAGGAGAATTACAAATCGTCCACAATGTGAATCCTAAAATATTTTAGTAATTTATTGTTGATATTGTTATAAGAGCTGCTCAATTGAAGAACCACTTGTATGACCACTCCCAATTGTTCCAGTTTCATCCATCATTGTCGAGCCACCATAAGGAGAATCAGGATCTAGAACAAAATCTGGTAGATCTGGGTGATTAAACTTACAAGCTGGTCCAAATTTGCAAATGCCATATCGTCCATAATATGAGCAGATGTTCTCATCCTGGGGTTTGAAAAAGAAATTCAGGGTCATTGAAAACATTACAGTATTGCCTTGAAAGTAACCAATGGCTTACATGTGATCATAAACTGAGAATCTTATGACTGAAGAAAGCGAAGAGAATCTATGTTGGAGGCGTGTCTGAAATTCACGAATGAGCATAAATAGTTTTGCTGACTGAGCCACATATTCTAATATAAAGCAAGCGAGTTCAAACATTTCAACAATGCAGTATTGGAACATGTTCCTAAATCCTAATTGACAAGGAGCAATTGAAACTGATGAACTAAATTGCTAAATGGGAATAAAATTAATGGAATATTTTGTGCACAATTTCATTATTTGTCTAAGTTAAAGAAGTGCACATGACAAGGAACTGGTAAGCAAGGGAAATTCATGTTTCAGAAATCAATTATACTTTTCTCAGAAGGTGCAGCAGCATACAATATGTTTCTCGACCGTGCAAATCTGAATGCGCTCTATCTTCCTGAGACTCATCTAAACTATTGGAAGATGCAGAGAGACTAGATAAAAGCACTTACTGGTCTCAAAGGCAGACCTTTGTCACTATAAGAACAAGGTGGTGGCACAGCAGTCCTATCCTTTGGATGGTGGTATCTGCAGTAAGATTTAAACTTACAACAACCAGTTTTCAAGTAGAAAATGCACTCTGGTTGGCCAGGTCGTTCTGGAAATTCATCAGCTAGATTATGGGGTGGATAATGCATATAAATATCAGCTTCAGTTGCTAGATTGTTCATGAGATAAGCTGGAGGTGGAGGCAAGCTCCTCTCTGATACATATACAGGAGCCTACAGAAGCGCACACAAACTCACTCAAGATATAGGTTTCTGTTAGAAAAGCTACAAATCAATTAGAGACTTCTAATTAGGAGCAAAAGCTTCTACTCCCATTATAAATTATTCACTGGCAGATATATGGGAAAAGTACCCTGAGTCCCTGTTTTAAAGAACATGCAAGTCTGTTTCTTAAAGGGTACAAGTTCAATTTTGGTGAAAATGAAGAAATAGCAATAAAAATGGCAGTAAAGGTATGGGACACTAAAGAAATGACACAATTTACCCATCAATTAGATAGTAATGTGCTCTAGATGTGCAAAATAAATTGATCATTCAAAATTTTTAACTAAAAAGTTAACTTATGTGCACCTTTTAAGGCTTGAACTAGAGGACTAGAGGAGTATTTGTTAAAAATAAAGGGACTGAATTGTACATTTTAAAGAATAAGGGGGACTCTTAAAGCTCCGGATCCCATATAAATCATATACCTTTAAAAACCAAGATCCATTTTTTCCAACAAAATGACCACCGATTGGAATTAAGAGAAGGGGGAAATGAGAATATAACCTAGAGGAGAACAAGACAGGTTTTTGAGAAAACTGAAAGAACTTCACGGCTGATATCTTTCTACTTATAATTTGTTATAGGTACTTTTGTTTCCATTGGGAGGGAAGGAGCAAACATTTATGTTACTATGTTATCCTAAGCTCAGCTTCAAATGGACAAAAGTAGCAGTGCTAATGGTTATTAAAAATAGAAAAATTAGTCCAACCCCGGGCACTGCCACCTAATAATTGAAAGACTGAGCAAGCCTAGATATTATTCTAAGGATCTTATAACCAAAAATATATAAAAGAAATTGAAAATAATATAATCAAGTTACATGCCAATAAAGGAAGAGCATAAACCAAAGAAACTAAAAATGCAATATTAAAATGAAGTAATTATTTGTAGCTTTAAATTCCTTTTGAAATTGTTCTTTTCAAGATCAAGTAATGAAATTCACAAGCAAGAATTTTATAAAAAACATAAAGTGAAATACAATTAATTACATAAATTCCAGAGTATATCAAAATAGTACCTGATGATAACCATTCCAGTTTGTATTTTGGGAAGTAACACCTCGAGTAGGTGAAAGCATCATGGGCACAAAGGGAATGGTCTCATAATTATCATTCAGCGATCTCAGTCCAGACCAAGATGCTATGTCTGATTGTGATGCACCTTGTAGTGAAGCTTGTCCACCATTGGCGAATCCGGAGGATGTATCACTTTTTCCTGCGGTAGGATCAGGGTGATTAAACCTGCAGTTTACACCATACTTGCAACAACCATTCTGCATGTAGTACACACACTCTTTCTCCCCCTGAGACAATAAAACATGGGAATCACTGAAAGTCCATGACTGGTTTACAGAAACTTTTTACCTTGAGACTTTGAAGGCAAACATAGATAAATTAACCAAACTCTTACGGGTAAGACAAGTTATACCAGTCGGATAGGCAGGCCGACAAAGTTAAGTTCTAGTATTGCAGAGACACCTGAAATATTTTCTTTGCTGTGGTTATATCCACAAGCGCTTCCATACTTGCATCCTCCTGATGTCAAATAGTACTGCAACAAGCTCAAGATGGATAACATCACAGAACTGTTATCAGCGCCGTGAAATACATTCCAAAATGCTAATTTATAGTGTACAAATTGAATGAAAAAAGTATAAATGTAATCCAAAATCGTAAGTCTTTCCATGAAGTATTATACTCATAAAGTCAGTCTTGCCGTTGATTGAAATAAACTCAAGTAAATCAGAAATCATGAACGGATTGGAATATCAAATAAAAATTAATCACATTTAAATAATAAAATAACTCAATAACATGATGAACTTCTCAGAAATAATTATAAAAACCTTGCATTCAATCTGTTCATGCTTCTCAAATGGCTCCATATTATGCTTCAGCCTCTCCTTCAATATCGCAATACAATAAGACATAAGAATAACAAAACAGAAAATAAACTCATAAGTAAAAATAAAACTAACAATCTCTTAGATATAAATACATATAACATACAAGATTAGCAAATAAATGTATTCATATACCAGACTGATTTTTCTTCGAACAGGATGGTTAAACTTGCAATAGGATCCAAACTTACAAGTCCCAGTTTTCATATAGAAAACACAATCCTGAGCTTCAGGTCTGACAGGATACTGATACTTTCTGGTAATAAATCCCAAATTTTCAACACCGCCATTAGCTACTTCAGTTTCACTCTCATTCCCATTATCACTTTCATACCCAATCGTATTCTCTTCTCCTCCACTGATACCCCCTTCTTCACTTCCAATCAATCCCAATTTCAATACGACCTCCTGCTGTTCTTTCAAATACAAATCCCGGAGCTCCTCAGAAAGCAGTCTGACATCATCCGCCGCGTGACAGAGATCGGATAATGCAGGATTAGGATCGCCATTTAAAGGAGGTGAAGGTGAAAATGGTTGCCCTAGCTCGGCGCGGTTTTCGGGGATTAAACTGGCTTCAGAGGATTCCATTCTTTTTCCACATTTCAAAACCCTAATTTTATATTGAGAAGAAGAAAATGGTAGATAATCAGAGAGAGAGAGAGCCTCTTTTGCTTTTAGTGTCAAAATTCAGAGAGGGAGAGAGAGTGTGTGCGTAAAACAAACCAGAAAGTGGACTAAAAAGTGTAACCGCTTTCAGAGTGTGCTGCCTAGAAATCATAACCAGGAATATATTGATTATTATTTAGGGTTAAGACTGGTTTCTATACAGTAGGTATTATTTAATTTTTTAATTTATAAAATATATTTTTAAATTTATTTACTTATAAAAAAATTATTTTAAAATTTTTTTATTTGTAAAAAATATGTCAGATAAAGATAAAATTAATTTTTTATCTAATTTTTTGTTAAATCTAACAGAATAGTACATATGTTAAATGTATGTTTATATTTTTCGATATATATATATATCAAATTAAATAATTTTTAATTAAAAATTACCCTAATTTTTTACAATTTCTTTTTATTAAACTTCAATAAAAAATTTATTGTATAATTTGTAATTTTATATATTAAACAATGAAAATTCTATATAAATTTTATTAAATTCGATCAAACTTAAATAAAATTTTCATTATCTAAGTTGTGACTTTAACTATTAGATAATAAAAATTTTATTTAAATTTTATTGAAAATTATATTTAAATTACATTAAAAAATTTATTTACTTTTTTTTGAAAATTAAAAAAATTAAGTAATTTTTTAATTAAATATTAATTTTTTTACTTATATATATATATATATATATATATCAAAAAATATAAATATGCATGTGATACATCTGCTATTATGTTAGATTTAAAGTAAAATTGGATGAAAAATTAATTTTATCCGTACTTGACACATTTTTTACAAGTAGAAGGACTTAAAAACATATTTTTCAAAAATAAAGAAATTTAAAGACATTTTTTATAACATAGGAAACTAAATGCCACTATTTATAAAAATAAAATAACTCTTATGACATTTTTTTCTATTATTTATTATAAAAATATAACATCCTTTCAAACAAACTTTATTTTTGTGCCTGCAATATTACCATGGAAAATTCTTAAAAAATTATTAAAAGTAATACTCATAAAATTTATAATAATAAAATTAGTATTTTAATAATATTAAATGTTTAATATTTAACGAGTCTAAATTACCATAATTTAATTTAAACGACGTTTAATTGAACGAAAATTTAAAAAAAATTATATAAAAATTATTTTTTTAATTGTAAAAATATATTATTTGAATATAAATATGCTATTTTTATTATTATAAATTTTGAGAATGTTATTTTTATCATTTTTATAACGAGACAAAAAAATGATAATAATAATAATAATGTTAATTTAAAAAAAAAAATTATGTTGGAATATAATTAGAATTAGGTTACTTAAAATATAACGTTTGTATTCAACAAGAAAATAAAACAAAATAAAAGAAGAGCGTGAAATATTTTCACGTTAAATTTTTTTCTCTTTTTCCCTCTTCTCTTTAGTTTCTAGCACTCTAAGTTTTCAAGCAACCATAGAAGCAATTTCAAGGTAAAAATCTAGTCCCAAAACTCACAATTTTTGATTATTTTTATATGTTTTTATTAAGAATTTTAAGGAAAAATAAAATTTTTAAATTTTTATGATACAAATCAACATAATCTAATTTTTCTAAATTTTTGTTGCTTTTTTATGTATTAAAATTAAGAGGAAAAAAGAGACTTGAATGAAATCTCAAAACCCAAAAATTCAGAGTCAAGTGTATGTTCTAATAATATTGAAATAATTAGGTTCAGAATTAGGACTTGTAATTTTTATTGACAAATGTAGACATGTTTTCGAGTCTAATGGTTTTTGAATGACTCAAAAATATTTTATTTTCTAATTTTCATGAATTTTCGAAGTTAGATTTAAAAATATAAAATTCTGCAGTTTTTGTATTAACATTCAAAATAAAAATAATTTTAGATTCTTTAACTTAGTTATTTTAATCTAAAATTTTAATGACAGCATTAAATATATGTTATTGATTGTTTATGAAAATCTCGAAGCCAAATTATTTTTTAGAATATTCGAGATATTTTTCGATAAGGAGTACTTTTACCAGGAATTTTTCTAACAGATTTCGTAAACTGATTTTCAAGTATATTTTGGATATGATTTATGTATCATTTGAATTTAAAATTTTTCATACAAATAAATACATGTGTCTAGTTTGACTCTAAGAAATTTTACGAAGAAACTATTTTTTTGTGTTCAATAATAAATCATGTATTGAGACATGTTTAGATTAGCTTATAAGTGTAAATAGATAGTTACATCCATATAAGTATAAATGAAAATTTAGAACATAAATTATTTATCAAAAATGTCATAATTTATGAAAACACACAAAGAATATGATTTAAAAACGAATAAAAAAAATAGATAGTTACATCCATATAGTTAAGATCATAAGCTGATTCTTTTATTTTTAAAAATCATATGATAATATTGCATATGCCTAGATCATATAGTATTGTCAAATTTTGTAGTATATTTGAGGTAAGTAGATTAACCCTACTTGTAATATTATGTATTATTTGTTTTGTTTTGTGTATGAATATTTTCATGGTTGTTTTTACATGTAGATTCTGTTTTGCGACCGTTATGGCTAAATAGATAGCGTGGTCTCATTTTCATATGCATATGTGCTTTGTATTTGCATAATTGATTATTAGTTGTCTAGTATTGGTATAAGCACATCTATATGCATGACATTCAAAACTTTTGATGTTGAAACCTCATATTTTGAATTATGTTTTCGACTTTAAAATCAAATAGATTTTTAAAAATGATTTCGATATAATGCTTTTGACTATCGTTATGATTGGACTCTGATTGGAAGCATATTGTATTTGTTTTGGGCCGTGTGGGGGAGGTGTCCTTGGGTACTTGAGGGCATTTGATTCCTTATCATTTAGTTTGGACGTATTTTTACATGTAAGAATTTGTTACGAAATTCTAGCTTCGACCCTACAATTTTTATGACTCGCTTGTACTTACCTTTCATGCATGTTAATCACCGACGAGTGATTTATTATTTTGGTCGTCGGCGGATGACATATTGTATTAGTTGCCGACAGGTGATATTTTTTATTGGCTCCGCCATTCATGCGATAGATATCATAACATTCTATAAAATATAGTTTTGAAAAATTTTGTTATGAGTCGTGACATATTGAGAAGATCGTTTTTCAACTTTTGTTATAAGTAACGATCTACTAAGAAAGATAAGTTTTTATATATTTTTTTTGGGTCACGACATTATTTAAAATATGATCTTCAAAGATTATTGTTTAAGTAGTGATCATGCATTTTATCGACTTTTATATTGAAAACATAAGCATTGGCATGTTATTTGTCTTGAATAAATTGTTTATTATATGTGATTGCTTAATATTTCTTGTATGATGAGTTTACTTACTGAGTGATTTTACTCATTCAAGTTTTATTTATCATTTTTTAGGAAACTTAATGAGAAGGATTTGGCAACATTATTGAAAATTATTGGTCTCTTAGTTTAGTTTTGATTTAGCGTGCTAGGTTTAAGAAATTTTGTTACTAAATTATATTATTATTAGGTTTTATAAATATTAAGTTTGAGAATATTAACGTTTTAAATTGAGGATGTTTACATTAGTAGACTATTTGAAAACTTTATTCCACATTAATGACTTTAATTTGATTTATTTACGTATAAAAAATTTCAAAACGTTACAATTTCATAAATATTAAGCTTGAAAATATTAATGTTTTAAATTAAGGATATTTATATTGGTAGAATATTTGAAGACTTTATTCCACATTAATGACTTTAATTTGATTTATTTATGTATAAAAAATTCCAAAATGTTACAATTTTTCTAATTCTACATATATCCTTGTAATTTTACCATATTTTAGAGTAGGTCCCATATTTTAAAAAACTAATACAAAACTAACATATTAGTAAAACAAAATACAAAATTGTTATATTATTATAACTTTAATTTTTTTTTTTTCACAATTTTGTCATTAGTAATTAAAATAAGATTCAATTATTTCTTTAATTTGAATAAATTTATATATAAATTCTTAAATCTTAAAGAGTAATAATATTATTATAATTTTTTTTTTTATTATTTTTACAGTATATAAATTTATTATTATATATTTATAATTAATTACATTTTGTATCATTTTTATTGATAAAGATGTCATTAATAAAAAGTAGTTATGGCAATCATAACCTTTTTTAAATCATATAATTTAGTCCATAAATTTTTAAAATTTTACATATAATTTTTAAAATTCTACAATTTAGTTAACAAATTTTTAAAAATTTATGCATATGCTCTAACTTGGCTATTCAGATACATATTTATAAATCAAAATTTTATAACCTATATCTAAAATTTTAAAAGTATATGAACAAGTCTTAAAAATTTAAGGAACAAATCGTATATTTAAAAGTTTGGAATTTAATAATAAATTTAATCAAAGTTTAAGGAGTAAGACCATCTCCAACCAAAAATTATATTTTAATGTAATTTTTACAATATCTTTTTTCATCTCTGGCCCACTACACTAAATTTCATACTAAAAAATTAATTCTTTATAATATTATTTTTAATTATATTTTAGTGCAACTTTTGAATAATGTAAAAATTGCACTATATTTTTTTCATTTCTATTCTAATATACTAAATTTTATACTAAAAATATATATTTGAAAGAAATTTATATATATAAAAAAAGTAGAGTAATATAGTGCGATATTATTCATCACATTATTTTAATGCAAAATTATAAATCTTTTTTAGAACAATTTTTAATACAAATATTACACTAAAATAAATATATAAAATTGTCTTGAAAATACACTAACGATATAATTTAGTCTTAAAATAATAATAATAAAATGTGAACCAGCATTTGAACAATCATGATTTAAACAAATAAATTTAATTAATTATCTTGAATAGTTAAATTACACTAAATAAATATGTACTTTTGTATTACTTAAATTTTGCATTGATTTTAGATATTATCAATTAATTTTAAAATTTAAAATTTAATAGCATTTATAATATTGATTTATTTTATTCTTGATAAATAATAAAAATAATATTGATAATTATTATTATTAGTATTATTTTATTAAATGATAGGTTTTTTTGGATATAAATTTAACATTTAATTAATAATAAATGTTTTTGCTTTCGTTAATGCTAAAATTTATGATCTTTTAAATAGAAAATATTTTTATTTATCACCTAAATTAAGAGTTGGAGACGCACAACTTTTTTTTAAATGTTTGAAACAAAATGGTTTTTGGCATGATTAATATGATTATGTTATTAGTAATTTACATGTATTTTCTAGAATCCACAAAATTACAAAAATAATTGAAAGTGTTCTCTTTGTTAGGAATCATGATTGTTGATTATGGATAGGTAAATGATTTTTATTACATAGTTTTGGACCGCATATACATTTAATGTAATTGTATTAATAAAATTATTTATTTTATAAAAATTATTTAAATTAATATGTAACTTATACAGAATTTGTTATATAATATATTTATTCATATATCATATTTTGTATTAATATTTCAATTTTAATATTGATGTAAAATATTAATATTAATATTAAAAAAAATGAACAATGAACAATTATATTTGATAAGTATTCAATAATATTGATTATAGAGTAATAATTAGTATTATTTCGTAAGTTTTTATTTATAAAAAAATCTTTAAATATGATTTTTTTAAAATTTAATAAGTATATAAATTTTTTTTTGGTATTTTTGGTGTACAAGAGAAATCAATTAATAAAAAGTATATTTATTATATGAATATTTTGATATTTATTAATATAATAAAAAATATCAAAAATAAAATAAGGCAGAGAATAACTAAAATGGTACACAATAGCTAATAAAATAATTAAATTATATAATAAAATCATCAAAATAACTATTAATAAGAAATACATTTAGTAGTGTAAAAAATAATAAAAATAAAATAAAAAAAAGTTGAAGCTAAATATAAAATAAAATAAAAATAAATGGCATAGTGGAAAAAAATTTGGAGAATAATCATAAAATTTTATTTATTATATATACATTTTGATATTTATTAATATATTAAAATAATTAAAAAAAATAAAAAATAATCAAAATAATACATATAATACTAAAAATAATAATTATAATTATAAAAAATATATTTATTTGAAAGATATTTCGGTGTTTATTAGCGCGTAAGATAGGGGAAAAAAAGAAGAAGAAGGGTGCAGAGTATGACGATGTTGGAGAATAACAATTGGGGGCTATTATGTACTTTTTAAGTGTTAAAGAATAATGAAAAACTGTTTAAACCGCTTTTTATATACAGTAGCGATAATAATTTGTGAAAAATTTATATATTTTTACTAAAATTATATTTTTATTATATATTTAATCAAAAATGTTTTATAAATACTTGTAAATATTATCAAATTTAATAGCAAAATCTATATTTAAAAATTAATTCAAAATTGATAGAGTCTGTGTCTCAATAAAAACAAACAAAATTGCTTCTAAATTTGTAATATATAGATAAGGTTTCACTACTTCATTGGTCTCATAAATTTTAACTACATTTACACTTAAATTTTTAAGCTTTTAAATTATACAATTTAATTCTTAAATTTTTAAAATTTCACACATTAGTCTCTAAATTTATAAATTCTATAATTTAGACTATAAATTTTTAAAAATTCACACATAGATCTTGTATTAGGTACTAAAATATATATTTTTGAATTAAAATTTTAGGATATATTTGTGAGTTTTTAAAAGTTTGGGAACTAAATTATAAAATTTAAAAATTTAAATACCTGTAAAATTTTAAAAATTTGGGGACTAAATTATATAATTAATTTTTATTTTTATTTAACGTCCTATTTTTCACTAAATTTTTTTAATATATTTTCGCAAGAATTTTAAAAAAAGATAAAAAATAAATTGAAAATTGAAAACAAAGAGGGGTCTACCCCACCCACCTCGATAACAAACCTAGAAAAATACTCACTTGTCATTTTTCAAACTCAAAATTTGTTGACACTAGTTTTAATAAAATATATTATTAACACTAGCAAAAAAAAAATTCAAAATTTATATTGATACGAATTTAATCACCCACTTACAGTCACAGAGGAGACTATAGTAAAAACATTAGTATTTTCTACTTGTACTATTATCTTTCATGCTTTTTTATAATGATAAAAAAAATACTTTAATGATTTCAGTCGTTGTAATTTAATCACATAAAACCTTCTTATAACACATAATTATAAATAATATTTTATTGTAATTTAAACATAATAATTGAAATAAAAATGGATATATATATAATCTCTTAAATTATAACTTTTTATTTTGTTGCTATTTTTTTCTTTCTTTTTTATGTGTTTTTGTTTTCTCTTATTGCTTTTTTTTTTGTTCACTTTTTTATTATTATTTCTTTTATCTTTTATAATTCTTACCTACACAATTTTAAAACACATTAATAATATATATCATTAAGTCACATGATAATAGACAATATTTTTATATTATAAATATAATAATTTGTACATCTACTAATTATTTTATATCATATTATTCTTTATATAAAAATTAAAGATCAATACATGTAAAAATTTGTAACAGAAAAAATAGTTAAACTTATACATATTATAATAATAACAATAACAACAATAATAATTATTATATATCTATTAATTAATTATTTTATCTCATATAATTTTTTATACACAAATTAAATATCAATATTTGTAAAAAAGAGTAACAAAACATTAGTTAAAATTATACATAATATAATTAATTATATAAATACAATATAAAATTTATATATTTTTATTATGATAATAACAAAAGTAATTATATTAATATCTATTAGTTAAATAATAGTTAAAGTGTAACAATTTTTTTAATTATATATAATGTAATTAATTATATAAATATAATATACAATTTATAAATTGTTATTATGATAATAATAAAAGGAATTATATTAATATATATTGGTTAAATAATATATTTATTTAACAAGCGGGTACATTCCATGCATGTGCTCCATGGACAATAATTATAATGAAATTAGTTAATAAAATAAGAACAAAATAAGACTATTACATTAATGAATTGAAATGTGCTGAGGGGGCAAAAGTTGAAAAGCAACAGCATGAACCCCTTTCACTCACACTGATAATCATATCACTCTTAATCCCAAACTTAGAAATAAATACCATTCACTAATCTCTTCGATTAGTCATCCAATTTTTCGTTTTAATTCTCTAAAGCGAAACATTTCTTTGATTTTGGGACAAGTAGTAGTAGAAATAACGTAAATAATAGAAAGAAGGAGATGGTAAATGAAAAAGATTGAAAATTTACTGCCGAACTACTCTGTACATAGAAAGCGTACAGTGCTTGAGAACCAATAACATGATTCGAACATTTTTTAATAAGAATTGATCGATAATTTTTTAATATTTTTAAAATTTTTGTTATTTCTTACTATTATAAATAGGCAACATGAAAAAAAATCGAATTAATTTTTTCATGTATTAACTAATACAAAAACTCGACATGAATAACGCGAAATAAACACGACTAATACGACACGATTGCCACTGTAGACCAGTCAGCAATATATTACCATTTGACTTTTTTAAGTGAAAAAAAATGTCATTTGCAGAAAAGGACCCTATTTGACAAATTGAACTCTGATGTTGAAAGCACTAATTACAAACTGTCGTTTCTATAAATAAGTCTAATAAGGTTCACATTTTTGACAGGAACAATATTCACATTTGACATTGCATAATTGATAAAAGGAAGAATGTTTTATCAGGATTCCAACCAATTGGTTTAGTTGCAGTAAATGTTTGGCCCAATGAAAGACTCCGGGTAAATCAGAATAAACAGTTGATCTCAATGGCACGTACAAGGATATCCTAAATCCTATCTTAAACCTAACACTAACCTTGTCAATTAAACAACACATTCATTAGTACTTCTCTCTACCATCTCCACAGTCATCGTCTACTTTTCTTTACCGAATGGCCAGTCTTCCGCTTGTGACGGCTGAAGTCGGATACAAATCTGAATGTCTGCCCACAACCTGGCTCAGCACATACGTAAGGACGAGCACCTGTGTGAACCCTAATGTGCTCGGTTCGAGCCCATGCCCACTTAAAAGTCATCTTGCAGCCCTTCCATGGACATCTTAGGGGACGGTCATCCATATGAACTCGTCGATGCTGCAGAAGATACTTGTGGGAGAAAAATTTCTTTCCACAACTCTTGACAGGACAAATGTTTTTCTTATGCATTGCAAGCTCTTGTTTTGTGCCCATACTCATTGTGCAGCCCTCTATATCACATGCATATTCTACTTCATTAAGTTTTGCATCATTTTTGACCGATCGAGCCTTCAGAGCTGAAGCACTCTTTACATTTTTCTTACTAGTTTGTTGCTGCTCTTTACGTTTAGCTGCAGGCACTTTCACTGATTGACATGATCTTTTCCTGAGGCGTATACGAGGTCCATCCAACTCCTCCTCTTCATCATCCCACTCAGAGGCCTGCTCGCTGAGATTACTCTGATGCCTTGGAGGCCGTTTTACTTTCTGGTGGTTATCTTGCTTTGCTAGCCGACGACTACCCTGTTTCCCAGGCTGAGTGGCCTCTTTTGCTAAGTGACTGGTCTCTTGCTTCATTTTCTGCCGGGTCTTCATTCTCTTTTGCTTGCTTCGCAGAACCCTCTTATGCTGCTGCAGAGGACTTTCCTCCAACAATTCATCTGAATCATCCTCTTCTCTCTCAATGAGTTTGGCCTGCTTTTTTTTGAGAATCATCTTGAACTGCTTGTACGAATTATCCTCAAGAGCATCATCTGAAACTGACTCTTCTTTTTCAAGCTGTTTGGCCTGCTTCCTGCTAGGAATCCTTCTATACAGCTGACGATAATTACTATCCAAAGAATCATCAGAAATCATATCTTCTTTGCCTGTATGTTTGGATTTCTTGTTTCTAGGGTTACTGTTGGGTTGTTGATCAGAATCAACAAATGAATCATCTGAAACTATGTCATCTCTCCCGATATATTTGGACCACCTGTTTCCGGCAATCCTCTCTTGCTGCAGACATGAATCATCATCCATTGAATCATCAGAAAATGCAGCGTCTGTCTCAATATGCTTGACGTTTTTGGATGATCCACCTTCAAAACTTGAGTTTTGCTTACTTCTGACAAACCTTTTTTTCTGTTGATGAGAAAAATCATCCATTGAATTATCTGAAATTGGTTCTTCTTTCTCAACACACTTGGCTATCTTTGTTACCTCACTCTCTACAGTCATTTTCCTCTTCCTAACATATTTTCTAGCAGTCATAGTGTTCACATCTTTAGGTGTACAATCAGACTTTGTCTCAAGCTTCTCATCTGGCACAGCACGTGCACAGACACTTCTCAGCTCTTCTCCGTCATCTTCAGGATACCTTTTAAGCAAGGGATGAACCTGGTTTGACATCCAGACTTTACCACACCATTTCCCTGCCACAATCTTTTTCTGCCTGCGAGATCTCCTCCCAGAATCATCAGTTCTTGTGGGTGAGCTAGTTGGAGAGCTGTGGCCAAATACATTGTTTATAACAGAATTATATGGCATCTGCTTACTATAAAGAGGAGAGCGGCTCAGGTCGGCACTATAAAAGAGATTGATTCCAAGTTTTACAGCCCAGTCCCCATGCTTGGGGATGACTTCTTCACTATCCAGAGCTACTTGGATTCTTTCCTCATCATCTTTGGTTGCATCTCTGAATGTGACACGATTCCAGTGATGATCTACTCCCAATTCTTCTGCCATTACCTTTGCTTTAGTCTCTACGTTCGGATAATCTGCAAGTTTTTCATGCATAATCCAAATTATTACAAGGAAAACAGCATCCTACATATATGAGGTTCAATAATTTCGAATAAACAAATTCATAGACAAGTTCCTAAATTATTAATGAATCTCATGGCAAAGAAAAATAGCTAAAATGCTACTAGCAATACATTTCATCCATATACTACATATGTCTCCCATGGCATCAATGTCTACCCAACATTTTACAAAGCTGCTTGGTTATTATGCCACTAATATTAGGCAACTAAGTAGATAAATACCAAACAAGACTAGCATCATTGCAAATGAACCTTGTCAAATTCGATCCATATCTTAAAAATAGATTGAAGTCATTTATTCAAACACAGCCACAGAATACAGAACAAGCATAAAATTTTATTTGATTCACAAATACTAGTTAAATCTATATAATAAAGAAGACCAGAGTTTCCTACATCTTCAATATTCATTTTCAAATATTTGTTATCTTTTCACCTCATAATTTCATAGCAACAGTGAAGAGAGACGTAGACAGAGTGGGAATAGGGAGGAAAAGGGAAAGAACGAGTTCAATGCTTATAATATGAATTGCTGGGAAAACATCGCACCTGGATGGCATAGGAGAAATATGTGAACACCACCTATTTGACGAAGCTGCTGTTCAACCTCTACAGCGTGCTCAAGACAGAAGACATGCATTCTGGAAGATTCTTCATCACATAATGGACCAAAATGCACGTTTGCATTCTTAATTGGCAATATGGCCTTGCCAAACTTTGTTATTTCAGCATCATAGGAATCTGAAGAACGAGTGTGTGAAATATCCTTAGGATTCCTAAATTTACCCCCCAAAAAATTCGATTTTACATAACATCCAAACTTTTGGTCACTACTATCCTCAAAATCATCACTTCTGCGTCCATTTTCCATATTGCAATCAACATCTTCAAAAGAAAATTCATCCCCAGAATGACATCTTGATAATGAATGCTCCTGATACCCACTTGCATCATGATGATTATCAGAGCGACAGACAGTACCATCTAGTTCATCCTGGTCATTGTCAGAGTCAGATGAGTTTCCATAGTTCAAAGCTAACAATCCAAGTGCTGAAGTAGCTGTGCAAGTTTCAGCATTTGAAGCTACTTCATTGCTTTTATCTGCCATATCAACTTGGTATTCTGCAGCTTGAAAAAGAACATCTTTTTGCTTCCATCCTGTATACAAAATCAGATACATTGGTGCATTCCCCTCGAGTTGGATAAGAACAATAATAAAATAATAATAAACCTTATGTTTCAACCAACTAGCAAAAGTGACTTAGATACAAATATTTGTGATGTGATTCTCAAAAATGAGCCGTTGACGCATGGGATACGAAACACAGAGTCACAAATCAATACGTCAAGTCAGATTTTTGACAATCAGCATAAAACAAGGTCATTGTTGTCTAGAGAAGGCACAGAGCAGAGTAAATAGATTTTTTTATTACCGAACTATGGTGGTCGTTAGAAAAATAACACTAACTTTCAACTGCTATAAAATTACCATCAAACTTCATCTATTGTTATCCAAGTACCATAGTTGTTAAATTTGTTAAAAAAACTAATAGAAAAATATTAACAGTAGTGATGCTTATGTGACTTCTTCCGTTAGTTTTTTTGATAAATTTAACGGTGGTAATACTTACGTAACAATAGGTGAAAGTCTATGGTAATTTTGTAACAGGTAAAAGTTTAGTAATAATTTTGTAATAAGGTGGTAAAAGAATCAATTTACCCCACAGAGTATCTCACTAAAGTTATGAAAAGTATAAGGTAAGAGGAGATAAAATTGGCAGGGAAGAAGTACTTTATCACTGAACTCTTAGAATTGATTCACGTGGAAGTTTTTAGAACCGTATGAAACTAACCTGTAAAATTATTCTTCTCTGAACAAATTGAATTCCCATTGTCAAGGGGTGCTGCATTGCTAGCTACTCCAGATCCAGCAACCCAATCATTCAAAAAGCTACAGTCTGCTGCCATGAGATACCTGGCTGCTTCCTCCTTAGGTTGAACTAATGCAAAACAAGCATAGTTTAAAATTCCACAAGTAACACAAGAAAAAAGTCTTTGTTCTGATAAGACATCATACTCCTCAGTACTTTGCCGTTCAATGTTAAGACTCAATGTCCTGGAATTCAGCACATTAGAATTTCCACACAATGTCGTAACCTGACTCCTCTCAGACAGAGAAGCAAGTTTTCCTTTTATTGAATAGAAACCTTTCACTTGCCTCCCTTCTTGGTTTCTGTTAATCATTAGACCATCAGAAACTCTACTTCTTGAGGAATTCATTTCCTCTGCTGGATTGGTCAAACCAAGGGGGAGTCTAGGGTTTCCTCTTAGCTGAGAACCAACACGCAATTTCGAACAAGCAGAAATGTCAGAAGTACTCCAAGGAAGAATTACAACTGAAGACCCTTGTCCAAGAACATGAAGCAGGTCATTGTTCTGCATTACATTCTGCACAAATAGCTCTTTAACCAATGTTTCTCCTTCATCCTTTTTCTTCTCTTTTAGTCTAGAACTCCGTGGTTCAATACTCATACTCTTAGGTATTCTGTATAGGAAACATATTGAAGTAAAAAAATTAAGCAACTCATAATTAATATATGAATTAATTATGTAAATCTTATGACATCTTTATTTTTTAATGGGTAAATTTCTCCATCATCTGAAAACTTGAATATGCATTTTTTTAAGCAATGTGTGTAAAGAATACAAGTCACTAATTGTTGAATAGTGTAACTACCACTTTTTCTAAAAGCTTAAGCTACTAAAACGCAAGCTGATACTACCATATTTGTGGTTGGCTTGCTAGCAAATTCACATATAATATTGTAAAAAATATATATTTTATTTTTAGCCAATTTATTTATTTATATTAGTAAGAAAGCTCAATGTCTTTACAAGGACAAAAAAGTTAATAGTTAATACTAACTAAAAAATAATTTGTGTTGGGTCAATCATGTTCAGGTTCTAGTTTATAGCCTGAATTGCAACAGGTCATAGTTGCAATTTATCGTCGAAAAGAGATGAGAGAATTAGCAGCCAACACTTCAACAACAATGATCAACCATATGCTAATATAAACTAATATCTCATTTATCATTTTACAATTTCCTTTATAAAGTTGATTAATAAGGTCCTTTTAGGAGCAAAGCAATTTAGGACAATAAAATTACAAAATATTAAAGGCACACTCAAGCTGTGAAGAGCCAAGGGGGAATGTTAGAGAAAGTGACAAAACAAACCTTGAACATAAATCAAGAGCAAGATCATAAAGTAATTGAAAGTGAGACACCATTGGAGGATAATTAATCGATGCTCGTCGAATTGCAGCATCCTTAGCAACCCGCAACCATTCAGGAGTAACAATATTAGAAGCCTCTCCACAATTAAATCCTAAACAAGAATTTAACTTGGTAAAACAACCATCCTTTTTCATCATCAAGGATAACATGAAACTAAGTAAAATTAAAATTAACTTTTCTCACCATGACTGAACCCAGTATGATAGGCTCTTGGGAAAGTAACAACAAACTCGCCAGCATTTTGCACTAGCCTATATAGGGAATTAAGAGTATAAGCAATCATTGCAGTTACATGCTATTAAATAAAATGAAAAGCAACTTAAAAACTAGTTCCTGACTGGTACGTTTAATGTCAGCAAAAAGAGAACTTATATCTTTCAGATGGAATCAATAAGAAACCAGCCTTAAGTAATAAATTTTAGAAAGAGAGGTCATAAAATTTTAGGACTGGTCGTACACAACTTATAATTTGATTTCTATACATACTGGATTGGAATTACATTGTACATGAATCAGATCAAAGTAAGAAAACATCAAAACAGCATCATTAACCTTGAAGAACAGAGAAGGGAACAAAAGAGTCGTGCTTCAGTGAAAACCAGCCAAGAGAAAAGTCAGAAGTAGAAAACAATATATCTAGGCCATTACCTGCAGCATGGAATCCCAGCTTTAATAAACACTTCAGGCGATATCACCGTAGTCTTCTCCCCAAGAGTAGAAAAAGTAACTGGTTGAAAATAACAGACACTAAGGGTCAAGGGTTAAAAATATTAGGAAGAAGAATACGTGCACATCATTCCCTTGATCTCCACAACCAATGTCAATAGAACTACACTATAAAGATCTTTAAGAAAATTAAAGACAATAGATGATCACAATAATCACCAAAAAGTTGTCTTTCTTTTAACAAATGTTTTATTATCCTCTACATCTTGTTTTTATATTATAGAAAACAATGGTAAAGCCCACGTCTAAACAGTCAAACCTGTTAAAAACGGCTAAATACAGATCTTCACATTGAACTACTCAAATATTAAAGAAAGAATTACAAAGCAGGAGTTCTTAAGCACGTGCAAGTTGATAGACATGCAAAAAAAAAATTCTGATCTCATATGGGAATGAACGATGTTCACAATAAAGAGAAGAGTTAAACTGAATTAATTACATTGTAGCAAATGTGCCTTGTATATTTAGTTAAAATAACTATATAGGAGTTTGAAGCTTACAGTATCAGACATTCATTTAAGCACAAGTTTTGGAGCATAGATTCAACAAGCAGGAAATGAACTCACTAATGGTACTCCAAGCTTTTTACTTGCCTAAGCACATAACAAAAACACTAGTATGTGCAAATCTCACTTGGTGTACAAGTGAGGAAAACTCTTGGTAGTCATGGAGTACTATATAATTTAATTTTCCCATATCCAACAAGGTTAACCATTAAATAAACATGCGGCTCTAAACTTTCTAGAGCACCATATTCCATAGACCTTAACCGCGACTTTGTACTAAGACAGCATGCAAAGGTTTATAGCCTCTGTTATCATATGTCACAATAAAAATTATATAAAGTACAAACCTCCTCAGAGCATGAGATCATTCGAACATGGGATTGAATATGAGTATATTAAGCATTTCTAGTCAAACTTTTGTAATTATAAAAATTTATAAGCAGACAACCCCACAATAACTACAAAAGAGAAAGCATGACCAACAGCACAATATCCTCTTAAAAACCTTAATTGGTCAGCTTTTTTAGAGAAGAAAGCCTCTTTTCTTAAAAGAGAAGGAACATGAAAAAAGAGATCTTACTCCAGAAGAACAGATTAATCGAACTTCCTATTCATTCTCCTAGTCCAAGCAATCTATTCTATCATTTCTGCAAGTGCAAACCATTAGTTCCATGCTCCAAATGCAGCAGGAACTAAGCTTGCAATGCTTGTTCTCACATAGAAATTTCCAAACAAGCCAACAATAAATTCAACACGTTCTCGAATTCAACTACATAAATCTCTCACTTTATAATTACTACCAAATGACACCTTTTGTTCAACATCGTCCTACATAACTAAAATGATCTCAATACATGGGTAATTAGTAGACTGAGCAGTACCTATAAACAGGTGAATAACATTACAATTTTCCAAAAAAAAAAAAAATTACAGAACAGAGCACAAGGAAAAGCAGGGGATATTCATATTCATGCATCAATTCCAAAAACTCAAGAATGTCCTGAACTCACCTAGAGGATTGATCTCTCCTCCATAGCCATGAATTCTGACCACCTCTTCAAATGCAACCGCTGCTTCCCTGGGCACACCATACCATGTCTTCCCCGCACCCATATGCAAATAATTCAAGCTATGCAAGTCATGGTCCTCAACATGCCAGGCAAACCAGCTGAACACCATAGCTACATACACCATAGGTGATGTAACTCCTGGAATTTCTTCCTTCATGAACCTCAACAAAGACCCCTTTGCCCTTGAGACTGCCCTCATATTCCATGCAGTCTCACCCAAAGTCACACCTTCCCCTGCTTCCCTATTCTTCTTGGCATTAATCGGCACAAAAGCCGAACCAGGCATATCGTTTGCATACTCGACCGAAAAGGGTTTATCCACAGTCGCTTTCCAGTAAAGGGTTTCTATTTCCAGAGGCGAAAGGCCACCTTTCTTCGCACACTTCCTCAATAAGTTCTTTTCGAAACTCTTAGCCTTGGCTTCAAATTGCTGGAACGTGTAGTACTCTCCACTCTGCCACACAGGTCTTTGCACAGGACGTGGTTTTCTCGGGCAAAACCCGATCTGCTGCTGACGGGTAGTGAATGTGGGCTGAGATTTGAGGCTTGAAGAGTCAGAGCACCCATTTCGAGCCGCTAAAGACCTGTTCAGATTTGTAATTACGGTTTTTTTGGGGGATGGAGGCACAGGAGGAACGATTTTGCAAATTCCATATTTAGAAGCCTCCTTTTCGATCTTGAAAATGTAGGAAATTGGATCCTGAAACTCTTGCAAAGTAGGATGAAACTCTGGAGCCAAAGGTAGGGATTTGAGCCATGGAAAAACCTCTTGGGTTGGCTCTAAGGCTAAAGAAGCAGCCATTAATAGAAGAATAATTTCTCTTTGAGATGATTTGTTTTGAGGTTTTTCATTGAAAACCCATTTGTAATGAAAGAGAAAGATGGCTTTTTCAGATTCTTTGCCTCATTTTCCTTTTTTTTTTTTTTTTTTTTAATTGGCTCCTCTGTTCTATACGATACAGAGGAGAGGAAAATTTAAAGGCAGGGGAAGAGGTTACTGAGGTTAGTTAGTAGCTGTGAGATTACTGGTAAAGTGGTAGAATCTGGGTGTGAGTGGGTTTTAATGTGGATTTGGTTCAAGTGAAAATGACCTTGTTTTATGAGTTATTTACATTTATACCCTACTATTTTAGATTTTACTTTGGTCCCTCTTTGTAGTTTTTACATTTGTTTTAGAGCGAAGATTCGGGTTTGGTATTTTTGTAATATTTTTATTTAATAAAAAATGTGTATGAAAATTTATATATTAATAGTTATTTTATTTAATAAAATGTATTTCAATAATTTAATTTTGAAAAAAAATATAATTTATAAAAATATAATTTTTTTTAATAAAAATATTTATTATTTTATATCTTTCTTAAATAAATATTACTAAAAGATAGTTTTGTAATGATAAATTTTACTAATGTACTTTATTATTTTTGTTTAATATAAAGACTACTATTAGTTTTATTTTTATTTTGACTGCAAATTTTTGGTCTATATTTAGTAACTATTATTGAAAATAATTATAAAAAAAAGGGTTAAAGAATTCCAACTGATTAAAGGATTTGATACTTTATTAGTTCATTTTTTTTAAATGTATATTTTAGTTCATTTTTTTTTTAAGTGATACACACCAAATTTTTTAACTTTTTAAAATGTATATTTAAGTTCAATCTTTCAAAAAAAATTATCAATTTTTTAGCATATAATTTTCATGTAATTTTTTAAAAAGATAATTTTGAGCTTTCAATTTTTGTTACTAAAATAATTTTTCATAAAAAAAAGTCATAAAAATGTAATTTAAAAAAAAATTGAACAGTTTTTTAATTAATTTTTTTTGTCTGGTGATTTAACTTTTATTTATATTTTTTTAAATTTGTTTAGTAAACAAAATTAAAATTCTAAAATTATCATTTTAAAGAATTATATGAGAACAATATACTAAAAAAATTTAAAAAAATTTTGAAAAATTGATTTCAAGTGTACATTTTTAAAAGATGGAAGACTAAGAATGCACCACTTATATATATATATATAACTTATAAATACCAAATTTTTCAATAAACTATGCCCTAATAGCTCCAAGGGTAAGAACAGCAAAATCAAGCAGGCCACCGGCCCAACAGCAAGTGGTAAATGGTAGTGACTAACTTTGAGGTTTGTGGGTTTAAAAGGCTTTGCATAATGTAATATTTGTAATTTATTTTAGAAATTCCTTTCTCAATCTCTTTTTTATATGAAACGATGTTTTAGTGTGTTTTAAATTATAAATTAAAATAAAGATAAATGAATCTAACTAACATACCATCTCTCTAAAAAAAAAATAAGGAATTTAAAAATAAAAATTAGCCCCAGCTTTAGTATGGGTAAAATTTACTAAGTACATTTGTGGTTGGCAAATTTTACAAACGTAGAATTAGCTTCAAAACATGAGTGTTTGTGAAAAGTGAATGTTTGATGTGCAAACGAATCCAAAATTAAATAAATATAAAAGATTAAATTTAATATATAATTGAGATGAATTATTATTTTTAATAAGTTAATATTAGAATTCAAATATGAATAAAATTTTCATACATGTATGAATTAATTGCGTGAAAAGTGAATATTAAAATATTATATAGTAAATATTAACATAACTAAACTCAATTATTAAAGTTTTTGCTTAAAAGTTTTAGCCAAAAATGGATTGGTTTTCTTCAAAAACTTTATAGCACACCTAAAAATAGTTCCTACTTGAGAAGCCTGCTTTTTAAAATCAAATATGTAGACAAACCAAAACTCATGCACTAAAAGCATTTATGTTTACCTTAGAGAAAAAAAAAAGTTCATATTTTTTTTTATCTTAAACCTACCAAGTAAATGAATAATTCGTTGACCCAAAAAAAAAAAAAAAAGTAAATGCATAATTCATGTATTTTGAAAAGAAAAGAAAAAATTAGAAAGGAAGAAAAATTTGACTTAAAAATTTCATATTTCTTACAAATTAGAAAGAAAGAAAAATTCATATTTCTTACACATAGCAACCTTAAAAGTTTATACTTTAATAATTTTGACTTGACCACAATGAAATGGAGGTTATATTGATGGGTCAAGTCAAAATAAAAAAATAAAAAAAAAAACTTGTGGATTTCCTTTTCATGAATACGGATGTACTCATTGTTTAGATAAATATGTTGCATAAAATGAGTCATAACAAATGTCTAGAATTCTTAATCAATGAATAAAAGTTTATTTTAATAAATTTTCATGCAGCCTCAACAACAAATATTAACCTCAAGTAAATTTTGAATGATGTTGTTTACTACTGTAAATTTATGAATAACAATTATATTATGATATATATCAATCATAGTATTTATAGAATACCTTTCACTAATGAACGAAATCAGCAGACAAATTCTAATAAAATGATTAAAATTTATTAATTCACAATCCAAAAGCTTTTAAATGTTTTTAGAAGAAAGAAAAAAAATATTATATATATTTTTTCTTTCTTTTTTTTATATATATATTTTTTCACCTGAGCGTATTTTCTTTTTAAAAGACCTCAACCTCGACTACTAAGCAGTTATTTTTATTTATTATAATTATCCAACTAAATATTTTCTTTTCTTTTAAATAAAATATTTGAATAATCAAAAATTAATTTTAATATAAATTTATTATTATTATTATTATTAATCATTCTTATATTGTTTATAAACATAAATTTTTAAATATAGTCTCAAGTTTAAAATTCTAATTTATTTTTTACATTTTTATATGTTTATTTTAGTTTTAGTTTCAGTACTAACAACTATAAATTTTAATGTGTTTCATTGAGCTTTTTATTTGTTTAAATTTTTTAGTAATAAATTTATTTTATTCATGAATAATACTAATACTTATTAAATTTTTATATTTTTGTTATAAGTTAATTATAATGTATTAACTCTATATTTTTTGAGTGCTAATTATATGTCTCTATTATAATATGAGATAAAAAATTCAATGTTATATTGAATATAATCTACTGTAATTCATACTAATTTTTTACTTTAAATAAAAAAAATTAAATTTTATTCCCCTCATAATTTCTTCTGGCTCTGCCTTTGTAAGTAACGATCGACTAAATAAACCACAAGCAAGAGGTTATAAAAAATTTACGATCCTTGAACAAACACAATGACAAACTTAATATTCATACGAAAGAATAAACTTTCTTAGACCTTTTTAAAATGATTTTTTTGCTTTTAAATACAAAAATCTATTTTTAAGTTCAATGACCAAACAAGCCTTGAGTGTCTCGGTTTCTTTTCTGTTTTTTCTTTTTGTTTTGTTTTGTTTTTTTATTTTTTTCAATCAATAAGTTGGGGAGGTGCTTCTCGGTATAATATTCAGCTTTCTATGGAAGCATAAAAATTATTATTTTAGATTTTAAATAAATAAAAGATGTCAACGCTTGAGATTGAGAATACTTAATTGGTATTTTGTATTTTTATTCTAATTCTTTGTTTCTTTCGTAGCATTGTTTGCTTGTATTAGATGTGTTGTCACTATCAAAAAAAAAAAAATTAGATGTGTTGTTCTTTGGCAGTTATATATATATATATATATAAATTTTTTTTTTTTCTCACAATAAAAAAAAATACTTTTATTGATATTAGTGAGAGATCACCATATAAATATAAAATAAGAATAAAATAAAAGTATCATAAACATATAAAATAAATAAATTTTATAACATATGAGATAAATATATCCAATTAATTAACTTAATTTTTGAGTTATTGAGCACTTATTTAATCATTATATTAGTACCAAGTAAATGTACTTATACACTAAAAAATAATTTATAAAATATCTCTCCATAAATTAGTGCATATTAATTGAAACTTACAAGAATTGTCAATATTAATAAAAAAAAAAAGCCAATATTAGTTGAAAAATTGTCAATATTGGCAAAAAATTACCATTAAGACAAAGATAATAAATTTAAATATGTATAATAAAGTAAAATAAATAAACAAATAAATAAATAAATAGATAATTTAAATAAATAAATAGGATTATGTCTTATAAGATGGTGTAATTTTTTAAAAAAATATTACAAAATTATGAAAGTTATTATATACGGGCGATTTATTGAAAAAGTTTTTCTTTTGTTTTATTCTTCGCTTGGTTTTAAATTTTTAAATAAAAAAAAAATTAAGAGACAAACTTTAAAAGAGGTAATTAGGCTGTTAGTTATTATATATATATATATATATATAATACAGCTACAGGCATTAAACAAGTTATTAGAGGCAGTTTTTTTTTTTTTTTTTTATAAAAAAGAAAAATAAAAAACTCACCACCACCAACGGCAATGGAGGGCAATGCAACCCAAAAAGTGAGAAAAACATTTTCTTCACCATGAACGCCTTTGATCGCTTCCTTTCTCAAGTTCGTTTGTGAGATTTCAAACACATTGAACAAAATGTCTGTAAAATGATCAATAGACCAATCAATTTCTCAAGCCCAAATATGAAACCTTGAATCAAAGGTATTAGTAAAGAAAAAAGAGAAATAATAAGAACAATTGGGTAAAGATATGAATTTAGCGAGTAGAAAACCTAGAGGAGTTGTGATTCCCACATGATTGCTTTTGATTCTCTCAACTTCCATAATTATTTTCCTCCATATCTTCTCTATATGTTCTTCATAAACATTGTCATAATCATTTCCATGCTTGCCCATACAATGATACGGATTTGAGATTCTGTCTTATTTGGATTTTGATCGAGCCATTTCTTATATTCATCAAATAATAATTCATATTGCTCTCTCTTTCTTTCTTTTTTTTTTATAGCAAAGCTTCACATTTTTTTTTTATAGCAAAGTCTTTACTAATTTTATGGAGTTATTATTTAAATGAAATTTTGTGCACAATTATAATTCAAATGCTTTCTCAAAACAAAACAAAACAAAAAAAAAAAAAAAAAAAAAAATATATATATATATATATATATATATATATATATATATATATATATATATATGCTAATTTTCAACGTTTTAGAATTAAATTTTGATTATAAATTAAATCTTATTTATTTATTTAACATAACCATAAAATCAAAATAATTTAAATTTATTTTAAAAATAAATAAGTATAAACCGCAATCTCAATCCATCAACCTATTAGTCTAATGTTTTCTGAAAGACTATTGAGATGTCAAATACCAATAATTAATTTAGCTAATGGATACATATCAAATTATTAGCATTTTAGACAAAAAAAAAAAAATTGAGCCAAATTGCGTCCATAACTATAATTACCTTTTTGTTGTTGCATAATTACATATGCTTAAAGTGAATATTGGGAAGACGTTGGTCAGTTTTATTTGAACATGGGAATTGATGTATAAGAAAACTTGAAATAAAAAACTTAGAACCACTACAACTTCATTCCAAATTGTGAATTAAATTATAATTTAAAAATACATTTAACAATTTATTGATATTAATTTGCAAATTTCATCATTTAAAATTAAGTTTCAGTACGTGAAAACTAATTTTATTTGGTTATTAACTCAAATTAAATATAATTTAAATAAGTGAAGAAAAAAAAAAAACACAATTGAAGTTCTTTCTTAACTAAATTGCAAAGTTCGATTTAGTCTAATAATATCAGTATAATTTTAAGGACTAATTGTGCGTTTTAATTAATTTAGCCAAAAAAAAAAGAAAGATAAAAGCAAACAAATCTTGACCTGAGCTATATAAGTTTTAAGTTTGAGCTAACCTGTCCCGTCAAATTTACATATTTTCACTTATTATTCACAGTTATTATACATTAAGGGATTACAAAAGGTTTTCCAACCTTTCAATACCAAGTTTTAAACCATGCAGGCTTTTAGACTTGTAAGAGGAATCATTATAAATAGCAGAATCATTTAAATGACAAGTGCTTAAATTTGTGAACTATTGTTTAACCAGCTTGTAAGTTGTCACTTGTTATTATTGTTATTTCATTTTGCTCATTTCATGATTATTAAAAGATCTCAAGTGTAATTAGAAGGTGAAGAATAAAAATCCTGCACAAAATACTACTCTTTAAAGGATACATATGTGAATACTCAACACACTTGTAGCTAAGCATCATGTCTCTGTCTTCATACGATAGGACGTGAGTTTGAAGTTTGTGTTATTTGACCTTCAAAAATAGGCATGATTTTTTCTTTCTTCGAACACGTTGCACTGCCAGTCGTACCCTAGTTCCTCCAAGGCCTCTAGCTAGCTTATGATTGGTATGTGGTGGTGTGCGACATTTGTCATATCTTTCCTCACGTGGAGTTTTTTACTATAAAAAAAATACTAATTAATAAAAAATTATAGAAAATAAAGAAAAATTAATGTTTTCAATACCCAAAATATAAATCCAAAAAATATAACACTCTATATTTTAAAAAAAATCTGTGTAATTATTATTGTTTTTTTTTTTTTTTACCGCATAGTACTAAAATCTAGATAGATTAGTACAACTGTGGAGTGTTACAAATTCAATAATTATTTAATTTTAATAAAATCTAATCAATAATACGGTCTTATTTACTAAATTAATTTTAGAGTTCAATTGGTGCCAAATAAAATTACTCGGTACTCTTTTTACCCTCCCAATAATGTGTTTCTAGCAATTGCATTTGAGAATTTGAAGTCACGTGCAAACGCATTTGTCCCTTTTAATCATTGTGGGCATGACTCTTTTTCCAATGCAAAGGGGACCTGATCGACCTAACTTGGGCCACAAAAATCATTGATCTTGAGACAGACTATAAAAGTATAAATGCTGCTACGAGAGTTGGTGCATTATCATAAACTTTTGTTTAAGACAGCAAGTTCGTTACAGATGAATAATACATTTAGAGTCTGACACTTTGTTTTGAAGTTGAACTTACTTCTGAAAGCTCAAGGTGACCGGACAATGATCATTTCCAAAGTCGGAAATAAAAAGATAATAATATTACTACAATTAATTTTATTAAATAATAATAAAAATATATAATTTTTTTAATTATATAATTAATTATACTATAGTATTATTATGGTTAAATATAAAAGTTATTATTAATAAATATATAATTATGACAATATTATTGTACAATAAAAAATCATATATTATAAGCAGCAACAGAATGAGAAAGATTAACGTTGAATTAGAGAAGATTTTGATTGTTGAAATTTGAGAACTAAATGGCATGTTATTGGTGTGGGAATTTTTTTTTAAAACTTGTTGTTAAATATTAATCTCAATGATTTTCAAATCAAGTCTCTATAATTTTTAATTATAATACTGTAAAATCATTATAAATAATATAATATTTAAACTTAGCTTCAAGACACGACTTTAAGTCGCTCTCCTTAAAATGCTATTTATTCCTACCAATTCGGTGATACACTAAGGTTCAGCAAATATGCCTCTAAGATACAATAAAACTTCTTATTATCTATAGTGTGCATTCACGAAGACAACCCAAGAACACCTTTGACTTTGAAGAACATTCAAGATAATTAATGTTCTAAATCTGCAGTATTTAGAACACTAACTTTATTTGTACATAATTGTAGTGAAAAATATTAGAGAACATTATTATCCATTTTATTATTCTCTTAATATATTTCTAATAGCCTAAATGAATGGCCTATTTATAGAGTTCCATGCACCCTTTCAATTGGGTTATAACCAGAGACGGACCCAACTATAGGCTATACCGGGCTTGAGCTCGGGTAGCTTTTTGAATTTTTTTTTAATTTAATAAATATTACTAGTATTTTGTAAAGCACAATATATTATTTATCATCAAAATTCTATAAATAAACTTAAAATAATACATCATTTTTTGGTCTTATATTGTCTGCAACTCTGCTCTTTTTTTGTTATGTAATTATGTTCTATAGTCTGTTGCTTACTACTCAATCAAGTCAAAGTTTGATATTTTTTTTAAATCTATTAAAATTATCTATATTATTTTTAAAAAAATATTATATACTCAAAATATTTGTACTTAAACTTACAACCAAATCAATAAATGTATGTTATATCTCTTAAAAATTGTAACTTTTAAACTTTTATCGACAAATATCGTATAATTATTAATTTAAGTACCTATGTAAGTATAAATTTGTATATATTTAGCACTCTTCTTTCTTCATAACAAATTGACTATTATTTCTTTGGATTTGTTGAACCTTATATGATAATTGATAAATTTTATGAAATATCGTCGAAACAACTTAAATAAATTTTTGTTTGCTTTTTAAGTTTATATATTTTTTTTGTTTGCTTTTTAAGTTTATATATATATTTTTAATTTTAGTTATAAATTTTGATATTATAAATAATTTTTTTTAATATATATTAGCCTTCTTAGAAAAAAATTCTTGGGTCCATCCCTGGTTACAACTCTTTGATAAATTTGACTTTTTTAAAAGTCATGTCTTTTAGAACATATGTAATTGTTCATAACAATTACAACTTATCAAAAATCATATCATTTTATTTAAGTCACAACCTTTCAATATAGCATTTCACTTCCAAAAGTTGCAACTATTCAATATATTTTCTGTCAAAAAGCACTTATCAAACATTGCAACCTTTTAGTCAAAGGCTATGTCTTTTTATTTTAGAAAATTTTCTAACAATCTCCCACCATTTTCAAAATTATTTTAAAAAATGAAATATAATTTTGAAAACAGTTTTGAAAACTTTTATCTTGAGTATGCTCCAAAGACTTATGCATAAATAAAGGTGTCTTTTAGACCTGAATTTTTACTTAGTAAAAACATATCAAAGTTAACCAAGGTAGCATGGTAGGCAAACCTTTGAATCAGCGAAATTATTCGATTAACCGGACATATGTCACACATAAGCCCTCTTCATCTTCAATATTCTTTTATTCCTTGACACGTGGATTGGCCTTGTGTCTTATATTCTGATTTTTCATGAGTGCTCTAGTAGCCAGCCAAACTACATAGAAAACAGCACCATCTCCGACACTCACATAGGTGAACTTATCAATGATACTCATGTAATTAAAGTATCTCACATAAAATTTTGTTATAAATTCATTAAAAGCTAAATAGCTTATCCTCCTTGTTTCGTTACATGTACCAAGCATATCTTCCTTTAGGACACCTATGTATTTATTATTGTTCTTGCAATCACAAACATATGATGTACTTTGGCTCATTGAACCCAAGATCTTGATGTTTCAAGTGTTGGGTTGAGTTTTCATCATTGGTGATTTATTTGATGTTGGTTTCCGTTTCATCCCCTTTACATGAATATGTAACTATGTTCCTTGCAAGGCTTTTTAAGTTCTTTATTACTTTTCATAAAATAATGCTTTTAGCATGAGAATCAATCATACATAATTGTATATGAAATTTATGTACAGTTACTCATATTACATATGGTTACATGTATCAAAAAGAAGAATTCATCTTGTTAGTGTACACATACAACTACACAAGATATATTAACTTAAATCATGGAGGAATACTTACAACCATGATTCCCAATCATCTAGCTTCTATGAAGCTAGGATAATCATGTTAATTACCTAGGTGGAGCATATGCACATGCAAGCTTGCTTTTTCTAAGATCCCACAACATAGCTCTTCCACCATATTAACTTAATCAATCAAAATTAGGGAATGCATATTCATCCTCTATATTATTTATAAGATACTAAAATTTACTTTCACTCTTTAATGAGTGCTTTTACCAATAATCACAACCCTTCTTCAAGGGTTACAACTTTTCATCAAATATTATAACTTTAACTAAGAGTCACGACTCTTCACTATTAGTCCTAATCCTTTATCAAGAATTATTAATTTCTCCAAGAGTTACAACTTTTTACCAAGAGTCATGACTATTCACCAAGAGTCATGACCATTAACCAAGAGTCACGACTTTTCATCAAAAGTCACGATCCTTCACCAAGAGTCACGACCCTTCACCAAGAATCATGTTCTTTCACCAAGAGTTACGACCCTTCACTAAGAGTCACGACCCTTCACTAAGAGTCACGACCCTTCACCAAATATAATGACTTTTTACCAAGAGTTACAACCCTTTGCTAAGAGCCATGACCCTTCATCAAGAGTCACGACCCTTTCTTAAGAGTCACAACCATTTATCAAGCGTCATCATCTTTTACTAAGTGTCACGACCCTTCATTAAATATCATGACTTTTCATCAAGGGTCACCATGTTTTACCAAAAGTTACAACCCTTTCTCAGAAGTCATGATTCCTTTCCATGGGTTGCAACATTTTTGTCAATCATAACATTTTATCAACGATAACAACATTTCACCAATGATCACGACACCACCAAGAGTTATGACTATTTAACAAATGCATGTTATATATATAATATGCACCAAGTAAAATATATAATATTTAATATTATATTCTAATCAATTTTCATGAAATTTGATCAATGTATATAACTATACATATATGCATTTAATTTCAACACGCACGCACTTAAAACAATATTAAATTCAAGATACATCATAGAGATATTTAATCATACTTCACAAATAAAATAAAATTTAGAAACTAAATTTCTTACTAGTTGTGAAGCCAATAATAAGTTTACATGGTATAAAGAGCGTTTTAAGACTGTTGGAATTTTTTTTTTGAACTTGTTGTTGAATGTTGATCTTCACGATCTTTAAAATCATTATAAATAATACAATATTTGTACTTGGCTTCAAGACACGACTTTAAGTCGCTGTCCTTATGACGCTATTTGCCTCCACCAATTCGGTGATGCACTAAGGTTCAACAAATATGCCTCCAGGATACAATGAAGCTTCTTGTTGTCTGTGGTATGCATTCACGAAAACAACCCAAGAACATCTTTGACTTTGAAGAACACTTAAGATAATTAATGTTCTAAATCTGCAGTATTTAGACCACTAACTTTATTTGTACATAATTCTAGTGAAAAATATTAAAGAACATTTATTATCAATTTTCTTATTCTCTCAATATTTTTCTAACGGCCTAAATGAATGGCCTATTTATAGAGTTCCATGCACCCCTTCAATTAGGTTATAACTCTTTTATGAATTGTGACTTTTTTAAAAGTTATGTCTTTAGAACATATGTAATTGTTCATAACAATTACAACTTATTAAAAAATCATATCTTTTTATTTAAGTCACAATCTTTCAACTTAACATTTTATTTTTAAAAATTATAATTATTTAATATGTTTTTTACCAAAAGTTACTTATCATCCATTATAACCTGTAATTAAAGACTGTCTTTTTATTTTAAAAAATATTGTATCTGACTTTTTTTTTTCTTTTGTCATTTTTCTAAGAGATTGATTAAGGTTTTTTCTCTTGCTTTTTGTCATAAAACTACACAGTGTCTGATTTCTGATGGGAATTATATATGAATAAAAATAAATAGGATATTTACGGAAATTTGTCTAATTAATGTTAATATTTACTTTTTAGCATTTTAAATATGTATTCAATGTTATTGTTAAAGTTTATTTTAAATACGTATTTGATGCTAATGAAAGCTATAATATTCTTAAATATCGTAATTTTTGAATCGAAGTTGGAATTAACACAATAAAACTCAAATGCAGGTGTAACAATCAGTGTCAGAATCAAGGGAAAAACATTAGAGCTCATTGTACACTTTCTGTCTTCTCTGAGTATTTTCTTTTAACCAAGTAGACGATCCCCAACATCAAAGGAATAAGATAGAACATAATTTGAAAACTCATAGAGTTTCTGATACAGGAATGATTAAAATTCTCAAAATTTTCAAAGAGTTTGACAATTTCACTTCAACAATTCAAATTAACTTTTAGGATAGAGCTATATATATATTAAATTGTTATAATATGCTGTAACGTATTAGTTATTGATTGAATGTAAAGTTAGGTACGTGGATTTCAGAATTAATTGTAGAACCCATTACTAACAAAAAGTCGATTAAATTATATCATATAAATTATAATATACTAAATTAGTTATTCTAACTTTTAAGAAATAATAAACATACAATTAATATTACAATATAAATATGAAGAAAAACTGTGAATTGGCACAAACCAAGCCCTAACTATAAAATTTATCCTTTCAACAATGGTTATTGCAATCCAACTGACAAGCAGTTGAATAATGGCTGCACAAATGTTAATATGTAATGAGATGAGGAATGTTGATTTGGATTAACTATATAGGCCACCAAATTTTAAATAAATTTATATATAGATACTTAAGCATTTATAATTTAATATTTAAATTTTTAAAATTTTACATATAATTTTTAAAATTTTTAAATTATACAGTTTAATTATTAAAGTTTTAAAAATTTACACATATGTCTTAGATTAATTATTAAAATACATATTTATGAATCAAAATTTTAAGATATATATGTGTATTTTTTAAAATTTAAAACTAAATTATATGACTTAAAAGTTTAAAGACATTTTTCTAAGGTTATAAAAATTTGAAGATCAAATGTACATTTTATGTCTATAAAAAAAATTATATATTTTAAAATTTTAAAAATTTATGTGTAAATTTAATATAATTTATCCTATTAATTTATAGGATTCTTAAGAAAATTAGCTTGTTTAGAGGTACCTGATGTACAAATATAAGGTTCTTGTGCATATACTTGTGACTAAAAAATCGATAATAATAATAAAAAAAATTAATTATTTAAATCTCAATCATATAAGAGAATATAAAAATTGTATAATATTTTATAATTATTTATTTTATCCAATATTTAAGAGATCACGAGGCACCACTTCATTTAAAGTATATTATTTTGAATTTTTATTTATTTATCAATTTTGTATATTTTTTTTATGTCCATTTAAACACGAGGTAAAATCTCATTAACTCATTACTCAAAGAATTAGGGTGATATATAATTGAAAAATTATTAAAAATAACACTCTTAAAATTTATAATAATAAAAATAGCACTTTAATAATATTAAATATTTAATATTGAACGTTCAACATTTAACGAGTTTAAATTATCGTCGTTCAATTTTAATTAAACGAGTATTCAAAGAAAAATAATATAACAATTATTTTTTTAATTATAAAAATATAAGTTTGAACATAAGGAATGCTATTTTTGTTATTATAAATTTTAAAAAGTATTATTTTTATTGTTTTCCTTATATAATTTTAAGTTAGATAAATGTTGTTTGGGGTAAATAGGATGAACTAAATTTTGTTGGAATTTTTTTTAATAAATTATAACATATTTTAAAACTCGTAATTATAAAATTAAAATTTTTATATTCAATTTATATAATTTTACTATAAAAATAAATATTATTCTAAATATTTCTCATTAAACTATAGCCATGAGTGACATTCAATTTGAACCTCGTACCATTACATCAATTTAATATTGAATTACAAGATACTAATTAATATTAGTTATTAATTAATGTTTTTTTTAGGTAATTTATCAAAAAAAATTTATCATGTGCATAAATGATTTAGTTATTTAGGTTAAAATTTTTACTAAATTTTATAATTATTTAAAATGTATATTTTAGTTCTTTATCCTTTAAGATATATTTTTAAGGTCATTTAATTCTTTAAATTATATATTTTAGTCCTCTATCTTTAACAGTATGCGTTTAAGTTTTTATAATTTTTTAAAAGTTTTAATCAAGTTTAAATAATTTTTTTTAAGGATAAATTCAAAAAATTTAAAAATAAAATATAAAAAATAATGTTTTTTTAAATAAATATTAAAAATTTAATATTTAAAATAATATAAGTAAATAAAAAAATTAAATTTAAAATGGATTAAAAGAGAAAATTAAAGAGTTAAAATTTTGAATTTTTGTTATTTTTAAAATTTTTGAATTTAACCTTAAAAAATGACTATTTAAATTTGGTTGTAATTTTTAATAAATTATAAAACGTTAGAGGTATAATTTAAAAGATAAAAGATTAAAATATACATTTTGAAGAATTACAGAACCTTCGGAATATATATTAAAAGACATAAGATTAAAGTGTACATTTTAAAAAATTACAAGATTTGTATAGAATCTTGTTATTTAATTATTTTTATTTTAAATCGATAATAAAATATATGTTTATTTTTTTATAATATTAAAAAAATATGCTTATTTATATTTTGAATAATTTTAAATAAAATTTTGTATAAAATTGGTGTTATATAATGCATTTAAATCATTTTCTTTTCATATTTAAGGATTTATTTAAATGATTAATTTTCTTTTTTATGTGAGGACCTTCTGAGGATAAGTTGGGTCCAACCATTAGGAATTGGGATACGAAACAGAAACTGAACTATTGGACACCACGAGAGGGGGAGAGAGAGGGAGTCTGTAATGGCGTCACCGGTAACATCTCTTTCCGTAGCTGCGGTATCTATTTCTAAAGCTTCACTGTCTCAACCAACACCGTCCTCCATAAGTAGCGTCAAATCCCATGTCAGGCCATTATCATCTTTTCTATTGGGTACTAGTTTAAGCATTAGGGAGACCACAATCCCAAGACTAGTATACAGAGGAAAAACTTCCGTCACTTGCTCGGCCTCTTCTTCTTCAACTATTCCATCGGCTCTTCTCTTTGACTGTGATGGAGTGCTTGTTGACACTGAGAAGGATGGTCATCGCATTTCCTTCAATGACACTTTTAAAGAAGTAAGCATTCTATCGTTTTGAAGCTTTTTTGTTTACTTGTAATCAACTAAATAATTATGTTAATGGGTTTCTTCTCTTTTCTGAATTTTTTGTTGGAATTTAGTCCATAATTTTCCCTTTCTCTCTTCTCTCTCTGAAGATAGGTGGAATCTAACTTTATAAGAGATATTCAAAAATTTTAAACTTTGTTTTAAATATTGTTATGATATCTGACTTCCATGGATTAGCTAATGTAAAATTGATTACACAGAGAGATTTGGGTGTTACCTGGGATGTGGATTTGTACGGCGAGTTACTCAAAATTGGAGGTGGAAAGGAAAGGTATTATTTTTCCTTATCTTGATTAATGATCTCATAGAATTTATTTAAGGAAATTAGAGTAGTGGTGTTGAGCAATTGAATTGATATCATAGGTACTATTACTATGTTGGTTTGAGCAATTAAATCAAAATAAGGATAAAATTGATAATAAAATTTGTAAAATTATAAAAGATACAAAATTAAAAAATAAAACTTTTGAATTTTAAATGAGAAGGAAAGAGAAGGAAATAATAAATAATAATACAAATATGTAAAGAAAATAAAACATTTTAATGTATTCCGTGGGACATGAGAGGAATGAGTTTTCCTTCCTCCATAGTCCATTCCATATTAACCATCAAATCAAATACATGAATGCTCAATAAATTTATGTTAAAACCAAAGTAATGTTCCAACTTTAGAGTAGTGGTGTTGCATAGTATTTTCCACTCATAAATTTGAATAAGGTCGATTTAACTAGCATATGCTAATTATTTTTTGGGCTTTCTACTTGATTTCTTACTTTCTTCCATTGGGAAGATTAGAGTTTTCCATTGTGAAATAGTTGAGTTTAGTCCTTTATTTAATTGGGGTTCATGCAGGCTCAAAAATTTAGATTTTTTTTAAAATTTAAACTTGGTACAATTTATAATATAAAGTAATCGGTCAATTGTTTTGTTAGGATGACAGCCTACTTTAACCAGACAGGTTGGCCTGAGAAAGCTCCAAAGAGTGAAGAAGAAAGAAAGGAATTCATAGCTTCCCTTCACAAGCGCAAGACAGAGTTATTCATGTCTCTGATTGAGAAAAAACTCCTTCCTCTTCGCCCAGGTGTTGCAAAGTTGGTTTCTCACTCACCTTTATATTTTTGATAGTTACACTATATTTATTCTCTTCTCTCTAAAGAAGTTGATGTGGAAGTTATAAATTTGAGATAAAATGAAGAGTCCTTCAAATAAATTCCAGCTGATGCTCAAGTATGTTATAAAACACAATACCATTATATTTGCTGTCCATCGACATACTTGCTTGAAGCAAATGAACATTGAGCTGCACAAGGATTATAAATTCAAATTTTGGGTGTTCATGAAGTGGATTGCTTAAGTGCATGACTATAGTTTTATGACTACTCATCTTGCTCCAAATCTTCCTTCTTCTTTTTTTTTTTTGCAGAAACTCTTGACTGTAAGTTGATGAGTTCTTTTACCAAATTGTGCAGGCTGATTGATCAAGCTTTTGAAAAAGGTGTCAAAGTTGCGGTGTGTAGCACTTCTAATGAGAAGGCGGTATGCTTAATAAGGTCTCACAGCTGATATTACTTTTTCAGATAAATAAGTTGCAAATGAGGACGATTTTTAATAAATTGCCCCATGATACGGAAGAACTTTTCACACAGTAGCAAATTGCATCATGAGTTATTTTGTTAATATTGAGTTTTTATTGGATGAAATTGAAATTAAGGCACCTTGTTGTTTGAATTTCGATCCCAAAAGCATTATTCTCTACCTGCTTAAATTTTACAAATTTATCCAAACTTAAGGTTGGAAACAGTTACTTAATGTTTATTTTCTGTTAGTGATCTATACAGCTAAGTTCAGTTTCAGTCCCATGTGTGTGTATGGTATTCTTCAGAGTATAATGTTTGAACTATGTGTTGACTTAAGGTCTCAGCAATTGTGAAATTCTTGTTGGGACCTGAGCGTGCAGAGAAAATCAAGATCTTTGCTGGAGATGTTGTTCCACGCAAGAAGCCTGATCCGGTAAGCTATCATCCTTCTGATGTTAATTTTAGCATAGTGGTGTTTGTTCTGTCAAAATTTGTATACAGAACCACTGCTTCTCCTATTGATTCAATCTAACGACTAGCTAATAATAGTGCACTTTGCCTAATAATCATGCACGCAACGTATCAATCTGGTGATTGGCAACGTCTTATTGTTGAAATCCCTAAATATTAGGGATGATAACAGTTTGTTGACATCCCTAAATATCAGGGATAATAACAGTTTCAAAATCAAGTTTTAGAATAATATTTCTTGTAAATATAATTTAGATTTAGATTTTATTTTTTCTGTTAGTTTCTGATTCTGTAAGTCTCTTATTTAAAGACTTTATTTGTACATAATTGAAATACACAGAAAACATAATAAAACAAACAGTTTTATTATTCTTTATGGTATCAGAGCATGGAGGATAACACTAGCGAGTCTCATCCCTCCGATCGTACCAATAAGGAGACGGAGGAGATTACTTTACCGACCGCTAGTATGAACGGTAATTCCGCTCTTCAACTCACAATTGAGAAATTAAATGGAAAAAATTACAGAGAATGGGCTCAGAATATTAAGCTCGTTATTCAAGGCAAAGGAAAGATGGGGTATCTTACCGGTGAAATCAGGAAGCCCGAGAATTCAACCGGTCTTCAAACCTGGGTAGCTGAGAATTCCATGCTGATTTCGTGGCTAATTCAATCCATGCAGGTCTCGATAGGAAAAACCTATCTGTTCCTTCCAACAGCCAAAGACGTATGGACTGCTGTAAGAGAAACATACTCAGACTCCGAAAATTCATCACGAATTTTTGAATTGAAAACTCAACTGTGGCAAATGAAACAAGGAAATCTTACCATTACTGATTTTTACACGAACATGCTCGGGTTGTGGCAAGAGCTTGATCTAATTTGTGAAGAGGAATGGGAGTGTGTAGGTGACAGTGTAAAATACAAGCAAAAGATCGAAAATGAAAGGGTTTTTGAATTCTTGGCAGGTCTCAATCAGGATTTGGACGAGATACGTTGCCGGATTCTTGGTCGGCAGCCATTGCCGACCATTAGAGAGGTTTTTTCCGAGTTACGCCGTGAGGAACAGCGACGGAGGGTCATGTTGGCTGGCGGAGGTAGCGACGCTCCCTTCTGCGCGCACGGCACTACCGACCGTGGAGGTTCCCGCATGCGCGACGGCGTGGGCTGGAGGAAGACGGGCGCTGGTGGTGTGGGTGCTGGTGTAGCGGCGCTCGGCTATGGTTTCGGGAGTGATTCTGGACGAACAGGAGTTACGCAATATAAAGGAGGCGGGCCGGACTATGGGCTGCATGGGTCTGGGCCGAACAGTCATGGGCCAAACGGTATTGGGCTCCATAATGGTTCTGGTGGTATTTCACATGGCTTGGGCCAGGAATATGGGCTGAATGGGCATGGCTCTAATGGACAGTTCAATGAATGGCCCGAACATCATAGTTTTTTATCTCGTGGAGGCCCAAATAATTTTGGACAAAAAAAACGCCCATGGTGTGAACATTGCCGGAAAAATGGTCATACGAAGGATTCATGCTGGGAGATACATGGCAAACCAGCTGATTGAAAACCTAGGCAAAATTTTAAAGTTCGGGGATACCAGGCCGCCTCTACTCAAAAAATTTCGAACGAGTCAAGTTCAGCATTTAATCCCGAACAAATAGAACAACTTCGACAAATGTTCTCTCAGATTCAGACATCTGGTCAGTCTTCTTATATACCCTCTGGTTCTCTAGCCCACAAAGGTACTTTTCTAACCGCTTTAAATACCACTTTAAATTTCCCGTGGATCATTGATTCTGGTGCATCAGATCACATGACTAGCAATCACCACCTTTTTTCTTCATATACACCATGTGCGGGAAATTTAAAGGTTAAAATAGCAGATGGTACCCTTTCTCCGATTCACGGAAAAGGGAACATCAAAATTTCTGATACTCTCACCCTTGAATCTGTTTTACATGTCCCTAAACTGTCTTGTAATTTGTTGTCTGTTAGTAAACTCACCAACCATTCCAAATGTTCAGTTAAATTCACTTCCTCCTCTTGTATTTTTCATGACCTATCATCGGGGAGGACGATTGGCAGTGCTAAAGAGAGTGAAGGACTTTATTACTTTGAAATAGCCAATGTGAGTGATCAGTATCAAATTGCAAATTGTAATTCTACGTTTTTTCCTAAGAATAATAAGTTTATGTTGTGGCACCTTAGAATGGGTCACCCTAATTTTCAATATTTAAAACAATTGTTTCCTTCCCTTATTTCGAATAAAGAATTACATGATTTGCAGTGTGAAATATGTGAACTCGCTAAACATCATCGCACATCTTTTTCAAAGCCTAAATACACTCCGTCTAAACCTTTTGCCATGATACACAGCGACGTTTGGGGACCATCTCGTTTACCCAATCGTACGCATACAAAGTGGTTTGTCACCTTTATTGATGATCATACTCGTGTTTGTTGGGTGTATCTTCTAAAAACTAAGAGTGATGTTCGCCAAGTCTTCATCAATTTTCATTCCATGATTCGTACTCAATTTCAAACTCCCATTCAAATTTTACGTACAGACAATGGAACCGAATATGTTAACCATTTCCTTAAGGATTATCTCCAAAGTCATGGTATTATTCACCAAACATCTTGTGTCTACACCCCACAACAAAATGGAGTTGCTGAACGAAAAAACAGGCATTTGTTAGATGTTGCTCGAGCACTTATGTTCACTGCAAATATGCCAACTCAGTTTTGGGGAGATGCAATTTTAACATCTGCCTTCCTCATAAACAGAATGCCTAGTCGAGTCATCTCGTTTGAGACACCTCTAAAAAAACTTAGACACCATTTTCCAAACACTCGTCTTCCTTCTGATATTTCACTTAAAATATTTGGTTGTACAGCATTTGTACACATCCACCCTCACGAACGTGGAAAATTAGACCCTCGAGCCCGAAAATGTGTATTCCTTGGCTATTCTCCTACCCAAAAAGGTTACCGATGTTATGATTCTTTGACCAGAAATGTGTTTACAAGTCTCGATGTCACCTTCTTTGAGACCACCCCCTATTACCAGCACAAAACTCCTCTTCAGGGGGAGCATGTCAATCTTGAAGACCAGTTTTGTACCTTTGACTTTTCTCTCTCAAAAAATCTTTCGTCTCAAGATATTATTGAACTTCCTGATCCTGCTACACCACATCATGTCGAACCACCCCTCACAGAACAACATTTAGACTTAGTAGACTTAGGAAAAAATGCAGGAAACCAAAAACGCAATGAGATACTGGTTTATTCAAGGAAGCCAAAATCAAAGTATAGAGGTCGATTCCCTCTTGATACACTACGAGCGTCTGACCCGGTGAATGGTCCAAATGTCCTTGAGCATTCCTTCGAGACAGGTAATTCTAGTTCTACTGATGATTTACCTATTGCTCTTAGAAAACAGAGTCGATCTTGTACTTTACACCCCATATCTAAATTCGTGTCATACAATACCTTGTCTTCCAGATTCTATGCTTTTACTACTAACCTTGACAGGCTTATAATTCCAAAAGATATTGACGAGGCCTGGAGAATTCCGGAATGGAAGGAGGCCGTAATAGAAGAAATACGAGCATTAGAAAAAAATGGAACTTGGGATGTGGTAGAGTTACCAAAAGGGAAGAAGCCAGTTGGTTGTAAATGGGTATTTACAGTAAAATATAAAGCTGATGGAACCATTGAACGGTACAAAGCTCGTCTAGTTGCAAAAGGATTTACCCAGACTTACGGGATTGACTACACAGAAACTTTTGCTCCAGTAGCGAAATTAAATACTATTCGAGTACTGTTATCACTAGCAGTGAATTTGGATTGGACTCTACAACAACTGGATATTAAAAATGCATTTCTCAATGGTGTACTAGATGAAGAGATTTTCATGACATTACCACCAGGTTTCTGTGAAAATGATAAAACAGACATGGCATGCAAATTAAAAAAGTCTCTCTATGGACTTAAGCAGTCACCTCGAGCATGGTTTGATAGATTTGCGAGGGTGATAAAAGGTCAAGGCTATCAGCAAAGTCAATCAGATCACACGATGTTCTTTAAACACTCTCAACAGGGACTAAAAACCATTTTGATTGTTTATGTGGTTGATATCATACTGACAGGAGATGACTCAATAGAAATTGAAAATTTGAAAGCAACATTGACCACCGAATTTGAAGTCAGAGATTTAGGACAGATGCAATACTTTTTAGGCATGGAAATTGCAAGATCCAAGAAAGGCATAAGTGTCTCACAAAGAAAATATGTTCTTGATTTGCTACAAGAAACAGGTATGCTTGGAAGTAAACCCAGTGACACTCCAATTGAAGCTGTAAAAAGAACAGATGATAATGATAGACCAGTAGAAAAGGAAAGGTACCAAAGGCTAGTAGGAAGATTGATTTATTTGTCACATACCAGACCTGACATTGCGTTTGCTGTGAGTGTGGTAAGCCAACACATGCACTCTCCAAAGGAAAGTCATCTAGATGCAGTGTACAGAATCCTTAGATATCTCAAAGGATCCCCTGGGAAAGGACTGTTCTTTAAAAAAACAGAGCAAAAGAAAATCGAAGTTTTCACAGATGCTGATTGGGCCGGATCAATTGACGATAGAAAATCTACTACTGGATATTGCACCTTTGTTTTGGGAAATCTCGTTACATGGAGGAGTAAGAAACAAAATGTAGTAGCCAGAAGTAGTGCAGAGGCAGAGTTTCGAGCAGTAGCACAAGGAATTTGTGAAGGATTGTGGTTGAGAAAACTTTTAGAGGAATTACAGGTAGAAATTGAGCACCCACTCAAGGTCTATTGTGACAATAAGGCTGCTATCAATATTTCTCTCAATCCAGTCCAACATGACCGAACCAAACATGTTGAGGTTGATAGACACTTTATAAAAGAGAAGGTGGAAAGTGGTATCATTTGTATGACATACATCCCTACACAAGAACAAACTGCTGACATATTTACTAAGGGACTTCCACATCAAAACTTTGACAACTTCATAAGCAAGTTGGATATGATCAACATTTACGATCCAACTTGAGGGGGGGTGTTGAAATCCCTAAATATTAGGGATGATAACAGTTTGTTGACATCCCTAAATATCAGGGATAATAACAGTTTCAAAATCAAGTTTTAGAATAATATTTCTTGTAAATATAATTTAGATTTAGATTTTATTTTTTCTGTTAGTTTCTGATTCTGTAAGTCTCTTATTTAAAGACTTTATTTGTACATAATTGAAATACACAGAAAACATAATAAAACAAACAGTTTTATTATTCTTTACTTATCTCCTAAATTTAATATTGCTCAGTCTTTCCTATCAGCTCCTGATCAGTTTTTCGTTTTGTGACAGGCCATCTATGTACTAGCATCAAACACTCTTGGTGTTGATTCTTCAAGGTATTGCATGATAGTAGAACAAATGTAACTGCGATGTAATGAAATGAACATTTTGAACTGTTTAGAACATCTGTGTCAGACATTGTAAAATTTTATTGTTTGATATACTTTTGATTTGACTTAGATTTATCCGGTGGAAGTGACTTATTTACATTCATTTTACAGCTGCATTGTGGTAGAGGATAGCGCAATCGGCCTTGCAGCTGCCAAGGCTGCTGGCATGAAATGCATAGTAACTAAGAGCGGGTACCTCACTCGTCTGAACACATGTTTTCAAATTTGCCAATTCCATTTTCACTGCCTTGTATTTCATAAATATTCTACTCTTGTCCCCCTCCACGTTCAGAATAGTTATTGAGTGAGTGTGTATCCAAAGTGGATTGTATAGATTGTAACTGTAACAAGCAAGTCGTAGTCCTCTGGATTCCTCTGCCTTTTCGACATTGTCACTGTATTTTCTATGTAGTATGGCAATCATGACATACATCTTTCTGATTTATGTTTGCAGATACACTGCCAATGAAGACTTTTTAAATGCAGATGCAGTATTTGATTGCATTGGAGATCCTCCAGAAGAGCGTTTCGATTTGGCATTTTGCGGAAAGCTTCTTGAGAACCAATACGTGAGCAGCTAGGTATTTTGAGACATTCAGGTTCAACTTCAGATCTTATTTATTATCATTCCCTTTGTATATTTTATTGAAGCAGGCAAGAAGCCAACTTCATTGATATGTTTTGATGTAACATTATAATTGTTATCATTCTTAAGCAAATCAATCTTTTGCTTGCAGCTATTTTTGAATGCTTAATACATTATGCATACTTGTGAGACACTTTGTATGGTATGAGGACAATGTTTTTTTTTTTTTCTCTTAATTCAGCAATTGAGATTATTGGGTTTAAACAGGGTCTCCAACAGCTTTGATAATTCAACAATTCAACAATGCTTAAGTTATTATTCATACTTGTGAGACACTTTGTATGGACGACGACAATGTTTTTCTCTTTTAATTCAACAACTGGTATTAGGTCTTGAACAGGACTCCTGCTTGTTAAGTCATAACGACAATCAGCTGTGCATCCATGATTCTTGGCTTACTTTATTTCTTAAATATATTGTATTCAGTTAGCTACTTAGGATATTATCTAAATAATTGTGTTTGTGTACTGAAGTAGATAGTAAATATTATTCAATCCAACTCAAACCTTGTTATGGTATCAGAGCCCTAGTGGGCAACGTCCCTTCTATCTTCTAGAATCAGTCAGACTATGAAATCAAACTCAATGGTTGTAGTCTCTAGAAACAATTCCTCCTCGAATGTTATATCAATTAACACAACCACACTCATTTCTCATAAATTATCAAATGGAGCCAATTACTCCATGTGGCATTCTCAAATGACAAATCTTTTTCTTGGTTATGATCTTATGAGCTACCTAGATGGGTCATACCCTTGCCCCCCAAAAAACATTCACCACTTCTTCACAAAAATCAAGTACAGTGATTGAAAATCCAGAGCACAAGATCTGGACTCGGCAAGACAAGCTTCTTTTTCTAGCAATACAAACAGTTGTCATTGGTCAAGCATCTTCGCTTATTTCTCGTTGCAACATGGTTGCAGAAGCTCGATAAAAATTACAAGCTACTTTTGCAAATAAATCCAGCACGCACATGATTGCCAAGATAGGAAATCAACATCTGAATATATGCAATGCATATAAACTATTGATGATTTAGCAATTATTGGTGACGTGCTAACCAATGGAGAGGTTGTGTCGTTCATGCTCTCAACAGTCTTTCTTCATACTATAAGCAAATCAAGGCAGCGATAAATGTGCTCTTGAATCAACAATTTCTTTTGAGGAGTTGCTGGAAAAACTTTTCGACCAAGAAAGTACCTTGAAACAAATAGAAAACACACAAGTAATAGTTAAATATAACGAGAATGAATTATTGTCTTGTATATTACACACCTCATTATGAAAATATATATATAGAAAATTATAAGTGTAAAATCTTATCTTGTGTAACTTAGGTTTCTAGTAAAGATAAGTATTAACTATAATAGGATAGATAAATATTAATTATAACATATCACACATTAATTATACCACTCACGCTAACACTTTCCCTCAAATTAGAGCATACATATCGACCATGCCTAACTTGCTTAGTGAGTCATAAAACGTCTTCTTGGAAACTCTTTTGGTGAACATTGTAAGTTGCCTTTAGTGGGAACAAAAGAGAAGCTAATAAGTTTGGCATCTAGCTTCTCTTTTATAAAATGATGATCAACCTCTACATATTTAGTATGATCATGTTGTACTGAATTTTGTGATATATCAATGGCTGCCTGATTGTTGTAATACAACTGCATAATGCCTTTGAGTTCGAAAGCCAAATCTAATAGCAAATTTCTTATCCACAGCAATTCACATACCTAATGAGCCATACTTCTATACTCAATTTCAGCACTAGATCGCGCCACAACTTTCTGTTTCTTACTTTTTTATGTAACCAAATTACCTCTCACAAAGGTTTAGTAACCCGATTTTGACTTTCTATCTGTAATATTTTCCGCCCAATCTGCATATATGAAGCCACAAACTTTAACAGTGTTGTTGTGTTTAGAAAACATCACTCTTCTCCTTGGAGTTGACTTCAAGTACCTTAAAATTCTCACAACAGCATCCATGTGACTCTCACTCAGGTCATGCATGAATTGACTTACCACACTTACTGTATATACAACATCTGGTCTAGTATGCACCAAATAAGTTAAGCATCCAGCCAACCTCTTATAGCGAGCTTGATCAATTGGTACCTAATCTAGATACTCTACTAAACAATGGTTTTGCTCAATAGGAGTGTCAATAAATTTATAATTCAACATACTTGTCTCAGTTAGCAGGTCAAGAATGTACTTTCTTTGACACAGATAAATACTTCTTTCTCTCTAACTACCTCAATTCCTAAGAAGTACTTTAGTTCACCCAAGTCCTTCATATCGAATTCAGAGGCTAGTTGTCTTTGTAATCTGTCAATCTCAATAGTATTATTGTCAGTAATTATCATATCATCAACATAAATAATGTAGAGCTGTTATCTTTCCTTGTTGATGTTTGAGAACCAGTGTATAGTGTAAAATACTATGTCTGTAACCAACCTTCTGCATGAACTGTGAAAACCTTCCAAACCAGGCACAAGAGGACTGCTTGGGACTATACAGAGATTTCCTCAATTTGCATACAAAATTACCAGGAGAAGCAGCTACATACCTAGGTGGAAGACTCATATACACCTCCTCAGCTAACTCTCCATGAAGAAACGCATTCTTGACATCAAACTGCCGAAGTGGCCAATTTAAACTAGCGACAAGCGAGAGCAAAACTCAAATAGTGTTTATTTTGGCAATAGGAGTAAAAGTCTCATTATAGTTTTTATACCATACGTCTGACTAAACCATTTTACTATTAGCATTATATTTCATAGTAAACACCCAGCAACAACCAACTGCCTTCTTGCATTGTGATGGAAGCACAAGTTGCCAAGTATTGTTTTTCTGTAATGCTTCCATCTCTTCCTTTATTGCCTTCCTCATCTTTGGATCTCCTAACGCATCCTGCATTAAGTACTGATATAGCAGATATTTGATTTACAAATGATTCATATGGCTTAGACAATCTTTTAGTGGACATGTAATTGGTTATTAGATATTTTGATTTTGCATGAATATTTGGTTCATATCTTTTGGCTGATTGACCCCGAGTAGACCTATTTAGTAACACATATTGTCCAACACTAGACGCCCTAAGACAGGAAAAGCCTCACCATTCGTATTCGTAACATAAGACACTGGTAGGGAAGATAACTCAATAAAATAAGATTTATCATAAGTCATATGATCAGACGCACCAGAATAGATCTATCAAAGTGAGAAACATTTAAGGCCATACCAATCTTACCATAACTAGTTATTGAAGGTGTAGAAGTACCTCCACATGTTGCATAATGATCCTGTATAGTCACTGTATAGAAATCTGGTTCTTGGACCACTTACACTGTAGTTGCTTTCGCTTTAGGGTGATAATTCTGCCTTTTAGGTTTCAGGTACAGGTTTAGTTTCCAATAAGTCTCTTGTAGATGCCCAATATCATTTCAATAAGATCATTGAGGACGAGGGCAATTGGCAAAGCCTAGTGGAGGCTCTTGTTGATGAAGTGGAACCAAACTTTGATGTTGGAAGAAATGTACTTTTGATTTGGCTTGAATGACTAGGCTAGATACTTCAAATTTTGCCTGATTAAGACTTTCCTACTGAGATTCGTCCTTATGGATGTATGTAAAAGTTGTGGTCAAGTTCGGAGGGTCTGGCATTCAGAGCAATTTACCCCTAGCACTATTATGTTTCGCATCAAGTCCTCTCAAGAATGCATGAACTCGCTCAAGCTCCTTCTTTTTTTGGTACCATATAAGGTCCTCATGATTTTTAATTTTGCATGGACGCTTCTAATCAATTTTAGCCATACATTCTTTACCTTTGTAAAAAACACAAATATTGGTTGCCCATTCTATTGCATGTTGGCAACTTTGTACATTAATTCGTGGACCTGTATAAAGTTATATTCATTAGTGTAGAGGTCTTCCATATAGCCTCAACTATTTCACACTTGTCCACCATCTGTAGTACATCATCAGTAATGACTCTGAATAGAATTGACATTATAAGGCCATCATCATCTTCATACTTAGTATAGGCTTCCACATCATCTTCACGAGAAGCCTTAATTGTTCCAATCACATGTCCAATATTGTGCATCCCATAGAGATAAACAGACATAACTCTTTTTCATATTTGAAAATTAGTACCATTGAGTTTAGTACTCTTGAAAGAGCCACCTTTGACAGAAACTTCAAATTTTGAAATTTTATTGGTCTTAGAACTTTGATTTTCTCTCGAATCTCCCATTAGAACAGACAATAATAATGTCTAGTAAATAAATTTTTTTTTGGGTGGTGGAAGCTAACTAGGCTAAATTGGTGCTTGGTTAGGCTGGTCCACAGAGTTGTTGACTGGGCTTAAGAAGGGTGATTAAGCTGGACTGGACTAGTAAATGGGCCAGGTTGTTGCTAACTAGGCCGTAGAATGGGTTGATTGGGTGAGAATTGATGGAGCTTGCACTGCAGCTATAAGAATTGAAGAATCGGATGGCAGTGACCGTGAGAACTAGAGAATCGGAGGGTAGTGGTCGTGAGAATTGGAAAATCAGATGGCGGTGGACAACGACGAATGGACAGGTTGCTGATTGTGGTGTTTTGCGAAGGTGCAAATAGGGTGAGTACTGAGCAAACGGACTGGACTTGGGTGAGGAGTTTCAGCAAATTGTGGGACTGGTGGATTTTGACAGTGCGAATAGGCTAGGACGGCGCAAACATGCTGGGTTTATTGAGAGTTTGGGAGTGACGATAGGGATGAGGTCGTTTGGCGCAGAGGACTGCTACGAGGTCATTTGGCAAAGATGACAACTGTATGGCAAAAGATGGATGTGGATGGAGGCCATGTGGTGATTGACTGAGATGGAGAGTAGTGAGGTGAACACAGCGGAGACAGCGGTGATCTAAGGAATGACGGCGGTGGCGGTTGCTAAATAACGAAGCCTGAAGGGAAAAAAGAAAAAAAAAGAGATTTTTTTAAAGGTTTTGGTTCTAATACCAAGTTAAATATAACAAGAATGAATTATTGTCTTATACATTACACACCTCATTGTGGAGGTATATATATAGAAAATTACAAGTATAAGACCTAATCTTATGTAACTTAGATATCTATTGAAGATAAGTATTAATCACAATAGAATATGTAAATATTAATTACAATAAATTATATATTAATTATACGACCCATGCTAATAATTATGAGCTAATTTCACAACTCAAGCCAACTCCAACACTAGTGAAAAATGGCTAGTCGATTCCGAGGCTTTCTTAGCACAATACGTCTGATCTACAAAATCTCTCCATTTACTTTGAATATAGTGGTAATGAAGACATCTTGGTTGGTGATGGTAAAAATATTCCTATTACTCATATCGATTCAACTATGCTTAATTCTAACGACTCTACCTTTTAGCTTAATAATGTTTTGTGTGCACCACATATTAAAATCATTCTTTCTGTTTCTCAAATTTGCTCTCAAAATAATATCTTGAATTTTTTCTACATTTTTTTTCTTGTGAAGGATTTGAGCACAGGGGGGTCCTTGATCCGCCAACTTCTACCATCTCCAACTCACATTCAGCTTTCTCTGCGACGACCTTATCTCCTATCAACATCGATACTTGGGCATGCCTCGTAAACTCCGATACCAATATACAAAATCTAAGCTGAGGTGGCATAATGTAATTAATGAAAACAATAATACCCATTTATTTTTATGGTTCATGGACCGAAATCTCAGTTGAGAAATCTATCTCAACTTGAGGTGTGAAGAAGTGCTCTTTCATCAATGATGTCCTGGCTTGAAAAGTCAAAGACTTTAAATACTGAGAAATCGGTCAATAAACTTATTATTACTTAAACAACTTTTGCTAGCAAAATTATATTGAATATTTGATGTATCAAAATGGTGATCAATCAAAACATATACTTCATAAATATTTAAATTTACCTATCCAAAGTTAAGAAAAAAGTACAAATGACTATACACATAAATAGGAAATAAACAAATCCCACAATTAAGATATACTATGAATATGAATGTTAAGTTCAGGGTTCATTAATCATAGTCAAGCAGCTAACTAACACTAAGCATGCATGTCAGCTATCCTTCTCTGATTAAACACCATATATCATATGATTGCTTCAGCTGTTTAGTTCTGATAAATGATTTTGAAAAAAGAAAGAAACATTAATAAGACTCCTAAAATTCCAAGTAACGTACAAATTCAGCATTTTCTTTGTATCAAAAAGAGTCAAATCCCTCCCACCGATTGCATGGTAGCCTAGTGGAAAAGGCTCCTGCGGTAATGATCCAGGGTCCCTGTCCTCACAAGGCAGGGCGTGGGTTCGAGGCACCCGGGGCGCGCTTGGTCTGACTTAATTCTGCGGCTGTTCGTTCGGACTTAAATGCGCTGCTCGCTGTGGTTCTTGGACACTCGCTTTGTCTGTCGGGCTCCAGTCCCCCCTGTATCCGTTGACCGACCCGGCGATCGATACTGGTAACAACCATTGGCTGTGATCCTCGGTTGGTAAGAGTGATACTTACCAATTGAGGGGAGCCTTTTTTTGCGATAAAAAAAAAAAAAAAAAGAGTCAAATCCCTCCCAAATTCATAAGAAAAGTGCTAATTTTTTATTGTTTAAAGTTCTAAAGGTAATTATTTATCTTAATATTTTTTAAAAAAGTTTAATATGCAAAGGACTTTAAATAGTTTATTACACATTTCAGTAAATTGGAACCAAGTTAAATTCATGCTTCATTCGTAAGATCTTAAGACCTGGATTGTTAGCTAAATCTTAAGTTTGAAGGCGAATAGGTTGAATCGATTTTCTAACATTGTATTCATTGTTCGAATCACATAATAATAATAATAATATTATTATTATTATTATTATTATTATTATTTCTTACTAAAACTAATTTTGTTTTAATTATTTATAATTTACTAATTTAATCGATTAAATTAGTAATTTGTGTATCCAGTTTTATATAAATTAAGATCATATTTTATAATAATTTTGATTTATGATTAAATAATTGATTTTGTGATATCTAATTCTTTTATAAAAATAATCATGAATATGTTTGATAACAATTTTTACTTAGTGATTTAAAAAAAATCACAAATTACCTTCAAGTTGTTTAGTAATGCTTTATATTTTTTTATTATTATTTTTGCAAAAAACTCTAAAAATAAAGAAATTTTTTTAGTTTTTTTTTTTATTTACAAATTTTAAGTTTTTAATTATTTTCTTCAAATATTTAGACATACAAAAGTTATAAATCTTGATTAATTTTTTAGAAAAAATATTTGGTAAAATGAAAAATAAGAGAAATAAGAAATACGATTCAAAAATCTTCTCTTAAAAAATTTATGAATAATTTCATATTTTGATAGTAATTCCTTAAAAATGTAAAAATTAAAATAAAAAATTATTACGAGACATACTTGATTAAAAAATTATTAAAAAAAATAAAAAATTATGAATCAAAATTGTTATCAAATAAATTCTAAGTTTTTGGTTGATATTTATGTGAAATTTGAATGAAAAAAGAAGAATCAAGAAATTGTTATGTGACCATCTGAGCTCCCAAGTTCACTTTCGAATAGAATCATCGTATTTCCACTTAATATAAAAGGATCTTTCAATATCATCTCCCATCCCAAATAGCAAACCTATCATTTTATGGAGAGACTTCAATACAAATATCGTATAGCTCAGGGACGTAGCTAGAAAAAATTATTAGAAAGGGTTAATATTTAATTTTTTTATTTAAAGTAAAAAATTAGTAGGGGTTACAATAGATTATACTCAATCCAACACTAAATTTTTTATGCCATATTATAATAGAAATATATAGTTAACACTCAAAAAATATAGAGTTAATACATTATAATTAACTTATAACAAAAATATAATAAGTTAATAAGTATTATTATCATTCATGAATAAAATAAATTTATTAGCTAAAAAGTATAAGCAAATAAAAAACTCAATCAAACACATTAAAATTTATAGTTGTTAAAATTAAAACTAAAATAAACATATAAAATGTAAAAAGTAAAATATGATTTAGAATTTTAACCTTAAAATTATATTTAAAAATCTATGTTTATAAACAATATAAGAATGATTAATAATAATTAAAACAATAAATTTTTTATATAATTTTTTTATAAATAAATTCTAAAATATTATTAAAATAAAATGTTAAATAATATAATATTAGATAAAGTTAAAATTTGTGTTGAAATAAAATATCATAAATATAAACTTAAAAATTTAATATGAAGCTTATTATATACTTATTCTTTTTAATTTTATTTTTATAATGTTAAGTCTAAAGTTAAATATTAAACTTTTTTTGGATTATCACATTTAAAAATAATTTTTACATAGTATATAATTATAATTTTATTTTTGTTACTAATAGTTACCAAATACATAAAAAAATATATATATATACTTAATCACTTTATTTATAATTCATGTTATTTTATTCACGTATTTATTAAATATTATTAATATATACCAAATTATATACATAAAAATTAAACATAATATATTACTATAAATAAAATATTTATTTAATATTAAAAATATACATAGAATTAAACAGAGCTGCAGTCCGTATAGCCCCAAGTGAGTCCGCCCCTGATAAAACTTCTGAAAGTCTAATTAAGCTTGGGATTGCTAATTCTGGACCACTTTTAGGACAAATAAAAGGAACGTTTTATAGCAAGCAAAAAATACAATACATACACATACACATACAATGGATGAGGTCAAAAGTTTGCAATTCTAAGAAAAAAAAAATCCAACTATTGCGTTTGTTTCTTTCTTAATAACAATTTTTTTTTTATACAATCCAATAATTCATAAAAAATTTCATTTATATAATTCTGTTAGTTTTCATCTGACAACGTCATAAGTCAAAATATAAACTGTTATTTCAAATATACTACCTAATTATCTTAATTGCTTCAAATTTATTACACGTGTCACGCCGCTGAACGGAAACTAGCAAAATAATATAAATAAATTTTTTTTACGACTTAAGTGATATAAATAAGACGAAATAGTCGGTGATATAAACAAAACGAACACTTGGGTGGTATACTAATAACCTCTTTACCCTCGTATATCTATATTATATAAAAAAAAACTTAAATCATATTTAATATATATATATTTTTTTTTTTGGATAAAATAAGTGTCTCTAATCATATGATAATTATTATATTCAATAATTATTTTAAATATTATTTTATTTTTATAATTAATTTGAAAACATGAAAAAATTATTTTTAAAATTATTTCAAATATATTGTAAAAATAAAAAAAAAATTAAAATAATTAATTCACACACAATGCATTTATTTTTAACTAGTATTGAGAAAAAGGAATAAAAGTTAGATAATTTGACGTATCGAATCAGAAATTTGAGGACTTTATATATATAAATATTCAGCCATATCTGATCTAAATGACAAACTGAGGCTAAGTTCAAAATACGTTCTAGAAATTTTTAATTTATATATCGATGGAGGTTCCTTTGGAAAATTCGAATTTATATATTTTAGATGATAATAATTTCATAAAAAGAAAAAAGAAGCTCTAATAATTTCCATAAAAAAGTTTCAATTGAGTGGTACAGTTTTGGATATATATGCATAATGCGTACGCCATGTTCAAGACTTGAAGTTGCATATATTCAAGTGCACAACGGCTACTATGTGAAAGGGACGAGTTTGGACGTTTTTCAGAGTCCTTATAATAATTTAATTTGTTTTTTTAGTTACCATCTGTACAATATTCTCTTCGTGAACCCTTACACCTCTTTCAAAGTTTCACATTTAGCTTACGACTTGAGGGAGATAAAAAAAAAAAAAAGAACCAACCAATCGTACTAATGTTTAACAAATTCAACAACTCATTAATTACATTTTAAAGGAATATATATATATATATATATATATATAATTAAGGTTATTTAGACGTATCAAAAAATATTTTTTTAAGAGGACTAATATATATTAAAAAATTTCTTTAAATAACTAAATAATTAAAGAATCAATAAATAAGTTATATGCTTGATTATTTTTTCACCTATTAATAGTAATTGATAAGTATATAAATTTAAAATAAATTCCACGTCCTAATATAATAATAAAATAATATATATTTTGAAATAAAGAACTTTAATTAATAATTTAAAGAAGAAAAAAATAACATATTTATTGAAATAATGATGAATTATTATGAAAAAATATGAGTGCTAAATACATATAAATTTATACTTAAATAAGCACTTAAATTAATAATTATACAATATTTATCGATCAAAAGTTTAAAAGCTATAATTTTTAGAAATATATACATAACTATTGATATGAGTGTAAATTGAATATAAATATTTTAAATATTTAATATTTTTAAAAAAATATATATAATTATAATAATTTAAAAAAAAAAGAAAAAAAAAGGAAGAAACCAAGCAAGAGCAGTGAACAACAGCAGAAAGCAAACAGCAGGTAAGACCAATGAACAACGGCAGAAAAAGGAGATATTGGATTTTATGATTAGAATTTTAATTAATATAATATATTAAATTATATTTATATTATTAATATTTATTAAAAAAAATTCAAAAAAATTGTCTGAGCTCAAGCCCGATACAGCCTATAACATAAGTCCGTCGATGATATAAAATTGTTAATTTTATATACTTTTTATATTTATATTTTATAAAATGATAAACTTTACTCTGTTGTAGACTCCGTGAACTACATAGTTCACCGTATCATTCCCTTTTATATATATCCCTTTATATATATATATATAAGTGTATGTCGCAATGTATATTTAGTTATCCAGATTTAAAACGAATTCAATAAAAATAATATTAATTACTTTAAGGAATGGATTAATTAAATAATAACATCTTTTTAAAATAAAATTATTATTATAATTTTTTTTAAATAACTATTATACTTAGACAATTTCTAAGTAAGTTATATATTATTTAACTACAATCTCGTTAATTAAAAATATTATTTTTATGTATTGAAATTTGCTTTGGGGTATTTTAAGTCCTATTGAAAAGCAACGAAGCAAATTCACCTCAACTTAGGCTGATAACCATATCAGACCTAATTCCAAACTGACACAAATTTACCCCCAATTCGCTAATCCTCTTCGATTTGGCACCCATTTTTTTGGTTTGATTTTCTAAAACGAAACATCTCTTTGATTTTTTAAGATTCATTTGGTGTGAAAAAGGTATAATAGGGACTAGAAATGGTGTCAATAATAGAAAGATGGAGATGAAGGGGAAATTAAATGGTGAATTTATATATGTAAAATGGCCACCAATCCCCCTTAATCAATACGTATTATGTAAAAGAATAAAAAATATCTTTTATATAATCAAAAGTATTAAACAACATAAAATTGGAAATCTATTTTTGTTCCAACAACGAGACATAAACTAACGTAAAAAAAAGTAGTTAATTAATATCATTGTCTCATGAAAGATATTTGCTACAATTTCTTAACTGCATGTTCTTCTGAAGAATAATTTCTTCTTCTTCTTCTTCTTTTTTATGAAAAGAATAATTTCTTTTTAAATGAAAGAAAAATTGTAACACAAAAATATTAAAATCAATCACAAATTAAAAAAGAAAGAAAGAAAGAAATCAACTACCTCAACTGCCAATTCCAGCCATGATAAGTAACTACTAAACTGTACGAATCAATTCTGAGTCTTTTTCTTCTTCTTCCTGAAAACAACTTCAGTGTCAAGACCAAACCCATCAACCTTCCTAACCTCCACAGCCTCCGAATTCTTAAACAAATTCACCAACCCTTCCACACTCTCCAAATCATTAGCCGAGTACTTATCACCCCTTCTATATAACGCCACGTGTATTACACATACCCCATCAGGCTTCAACGTCCGTTCGATCTCAGCCACGAATTTCCACGGATAAAGCGCGTGATCAAACACGTTAGAGAACTCAAAGTCGAAAGTCTCGTCTTCAAATGGCTGTGCATGAAAGTCTCCTTCTATCACAAGCGGAGGATGAGGCACTAAATCAAGACCGACCGAGTCAGTCACACCGATACTTTTCAAGGCCGATACTTCTTGCCCTACTCGCGCTCCGATACAAAGTGACTTGGAGGAGTTGGAGAGGAGGTTACGGTGCTTCAGGCTCCGGAAGAAGTTTGCGAACACTTTGACTTTACGGTCCCAATCTCGGGTGACCCAAATTTTTCGGAGTTTCGGGTTTAGAGTTTTGTTGAGTTGATGGCTGATGTAGGATTCGTAGGATTGGTATCCGGGTCGGATATGGAGGTTGTTGGAGCCTGGTGAGGGTTGTGTTTGGGGGGGAGTATTCGTTTGAGAGCAGAGGATAGTGAGAATGGTTAGAGAGAGAAAGAGAAACAGAAAGAGAAGGGTGGGTTTGAGGAGAAGGGATAGTTTTGGGACGGTGGTTGTCATTATTTTTTAGTTAATTTAGTTTCATTCATGTTATGCGTGAAACACCAAACTGCTTCAATTTTACATATATAAAGGAGAGAGAATGGCAACATCAGTACGTATGTATGTCTGTGAGCGAGAAAAAATGAAAGTTTTTCTATAACAATTTATAATTATAAAAATATCACACTTATAAGTTTATATATTTTCATTATTAAAAGAGAAAAATTTAACTTATTATTTTGCATTGATTGAACTCCGTCTAATTAAATATCATTCAAATTAAAATTTGATAATTAATTTAGACTAATTTAATAATAAATTATATCTAATTAGATATAGTTTAATATTATTAAATATTATTTTTATTTTTATAATTTTTACAAATATAGTTTTCAGTTTTTTTCCCCAATTATTAAATGATGTACTTATTTAATTGATATAACAGTTAATTTCTTAAAATACATTTTAAACCTTCTAAAAAAACATATGTTTTTATGTTTATAAAAAAAATATGTGCAACGGGTGAATGAGGTAAAAAAGAAAACTCTATTATGACATGGTTATGCTATATACTTAAAAAAAAAAAAAAAAAAAATCATTTGTTAGATTTTTTAAATAATTTAAGTCATTAAAATAAAGATACATCATGAAATTAGTTTTGAACCATTAATAATGATCAAACAATAGTGGAGAGTGGATGTATATAACATATGTGTTAAAATTTTCCATGATTTAGATGTGTTTTGGGATGACTGTTTTCTTGTGTAGTAAAGACATGCATGAAAGTGGAATTAGCTTGTACATTAATGGGTTAAATTTATTATTATTATTTAAAATAACTAGAGACTCGAACTACTAATGAGTTAATTTTGTGAGGTTTTATTTATTATATTTCAGATTAAACTACACAAATAATTTTCAAACTTTATTTCTTTTTATTTGTTGATCGCTGATTTGTTTTAATTGTCCTTTTTTATATATTTAAAAGTCTTTATTAGCTAATAATCCCTCCTCACACACTTCAATTACATAACTTGAAATCTTGCCTTACATATTCATAAAGATAAATAAAGCACACAAAGGGAAGGCATGTCACTTAATTAAGGGGTCCTTATTTACTATATAATAAGTGGATGCCCTGATTTAATCTCTTTTTTTCTTAAGACAATTTCTTCAGAGATTGATATATATATTTTAATCTCTGTCACTGCCACTACTGGAGCTACTATTACCATTCTTGTTTTTCTTCTTGCCCTTCTCCTTGCCCTTGCCCTTGCCCTTCTCCTTCTTCTTCTCTTTCTTTCCATAGAAACTATATTGACTGTGGTCGTTACCGTGAGTTGCGGCCAAGTCGTGGTTTTGGGCATGCATATGAGTTTGGAATGGTTTGCGCATGGTATGATGGCCATGATCATGCATTCCAAGTCCAGCCATTTCGAGGCCGAAGAATTGCATCATTGATTATATATGGAAACAAGCAAACAGGGACATATATGTAAATTTTTTTTTCTTTTTCTTGAGCTGATTAAATAGGGGGCGTTTGAGGGTTTATATATAGAGGCATTAATTGGGACTAAGTCCTTTCCTGGCCTCCACTAATTTAATCCCGCGTCCTACTTCGAATCTGCTTTCTTAAAAACAGTTCAAAATTAATTAAATTAAATTACTTTCGAATCTACTCTTTTGTTTTTATATATTTTTTTTCTTTTTGGTGTTGAGGGTCATGTAAATATGTTTCATTTAAAAGTAATTTTAAGATAAGTACTTTAAAATTAAATCATTTAATCAAAAGTATTTTTAAAAGAATAGTTTAGATGTTTGAGATAAAAATATTAGAAGTAATTTTAATTGATATTTTACTAATAATTTTAAGACAAGAATATTTGTTCATAATTATTTTTTCTTACTTATATTAAAAGCAAAAATTATTTTTATGTAAATTTTTGAAAGCATTTTTCATAAAATTTCATAAAATTTCTTTAATTTATTTAAAAATAATTTCAATCAAAATACAAACGGTTCCAAATAAAGTTAATTATCTGCCAATTGTTCAGTTTGAATTAAATCTTGAATATGTTCTACATATCTCGTTCCCATTGAAAGCAGAAGAGGAAAAAAAGTTAAAAGAGAGAAAATTCGATGCCCACAAATTTATTTTTTAAATGGGATTAGATGCCTACTAATTAACCTTTTATATATATTTTTTATTCTCTATTCTCTGTCCCTCTCACCTTAGCTCTGTGGGCAATTTTTTTCTACCGACCAATTTAAGTTTGGTTCAAATCGACTCTATTTTTTTTTTTTTTTTTGAAGGTTGTTTGGTTTAGTAGGTCTAAAATATTACAAAATTGACTTTATTGGTTCGATTGTAGGTTTTTCAAAAATACAAACCGATAAAATTGAACCGATTTACACTTTTATATATTAATATATTTTTTAAATATTTTTAAATATTATATAACAAATGTTATAAAAAATAAATAAAATAAAGTATTAATTAATATTATACAAATATACAATGTAAAAGTCCTAAACAAATATTTAGGATGTAGAATCATGATTTTAAATTTAGGAGAGTGAGTAATAGAGCATCAAACATGAAGTGTCAATAATGAGATATCATTTTCATATGTCACATATTGATAACTTTAAATTTATCAAGTATTAGATATGAGGAAGGATAGTAGTTCTTATATCCGATAGTAACACATCTGTATATTTTAGCTTTAAAAAGAGTGTTTGTAAGGGTAAAATATTGTTTGTAATTTTTATTGCATTTTTTATTATGATAATAATTTTGAAGTAAAATTATAGATCCAAAACCACCAAACCAACCACTTTCATACCGATATTGAGGTCGGCTTGAATGTTGGTTTTTTAGGGGTTATAGATCGACTAAAATTTTAAATTTTTTAAAACCGTTAAGATAAGGTCAGTTTGTAAAATGACTTAATAGCAGACTTATCGGACCTATGCCTACCCTTCTATAATAGCATACTTAGTGTATCGCATTACATATATAAAATGTAATCATATTGTAATTAATTTATACATTATTTGATAACAATTTATAGAATATATAGAAAGATAAAATTTATAGATATAAAATCATTTATATTTAAAATAGTTTGTAATTTGTTTTCTTAGTTTTTTTAAATATGAAAATAATTTTATTTTGAAAATTTATTTAAATCAATATTTAATTCATTTATATTTTTATTACATTTTAAAAATATTATAATATTATTTTTAATTTAAAATAAAATAAAAATTTAAAGTACATAATTTTATTATTAACAATTTATATAAACTAAATTAAATATATAATACGACTTACACTCACACTTTTTAGTAATATAATTTTTTGAGATAATTTATTTTCATAAATAAATACATAATTGTTTATTAATTATACATCATTTTTAATACTCTCTAACTAACATGCTTTATTTATGTTTGTAGCTTTAAGACTTGTGCTCTTATTTAGGAAATCATTAATAATATTAATTTGGGAATTTAAACACTGTAATGTTTCTTTGGGATAGTTTTTTTTTTTTTTTTGATTCAAAGAAGTAAATTTCATTAAACAAGGATCCAATTTACAACCTTAAAGCACATCCAATCTAAAAATACATCACAATTCCAAAACCCAGTTAGGACTAAAAGGCTATTGAAAGAACATGTGCTATTTAGGCAGCACGTAACAACGAGCGAATAAGTATGAGCGTTCCACATTAGCTCTTCATTCGGACTCATCTTAATGCCTAACTCAAATAAGAAATAAAAAAGTGATAAACTCTCAGCATCAGATAATACAACAAGATAGAAATCAAAACCTTCATCAACAAAATTACAACACAACAAACCTACATATTTTAAGGTAAACCAAAATAGCAGGATATTATTAAAAAACACATTAAAATGAACACACCAAAAAATCATAATAAACCGGACTACCAAAACTACCCTCCACCCCACTGGTGATCTGAACTGCCGAGAAAACTGGCGGAGCCGCTCACAGAAACCAACCAGAAGAACCAGCAAAGACCCAGATCCACGAGAGGAGACCAGAGCAGACCGAAAGGTACCGGCTACAAGATACTCCGAGCAGCCCCTCGCTACCGAGATGAGACACAAACGGCCACAAGGGTGACGAGATCCGCCGGAGACGGAAGCAAACAAACAAAATGTCCTCCACCCCACTAATGTCCAGAGACTGCCGGAACCACAAGCGCAACCCCCCGTCAACCAGGAGCCAGCAACAACCAAACGGGGATAAAACGACCACAATAACAGGGACGCACGACCACGACAACAACCAAACAGAGACGTACAACCCCCGTCAACCAGGAGCCGACAACCCCAGCCAGCAACAGGGAAGACCCAGCACAACGCGAAGAGCCTCCCGTCTCCGGCACACCAGCGCGCCAAAAGGGACGTACGAACACAGTAAAACCAGCCTACCACCACGCAGAATCAGTTAGATTCGCGAAGGAAACAGGGAAAAGCAAGTAACAAAGTCGCGCGCAGGGCGAGCAACCCAAAACAACGCCTGGCCGACGGCCAAAAATGGCCTGCTGCCGGCCAAACCCACGATGCACAGTGAACCCTAGCTCGAGCGAAGAGAGAGAAGAGAGATATAGATAGTTTCTTTGGGATAGTTGATAAGAGAGAAGAGAAGAGAGAGAAGAGCGAAGAGAGAAGAGAGAAGAGAGAAGAGAGAGAAGAGCGAAGAGAGAGAAGAGAGAGAAGAGAGAGAAGAGCGAAGAGAGATAGTTTCTTTGGGATAGTTGATAAGCAAAACATGAGGATTATTTAGAGATATAGCAGTTATAAAATGGAAGAAAAAAAAATGATGGCAATTTAACATGGTACGGATGAGAGGAAAAAGTTTGACATATAAGTTAGAGTTGAGTAGCGAATCAAAATTATTTATTTTTTTATCAATTCAAATCTAATTCGATTCGAAGTAAATTTGAAGATATTTAATCTAAAATTGATTCGATAATATACTCAAATTGAAATTGAACCAATATAAATCCAAACAAATCAAAATTTTCGTATATGATAAAGTTGAATTAAGATTATAACTCACTTTTAAATTATTGTTATATATAAAACGCAATATATATTAATATTTAAATAAATTGGTATATTATTAAGTAAATTTATAGTTACAAATAAGAGAACCAAAATAACAAAAAGTGTGCTATTGAATATTATTAAATTATTATAAAGGATTTAACATTTATTTTTATTTTAAAGCTAAAATAGTAATTTATTGTAATCGTGGTATGTATAATATTTAAATGTAACATTAAAAATAAAATATGCATTTATTTACAATTTTAATAGTAATTTGGTCAAGATAAGAAAATAACGGATTATAAAATCTGTCAATCTGAATATAAACTGATTGTATATTTTATAATTAGAATCCGATCCAACTATAAAATATATCAATATAATTTGATATGAATCCGACGGATCGGATCAAATTTCTTACTTCAAGTGGATTGATTGAATTGTTTGCTCACCCCTAATAAAAATGTGATTAAAACCCATGATTATTTTACTTGATGTTTGATAATCATTTTAATTTTCAATTTTTAAATTCTAGTTCTTTAGTTTTGAAATTGAAATTGAAATTTTGTTTTGAAAAATAGAAATTAAAAATTGGAAATGTTTGTTTGATAATTAATTCTTAATTTTTAAGCTCTTAAATTCAATTTTAAATTTATTTTTGATAAATTTTTATTAAATTTTGCCCTTTAATTATTTTAAGGTTAAGTAAGAATGAGTATGTAGTTATTAATTTTTAGTTGGCTTTAATATGTTTTATATTCCAAACGTTTAAAGTAGTTACAAAGTTGCCCAAAATGTTTGAATTGTTGCAATATATAACAAATAAATTCTTTGAGCCAATTTCGTTAATTTTAAGTGTTAATAAATTGCCTTAACCTTTGTTCAAGTATTAATAAAATACCCTACATTTACTCAAAAACTTAACACAGCTAGCAAAATTGACTCAAATGATAAATTTGATACACAAAACTTAAAATTAAGAGTAATTTTACAACAATTTATACATGAAAACAACTTTACAACCGGTGCTAAACGATAAAAATACAAAACATATTAAAGCCTTTTTAGTGTCAAGAAATAAAAAAAATTAAAATTCAATTACAAAACTTATATTTCTTAAATTTTAAAATTGAAAATAAGTTATCTAACATACCTATATAAAAATTAAAATTAAAATCTTTATTAAACAAGTCATAATCAAGCAAAAACCCACCATGCGTGAGAAGCCACAACTTTACATGTAAAAGCATCTCATTTGTAAATCCTACTAGATTCAGACACTTGCGAGCATTGAATCAGGCATCGCTTTAAGACTTTTAATGTTAGACGAGTCACGACACAATCTGAGACTTAAAATGCTGTGAAAGGAAGCAAAATGTAGCCAGCTTTGTAAATTAGGCACTGGGATCATAGGGATTTCAATCATTATGATTTAATACTACTAAGTAGAACATACCTAATCCAAACACCCCAATTTCTTAAACGGTACAAGTAAAATTAGGTTATAGGCAACAACACATGAAACAACCATTAATATATTTTCTCAATTGGCTGCAGCCTGGGTGACCGGAACATCAAAAGTTGATCTCACAAATGAAGGTAAGAGCCACCCCTTACTCTGGGCATGTTCTGCGTAGAAACTGAACTTGTCTTTGGCATTTGGAATGTCAAGAGCCAAATCGTCTAAACTGTCCTTGATTCGGGTGAAGCCCTTGGTCATCTGAGTGGTTGTAATTATGCCTTCACTGAAGCACTCCTGCAGCAAATCTAGAATTCTATCATTCTTTTTCTCCATGGCCATGACCAATGCCTTCTTCACTACCTCATGGTTAAAGAAAGGCATATCAAGATCTCGAATACATCGACATGCTTCACCAACGACACCACCACTTTCATACTCCTCTAGCAGTTTCATGATCTTGTCTTTAGCATCCTCTACAGCCCACCCAGTTCCACCTCCCCAACATCTAAGGATTCTCTCACCAGCATGACGTGCAGCAATCAAAGATTGAGCCATTCTCACAGTCTCATTTCCACTGCAATCTGGAGGCAACCTGCTCCCTATTTCCTCCAGATTTAGGGGAGCTAAAACGTCATCAATCACAGCCCTAGCCAGAAAATAAGCAAGCTCATTTGAAGCATCCAAAATATCCAAAACTGTATCCTCCGCAGATTCTAAGAGCATGACAAAGCCATTAACAATGTCATTGGTAGAGAATAGCTCAATATGAAGAGCAGAAAGCAGAACAGATGCCATTTCCTTCTCACGGTTCTTTCTGTCCAGTGCAAGGGTGATTAATTTCTTCAGAAATATTGGATTATACTCTGGTTCTCCAAGATCTTCAAGACTTCGGATAAGTTCAGGAATGTCATCTGAGAGAAAATACTCGCGTATTATGGTCACAACCTCTTCCTTGTAGCACCTAACCTTTACGTCTTCCTTTGCTACCTCCTGATCTTCCCATGAAAGTTTCATAAACGAGGCATCAAGCCAACCTTCAGATATTGCCTTTGGAACAAAGGACTCGAACAGTTTTTTAGCTGATGGAATGTCCAGAGCAAGGTCATCAAGGCAGTCTGCCACCCGAGAAAATCCCTTCACCATTTGACTGGAATTTATCAGACCCTCCTCGGCTGCTTCCTTTAATAGCTTAAATATCATTGGCTCAGCTATTTGGTTTTCCATAGCAAGAACCAATGCTCTCTTTACAACTTCGTGATGAAAGAAAGGAACTCCCAACTCCCTTATGCATCGACAAGCCTCAACAGCTTCTCCACTTTCCACATATTCCCTCAATGAATCAGCAATCTTTTTCTTCAATTCTTCAACTGTAATGTGAGTGCTACCACCCCACCTCTTCTCCACCAATTCTGCATGATGTGGAGCTGACAGATATCTCTTTTCAGCTGTTTGGATTGCCTGAAATCCTTTGGAAGTTTCTGGGAGTGCTTTCTTTGCCCTGGAGAGAAAAGCTGGAGGTAGAATGTCATCCACCACTGCACGAGTAAGAAACAAGGCCAAAATATCTACTGCATCCAATATGTCCACCGCAAGGTCATCAACAGATTCAAGAAGCATGAAAAATCCATCCCTAATCTGAGAAGGGCTGATCAGATCAGCATATAATGCTGAAAGCAAAACTGAAGCCATTTCCTTCTCTTTGTCATGTCTGTCCAAAGCCATGGAAACTAGGCGCTTAATGAAGTATGGAAGGTATTCAGTAGAGCCAAGTTCTCGGAGGTCGGATGCAGCCAATTCAACGTCACTAGTGCTAAAGTATTCCTCTAAAATTGAGACTACAGCTTTCTTATAGTCATCCAAAGGGTCAGTTACAGCTGACCCAACAAGTTTATAAGGTTCCTGTCACACACCAAGATAATATATATAAGCACTGTAATTCACAAATTTATTCTGGTTTAAGGAATAGATTATAGTCATTAAATAAAAACTATAAATGATAAAATCCACCAGTAGAATCCAAAGGTATAAAAAGCCGTTCAGCTGCACTACTAATTATCAGAAGACACAAATAAAATAAACTGGAAATGGCAATTACCTCATCGCTATCATAGTTAGGGTCATTTCGGTCAATATGAGATCCACCATCAGTGTCGAGTAACTTTCCCCAGGTTCCCTTACCACCACCACCGTCTAATGTAACAATTCAGAGAGGGAGAGAAAAATGTCATTTCATTATTCAGAAAATGACGTAGAACCACATTCAAACAAGATAGAATATCCAGTATCCAACATAATTAGAAACAAGAAGTCAAATCGTCAAATATCGAAGGCCTCAGCAGACCCCACCTCCCTCACCGGGGGGAAAGGGGGATGAGAGAAAAATCATTGACCAGAAAAATATTATTTGATAGGATTGCAGGTGTGCAGCAAAGGGAGAGGGCGGGCCGGCTGGTCGGCCGGCCGTGCATGTACATGTATATGTATATGTGTGTCAAAAGCAAATTCCTCTCACCTCTCTTATTATAAAGAAGATAACAGATAGCCATGAGCACCTACACAAATTAATCTCATTCCATGATTAGTGAACACCACTTCTGCCACATAATGAGAAGTTGATCCCATGGATCAGAACTAATTCCAATTCCCCATTCATATAGAATAAGAGTTGTCTTGTTCCACAATAGTTTCCTTTTCTAAAATCGTCGCATCAAAGCCCCTTTTACTCTGTCCTTTCCATTTCATTTGTAAAGTAAATTTCTTCTCATGGCTTTTTATTGTGAGCCATGAGGCAGATTGAAAATTATCATGCATCGAATAGAAGGGCAATAAAAATGACTCCCAATACAAGTATGTAAATGGAGGTAGATAATACCCTAAGATGTCTAGAGCAGCATTTGCAGACAACAGTAAAACAGCTCCTGCACTTGCAAACCTAGGCTGTGTTAACACAAGTAACCAGATTTTGCATTGAAAAAATTAAGATCTTGTTGATGAAAAAAGTTAAGAAATAAATACAAAAACCAACCACTAGCAAGAAACTGGACCAAAATCATTAGTGATCTCATCACAAGCCAAAAAGTTGTATTGAGACAAAAATATTGTGTATATGATCAACATGTTGCTCAAACTGAAGTGTCTTTTCTCCGCTCCTCTTTATCATTCATTATTTGAAGAGCAATGAGGCATTCAGAAGGCAAATCTACCAGTACCTCTTTAGCCACTCAAGCACATCAGTAAGAACTTTCACAGAGTTTACCCACATGTAAAGCCCAAATCCAATATAACCCTCGGATAAAACATTTGTAAGTTTATACTACAAATTCTGTACAAAAGATCACTCTCTCAGCAATAAAGATACCCTATGCTCTCATTTCTACACGGGACTAAATTCCTACTAACACCAACCGACTTCTTCTACTGGTGTGACAATATCACTGTCAAACCACTTATAGACATTCCCATTCACTCATTCTTTCTTAAATCACATGATACAATTTCTTTATGTATGTGGAGTTTCCTAAGCCTGTGAGAAGCGACTAACTAGTCCGAACACACACACTCACACTCTAACTAAGGCAGCAGATATTCATGTGTTCTTACAATTACCTGTGGCAGCAGGTATACTTGAGAAAAATATTTAGCGTAAGAATTTTCCAGATATTTAAGGCTATGAAGACTGTCAACAGGTCTATCATCCAATAAGAACATGAAAATATAATAAAATCTATTAATTAGTTCTCACCCAACTAACCATTAAAAATACTCGGAACAAAATACAACATTTGGTGGAATGCAGGTATTTGCGAAAATGTGCTGGAACATTATATGATCTTTATAACATAACCTACTCAACATAATTCTAACCCTTCAAAATTCTGTAAAACAGCCAGTAGAACAAGACAATCAAGTGACAGAAGAGCTTACCTTTCTTAATGCGTATGAATTTTCCTGAGTGTGAGCGGCGCACGTGCCTCCCACCTGTCCCAGCTATTGGCGCCTTGGCAACGAATGGAACTTTTATGTGATAATCAGAAAGCAAAGATGAAGGGGATTTCGGGGATGAAGATAAACTCTCCACATTTTGACTAGCCACTTTTAATATTCCCCTCTGCTCATCCGTGAGAAATCCCTCGCTTGATGCCATGTAATAGTAGCTCCTAATTAGATATCAAAATCAAATTACTAGTATTCAACAAGTGAAGTTTGTAGAGAATAAACCCAAAATCTCAATATAAGCCAATCTATTTGGTTTGTGATGTAGCTTCCTGATATATCACATAGTTAGATTTCACTGTTTCTTCAGAAAACATTTCTTACATAGTTCATACCAAAAAGTTCAAAATTTTAACATAAAATACAATCTAGGTATGTGCAAATAGCGATTCGTTAACATTTTCTAGCGGTTAGGTTGCTGTACATCAGCAGTTTCCCCGAAAAGAACAAAATCGAACAAAAATAAGTAACCGCATTAACCGGCAAGAAAACATGTAACTGGAACACTTTATTTCTTACTTTCCAATCCATTTTCCACAAAACATGAAATTCTAATAAAAACAGCACAGATATAGCAAGAGGTCGTGAGGAAGAAAGTGAAGAGAAAGAACCTGAAGTAGCAAAGCCAACAAAGTGCAGAATCCAAAGAAAGAATACGGTACTTCTGTGCTTGGCCCGGATCTCGAGCCAAGACAGGAGAAGAAATCGGAGCACGAAAAACAAAATAAACAACCAAACGAAAACTATGAAAAATGCAAAAAAGAAATCTAAGAAGAAACCCTAGATCGGAAGCTCCGGTTAGGGATTCGAATCTGTATATTTGCGGTTTTTCTCTTCTCTCTGTTTTTGTTAGTTTATTGAATATTCCGTTGAGAGGAGCGGAGAAACAAAGCGTGAGAGTGCAAATAGAAATGGATGAGATTGAGGAGTTTGGGACTCGACCAAAAGTGGGTATTTATATATGGAGGCTACGCTGCTAGTACACGTCATCGAGGGGTTTGGATGAGTGAGTCCAATGTAGAGTGTCCACGTGTCCTTCGCGCTAAAGCCAAGCCCAGTGTCCTTCCGGTTTTTTTCCCCTTGTCTTTTGTTTCCAACTTTCCATTCGGCTCATTTCTACGTTCTGACCCGGTTGAGGGTCTTTAGGCTTAGGGTTTTGGCTATTGGAATCGAATTTACCAAAATAGCCCCCTTTATTAGTTGGTTATTATAGCAATACCTTAATTTTATTTTTGTTATTATTTTTAATTAGTACTTTATTAATACTCGTATTTAAAAAATGTAAAAATTTAGTGCAATTTTTACATGTAATTAGTACATACAATTTTAAGGAATAATATTTTTCATATTTTTGTCTTTTCTACCCCTACAACATAAACAATTTTTTCCGGCCATTTTTAGTATTTATTTGTAGTTTTTAATACTTTTTAACTTATTTTACCTCGTCTTTAACTTCTCTTCTTCCTTTAATAATTATTTTTATATTTTCTAAATTGTTTTCATAATTAGTTATTTTCACTTGGCACTACTGATGCAACATTTTTCAAATGTTTACCAAAATATATTGAAAAGTTTGTAGCTTAACAGTTTTGAATGATAAATATTTGCAGTAAAAATTTAACAATAACTAATACTCAATACTTGTATTGAATCATCAAAATTATTGATATATCTCAATAACATCAATCAAGATATATACTACAAAAATTTGCATTCTTTCTATCAATTTCCATCAAGTATCAGAAAGCCAAAACAATTCAAGATATTAGTAGGTTAAAATTCTAGTACTACCACGTGTAGAGTTCAATAGAGATAAAGAGAGTGATTATAGTTTCGTATGACTGTTTGTATGATGAGAAGAAGTGTATGAAGATGACTTTGATGGGTTATGGTTGCAACAAGCTGTATTAGAAACACAATATGTATTAACTCCTCAGCAATATACATAATTGTTTAGATTAATACAGAAGATACAAGATAAGAGAGAAGAGAGAGAAGGCTCGAGGAAAATAGAGGTTGAGGAAGAGAGAAAAAATATAAAAAAAAATTAAGAGACAAAAATATTCTTTAAAATATATCACCTTATCCAACATTCTCAATTTCAATTTCAATTTTGCAAAATTAGTACCATGTTTTTTAAATATGTGTATAAAGAAATTAAAACAGAGAGAAAAAATGAAGATGAAGATTGAATGTGTTCTTATGTTGTATTAATGATGATAAACTCTAACAATTACAAGTCAATTTATAGAAGGGAGGAGAAGACACACACCCTTAAAACAAGGAAAAAACAAAATAAATAAAATGTGTTAGTGGAGGTGGAGACATTAGTGGAGAAGACACCTTAAAACATGGAGGTGGAGACATTAGTGAAGAAGACACCTTAAAACATGGAAGTGGAGACATTAGTGGAGAAGACACCTTAAAACAAGGAAAAATAAATAAAAAATGTTTTAGTGGAGACATATTCCAACAGTGTATCAAGCTTACTAGAATACGTAGTACTCCAATGCCAAACTACCACCTGAATAAAGAAAAATCGGAAAATCTAGCGATCAATAAAGTATTTTATTTGTTGCTAAGTCAATGCCTATTTTGCTCTAGTGGCCCGGATTATTATTTACTATTTTTCCTAAAAAAGTCTCTCTCCTTTTCTGTTTGTTTGCTAGTTTGATCTATATGGACAGATTTTTAAGACAAATACTCCATATGGTGTTAGTTCTAGTTTTAATTTCTTGTTACAACTATTTTTGTGTTAATTTATTGCTTGAACAATTCAAATATGTACTTCGTTAATTTAACATCAAAATTGACCATCAACAATAATTTAATTGATTAAGTGATTAGCTCTTAACTTTTGAACATTTTTGGAATTAAAGAAAAAACACATGTAAATTTCTAACAAAAAGCGAAACGTTCGTCCAATTCTTTTTTTTTTTTTTAAGAATGTTTTTGTACATTTGAACAAGCATTTGCATAATAGTACTGGACACATATAAGAGCTGTTTGTAAATAGTAATAAAAAGGACAAAGTTAACAAGTTTAGTAATTATAAATAACAGTTTAAATTATATAAAAATGTTGAAATACGCATAACATTATACACAAGTTTTAGATCTGCACATAACAATATATCTACTGCTAATTGAGTTAATTGTAAAATCAACTATACAAAACGAAATTATGCTATTATATTTATCAAAATGCAAAATTAAGCCTCTATTTGGACTCATTAATTCATTTTCATACCGCTCAATCTACTCCGTCTCAACCACTGGTGGTGCAAATCACAAATATAATGTATGTGTGAAAAAAGAAGTCTCAATTGTCTAATAGTATATATGCATGTGAATTTGTGTGGTACTTTTAAAAAAAAAAAAAAAAAACGGTGCTTAAAAAAATCATAAAAAATAAAGTTGAGAACTATAGCTGTGATACGACTTGCAAATTCTACACAACCTATCAATAAAATTATTAAGTTTGGGTATCAACTTATTTAACCTATTTAAAAAATCAAATCATAACGAACTAACCTGAATAACCCATTACCTGTATGAATAATCAAGTAAGTAATTAAAATTATTATAATATAAAGATAATTGCTTATAATTTAATTGTTTTGTAGGTTTGTCTTTTGAAATATTCTTGGGATAATGTTTAAAGTTATTTTATCTTTTATTTTTTGTATTTTTAGCAATTTATAGTAATATGTTGTTTAATTTTATTTTATATGTTTTGATAATCGATTGTTTATTTTGAACTTAAAATGAGTTTTTACTTAAAAAAAATTATGATATATATTTTTGTTAGAATTTTTTGTTGGTATTTGAGAATTTCACATCTTAATTTTGATTTATTATAATATTTATGATTATTAATATTATTTTTATTTTATATTAATTAATATTTTAATATATATTTTTTTAAATATTGTTTAAATTAATTTAATTTTTAAAATATAATTAAAATTTATTAAAAAATAATAAAAATAATATTTATTAAAATTTATAATAATAAAAATAATAGATAATTTTACTGTAAACCGTCTTGCCAATCATAATTCATTTTTTTAAGTTAGATATCACGGCATTAATATGGCATTAAAAAGAAAACAGAGTTGATCAAAAAAAAAAAAAAAGAAAACAGAGGATCAGAGATTCAGAAGTCAGTCGCGTTCACTCCTTAATGTTATTAGGTATTGATTGTCCTTTGTGGAAGATTTTCAAAGCCCGAGTCCCCACGAATGGTAGTTCCAATTATTTCCTAATTTGATTTCTCATGCAAATGGTATTAAACATCCAATGTAATTAACGATATTGCAGCAGTTAAATTTCGATATTGCAGCAGTTAAATTTCGATATTGCCAACAAATAGGTGTCCAATGACAAGAGACTAGGATTAGGTATAAGAATTCATATAATCAAAAGAGCATTTAAGATATTTACAAAATATTAAATATAATAATTAAATTTTATTATAATTTATCTAAATAATAATTAATAATAAATCGTATAGTATAATTGAATAAAATTAATTATAAATATTTTAATAAAATAATTTATATTTAAAATAATATTTTATTTTAAAATTTATTTAAATTAATATTTAATATTTTTCATATTTTTATTACATTTTTAAAAAATAAAATAAAAGTTATTTTTAATTTGAAAATTCAAACTAGGTTAAGTTTACACTACGATTTAGACTCTCACTCTTAGTCAAACAAAATTTTTACAATTATTTTTATAATGTACAATATAGTTTGATTTCACAACTAAATGTATAATAGTAAAGAAATTATACAATTAAATTTTTTAATATTTTGTAACAAACATATCGTAAAGTATATCATTAGTTCCAATTCCAAATATTGAGCTGCTTCACACATTTATGTCTAAACTTTTTATTCATCAAACTTTAAAAAATTTACAAATAAGTTCCTAAGTTTTTAAACAATATCTCGTACTCAATTTTTTAAAAATGAAAGTAAGTAGAGAAAATGTTTGTTTTCATTCAAAAAATTTATTACTATCCAGCTGGTAGGTTTGAAAAACGGATCGAAACTGCTTGTTTTTTACTAATCTAAATCTGATCCTAAATTTTAAATTGATACATCTTTAAAAAAAAATTATTTATTTATATTTACAGAGAATCAAAATAATAAAAAATATACTCTTAAATATTATTAAATTATTGTAGAGGATTTAATATTTATATTTATTTTTAAACTAAAATAGTAATTTAATGTAATCGTGATAAGTATAATATTTAAATATAACACATTAAAAATAAAATATGCATTTATTTATTATTTTAATAATAATTCGATTACAATTGGATTGCATCAGATTATAAATCTATCAATCCAAATCCGAAATGAATTTGAATGAATTGTATATTTTTAAATTTAAATCTGATTCGCCTATAATATCTATCAATCTAATTTAATTTGAATCTGATAGATTAGATTAGATTTCTTAATTTAAGTGAATTCATCAAATTATTTTCTTATCCTTACTAACTACTTGCTTATATGAACTCTTTCAGCACCAAGTCTTATGTAAATCCACCATTTCTTTGTCATTTTTTAAAGCTTGAACACAGGGACGAACCTCAGTAAACTGAGGGGGATTACAGGTCCACAGCACCCCCTAACTTTTGGAAAAATTCGTTACATATAGATGTATTTTAACATTAAATAAAAGTTTTTAACTTTTTTATCAAAAGAAAAAATATTTAACCAATCTCAACTACATCAAATATCACTTTAATTGAATATATTATATCTCACAAGTCATAACTTTCTTGTATAGTGATAAAATGCTTTGCACCTTTTACATTTTTTCAAGTTTTCACTTACAATTATTATTTGGTAAAAAGAACTTGACATTACTCTCGTTTGGACTAACAAAATATTAATAGTACGGGCTTACGTATATATAAAATATAGAAAGCAAATAACAAAAAACAGAAGTTTAATCAGTGCTCAAAATTGTAGTACTGACTTTGCATTACAAAAATGTTACTTTATGATTATTTTTTTCTTCCCTTTTTTTTTCGCATATTATATGTAACATTTTTAATATTAATATGATATCATAAGACTATATATTATTAAGAGTTTTTATATCTTTTCTTTTCATATATTTTTATTATGGTCTAAGTCTAATATTATATATAATTAGGGTGAAAATTTGAATTTAAACTCTTTTTAAAGGATTATTGTTGATTTCAAAAAAAAAAAAATGAATTTTTTATTTTAATTATCAAGTTTTATTTTATCGGGCCCTTTAACTTTCATTTCTAGTTCTGCAGTTGAACATGATGATAATAATCATGTATATTTTATAATTTGCTCTAATAACAGAAAAAGATTGGCACCTCGCCTTCAAGCGTTCACACTACACGCCTCACGGCTCAGAGCAGAGGCGGATCTATGTTTATTATATTTTATTTTAATCTAAATTTTAATTTTATCTAATATTTTATTATTTAATATTTTATTTAAAATTTTTTTATATAAAAATTTTATTATTATTAATCATTATTATATTGTTTATAAACATATATTTTTAAATATAGTCTCAAGCTTAAAATTATAAATCATATTTTACTTTTTATATTTTCATATGTCTATTTTAGTTTTAATGTCTATAAATCTTAATGTATTTGATTGAGCTTTTTATTTAATTAGATTTTTTAGTTAATAAATTTATTTTATTCATGAATGATACTTAATATTTATTAACTTGTTATATTTTTATTTAATTTTCGTTATAAGTTAATTATAATGTGCTAACTCCACGTTTCTATTATAATGTGTTATGAAAAAATTTAGTGTTAAATTGAGTATAATTTATTATAACTCCTAATAATTTTAATTTTGTATAAAAATAAAAAAAAAAATTAGCCCTCTTAAATTTTTTTCTGCCTCTGCCCCAGCCTCTGCCTCAGAGCAACCAGCAGCGTTCATTTTAAAGCAAGACAGTGTTCATTTTAAAGCACGAGTACTGGTTTAACTTGGAGATTTAAATCCAAAACCTTCTTGGCTCTTCTTCTCCTGACCATCGCCTTTAGCCAGTAGCCACTCAAGAAGATTAACCAACCTGCAATAAGCAAAAACAAATGCATGGTTGCTATATCAGGAATATAGGACAGTTAGATAGGGGCCAATAAAGTGGGAATTTATGCATGCCATTGCTTGATTTTGTCTCTGAGTACAACTTTAGGTTCTATTGCTTCAAGTAAATACGCAAGCCTGCAATTCAACACCCAATCATTTTTCTTTTAGTTTCAAGGCTACAAAAAAATATGGTTTCGATTAAAACCTCTTATTGAATAAAAAGTTTACATTTGACTGGAATCAGAAGAATGTAAAAATGGCTCATAAATTAGATTAAAAAAAGTCTATTTAACATAAGTTGTGATAATATCACTGATGTGACAGTTAAATAAGTCGTACTATTTTAGCCAATAATTATCTGCCACATCAACCACAACTTGTGGCATAAAGAAGTGCTCATTAGATTATGCTCTCCAAAATTGAAAATTGAAGTTATGTCTCATGGACAAGCAGATGTTGATCACATATCCACATCCCAGATAGAATTTTTCTTTAGTGGAGAGAATTTAGTACAGAACTAGTCCCACAGATTCGTAACAATGAAAAAACTTGGCGTTATCAATTCTTACTAAAGATGTTCTTAGGAAACATGTGACATCTAAATGAATATTTTTGCCTCAACAAGGTAAAAATGAAAATGAACCTGGCCGAGCAGTAATGAATAGTAAAATGAACTGACGCCTTGGCAGTACCACGAAGAACCTCCATTCAGACCTTCCAAGTAAGCGTGCCATGATGGCAAAGGGCCCCATACGGTCATTGCTCAAGATTTTCCCATTGTTAACATTCTCATACACCAGCATCCATGAGAATAAACTAGTCAAATCTAATTATTTCCTTTAGAAATTGATAATTAAGTACTCACAGTGTTTTATCCAATTTGAAAAGATGAGCAAAATATTGCAAAACTTCATGAAGCAGCATTATGTAGTATTAACAGAATACAATAACAAATAACAATTATATAGAATAATAAAACTATATGTTTTATTATATTTTATGAATTAAAATATCATGTACAAACTGATGTCTTTAAATAGAAGACTTGCAGAATCAAATAACAGAAAAAATAAAATTAAATAAAGATAAATCTAATAAATTTAAATTATATTTACAGAGTATCATATTTTAACTAACTGATTTTCCTAACTGTTAGCATCCTTATTATTTCGGGATTTCAACATTTTTCCTCAAGTTGGTTCGTAGATGTTGATCATGTCCGACTTATTTATAAAGTCATCAAAGTTCTGACGTGGAAGTCTCTTGGTAAATATGTTAGCAGTCTATTCTTGTGTAGGGATGTATGTCATACAAATAATACCATTCTCCACCTTCTCTTTTATGAAGTGTCTATCTACCTCTAAGAGTTTTCTCAACAACAATCCTTCACAAATTCTTTATGCAACTGCTCGAAATTCTACCTCTACACTGCTCCTGGCTACTACATTTTGTTTCTTACTTTCCATGTAACGAGATTTCCCAAAACAAAAGTACAGTATCCCATGGTAGACCTTATATCGTCAACTGAACTGGCCCAATCAGCATCTGAGAAAACTTCTATTTTCTTTTGTTCTGTTCTTTTAAAGAAAAGTCATTTCCCAAGAGATCCTTTGAAATATCTAAGAATTCTATAAATTGCTTCTAGGTGACTTTCCTTTGGAGAGTGTATATGTTGACTTACCACACTTACCACGAATGCAATATCGGGTCTGGTATGTAATAAATAGATTAACTTTCCTACCAGTCTTTGGTACCTTTTATTTTCTACTAGTTTATGATGACCTGTTCTTTTTCCAGCTTCAATCGGAGTGTCACTGGGTTTACTTCTAAGCATACCTGTTTCTTGTAGCAAATCAAGGACATATTTTCTTTGTGAGACACTTATGCCTTTCTTGGACCTTGCAATTTTCATGCCTAGAAAATATTGCATTCTAAGTTTCTGACTTCAAATTCAGTAGCCAATGTTGTTTTCAAATTTTCAATTTCAATTGAATCATCTCCTGTCAGTATGATATCATCCACATAAACTATCAAGATGGTTTTTAGTCCTTGTTGAGAATGTTTAAAGAACATCGTGTGATCTGATTGACTCTGCTGATAGCCTTGACCTTTTATCACCTTTGCAAATCTATCAAACGATGCCCGGGGTGACTGCTTAAGTCTGTAGACAGACTTCTTCAATTTGCATGCTATGTTTGTTTTACCATTTTCACAGAAACATGGTGGTAATGTCATGAAAATTTCTTCATCTAGTACACCATTGAGAAATGCATTTTTAATATCCAATTGCTATAGAGTCCAATCCAAATTCACTGTTAGTGATAACAGTACTTGAATAGTATTTAATTTTGCAACTGAAGCAAAAGTCTCGATGTAGTCAATTCCGTAAGTCTGGGTAAACCTTTTCGCGACTAGGCGAGCTTTGTACTGTTCAATGGTTCCATTAACTTTATATTTTACCGTAAAGACCCATTTACATCCAACTAGCTTCTTCCTTTTTGGTAACTTTACCACATCCCAAGTACCATTTTTTTCTAAGGCTCGTATTTCTTCTATTACGGCCTCCCTCCATTCTGAAATTTCCCAGGCCTCGTTAATATCTTTTGGAATTATAATATGGTCAAGGTTAGCTGTAAAAGCATATAATTTGGAAGACAGAGTATTGTATGACACAAAATTTAAATATGGGGTGTGAAGTACAAGATCGACTTTGTTTTATAAGAGCAACAGGTAAATCATCAGTAGAACTAGAATTACCTATCTTGAAGGAAGGCTCGAGGACATTTGGACCATTTACCAGGTCAGACTTTTATAGTGTATCAAGAGTGAATCTATCTTTGTACTTTGATTTCGGCTTCTTTAAATAAACCAATATCTCCTTGCTCTCTTGGTTTCCTGCATTTTTTTCTAAGTCTAAATGGATTTCTATAAGGGGTGGTTCTATACGATGTGGTGTAGCAGGATCAAGAAGTTCAGTAATATTTGGAGATGAAATATCTGGAGATGGAAGATCTTTTGAGAAAGAAAAGTCAAAGGTGCAAAACTGGTCTTCCAGATGGATATTCTCCCCCTGAAGAGAAGTTTTGGTCTGGTAATATAGGGTGGTCTCAAAAAAGGTTACATCGAGACTTGTAAACATATTTTTGGTTGAAGGATTGTAACATCGGTAACCTTTTTGAGTAAGAGAGTAGCCAAGGAACGCACATTTTCTAGCTCTAGTATCTAATTTTTCACGTTCGTGAGGGTGGATGTGTACAAATTCTGTACAACCAAATATTTTAAGCAGAATATCATAAGTAAGACAAGAGTTTGGAAAATGGTGTCTAAGTTTTTTTAGAGGTGTTTTGAAAGAGATGACTAGACTAGGCATTCTGTTTATGAGGAAAGCATATGTTAAAATTACATCTCCCCAAAATTGGGTTGGCATATTTGCAGTGAACATAAGTGCCCGAGCGATATCGAACAAATGCCTATTTTTTCGTTCAACAACCCTATTTTGTTGTGGGGTGTAGATACAAGAGGTTTGGTGAATAACACCATGATTTTGAAGATAATCGCTAAGGAAATGGTTAAATATTCAATTCCATTGTCAGTTCGTAGTATTTGGATGGGGGTTTGAAATTGAGTACGAATCATGGAATGAAAATTTATGAGGACTTGGCGAACATCACTTTTATTTTTTAGAAGATATACCCAACAAACACGAGTATGATCATCAATAAAAGTGACAAACCATTTTGTGTGTGTGTGATTGGGTAATCAAGATGGTCCCCATACGTCGCTGTGTATCATGGCAAAAGGTTTAGACAGAGTGTATTTTGGCTTTGAAAAAGATGTGCGATGATGTTTAGCAAATTCACATATTTCACACTACAAATCATGTAATTCTTTATTCGAAATAAGGGAATGAAACAATTGTTTTAAATACTGGAAATTAAGGTAACCCATTCTAAGGTGCCACAACAGAAACTTATTATTCTTAGGAAAAAACGTAGAATTACAATTCGTAATTTGATACTGATCACTCACATTGGCCGTCTCAAAGTAATAAAGTCCTTCACTTTCTTTAGCACTGCCAATCGTCCTCCCCAATGATAGGTCCTGAAAAACACAAGAAGTGGAAGTAAATTTAGCTGAACATTTTGAATGGGTTGTGAGTTTACTGACAAATAACAAATTACAAGACTGTTTAGGGACATGCAAGACTGATTCAAGAGTAAGAGTGTTAAAAATTTTGATACTCCCTTTTCCGCCAATCGGGGAAAGAGTTCCATCTGTTATTTTAACTTTTAAATTTCCTACACATGGCATATATGAAGAAAAAAGGTGGTGGTTGCTAGTCATGTGATCTGATGCACCAGAATCAATAGTCCACAGGAAATTTAAAGATGTAGTTAAAGTGGTTAGGAATGTACCTTTGTGGGCTAGAGAGCTAGAGGGTATATAAGAAGATTGACCAGACATTTGAATTTGAGAGAACATTTGTCGGAGTTGTTCCATTTGTTCGAGATTAAATACTGAGCTAGACTCGGTCGAAAATTTCTAATAAGAGGAGACCTGGTATCCTCGTGCTTTAAAATTTTGTTTGGGCTTCCAATCAGCTAGTTTTCCATGTATCTCCCAGCATGAATCCCTTGTATGACCATTTTTTCGACAATGTTCACATCATGGATGTGTTTTTTGTCCAAAATTATTTGGGCCTCCACGAGATAAAAAACCATGATATTCGAGCCATTCGGAAAACTGCCCATTGGAGCTACCCATGTCATTTGGCCCATTCCGTGTGAAACTCCACCAGGCCCATTTGAAGGCCTAAGCTTGTGTGCCCAATGTTTCCAGAAGCCTCCCATGTGTTGTCTGCCTGGTTTGGATTCAGTTCGTGTTTCTTTCAACTCGAATCTAGCTTTGCTATTATACCTTCCTTCTCCAGAACCAAGCCCACCAGTTACACCTAGGTTACTTCTCCAAGTAGCGTCATCACGCATACGTGAGGCCCTCAGTTCGGAGTTGTCGTGCGTGTAGAAGGGAACCTCGCTGCCTCCGCCGTTCAACATGACCTTCCTCCGGTTCTCCTCCCTGCATACCTCAGAGAAAACCTCCTTGATGGTCGGTAATGGCTGCCGACCAAGAATCCGGCCACTTATCTCATCCAACTCCCTATTGAGGCTGGCCAAGAACTCAAACACCTTCTTATTTTCAAATTTCTTCTTGTATTTTACACTGTTACCAACACATTTTCATTCATCTTCACAATCCAGATCGAGCTCTTGCCACAATCCTACCATGTTCGTATAAAAATCAGTAACGATAAGGTTTTCTTGTTTCATCTGCCATAGTTGGGTCTTAAATTCAAAAATTTGTGATGAATTTTCTGAGTCTGAATATGTTTCTCTTATAGCCGTCCACACGTCTTTGGCTGTTGGAAGGAAAAAATAAGTTTTTCCTATCGAAACCTGCATAGACTAATTAACCAAGGAATTAGCATGGAATTTTCAGTCACTCAGGTTTGAAGACCGGTTGAATTCTCGGGTTTTTTAGTTTCACCAGTAAGGTACCCCATTTTTCTTTTTCCTTGAATCACGAGCTTGATATTTTGAGCCATTTTTGTAATTTTTGCCATTTAATTTCTCAATAGTAAGTTGAAGAGCAGAATTGTCATTCACACTAGCCGTCGGTAAAATCATCTCCTCCGTCTTCTTATTGGTATAATCGGAGGTATGAGATTCGCTAGTATTATTTTTCACGCTCTGATACCATATATAATAATAAAACTATATGTTTTATTATATTTTCTAAATTAAAATATCATGTACAAACTGATGTCTTTAAATAGAAGACTTACAGAATCAAATAACAGAAAAAATAAAATCAAATAAAGATAAATTTAATAAATCTAAATTATATCTATAGAGTATAATATTCTAACTAAATTGATTTTTCTAGCTCTAGCATCCCTATTATTTCAGGATTTTAACAAATAAAATGGTAGCAGATTGTTCAGTACAAAAATAAATGAATTTCACCTGTGAACTCCTGACAAACATGGCCTATGACCTCCACCTCAACCCTAAATTCTTTGTATGCATGGCCCCTTTGCAAGATGAGGATTTGTTGTAATTTGTGGAGCAACTTTCACAAAAACATGGCTAAGATAGAAATAGCACAAAACAGTTGTCTTACAAAGTAATCTTCACGGCCACTTCAGTTCCATTTATCAGCCTGCCCTTGTAAACAACCCCATATCCACCCTCAACAAGGACATTCTCTGCAGTAAAATGATTCTCAACGAATCAACCAGTGTCCCCATCCAAGACGTGAAATTTCTGGCAAGCCAATTAGAGGAAAGGCAGCCACACGTCCTCCATATGGCATGCAATCGGTTCCAGAGCTTCGCATCACTTTGAACTAAATGCTCTATAATGATCAGGACCACATTATGTTCTTCAGCTCAGATGAAACCAGACCTCCTCCACTTATGACTTCATATTTACCAAAATGACCATGTTTTGTGTCTTAACTCTCATTCGTCATTTTTCTACCAACTCTCACATATTTTTTAGGTTATCAGCTTATCATCTTTATTTTCCCATAACTTTTCTTCTTTTGTCCTTCCCTTAGCTATTTGATCCATGCACATCATGTCTCATGGTAATAGAACTTTTCTTTTTTTTGGAAATTATTGCAAATAACCTTAAAACTCATAACGACAAAAATAGCATGAAAATTTTTGTTTTTATCAATTTTAGGAGTGTTAGATTTGTTATTTTCCCTTTTTCTTTGCTTACTTTTTATGTGCTTTTTATTTTGCTCGGAAAATCGAACGTATTATACCATAATAAGTCAATACCGATACTTCTACTAGTAGATTCCTCAAACAAAAAAACATTAAGGAGAATAAACCAGGAATCCAACTAGTTGAATTAATTACTGTGGGTATTACTACTAAAGCTAGAATCGTTATACATAGATACATGGCTCCTGCAGAATACCTGTACCAAACTCATCGAAACAATTGTGCTCCAGCTACCACTGTCAGAATTCCGCCAAAGTCTCAGAAGGTAACAAACTACAACATCCTTCCTTTTCTCTACAACAGTTGCTGTCCTCCCATGAGAAGGAAACTCCCACGTAGGATTTCTTTTCCTGGAAAAGCTAATCATTTCCGACCAAACAAATAGTCAACAGTAATTGATTCTAGATATATTGCAGCCAAAAGACCATTTCATCACAACTTTCGCAAAATTTCTGGATGATCAATTAGTGTAAAAATATGAAAAGACTTATCAAAATTTCCCCAAGTTTTGAAGGGTATGCTATTACTTGACAAACCCAAATATGATACAGCCAGTAAAATGAAAGTCAAACTTATTGAACTTGTATCATCCAAAATAAGTCTTTGTTACTGTCAACTAGATGCAATTGTACGACTTCGTGTATGTTTTTTCCTATTCTTCCAAAATTCATCTTTCTTTCCCTTCTTTTTAGCTTTCAACAAACCCATTTTACTATTAATTATGCCTAATATAGCACTCTTATCCTTCTTGTTCTTTGTTGCAGCCTTTACATCCAAAATTGCCCTAAGCTTCTCATAAGACTTGGTATCTGGTACTTGTCCGCTTTTCACCATTGTCTTGTGATAGAAAAATGCTCTCTTAAAATCACGAACACGAACATATGCATAAATCATGGTTGAATATGTGACAGAGTCAGGTTTCAAATTGAGAGTGGCCATCTCTTTCAACAGCTGAGGCAACTTTGCGTGTTGGCCTCCCCGTGCATATGCATTCATCAACATATTATACGTCATCACTGTAGGCTGCAGACCTATCTTTCCAAATTCAGAAATCACATCTCTTGCTTCAGTGTAGTGACCTTGTTTAGCAAAGCCATCCAGAAGAGTGTTGAACGTCACCCGAGTCCCTTGAATTTTTTCTTTGATCATTATTTTCCAAATTTTCATCAATGTTTGTGTATCCCCAGCACGCCTAAAAGCGTCAAGCAAAGCAGTGTATGTTTCTATTGAAGGCCTTAGTTTTTCTCTTTGCATTTTCTCAAATGCAATATAAGCTTTCTCATGCCAGCCACTAACTGAATAAGCATGGATAAGAGCTGTATAAGAATGTGAAGTTGGACTTATCCCAACCTTTTTCATCCTTAAGAATGCACCCGCAGCCATGTCAGCCATCTTCTGCTTTGCATAAGCACTAATTAGGCATGTGTAAGACTTTGCATTTGGTTCCAAGCCCATGTCCTTCATTTCTACCAGCAACTTCTCCACAACATCAGGTTGCATTCTTCTACTGTAAGCATCCATTAGTATGTTATAGGTAGCAGAAGTTGGCATAATCCCTTTGGGTTTCATCCCAGCAAAGATACCTTCAGCTTCCTCAACTTGGTTGGATTTACTAAAGGCATCCATCAGAGTATTATACACAATAGCATTTCCAAACACTCCTTTCCTTGCCATTTCGAGCACGATGATAAGGGCCTCACTCTTCAGCCCCTCATCACAGAAAGATTTCACAATAGCACCCAAAACTTCTTTACTCCATTTGACTCCTTTCCTGTTCATTCTCTCAAAGAATTCCCATGCATCCTTTGCACTACGGCCAACTTTTCTCATTATGGTAATCATTATAGAACATGTTACATGATCCGGATGAACATTATTCGCTTCCATGGCCTTATACACATTAAAAGCATCATCATACCTACAAGAGGTTGGTATTATATTAGTACTCAGAATCATAAATCTATAACATGCAATTTCAGAGCACCTCACACAAGTATTTGAACTTATAGGGATATATTGTTTTGCTGAACTTCAAGCTAGAAGCCAGTTTGACTTTAAATATTTTTTGCAGATTCTCATAATGTTTTCAAGTAAGCTAAGTTAACTCACAAGGGTAATGTTATGCCAAATAAATCATATACATAAGGGAAATGAACATCCAAAACAACCAAAAAGAGTCAACAAGAGCAGATTACCCAAGAAATTTCATACCTTTTAGAGCACATGAGGCCAGAAATTGCAGAGTTGTAAACATGAACGTCTCTAAATTCTTTTTTGGGTGGTAAATTATTGAACAAAACTATCAACTTATCCCCCATTCCAGCTCTTCCCAACAGGGGAAACAAAACCGAACAAGCACGAGGAGTAACAAGTGAAGGTTCCTGCAGACCCATCCATTCAAAGAAGTACAAGCAAGACAAGAAAAGGCCCTCTTGACCCATCAAACCCAACAACTCCACGCACTCTTCCTCACCAAGCCTCCCTTCAAAATCTCCCAACGCCTCCCCAATGGTCAAATTCTGCGGCAAACTCCTGGCAATTTGCAAAATTTCTCTCACAACACCCTCATGAAATGTGCTTGAGTTTAAATCAACGGAACCCATTTGCTGCTTTCCTCCTTCGAGCAATTCTTCGGTATCAGACCCAATTTTACCTTCATCTTCAAAATCGATATCGGCAGCTAGATGCCATGAAGAGTGCCGGTTCTTTTGGAGGGACATTCGGCCTTCTCGTGGAGGGTCTTCGGTAGAAGTGCGAGACTTGAAGAATCTGATAAGTGGGTCACTTTCTTCATCCTCTTCTTGGGGTTGAGGGACATCAACCGCATCATCTTCGTCTTCGTCAGCATCTTGGAGAAAGGGGAGGAAAATTGGGGGAGAAGACTGAGAAGAGGGTTGCACAGCACGTAGAGAGAGAAGTCTGGAGGTTTTAGAATGCAGAAAAAGATTAGGTTTAGAAAAAGAAAGGTAGCTGAAACGTTGAATTGGAATGACTGAAAACGAAGCAGGGACTTGATGGTTTATGACAACCATGGTTCGCAGTTTGGAAAGGTTCGCCAGTGCTGCTCACTTCAGTTGAGCTCAAATTGACAAACAAGCTAATGTTTAGTGGTTGTCTTTTTAAGTGCGTCTCGTGTAAGCCTAGTTTTTAATTGGAAGGCAAAAGGTGATGTGTTGAAAACAGATTACCCATTTATGATGTATTTATGTGTATGCCACAACACACATGATTATTATTATTTTTATATATTTAAATAAGCATAAAATTAACAATTACAAAATATTACACAATTTCTACATATTTTAAGCAATTTTCTCTCAACTTCAAGATAAATGCATATAAAAAATTGATCATCTAATAAAAAATTACTATATGAACTTAACTTTCGCAATGACTATCTTCACCCACCCTTAAAACAAATAAATACCATCCGATGAGGAGTATTGAAAAAATATTAGAACAAATTTTGTCTCATCACTTCTACCTTGCTTTTTATTTTTGAAAAATTATCAAAAATAATATTCCTAAAATTCATAGTAACAAAATTAACACTCTAATAGTAATGAACGTAAAATATCAAACGTTTAATATTAAACGTGTCTAAATTATCGTCGTTCAATTCTAATTGGATGGGTGTTCAAAGAAAAATGACATATTAGTCATTTTTTTAATTGTGAAAATATAAATTTGAACACAAAGGATACTAGTTTTGTTATTAAAAGTTTTAAAGAGTGTTATTTTTATTATTTTTCTATTTTTTATCTTTAGTCAATTTTTATTAAAAACTAAATATGTGTTAAAAAATAACACATATTTGAATACATTTTTAAAAATAATATACATAATCTAAAACATTTTAGATGCGTTTATCAGTGCTCTGGACCTCTCCTCATAGACTTCTCTTGTTCCCGTCTCTAATTCACATCTTTTTTTAACAGCATGCACGTTAAATTTATCTAATTCTATAAAAAGTTGAGCACTTTTACAATACGTGTCAAATGTAAGCAAATTAACATTAATAACTTGGCCTGTATTTGAGATAAATGAAAGACAATGTGTTATTATCGTTTAGCCTAAGTGACACGTATTAGTCCTTAAAAAAAATTATACATAATTAAAATATATATGTATATTTTTGTATTAGAAAAGAATTCGAATGCTTTTATATATAAGATGGACCTAAACTTAGATATTTTAATTAATAACGAAAAAGAAAATGTCAAATTATCTTGCCTTGCTTCCACGTTAAGATCCTCGGTCACAATAGAGCTACTCTGTCTTCCTATTGACTCAACCATTTTATCTGTTTTTTGTTTTCTCTTGCCATCAAAATTTATTATTTTATCCCCTTTGCTTCAAACACAAAGTAGTCATACAATTCTCTAACTTCAAATATTGTACACTCTAATCTCTATTACTACCATTCAACCTGAGCTATCACACATAACGTGGTATCTTTACCAACCCTTTACAACGTACTCATAATATATATATATTTTTTCAATTAGAAAACAGACATAAACTATAATCACGAAAAAAATAATAATAATAAAATTAGCATCTTTAAAATTTATAAAAATAAATATATCATTCCTTATATTCAAATCATATATTTCTATAATTAAAAATGACTTATATATAATTTTTTTTTCTTATAATTGAACATCGTTTAAATTAAATTGCGATAATTTAGACCCATTTAATGTTGAACGTTCAATATTACTCGTTTAATGTTGAACGTTCAATATTACTCGTTTAATATTGAACGTTCAATAGTGCTTTATAAATTTTACGGGTATTTGTTTTAGTAATTTTTCAATAAAAAAATCTAAAAAAATACAGGTCTGTCATAGATATTTCTCATAAGATTTACATAATTCTTTCTAGTCCTGCGGCAGTATAGAAAAAAAAATCTACATTTAGACTAATTCAGACCATCAATTAAGGAAAATAACGACCAATAAAATAACTAAATGTGTATTTAACTAACAAATAAAGCTCATATTCTTTGATTGCATGAAATATTTGTATATATTCAGCCCCATTTACTTTTTCATACACTCTTCATGTCTCTCCTATTCATCACCATATTAATATTGGCTGCTTAGGCAACAAAAGAAGAATAATTTATCTAAATAGCTTCAAATCTGATTAAAAGTTAAATTTTTCAAAACTAGCAATAATAAGATCAAAACTGTGCATTTTAGTTATATCAAAATTAGATAAATTACATAAATTTCCTTTCACTCTAATTCATACAACTAACATCTGGTTAAATTCTTCGCTCAAATAAGATTAATTTCCTCTTCTCATCATTATGATATTTCTTCTTATGGAAAGCTTAATTCTAAAATTCACAGCAAACCACCTCTGCTTCTTGAAATTACAATCTGTCTAATAACTAACCCAACCACCAAACCACTTGCATTACTAATCAGGACTGGCTTCCAACCAAAAACAAATACAGAGCCTGAGTCCTATATTAATACGTAATGGAAGCTGTAACTATTAAGAGATTTGTTAATTAAATCTCAAGCAATGGGTTACTGCTAAGGAAGGCACATTAACCCAAAATCTAAAATATATTCACAATCCCATAAGTTTCGATCGACAAGAATAATAAAAAATTCATGACAAACCATGCACTTTGTCAATTACGCATGTTATCGTTAAACATAAGTTTAGTTGAACTCATAAAGAATGTGAAGTCAAGATAATAAACTAAACACTACTAATTGTATATTAGTTTTGCATAATTAAGGTTGGCTTAAATCACCCTGTAAATTAATAATTGGATTCACATCTCCCATATTGTCCATAATTTTCTGGTATATATATCTGTTCTAGGTATAGAGAAAATCTCTTGGTGATTTCTTCACTTGTGGAAGAAAATTACTTGTTTACATAGTATATAAATTTATTTACATACTATGTAAACTGATTTACATAGTATGCAAATAGATTTACATACTATGTAAACATATGTAAATCAATTTTCTAGCAAACTTAAGCTACAGTTTTCTTGCCTCGAAAAAATGAAAACAACTCTAGTCTTTCTTCTTTATCTACAAATTGCTTTCTTCTTTTTTCTAATCTCAGAAGCGAAATTAAGCATCATTGAGCCTCAAACTGCAAAGTCCTTCAACATTAGCTCCTTTCAGGTAACACCCCCTGAATGTTTTACATGAAGCAAAATAGACTAGAGTTTTTTTTTATTCTTTTTTCTGACTAATATTCCATAAATACGTTTTCAAATTAGAACGTTGTTTCTAATAATATACGTTTCTAACTTTTCCATCAATGTTTTTCATTTCGCCTACACAGGAGAATGTAGGGAATTGTTCATACTCTGTGGTCATAAACACAAGCTGCTCCTCACCTATTTTCTCTCATTATGATATTTCTTCTTATGGAAAGCTTAATTCTAAAATTCACAGCAAACCACCTCTGCTTCTTGAAATTACAATCTGTCTAATAACTAACCCAACCACCAAACCACTTGCATTACTAATCAGGACTGGCTTCCAACCAAAAACAAATACAGAGCCTGAGTCCTATATTAATACGTAATGGAAGCTGTAACTATTAAGAGATTTGTTAATTAAATCTCAAGCAATGGGTTACTGCTAAGGAAGGCACATTAACCCAAAATCTAAAATATATTCACAATCCCATAAGTTTCGATCGACAAGAATAATAAAAAATTCATGACAAACCATGCACTTTGTCAATTACGCATGTTATCGTTAAACATAAGTTTAGTTGAACTCATAAAGAATGTGAAGTCAAGATAATAAACTAAACACTACTAATTGTATATTAGTTTTGCATAATTAAGGTTGGCTTAAATCACCCTGTAAATTAATAATTGGATTCACATCTCCCATATTGTCCATAATTTTCTGGTATATATATCTGTTCTAGGTATAGAGAAAATCTCTTGGTGATTTCTTCACTTGTGGAAGAAAATTACTTGTTTACATAGTATATAAATTTATTTACATACTATGTAAACTGATTTACATAGTATGCAAATAGATTTACATACTATGTAAACATATGTAAATCAATTTTCTAGCAAACTTAAGCTACAGTTTTCTTGCCTCGAAAAAATGAAAACAACTCTAGTCTTTCTTCTTTATCTACAAATTGCTTTCTTCTTTTTTCTAATCTCAGAAGCGAAATTAAGCATCATTGAGCCTCAAACTGCAAAGTCCTTCAACATTAGCTCCTTTCAGGTAACACCCCCTGAATGTTTTACATGAAGCAAAATAGACTAGAGTTTTTTTTTATTCTTTTTTCTGACTAATATTCCATAAATACGTTTTCAAATTAGAACGTTGTTTCTAATAATATACGTTTCTAACTTTTCCATCAATGTTTTTCATTTCGCCTACACAGGAGAATGTAGGGAATTGTTCATACTCTGTGGTCATAAACACAAGCTGCTCCTCACCTATTTTCTCTCGTGATCAAATTAGTTTTGCTTTTGGAGATGCTAATGGCAATCAGGTACTCTCTCTCTCTCTCTCTCTTTTCCCTATGTGTTTTACATTTAATTTACATAGTATGTAAACCAATTTATATAGTATGTAAATCTATTTACATAGTATATGTATACTCTGTTTTGCCTAGCAAAAACAGAGTATCTCAAAAGTTATCACTATATGCTCTACATATGCAAAATCTAAATTAATTCAATATAAATCTCCAAAATCTAAATCACTAACTACATCAGCTCTCTCTCTCTCTCTCTATATATATATATATATATATTATTCGGATGGAATAACTTCGTTCTTTCCTACAGATAGATTCACCATTGCATTTGTTAAGCTAGCTTCGACATTCTCTGAAAGAAGTTGGTTTCGCTCAAGAGAATAACCATCAGCAGCACCCTTCGCAATCTACACCATAAAAGACAAAAGCGTAATTTTTCTTCTTCCAAACGACGACGCACAGTGAGAAAAGTAAAAACTGTTGTTCCGTCAAAAAAGCTACTACATCAGGTCAATAATTCAACAAAAGAGGCAATCACTCCCTTTTCCACCAGGTCCAAGACCATGGCCCATCATCGAAAACTTGGCTAATTTGGGCCCTTCTCCACACCACTGCAAAAATAGCATAAATTTTATTTGTAAATTAGTATTTTCATAACTAGTAAAATCAGTACTAAAATTATGCGTTTTTGTTACCCATAATTTATGAAGATTACATAAATATCCTTTAGATATAACAAACAACTACAAATAAACTATATAACATATCTGACGTGCTATTCTATATTCACCATCTCTCTTTTTTATGTGATGAACAGAATCAACTGAATTAGCATATGTATTTTACGTGAGGGATTAATTTTCACACGATACTGTCTCGCAACAAAAGATTGATTTCGTAAACAGGAAGAAAAACATATTCTACAATTTTTGCAGGAATTATGATCCAAAATCTGGCAGAGACAAATTCAACTAGTAAGAATCATACACTTCTTACATTTGTAAAAATTGAATATATATATAATCCATGCAATAATTTTCTTCTAACAATACCTTCCTATGTTAATCTGCTTCCCATTCAATAATCATGTATCAAAGATCATGCATTGCAGGTATTCGAGGTATGTAACGCTTGTTACATACATGTTACTCTTATATACAAATTGGTATGTATCACAGTTTATATACTATGTAAATAGTTTACAAACCATGTTGCAGTTTGCATTTCTGTTTGCAAACATGTATATATACTATTTAAATAGTATGTAAACTATGTTACATACTATGTAACTTATTTACATACATGTTACTAAATTATACATGTTACTCTTGTATGCAACAGATTATATAGTGCTATCATGTACATGTATGTAACACATTTTGTTTTGGCTGTTATACAACAGTTTACATAATATGTAAACTATTTACATACTATGTGTACTGTTTACATAGTATGCAAACTGGTATGTAACACAGTTTACATACTATGTAAATAGTTTACAAAACATGTTGCAATTTGCATTTTTGTTTGCAAACAGTTATTTATACTATTTATATAGTATATAAACAGTTACATACCAGTTTGCATACTATATAAACATAAGTTATATAGTATGTAACATATTTACATACATGTTTTATACCTATCTTTGTAATATACAACAGGTGACCTAAAGTTTGGAACATTACTTATCCATAGTGAAAAATGGATATTTGAAAATGGAGAAGAAACGTATGTAAATAGCATTCCAAAGGGAATATGTATAAGAAAGGATGTGACCATGTTACAATTGAAATAAATATGTTCTGCTTTACACTATGAAGGAGATGTTAATATCAAAATGAAGTATAAGAGTATTCATATAGCTTAACCATTAGGGTAATAGGAATGTGGAATACTTCTTAAAAGTTAATATAAGCTAACAATCTAAGGAATATAACAAATTGTATTAATACATACAAAAAAGCAATCACCCTAATATGAGATAAGTTTAACTACAAGTGCAGAATTTACAACTGCAGATACGAATACAAAAATTGAAACTGACTCAACAACAAATTCAGAAGATGATGAAAGCTTATATAATAAGAAAGTGTATAAAAGTAAAGAAGAGCTCAAGTTATATGTCTCAACATTGGCTATAAATAGAAAATTTCATTACAAAGTTAGCAATTCCAACAAGAAAACCAGAAGAATGAAATACAAGGATAATAGGAGTGAATGGAAGCTTACAGTAAACAAAATCGATGAATTTAATGCATTCAAGATAACAACTTATGTCGGAGATCATACATGTTCACAAACTTACAAAGATCAAAGTGAAAAACATGCTATTTATAAATACGTAGCTGAAAACATCAAAGATATTTACCGAGATACCAGTCGACAATTAAGACCTAAAGATATCATTTTTGACATCAAGAGCAAAATTGGTGTGTAAATCACATTCAAGAGGGTAATCATGGAAAAAAGAGAAGCAATAAGAAATGTTAGGGGCGATCCAAAAAATTCATACATGAAACTTCCTGGGTTCTTCTACACGTTGGAAGAAGCTATCCAAAGTTCTTGCACAGAGATAAAAACAAATATTGACTCCAACTTTCGATACGGATTCATAACAATAGGTGTATGCATTAATGGGTTCATCAATTATATGAGACCTATAATAATAATAGATGAAACATTTTTAAAGGAAAAATAAGGAGGAGTATTACTTGTTGCTGTAACAAAGGATGAGAACAATCAGGTATGAGATTACATGTATTCCATGTTTAATATTATTTTATTTTTACTATGAGTATGTAAACACAATTTACATAGTATGTATATAATTTACATATAACAAACAATTTTCATAGTATGTAATATGGTATTATGTCATTTTGATACCATGTTTGCTTAGGATTCGTGTCTTAGCTTGAGCATGTATCACATAATACATATAAGATACAATGTACGTAACACAATTTACAAATAAAAATCACAATACATATCTACAGTATGTTAATAGTTAAATATATTATGTAATGCAGATTTATCCAATTGCATTTGGAGTAGTAGATGGAAAAACCACAAAAACATGAAAATAGTTCTTTAGAAGACTAAAAATGCTTATTGGAGAAGGGAAAACTAGTCATGGTCTTAGACATAAATCTAGTAATAAAATCATCAATCAATATTGTATTTGAAAACAAGGCACATCATTGTTATTGTTACTATCACAAAAAATAAAACCTTGTGACTAACTTCCATAACAAAGCAGTTAACAAATACTTCACGCTAGCAACTTATGCCTACAATGAAGATAAGTTCAACAAAAATGCAAATATGATCTATGAGGCATCCAAAGGAGCAATGAAATACTAACTAAAAGCTGATTTGTCAACATGGGTAAGGATCAAATGTCCAACACCAATAACAAGGTATGATTTCATGATATCAAACAACGCTGAACACATAAATTCAGTTTGAGACATGCTAGAAATGCCCTTGTTACATACTTATTGGGAGAAGTACGAGATATGATTTAAAATTGACTTGCAAAAAGAAGAATAGCTGCAGCAGAAATGAGGATACTTACAAAATGAGTAGAAGATAAGATTGCAAAAAGAAAAATCAAAGCAGAACAAATGCAAGTGGTTAACATTAGCAACTGTATATCACAAGTCAAAATAGACAATGATAGTTACATTGTACACCTTGAAATTAAAACATGTAGTTGTGGTAAGTTTCAAGCACTACAAATACCTTGTACACATACAATTGCAACATGCATGTTGAGGAAGCAACCAATAAAATTCATATGCTCAATATACTATCACACAAGCACCTTGCAACTTACTTATGAAACTTCAATATATTCAATAGAACACAAAAGCAAATGGAACTTACCAACTTTAGTAAGAGATGTCTTAATGTTGGCACTAGTTATAAAGGCAAGTGATGGCATGTCACAAGAGAAATCAATAGGAAGGTTAAGGAAAAAAAGAATGTCCTCATTTGGTGAGTTTCAAGAATTGAAAAAGGCAGCCAAAAGAAACAAGTCTAAAAAAACAACAAATAACAAATAAGACTTTACATTTTATTTTAAGTTATAATATTACTCAACGAGTATTACATATATTTTAAAACTATGTAATAAATTTTTACCTTACGTGATACTATGATTTCAATTTCTTCTTTACACGATACATTTTACATTTTTTTTTATTAAAAAGTTATATTATTATTAATTATAATAATAAATAAGTATTTTATTACATACTTCATACTATGTATGTAATTTATGTTACATAATACTATAAGTATGTAAACGTGAAAGCAAGTGAAACACAATTTACCTATTTTGCATACAATATTGCATAGTATGTAACCTAATTACATAGTATGTGACACAGTTTACATAGTATGTTAAATAGTTTACATAGTATATAAACTGTGTTACATACATAGTATCTTATATATTTTTTGTATTACATACTCAAGCCAAGATACGAATTCTAAGTAACATGACATAATACCATATAATCAACATTTTGAACATTACATGGTGGATGTATGTAACGCTTATTACATACTTAAGCTAAGACACAAATACTAAGAAAACATGGTACTAACATGACATAATACCATATAATCAACATTTTGAACCGTATATCACAAGTCATTATAAAAAATGATATTTACATTATAGAGCTTGAAACTAAAACTTGTAGTTGTGGGAAATTTCAAGCACTACGAATACCTTGTAAACATGTATGGTATCTTATATGTAATTTGTGTTATATAATACCATGAATATGTAAACACAAAAGCAAGTGGAACACAGTTTACCTATTTTGCATACTGTGTTACATACTATGTAACCTAATTACATAGTATGTAACACAGTTAACATAGTATGTTATATAGTTTATATAGTATGTAAACTGTGTTACATACATGGTATCATATATGTTTTATGTATTATATACTCGAGCCAAGATACGAATCCTAAGCAAAAGTGGTACCAACATGACATAATATCATATAATCAACATTTTGAGCCTTACATGGCGGGTGAATGTAACACTTATTACATACAAGTTCAAAATATGTTGTCTTTTGTCCTTCAACACAGTAAATTATATACAACATTATCCACGAATGAAATTAAGATATAATATATATTTCAAATGAATATTATCATTACATAAAATAAATATGCTGGATCTAGCATCCATCATTACAAATAAACTGGATACTATACCTACTTCTAATTTTTATAATAGGAATAGAACCAATCATATCCAGTGTCCATCCACGAATAAGAAATTTCACAAACTTCAAGCACCATAGTCATGACTACATATTTAAAAAACGAGTAAACAAACAGCATTAGAAGTTCAAAATTAAAAAACAAACAAAGTATAAGTATTTACTTGTTAGTTTGCTTGGGAACACCCTCAACAACAAAAATAGGCCAAGTTACATAAGGATCATGTTAACAATCTTTGCCATAACCATAGTATCCATCATATACAGCAAAATAGGAATAACAACTCCTATATGAGTACATTTTTCTTTCACATTGGATATGTTCAATAAATCATAAATTTTAATAATTTTTTTATCTAAACAAATTACACAACACACCCAATGATCACCATCAACATTGACTGGAACATATAACTTCTCTAATTCATTCCAGTCCTCAGCCCAACCAAAGAAGGTGCACCAGTAGCAAACTCAAATAAAAATTGGTCAGGATTAATTACAATAGACCGTGGATTTTCTTCACTCAGAAACTAATCTCGAACATTCCTCCTACAAAAAAAAATCAACATCATTTACATACTCATAGTGAGTATGTAAACAGATATGTAAACTGTTACATACATGATCTCTTATATGTAAACTGTGTTACATACTGACCATGATATGTAAACTATGTAACATACATAATCTCTGATATGTAAACTGTGTTACATACTCAAGGTGAGTATGTAACACAGTTTACATACTATGTAAGATATTACATACACTGAACAATGCCAAAAAAAGATTATAAATCATACACTGAACAATATCTCTAAAGTAGTATAGAGCTTCAAACCAAAAGTGTCTTGATACCTAGCCTTCCATGCTCGAATCTTATATAAAATGACATCCATATGTAGCGACAAAGCCGATAAATTCATAAGTAAAATATACTATAAAATAAATAAAGTAAATGCTATAAAATATATTAGTTGACAACAAATTACTAAATAGGTTAAAAATGAAACATTTAAAACTTACTGTACTATGTAAGTTTCCAGCTCCACTTTTCAATGGGGCAAAGAAATACTCCTTACCAACAGCCAAGTAATGATATTGAAGCTTAATAGGTTTACTATAAATAAGAGCAAAAATTAAAAAAGCTGTCAAAAGTCTAAAAATAATAATAATGCCAACAATATAAATAAATGAATAAATATACATACGGTGACTGTCTCCTAATCTAATTCGTAAAATTCTTTTCCCAATCAACAAGTAATGGTTGATATGAGCAAGACGGACGCTCCAAAATTTCATCATCATCACATATATTTGAAACCTAAGTTGAAGTAGCGACACATCTAACTGAATCATCAACACCAACTTCAAGTCTGCTATATGCAAGATGAATATCCTTCTTATCAAGGCACAAATATGGACTACAAATAGCTTTTAAAGGTTTAATTTTTCTCTTATCTCTCTCCATTACAAAACTATATATAGGTTTTGAACAATGAATTATAGGATCAAACCTTAATTTAGAACTAGATCTATACAATTCTAAAAAATGATCTAACTAATCAAGAGTATCGCTATCAAAATTGAGGTTAGAAGAAACTGATGGAAATTTGGTCACAACAATATGAGAAGACGTAAATTCTACCCCAAGATTGAAGGAAACCCTATCTACATCATTTGCTTTCCTAACCTTCCCATACATATTAGACTTTTTAGGAAGGGTAGGTGTAAAACAGACATTTTGATAGAGACCTACTGGCCTGGTTGTCCGCAGTGACTCCAAACAACCAAATTTACAAAATGTAATTAGTTACATAAATATTTGAATTAATTATAAGCTTAAACACTAAAAAAAAAAAAAACAAATCGACTGAGATAATTTTGAAGCAAACAGATTCATATTTGCATGCACACCATCAAGAAGTTGTTCTTGACGGCGAAACTTCTCATCAATATATGCTTGCTATTTCTCAACCTTTTCATCAATATATGATTTCTGCTTCTCATCAATATAAGATACCATCTTTTCGAACAAGTTGTCTAAGCCATTTGAATTATCCTTTAAATCTTCATCAATAGGTTCATAATTATCTTTCAAACAATCCAATTTTTGCTTCAACAATGACTCATCAACTAATTATTCTTAGGATTCATCCCTTCAATTTTGGCACATAATAATGTTGTCAAAATAAACAGCTTCAACGTGGGAGATGAGATCTAAAATAAGGAGCATTGTCGTGTGACACAACAATTTTTACACGAACCTACAAATAACAAAAATAATAACTAAACATAAACTACAACATGTAATTCGTGTTACATATACCCACTATGAGTATTCCACATCCCTATGTAAACCATGTTTACATACATGTAAACTGTTGTATGTAAACTGTGTTACATGCTATGCAAATTGAATCCATGCTATTTTTGCCACTTACTTTAAAAAGTTACATACTCATTTAATCCATATATGTAACCATAAAATAAAAATTCTATCCATAAATCTACAAAATAGGTTAACAAATTATTACCTGATATGGCTTATTGAGGATGGCTTGCACAGTGCCAAAATCAGAAGTAAGTGTTGATGACCACCTCAGCATTGTGGGGAAACGATCATTCAAACAGATAGCCAAGTCTTTTGCAATCTCAGGAATGACATCATAGATCCAAACTTGAAATGCTAAACTTAAACCAACTATTTGATAGCGGATCCTCCCATCCTCCTCTGATTTTAGCAAGTTGTGCATCTTCTTCTCAACCAACGCATTGGCAACCAGACGCTTATGGATATAATCTTTTCTCACACTGTCAAAAAGATAGTTGAATATCACATTATTCCAGGGATAACTATTAAATTTATCTCAATTGGAAGCTAACAACAAAGCTTTTGCAGACTGAGGATTTGGCTTTTTAATACTTCAAACTAAAAACTCCAAATATTGAATAAATGTATATGTATCAAAATATTTCTTAATAAACGATGTAAACCCTTGGTCAACATCACATGACTCATCATCATTCAACATAAGCAACCTGGTTGCCATCCAAAATTCTGTTCTTGAAAACCTAATAACCTTGTAATTGATCCTGAACCATATCTCCTTAACAGACTTGCATGGCAAGAATCTTTTGAGAAGGAGAAAGTGAATAAGCTGCCCATTAAATTTGCAGATATGTAAATTGAAAAAATTTCATAAACAAATCCTTTTTTTCTTCATTCAAAACACTCTTTATACGAGATATAATATTATATGGTTGTAAACTACAGCCACAACGTATTGAAAAAACTTCTTCGGGGGACAACAAATTGGGAAACGATCTGTTGCCTTCAAGAAATAAAGCCTCCAAAAACAAAACTTATGCATTAAATTACATACTGTACAAACATGTATGTAAACTGTAACATTTTTGTGTAAACATAACTGTTTACATAGTATGTAAACTAATTATATACTATACAAACATGTATGTAAACTATTTACATACTATGTAATTAGTTTACATACTATGTAAACTAATTACATAGTATATTACATACTATCTACTCTATTCCATAACTGCCAAAACAAGCAGAAGAAAAAAGAGAAAATTATTAAACCTCGTTTAAATCATCACTAACTTCATGACAAGACTTCTTAGTGAAAGGAGAATCCAATTTCCTCTTAAACATCCTATAACATTGCAAAAAAATGATGAACTAATACAATACAAACAAAGATAACAAAAACATTACAAAATAAAACTTGTTTTACAATAAAGTACAAATGAAGAACATCAAAAATGTTCTGATTACGAAACAAACAGCGATTGAAAAATAAACAAAACAAAAGAACAAAGACGCAAAACAATAACAAAAACAAACATAATACAAACTTGATTGTGATATTACAGAGCAAAATGGAAAGCAAAAACAAAAGCGAAAACAAGAAGAAGACGAAGGACATAGAGGAGAAATGTGGTTATGTATTTTAATAACTAAACTTGTTTCGTGTGAGAGGGGAAAATCGCTCGTATGATTAAAAACTCAAAGGGTTAAAATCGTAAAATAAGATAATGCAAACGTTGTATATTGTTTTTTGGGCTAATTGTTGATTTTTTCAAATCTTACTTTACGACACCATTTGTGTTATCTTATTTTATGGTTTTAACCCTCTGGGTTTTTAATCATAACGACCCGTTTTCCCCTCCCACACGAAACAGGTTTAGTTGTCGAAACACATAACCACGTTTCTCCTTTACGCCCTTTCGTCTACTTCTGGTTTTTGCATTTCCATTTCACTTTTGTTTTTGCTTTCCATTTCGCTCTGTAATATCACAATCAGGTTTGTATTATGTTTGTTTTCGTTATTGTTTTACGTCTTCTATCTTTTATTTGGTTTATTTTTCAATCGCTGTTGGTTTCGTAATCAGAACATTTTTTATGTTCTTCATTTGTGCTTTACATGTACTTTACTGTAAAACAAGTTTTATTTAGTTTTATTTTGTGATGTTTTTGTTGTTATTTTTGTTTGTGTTGTATTAGTTCATATTTTTTTGTAATGTTATAGGATATCTAAGAAGAAATTGGATTCTTTTTTCAATAAAAAGTCTCATCAATGTTATAGTATGTCTAAGAGAAAATTGGATTCTCTTTTCACTAAGAAGTCTCGTCATGGAGTTAGTGATAATTTGAACAAGGTTTAATAATTTTTCTCTTTTTTCTTCTGTTTGTTTTGACAGTTATGGAACAGAGTAGATAGTATGTAACCTATTTACATAGTATGTAAACTATGTTACATAATATGTAAATAGTTTATATACTATCTAATTAGTATAGTATGTAATATACTATGTAAATAGTATGTTTGTATAGTATGTAATTAGTTTACATACTATGTAAATAAGTTACATACTTATTTACATACATGTTATAGTTAACATACATGTTTGTATAGTATGTAATTAGTTTACATACTATGTAAACAATTATGTTTACACAGAAATGTTACAGTTTACATACATATTTGTATAGTATGTAATTTAGTGCATAAGTTGTTTTGGTTTTGGAGACTTCATTTCTTGAAGGCAACAGATCGTTTCCCAATTTGTTGTCCCCCAAAGAGGTTTTTTCAATACGTTGTGGCTGTAGTTCACAACCACATAATGTTATATCTCGTATAAAGAATGTTCTGAATGAAGAACAAAAGGATTTGTTTATGCAATCTTGTTTATGAATTTTTTTCAATTTACCTGCCAGCACATTTAGTGGGCAGCTTATTCACTCTCTCCTCCTCAAAAGATTCTTGTCATGCAAATCTGTTAAGGAGATATGGTTCAAGATCAATTACAAGGGTATCAGGTTTTCAAGAACATAATTTTGGGTGGCGACCGGATTGCATCGTTTATGAAGAAATATTTTGGTACATATACATCCATTCAATATTTGGAGTTTTTGGTTGGATGCATTGGAAAGCCAAATCCACAATCTGAGAGTAAGAGGAAGAAAAAACTATGCAAAAGTATTGTGGTTGTTGGTGAATCTCCTCTTAAGAATAGACATTCTGATTTTAATTTTGTTTATGTTTGCCCTGATGATGCAGTTATGATATACCTTATATATTTTTTGGAGTGTGGTTTAATCAAAAGGCTTAAAAGGCTTTCCATATCTAGGGAAGCTTTGTTATTAGCTTCCAATTGGGATAAATTTAATAGTTATCCCTGAGGTGATGTGTTATTCAACTATCTTTTTGATAGTATGAGGAAAGATTATATCCATATACGTTTGGTTGCCAATGCGTTGGTTGAGAAAAAGATGCACAACCTGCTAAAATTAGGGAAAGATGAGAGGATCCGCTCTCAAATAATTGGTTTAAGTTTAGCATTCTAAGTTTAGATCTATGATGTCATTCCTGAGATTGCAAAGGACATGGCTATCTATTTGAATGATCGTTTCCCCACAATGTTGAGGTGGTCATCAACACTTACTTCTGATTTTGGCACTGTGCAAGTCATCCTCAATAAGTCATATCAGATAATAATTTGTTAACCTATTTTGTAGATTTAAGCATAGAATTTTTATTTTATTGTTACATAAATGATTAAATGAGTATATAACTTTTTAAAGTAAGCAGCAAAAATAGCATGGATTCAATTTGCATAGTATGTAACATAGTTTACATACTGTATAAATAGTTCACATACAACAATTTACATAGGTTACATGTATGTAAACACAGTTTACATACTATGTAAACTAATTACATAAGAATTTGAAATACTCATGGTGGGTGTATTTAACACGAATTATATTTAGTAGTTTATGTTTAGTTATGTTTTTAGTTATTATTTTTGTTATTTGTAGGTTCGAGTGAACACTGTTCTGTCACACGACAATGTTCTTTGTTTTAGATCTCTTCTCTCCCACGTTGAAGTTGTTTATTTTGACGACATTGTTATGTGCTAAAGTTAGAGGGATGAATCCAAGAACAACCAGTTGATGAGTCATTGTTGCAGCAAAAATTGGATTGTTTAAAAGATAATTATGAATCTGTTGATGAAGGTTTAAAGGATAATTCAGATGGCTTAGACAGGTTGTTGGGAAAGATGATATCTTATATTGATGAGAAGTTTGAGAAACAGAAATCATATATTGATAAGAAGTTTGAGAAACAGCAAGCATATATGGATGAGAAGTTTCGCCGTCAAGAACAACTTCTTGATGGTTTGCTTGCAAATATAAATTTGTTTGTTTCAAAATTATCTCAGTCGGTATGTTTTTTTATTAGTGTTTGAGCATACAACTAATTTAAATATTTATGTAACTAATTACATTTTTTAAATTTGGTTGTTTGGAGTCACTGCGAACAACCAAGCCTAGTAGGTCTCCATCAAATGTCTGTTTTACACCTATCCCTCTTAAAAAGTCTGATATGAATGGAAAGGCAAGGAAAGCAGATGATGTACATAGACCTTCTTTCGATCTTGGGGTAGAATTTGCATCTTCTTATATTGTTTTGACCAAATCTCCATCAGTTTCTTCTAACTCCAATTTTGATAGCGATACTCTTGATTAGTTAGATCATTTTTCAGAATTGTATAGATCTAGTTCTAAATTAAGGTTTGATCCTATAATTCATTGTTCAAAACGTATATATAGTTTTGTAATTGAGATAGATAAGAGAAAAATTAAACCTTTAAGAGCTATTTGTAATTCAGATTTGTGCCCTGATAAGAAAGGTATTCCTCTTGCATATGGCAGACTTGAAGCTGGTGTTAATGATTCAGTTAGATGTGTCACACTTCAGCTTAGGTTTCATATATATGTGATGATGATGAAATTTTGGAGGGTCCGTCTTGTTCATATCAACCATTACCTGTTGAATGGGAAAAGAATTTTACGAATTAGATCAGGAAACAGTCACCGTATGTATATTTATTCATTTATTTTTACTGTTGGCATTATTATTATTTTTAGACCTTTGACAGTTTTTTTAATTTTTGCTCTTATTTGTAGTAAACTTATTAAGTTTCAGTATCGTTACTTGGCTATTAGTAAGGAGTATTTCTTTGCCCCATTAACAAGTGAAGTTAGAAACTTACATAATACAGTAAGTTTTAAATGTTTCATTTTTAACTTATTCAATAATTTGTTGTCAACCAATATATTTTATAGCATTTACTTTATTTATTTTATAGTATATTTTACTCATGAATTTACTGACTTTGTCGCAGCATATGGATGTCATTTTATATGAGATTCGAGCATAGAAGACTAGGTATCAAGACACTTTTGGTTTGAAGCCCTATATTACTTTAGAAACATTATTCAGTGTATGATTTATAATTTTTTTTGCATTGTTCAGTGTATGTAATATCTTACATAGTATGTAAACTGTGTTACATACTCACCTTGAGTATGTAACAAAGTTTACATATCAGAGATCATGTATGTTACATAGTTTACATATCATGGTGAGTATATAACACAGTTTACATATAAGATATCATGTATGTAATAGTCTACATATCAAATTACATTCTCACCAGGAGTATGTAACTAATGTTGATTGAAAGTTGATGTTTTTTTAGGAGGAATGTTCGAGATTAGTTTCTGAGTGTGAAGGAAATATACGGTCTATGGTAATTAATCCTGACCAATATTTATTTGAGTTTGCTATTGGTGCACCTTCTTTGGTTGAGCTGTAGGCTGAGGACTGGAAGGAATTAGGAAAGTTATATGTTCCAGTCAATATTGATGGTAACCATTGGGTGTGTTGTGTAATTTATTTAAATAAAAGATTTATTAAAATTTATGATTTATTGAATATACCCAATGTGAAAGAAAAATGTAGTCGTATAGGAGTTGTTATTCTAATTTTACTATATACGATTGGATACCATGGTTATGGCAAATATTGTCAGCCTGATCCTTATGTAGCTTGGCCTATTTTTATTGTTGAGGGTTTTCCCAAGCAAATTAACAAGTAAATACTTATACTTTGTCTGTTTTTTAATTTTGAACTTTTGATACTGTTTGTTTACTCATTTTTTAAATGTGCAGTCATGACTGTGATGTTTGGTGCTTGAAGTTTGTGGAATTTCTTATTCGTGAATGGACACTAGATATGATTAGTTCTATTCCTATTGTTAAAATTAGAAGTAACAATTGCATTCAGTTTATTTGTAATAATGTTATGCTAGATCCAGCATATTAATTTTAAGTAATTTCAATATTCATTTAAAATATGTAAACTGTTGTTCTATTCCTCAAATTGTTGGCCAAAAGTTACATAGTATGTAAACTGGTATGTAACACAGTTTACATACTATGTAAATAATATTAATAACTGTTTGCAAATAGGAATGCAAACTGTAACATGGTTTGTAAACTATTTACATAATATGTAAACTGTTGTATAACAGCCAAAACAAAATGTGTTACATACATGTACACAATAAAACTATCTAATCTATTGCATATGATTACATACAAGAGTAGCAGGTATGTAACAAGCATTACATACCTCGAATATAATTTTATATGAAAGCGTTACATTTCTCGAATAATTTAGTAACAGGTATGCTCTATTATAAAACAAGTATGTAAATAGGTTACATACTATGTAACAAAAGTTATATAGTATGCAAACTAATATGTAACACAGTTTACATACTATGTAAATAATATACATAACTGTTTGTAAATATGAATGCAAACTGCAACATAGTATGTAAACTGTGTTACATACTAGTTTGCATTTTACATACTATGTAAATTACATGGTATGTAAATTGTTTATAACAGCTGAAACAAAATGTGTTACATACATGTACACAATAACACTATTTAATCTGTTGCATATGTTTACATACAAGAGCAACAGGTATGTAACAAGTGTTACATACCTCGAATATAATTTTATATGAAAGCGTTTTATAACTCGAATAATTTAATAACAAGTATGCTCTATTATAAAACATGTAAGTAAATAGGTTACATAATATGTAAACTGTGTAAATAGTATGTAAACTGGTATGTAACACAATTTATATACTATGTAAATAGTATACATACTTGTTTGCAAACAGAAATGCAAATTACAACATGGTTTATAAACTATTTACATAGTATGTAAACTGTGATACATACTAGTTTGCATATAAGAGTAACAAGTATGTAACAAGCGTTACATACCTCGAATACCTTCAATGCATGACCTTTGATACATGATTATTGAATGGGAAGCAGATTAACACAGGAAGGTATTGTTATGAGAAGATTATTGCATAGATTACATATAGATTCAATTTTTACATATGTAACAAGTCAATAATTCTTACTAGTTGAAGCTGTTTCTGCTAGATTTTGGATCATAATTCCTGCAAAAATTGTAAAATATATTTTTTTTCCTATTTGCAAAATCAATCTTTTGTTATGAGACAGTATTGTGTGAAAATCAATCCCTCACGCAGAATACATATGCTGATTCGGTTAATTCTGTTCATCATGTAAAAAAAGGCGATGGTGAATATAGAATAGCGCGACAGATCTGTTTTATAGTTTGTTTTTAGTTGTTTGTTAGACCTAAAGGGTATTTATGTAATCTATATAAATTATAGGTAACAAAAACATACAATTTTAGTACTGATTTTGCTAGTTATAAAAATATTAATTTGCAAACAGAATCTATGTTATTTTTGCCGTTTTCTCTATGGGCTTACCTTACAACGGGCTACCCCTTTGATTGTCCATCCACAGCGAAGGCTAGCCCCACATGTCTATGGAGCTTCATAACTTGGGCATGAACAGTTTTAATAAATATGCGTGTAGCTGGTAATGGGAATATAAAACTCAAAAGCTTTGGAAGCATTTCTGTAACAGACAAGTCCTCATTTCATTTGTAACAGAGATTTTAGCAACAAGTTAAAGATTGAGGTATTATTGTTGCAAAGGACTAAAGAATGAGGGAACAAATTTCTTTTATCCTATGGAAATTAAAACAGGTGTCTGTTTTGTTTTCCCTTTTATATTAAGGAGCATAGATATCTGAACTACAATGTTAATTTCATATGAAGATGTCAAGCCTAAATTTACCAAGAAAAACTTCATTAATTTGTATGACTCAAGTTTACGTGAGGCCGAGCTGGTACCTTGGATGAGGATCTAATTCCCTCTGAGTAGTTCCTTTATGGTTTGTTTTGGCTTGTGATTGTTTTTATAGAGCATGGCTCTTTATGACCGCTATTGAATGACTGGTTATGTTAACCCTTTGTTGCTAGTTTTATTTCTTTATTTAATGTTCTGGTTGGTTTTGGCTCTTGTTTGTTCAGCTATTGATTGTGATTTACCTTTTCTTATTCCATACTCAATAACACTGGTGTGTTATGGTCTCCTTGGACAAGCCTGCTGGCTTGTTGAAGATGGAGCCTCAGTCTTTAGCGTCTTTGGTGTGGTGTCTCGCTAATCTGGTATGTTTTTTATTTAGATGTTTCTTTGGCTGTATTTGTTTTCTTAATGGAATTTATCTCTGCTTTGACTCCCCAAAAACGTCATAAAAAGATGGCTTATGATATATCTTTTTCTTTAAATCTTATGCTCCAAGCACAGGTCAAACTGATTTAATTCAGCCCTAGCTATAGATAAATCTGTAGCCCAGACACAGCCCCACAAAAAATATATAATCAATGCTTAGCAATAGTTTACTATTAGAAATGCATAAGGTGTGTTAAGCCAAGTTTTATCCATATAAAGATCCTGAGCATAAAACATCAAAACACCCTAGTTTTTATATGCTTGAATGTGGTACGTACACCTGGATTATTTTGCAGCTGCACAAGGAAGTATCCATATAAAGATCCTGAGCATAAAACATCAAAACACCCTAGTTTTTATATGCTTGAATGTGGTACGTACACCTGGATTATTTTGCAGCTGCACAAGGAAGTACCCACTCGACTAAGTGAGAATTTTGTCGTCGATGCCTCGATTGCCAAGCCTGCAGCATAACAACTGCAAGTCAAATCCTAGTAATAGGAACTATTTAACAAAACTGACACTTTCAAGACATAAATTAAGTGTCTAAATGATGATTTAAAAGTTTTAACTATGAGTAAAAGTAAATTTCCTAACTAGAAAGACAAAGTATCCAATGATGCTTCAGATATGGTTGGATAAGTTACAATTTACGTGTAGATTTACCCACTAAACAAGACAATTTCAACCAGGGGAAGAGGCACTAAACACCGGCCTTTTCAACATTGTTATTGCCTTTATGTGTTGCTTCTCTCTCTCTATAACTCTTTTTTAGTACTGTTGAGTGTTCAAGAAACTTGCACTACGAACTTGGCATGGTTACCTTTCTAAGAGGAAGTGTCGGTGTTCTCCAACAAAGGGCTTCTGAAGTCTCCCCTGCTTGGACACTGAAACAAGAACATCCTTGAGATTTCCGGAACGTAAAAAAAAATTCCTATCCGAAATGAAATGAAAGGGGAAAAGGGCACATAGAACATGTTCTTCTTGGAAAAGCATTTTGGCATTTACAACACTTCTTCCAAAAATAATACAAGATCGTGAAATGGAATCATTCAGGTTTCAATATAGACCATTTAATTTACCAGACAACGCATCTCATTCAGGAAATTTTGTAGTTTAAGAGCTCACGACTATAGCAGCTTTGGTTTCCAAAAAGGAATTCAAAATCAGTTGTAAGGCACCAATGGTATTCTCGAAACAGCTTATAATCAATAAACTTCATAATGTGCTATGCCAAATATAAGACCATAAGTTGAAGAGATCATGCCATCTACTGTCAGTATAGGGACCATGAGTTGTTCTTTTTAAAAGTTCAAAATTATATTGCGCATCAAATCAACTTTAGAACCCCTCCAATACAAAGGATCAATTACTATTTTCTTATATATTATTACAAAACAAAAATAAAAAAATGTATATTTATATTAAAAATTATTCTAGGTAAAGCACGTATAACAAGAATAATATTAGGGAGAAGGGTGGTTATAACCACTCACCTATTCCCATCTTTGGAGTCATTTGCATAGCCGTGAGAGTGGCAGTAGGAAGCATTCAAAACATCTGCAGCTGTACATGTTTCGAAAGAAGCATCAGGTGGTATAGACAATGCAAGTTTATCTTTAAGTTCAATACCATAAATAATTTTGGAGGCATCTGATGGACGTGACTTTTTTTTAAGCCTTAATGTCCTAGGGAAACAGTTTGGCTGAAAACAATTTGGTTGAGTGTCAGGTTCTCGAAAATATGTAACCCAGTTGCCATGGTTGCTTTGTTGTTCGCTAGAACAAGTATCTAATAACCCAGGTTTTGGCGCATCAACTTCTAATGATTGGAGGGATGAGGTCATCCTTGTACTTGGTGCATTTGGTTCAGCATGCCTTGACATCCTTCCAGTCTCCTTTTTGTCACAGCAGTCATGCCGAGAGTAACAATCTGAGGAAAAAGGTAAAGTACATCTTTCAATTAACATCCGCTTTTCAGAATTGTATTCAGAGCTATCTGAACCATTTCTGCCTTGATTAGATGATTGTGATGTACGCATTTTGCGGGAACAACTGAACAAGCTGAAAGATGGCTTCCTCACTTTATCACGCTTTGGTTCAAAAGGATTAGATATAAGAGTGAACCTAATCTCGACATTGCAACCCAAAATAGACTGGAGTAAATTTGCTATCAGTTTCCAAGACTTCTGTGCCTTAGACACGTATTCAGGATGACAAAACTCCAATTCAGCCACTGCCAGACCTGCAATCAGACAGATTACCCATTACTCATGAGGCTTAAGCCACAACAATAAATTGTAGATGTCCCTGTACGTTTCTGTGGGTACAACAGAATTTTAACAAAAACAAACATGTATAAAACTATCAGAGCATCAGAACCTAATATATCAAGTAAAAAACTACTAATTTGATGGGAAGTTGATCCTTCACAACAAAGTTTATTCCTGATCAAGCAATTGACTAAGTCTATATTATATCTGACAGAAGACAAATTAGAACAAAAGTATAAAATGAAATGGAGCAGCAGTAACTTTCATAATTCTTCAGTGAAGTTCCAAGGCAGCGAACAGAGCTAGAATTCATTGCATAAAAACAAAAATAAAAATATAGAGCAGTCTTTTTGTCAAGCTTAGAGACTGATAACTGTGGGATTTATTAGATTAGAACGGGTAATAGAATGAGTGATCTAATTCAATGAAAAAAACAAAGAATGTTATTACAGTATCTGTTAAAGTTGATGTTGATTCAAGATATATTGTACAACGATGTTTCAGACTCAAAAGCCATAATGTGAGTATAAATTAAGAAAATTAAAATTGATCATCCACTCACTTTAGGGCATTGTTTAAGATTAGCAAGCATATACAAAGAATTTGAATATAATAAAAATCAATGTTTGAAGCAGGAAAATGATGAGACATTAGAAGTATCAGCAGGTTTATCTTTTGACTGGATTTCATTCCTGTGTCTAAACATGGTAGTAGTGCCTTACTCTGCTTAGAAGAAGAGGATAGTACCTTGATTAACTAACAGGGAAGACAATTTCCCTTGGCTTTTCAGAAAATTCTTTAGGGAATTTGATTCGCATAGTTCTGTAGCTCTCTGCCAGATAGATTCCAAAGTCCCTTTATAATCATCCGGCGCTTCCAACGGCACTTCGAATGTATGACATTTTCTGTTCTTGGATGGACAACTGAGAAGATGCTTCCAGTTCTCACCTGCAATGAGAAGGGAAAGTAAATTAGGACGGTTTCACCCACCTTACCAATTGAAGGTTATTAAATCCTCCCTTTAACTCCTACTTCATCCCAGGAGAAAGGGAATTGTAGAACTAATTCATCATAAGCAATTATCTAAAGATCATCACCATTTTCATGTGTACTTTCCGGCAAGCCATTTGGAATAGTAGCATTCAACGAGGAAAACTCCATAGAGCTCAACTGTAAAAGAGCTCACCATTTTCATGTGTACTTTCCAGCAAGCCATTTGGAATAGTTGGATTCAACTGGGAAAACTCCATAGAGCTCAACTGTAAAAGAGCTACAGTGAGCCATGTGGTTTGATTTTTGGACATCCTCAGTTGTTTTTCGGCATCTGATAGTATTTTGAGAGCATGACTAAGTTTCTGCAGGTCCATTTCAGCTGTGAAACATTGTAACCACAAAGCATAGTGATAAGCATGCAATACTATAGATAAAAAAGAGATGTGAATTGTAGTAAACATAATACGATAAGGAAGCCACTATTGTACCCAAAATAAAGCTGTAGGTCTAGTTTACCTAGCACCTTCAGTACATGGGTTAAAAGAACAACAAGTACAAAATAATATTAAGTTATAGGAACGACAAGGAAAAGAGAATTAAACAGATTATTTTCAAAGTAACTTTATTTTCAGGGCGCAAATTTAGCTACTTTGTCAGAAAGTAGCATACTACTTACAAGAATGCCTACGAGAAAATTTTGTTCTAGCCTCAGAGCAACCTTCCTGACATTTATCAGCAAGAATGTCCATAATGAGATTTGCAAGCTGTGATATAAGTTGCATAGGATCAGTCCTTGATCGCATTAGATCCCTGGATCTAATTACTGTATTGGAAGTATCGGATGACAAAGCCAAATCCAGCAAATCAAGCAATTCATCATCAGAAACAATGCCAATCTGCAATATGAAAATGGGTAATAAATTTTAGGTTCATAAATAGAACACCAAATAATACAAATTCCAGCACTCACAAGTTCATATGCCAAGGGCATTGTGATCTTTTTACCAAGCAGACTCAACTGCTCAAGCATCATCTCTGCATCCCTAAGTGAACCATTAGATTTGGCAGCAACAAAATCTAAAGCAGCTTGGTCAAAATCAATGTCCTCTTCAAGACATATCTTTTTCAATCTGCTTGCAATATCAGCATCTTTAATCCTTGTGAAGTGATATCTTTGAGAGCGTGACAACACACAAGGGGGCAGCTTGTCTAGATGAGGAGTGATCATGATAAAGATAACATGTTGAGAGAGTTTAACCAGGCTATTCAAAACAATTGGCCATGTTTCCGCATGTAGCAAGTGGCACTCATCAAAAATGAAGACCTTAAACCTTGAGGAAACGGGAGGCCTGACTGCATTCTTGATTAGGGATCTAACTCTGTCCCTCCTATTGATTCTCACAGAATCAACTTCCTTTACATCCCTGCTCCTTCCAGAGAAAAACAAAACACATTCATGACACATACCACATGGTCCATTATCCTCAAGTGATAAGCAATTCAGAGAAGCAGCAAAAATCCTCGAGGCAGATGTCTTGCCAGTTCCACGAGGACCATGAAAAAGATAGAAGGAGGTTATTCTACCTTTAGATAGAGCACCCAAGAGGGACCTCACTACTACATTCTGTCCCACCAATTCATTAAAAGATTTTGGCCTAAACTTTTGACTCAAGCTCCTAGGAGTTTCAGAGCATGGAGTAATTTCCTTGCTAGTGTTCTTCAAGCTTCGTTTTCCATGAAGAGATAGTCCCTCTACATTTCCACATAACAAAAGATGGTCTTCTACGTCATAAGTAAGGTTGGTTTCCCTGAACCTTGGGGTTCTTGACCAACAGCAGCTTACTGTACATTCCTTGTCACTTTCATAAACAACATCAGCATCTTCATTTGCAAGTAAAGATGTAGTACGGTTTGAAAGAGCATCACTTGCTGAGGGGGAAGGACTACCCACAGAACTTGTATTGTCATAAAATGTTTCAGATGATTTCAACTGACTTTCATATTGGACTTCTCTAACAGAAGCAACATGATCCATCCTTTCTAGTTGCAATGAATCTATGGCTGCTTCATTATGTGGTTCCACATCCTCCACAGGATTAATCGAGGGTGTTATGCATACTAAGCCCAAGCCTTGGTCCAAATGATGATCCCGGCAATATCTTTCACTCAAAGATTTATTTATATAAACTTCTTCCTCATATAGTCCAGAGTAACCCAACCCTGCAGCCTGTTTAGAAGTCTCTAAGCTTCCTTGCAGCTCCACATCCTCGTACAAATTCAACATAGATTTTCCCAAGCAATTGAAATCATCAAAATGACCTCTCTGTCCATATAGACATGTACCATTTGGCCTAGAAGTATGACTTCTTCTAGCAGTAATGTCTGGACAAGAATCAAGAAATTGCAAAGAAACCCCATTGGTGGAATTGGTTTCCCAGTTCACGTTCTCAATCAAGGAAGAAAACTTGCTCATAGAATTAGTTGATGGATCCCTCAGAGACCTCACCCTCCTCAACGAAACCAGAGCCTTTGAAATCGGAATATCAACTGAGTGCCTACCGCCATTCATCATACTTTAAAATAACAAGTCAATGCACCTCAAAGCTGCATTGCTATAAGTCCAGCAAACACAACTTTCTGAAGCCACTTAGAAGCACCCGACAAAGCAATAGTAGTAACATCAGAAAGGCAGCCAAGAACATTCCATACATCAAGAGAATCTTACTTATCTTTAATTTTCCAGAGAAAGCATATCCATAGAAATATTAAAAACAAACAATGTAGCACCTGTTCCTCTCAGAACAACATCATGGAATTTAAAAACACACTTTCTTTTAGCCTCTGGATAAGAGAAGAAAAAAACCCATAAACCAAATAAGCAGAAAGAATCATAAACCTCACAAAGTCACAAACTTGAATAAATAAACAAACAGAAACAATCCTAAACTATCCGGCATCTTCAATAGTCAATACTATTGCACAGCTCAATACCAGCTCCAATGAGAGAGAGTCCAGAAATACAGAAAGTAGGTCAAAGAGAGAATCTAGAATTCAAAACAAAACTAATAAAATACCCACACACACACACACACACAAAAATGCGAAACAGGACAAAGTAGAAAAAAGGAACTAAAATCCAAACCTTCGAATAGAAATAATGCATAGGTATCTTCGAAGTTGATGAAAATTTCAAAATGGGTAGCGTAGAAAACGGGGTAAGAAACCCTAACCCTAGAACAGCAATCTTGGAGTTAGTGGTAGAACTCGGAGAGGATGAAGGGAAGGCAGAGATGGGGAAAGTGGCAAAATAGTAAATGCCATAAATACGAGGGATCTTTGAAAATGCCATTGCGTGTGAGTCTCTGACGCCTAGCCGACGTGTACAGAAAAGAGAGACAGTGTATGTGACCGTGTGAGAGTGAGAAGACGAGAGCTAAGTTTGGTTTGGTCAGAAATGTTTTGTTCCTTGTTGCAGAGTTATCGGCAGATGTTTCGGTAATCTAGGCCAGTGAGCCAAAAAAAAGGGTGTTTTAGTAATTTTTCAGATAATGGCCTAATGGGGACTTCCGTTAGTTCAGTTAGAGTGAGGAGTTGGATTTTTGTCAAGAATTCGGGGGGTCACTTCAGATGACGCGCAGGATTTGAGCGTCTCCCACGGTACTCTCGTGCGGGAAAAATTTATGAGAATGTTTAAGGGAATTAAATTATCTATAATAATTTTCTTACATTTGTTAAATTATAAATAAATATTTAAGTAATTACGAAAAATAGAATAATTTAAAATTAATTTTTTGTATAAAAATACAAAGTTTATCTTTCTAAATTAATTTTTTTTAAATATTTATTATTATATTAAGAAAACATTTTAATAAAATTACTATTTTTATTTTGATTTAAAAAATAATATAAGTAAATATATCAAAAATAATTTAATTTTGATTCTTTTTCTTGTGGATTCCTTTAATTTTTTATTTCTTTCAACAACAAAAGAATTACAAATTAGTAAATGTGCATTATAATTAGCCATGTTTCTTTTAAAAATTTTAAAAGAAGTAGTTTAAAATTAATTAATTTAGTTAAAAGTGATTTAAAAAAAGTATTAAGATGTTTTACTTAATTAAAAGTGAAGGGGTATATATAATATATATATACAATGTATATAATTTATGAAATATATATAAATTAATTTATAAATTAAATACAAATATTTTACATATAATTAATATATTATTTTAAAATTAATTTAATTATATACAAACTAATATATTATTATGCATATAAAAAAATGATTCTGAATTTTAAAGATATCATCGCATTATCATAGAAATTTTGACATTTCAAAGATTTTATTATTTTTCACTTTTATATGTCTATAGATTCATATACATTACATAAAAATCGAGCTTATTTTTAATTATATAAAATAATATTTTTTAAAATTGTAATGATAAAATTATAAACATCATAAAGATTTATGAACTTGAATAAATTTAATCGGCAAAGGTTCAACTTTAAGGTATTTAACTGAAAGATTTGATGCTAAAACTTTAAGCTTAAATTTTTTTAAAAATATATATATTAACCAAATATAAGATATTATTTTTATGGATTATAAATTTTTAAAAATATTATAAATATTACTTAATACTTATAAAAAGGCGGTGCCACAACAATATTATTGCTACTTTTGAGATTCTTTTAGTTCTGAAAATTTAAATAAAACAATTATATTGTTTACGTTCTTAATTTCTTAATTATTTTAATATTCTTTCAACAATAAAATAATAATTATTTTATTAAGTTACGGTTGTTGTTTAAAATATTCAGGTTAAATATTTTGAATTTTTATAAACGTGAAGTCACATAATAAAGAAAAATAAATGTACACCAACTAGATCAAAGGTGGAAGCCATGTTACTATGTTAGGATGACACGTAACGGATTTTTTTTTTTTTTTTCCTTATATATATATATATATATATTAACCTCCTATTTTTTAAAATTTAATATTTTTATTTTTTATTTATTTTTGTACTGTATCTAAAATTTCTATATATCCATAATATAAAATAAAAACAAATAAAAAAAAAAGACACTCACCAAAGGAAGGAAATACAGTTTTCAAGGATTTTGCTCAAAATTTTTGAAATTAATATATTTTAGTACTTATATTATATTAAAAACATTTATAAATTAAAAAAAAATTTAAGTAATTTTAGTTTAATATTTATATTTTTAAAATAATTTTAATTTAGTTTTTTTTTATCCAAAATAAGTATACTAAAAGAATATTTGATAATATAAGTATTAAATTAAAATATTTGATAACATGACATTAAATTAAAGAATGAGGATCTTGAAAGTCACTTTGTTTATGTAAAATAGATATTTTAGTTACTCTCTCTATAAAAATAGACACTTTAATCACTTTTTAAATAGTAAAATATTATTTTATTAATAAAAATTTTAAAATAATAATAAATATAATTTAATTGAGATAAATTTGTTATTTTATTTTAACAATTTAAAATTTAATTTAAATAATATAATATTTTATTTTTTATTTATTAAGTAAATTTTGTTGTATTTTTTAACACTTTTATACATCAAATTTTTCCTGTATATATTGTGTTTTGATCAAAACTATAGATTTTATAATATCAAAAATAAAAACTAAATGGGTTAAAAATTACAAAATTAGTAGTATTAGAACAACACAAATAAGTTCCCTCCATTTCATCATCATCAAAGACCACACCGATGAAAAAATGGTTGCTCAACTTTAAGCAACACAGTAAAAGTGCACAATTCAATTTATATTATTAGACTCCGAAGATTATGGACCGGAGAGAGCTCATCAATGTAGTTTTAACACCACTAATATTTACAACAAAATTGATAAAAAAAAATATTGTTCTATATAAATTAAATTTTAAATTATTAAAATAAAATAATAAATTTATCTCTATTAAATTATATTTATTATTTTTAAAAAATTATTAATAAAATAATATTTTATTACTAAAAAATTAACTTAAGTATTTTATTTTTATAAAAAAATATAATAAAATGATTAAAATATTTACTTAACATAAATAAAATAACTTTTCTAAATTAAAATTCTTTTAGTAATAAAATAAAATAAAAATTTAATAAAAAGATGAATTTAGAATATTTTTATTAATGCTTAGCTATAAAAAGTACGGATCCCTAATTTTAATTTTTCTTTCTTTTTCGCCATTCTTCTTCCTTCTCAACATCTCCGTCTAATTCAGCTTCTTCTTCTTCTTCTTTTTATTCTTTTTCCTTTTTGTTATTCTGTTAATAATTTTATTTTATTTCATTTATTTTCCTGTTCCACTCCAGAGATTACTCCTTGGAACCATATCTCTGGCATGATTGCAGTTACGAGTGATATCTTTTTCATCCTCCTACACATTTGTTCCAGGAGATTCTTCTAGTCTGACTTTGCATGGGTATGATCCGCCAGTTGTTTAGTTAAAAACGATTTTGACAAAAAATATGAAGATCAACATATGATAATGCAAAGAAAATTGAAGTTTTCAACGCTCATTATTGGGTCTCCATGGTTGGTTATCAAGATAATTGCAATCAGTTATCCATCCATGGCTTTATGTGGGATTAAGGTAGCACAGTCCTCGAAATTTTTTGCCATGAATTGTTAATGGTGCACCTTATTAAGGCTAAATTATTTCATTAAAAAGTGATATGATTAAATTGCTTTGATCAAAATTATAAGATTGATAGTTTCCTTTGCTAGTAATTTGTTTTAAAATTTGTAACTTTTATTATATTATTGAAATTACTACCATTTTGATAAAAAAATTCGTATTAAAATTTTCAAATTTTTTATAACTTTTAATTTTTTTTCCCCTAAAGTTGTGGTTACAAAATATCGATTTTTTTTGTTTTTAATTTTATAATAAATAAATTTATTTGAAAATTAAATTTTAGTTATTTAAGATGCAATTGGTATTAACATTTATTTTTTATAAGTGGAAAATTTCTCACGTAAATAAAATCCTCGAACTTCTAATAAATAAGTCACTCTACCACAATTATTTAAACAGAGATAATGATAGCATCACGTCACTTCTGTCCTTGATAATTATACTAAAATTATTTTATATTTATTTTAATTATATTATGATATCTATAAATATATCTATAAAAAAATGAAATTATTTTTTTTAATTTTAAAATAAATTTGACACATTTTACAATATAAAAGACTTAAAATGCAAAAAAAAATTACAAAAATTGATAATATTAAGAGAAAATTATCAAAATAGTAGGAAAAAATGACGAGCTACAATTTTTACCAAAATTACAGTCCATTAACAAAATGATGTCATCAAAAAAATTTGATCTAATAAAATTGCTTTTATTTAAAAGTGTGATAAGACATTTTTTTTTGTGATAATGATAAAATAATTATGTATCATTCTATCTCAAATTTCACCTAATGAAAAACTTGCTAGTACTAGTTTGGCAAGTATGACTTATCTTGATATTAGAAAGATATTCATTTTTTATTTTAACTTTTTTTTTTTTTAACTATAAAAAGGCTTACCATTGTAACAAGGTATATTATCGTAGTAAGCTTTAAGATATATATATTTTAATATTTTACAATTTTTTTCTTTTTTTTAAGTAAAGCTTACCGGTGCTATTGTAAGGTATTATCTTTTTTTTAAGTATAGCTTACCGGTGCTATTGTAAGCTTAGGAGCCTTAAATATTTTTTCACGTTTTGGGGTGTGGATTTGTGATTCTATATATTCTATGAATTCTTAAATATCTTTCTCGAGGAAAGAATTAAAAATGTTAATTGTGTGCTAGAGTAAATGATAATAATATTTTTACAATTTTTTATTTTTATGCTAATAATGTATAACTTGATTATTATATTCCTAATTTTTAGGTATTATTATATTCTTATAATAATTCTATTTTTGTCTCATTATTAATAAAATAATTAGACAAACAAACTTTATTAATGAATTTAAGAATCAAATATTACAATTACTCAATTAGTACTATTTTTAAAAGGATAATAAAATATCAACAAGTCGACAACGTTTAGGTTTCCAATATGATTCCTTTTTTGTGTTTTCTGAATAAGATCAAAAGACTATAACCACCCTTAAAGTTAGATAAGACGCTCACGCAATGCATCCTGCCTTGCCAAGCGCGAACTTGTGAGTTGTGAGCCTTCGTGCCGATGCAACCGTGCCTTTATTGTCGTATCACAAAAAACAAAAACAAAAAAATGCATTTCTTGTCGCTGGGGTGATTATTGGTAACATAACAAGATAATTTAATATGAACATGTCAATAAAAAATTTAATTACAATTAATTAATAATTTTAATATTCTTAAACATATTTTTATTTCTTAATTTTATAAGTAGATAACACAAAAAAACAATATATATGTTAATTATTTATAAAAATAATACAATTAATACCAAAATACAATAACTAACCTTACATGATTGAAAAAAATCATTTTTTTTTTCCTTCTTGGCATTTTTGAAAAACCTAAATAACATTTAGATTAGACAAATTTTTTTTTTTTTTTTTTGGGTTATATGCTAGTAGCCTACTATTAAGTTATGCTTATAATGAGTTATATGGAAATTAAAGCAAAAGTCGACAATTTTTTATACGACTCATAAACTTAACATGAACTCAAAGATTTTAAGCAAGTTTAGATTGATACTAAATGGGTTGTATTATAAATGGATCAACCTATCATGACCCATTTATTAAATGAGTTAGGTTTGGGTTGGGATTAAATAGGTTGTATTATAAATGAATCAATTCGGATACGACCCACTAGCAAAATTTATACTATAATTTATGAACCCGACACAAATTCGAGGCTATTAAATGGGTTTGGGTTAAGTCATAAACGGGCTAGCTCTTCTAGTTTGGATTTGAGTTGGGACTAAATAGATTGAATTGTAAACAGGTCGACTCGAACTCATTTAAAAGCTCTTTTAGAGTTATAAAATTTTTATTTAATAATTTTTAGCAAACACTTTTTTTTGGAACAAAAACAAATCTCACAAAAATTAGGGTTATTATTACACATTTTAAGTCATCTATATATTATAGTTTACTAATTAACTCAAAGGATACAACACACACCATTTCCATCCAACCAACTTTGGCTACTTTTAATCAATAATTTTTAAAAAATGATTGAGTTCAAAATTTTTGTGAATTTTTTTAAATAGTTTTAAACGGGTCTAGAGTACATAAGGTTCCTTTTTTTTTAAATGTGCACTTAAGTTCCTAATTTTTTAAAATGTACATTATAAGTTTCTTATTTATTGTAACAATGTACATAAGTTTATTTTAGATTAATTATTTTAATTTGGCTACTATTAAAACATGCAAAAGTCATATGCATCACAAATAAGGATAAATTTGTTAATAAAAATATTTCTTTTTCTCATAAAATCAACAATTATTAATTATTTTATATATTTATGAGAAATTTATCTGTTCTTTATGGTGTTCTTTATTTTTTTTTTATATATTTAAATTATAGTAAAATTAAAATAATTAATGTAAAATGAACTTATGTGCACCTTAAAGATAGATAAAAGGACTTATAGTACACGTTTTAAAAATTAAGAGACTAAAGGGCATATTTTAAAACGTTAAGAAACTTAAGAGCTATTTTTTCGTTTTTAAAATTTGAAATATATTTTTGGCTATTAATTTTTTATTTATTTTTACTTTTATTTATTAATCTTATATTATTTATTAATATTTATCTTTAAATATATTCTCAGTCTTATGCTTTAGATTTTAATATGTTTGTTTTAGTTTGAGTACTAAAATTTTTTATGCCTTTTATTAAGCTTATCATTTGCTTAAATTTTTTTAGTTAGTAAATTTAATTTATTATATATATATATATATATATATATATATATATATAATTTTATTAGATAATTTTTGTTTTAGGCTAGATGCATCAACTCTATATCTCTATTATAAAATGACATAAAAATTTTTATCTTAAATTAAGAATAATTTATTATAAATTTTACTAATTTTACATTATAAATATTTTTTATTTCTTAATATTTAGTAAAGCTCTCAACAAAATTTTCACGCTTCAACCTTCCTAGAAAACATTACATAACTTTGAATCAAAAAAAAAAAATGAAACTCATAAAAAATGAAAATTGAACCTCTAATATTAGGTTTGCACTCCTTATTATAAGATTTTGATGCCAATCTACTATAATTAGGATTAATTAGTGCATCAAAATAACTTATTTTTATCAATTCGAATCAATTTTAAAGATTTTCCATCCAAAATTGATCCAATGAAGTAATTACTTTAAACCGATTTGAACTCAAGAAGATCATATTTTTTTTCAATTTGGATAAAATTATATTGAACTTGAAACTTATTTATGAATTATTATGATATATAAAATACAATATATACAATATTTAAATTTAAAATTAATATATCTCTAACAAAATTTATTATTTATAATAAAAAAATAAGAGAAATACAAGGATAAGATATACACTTGAAGACTTTTTAAATTATAATAGATATTTAAAATTTATATTTTATATTTTAAATTAAAATAGAAATATAATGCTATGTATAATACTTAAATATAAAACATTATAAAAATATATATTTATTTATAATTATAATAGTAATTATAATTCTATGTAAAATGAATTATAGCAAATTATAAAATTTGTCAATAATTTAAATTTAAATAAATTGTAAATTTTACAATCTAAATCTAATCTAATTATAAAATATGTAATTTCAACCTAATAGAAATATAAGAAATCAAATCAATTCAAAATTATTCAGATGAATCGGCCGTAATATTTGCTTACCCCAAGAACATGGATAATGTACGTTAGTCGTTTGTGTGCAAGTGCGCCAATGAACGTGGTTCTCAATTTGATTTGGGTTCTGCAACTTATATTTGGCCCAATAGCGTTTTGTGCTTGCTGTTGAGGTGGTTTTGTCAAGCCTCCATTGAATCAGTTTTAAGAGTTGTTGAAGTTTAAATCTATTACCTATCTATGTTTAAACAACATGTATGATGCTTGAGCTTTAATCCTATTTGTTGTTACAACTCATACCCTTGCTTGTTGTCAGAGATATATTTTCTACTGGATTTTTAAGGGTCTTTGTTTGGTAACTTAACAAAACTCTTATTTATGATATGATATATGAGGGGCCCGTTAGCTTCAGGTTGGAGCAAACTGGGCAATAAAGTGAACATGTTATGTTGAAGCCTTATCCATAATTTGTTACATTGTACTTGTGCAGTAACCCAAGCAAATTCGGTAGGATAGAGCAATTAAAGTTATAAACTATCTTTAAAAGTTATAAATTGAAATAAAAGTGTTTCACCTATTAGATTTGTATGCAAAAAATAGAGAGAGAAAAAATAAAAAATATAGAGAGAATTAAATTCTATTGAAATTTTTTTACCCTTCTTTTTCTCTTATTTTTGACCCTTCTTATTTTCCTCATTATTATTTTTTTCCTACAAATTCGAGATCCAAACATAGCCTAAAATGAAAACTATAATTATGTTTCCAAAATCATAATTAAAACATCTTATGACCTATTTAGAGCAATTGACTAGACTAAAGTTTTATCTATAAATTCTATAATTTTGAATGCATTAATGGAAATTTTTCGAGTAAAATAAGTCGTATTGGATGTGCTCAAAATGTAAGTTTGGCATGTAATAACAAGATTTTTCAATCATTTTTGCTTCAATAATACATATATGTTGTATAGTGAAAATTAATTACAATCTTAAGCAATAGATGTTAAAATAAATCCTTAGGAATGTAAATTACTATTCCTCACTCTTTCGCTTGTTTGATATGCAGCAAATTAGAAGAGAATTATTTGAATTGTTCACATTCATTGGAATATTAGCATATGCTTGTGGTTTTTTTTTTTTTTTTTCATATAACTCGTGTGCATATAGGCACATTTTTTTAATCTTGTACGTTGGATATTAAGCAATGAAAATTTTCATTTAAAAAAAAAAATTAAATAAAATAAAATAAGATTTTGCAAGCACACCATAAATGATGAAACAAAACTTTCAAATATATAAATACATATGGATCCGAAAAAAGAATGTAAAAGTATACACTCAAAAAATATATAAAGTTTTCTTTAAAAAAAAAAAAAACATAAATTTTAACATTTTGGCATATTTATAATTTAGTTTAATTTTATTTAATTAAAATAGCACATGCAAGACGAACCGACAATCCTAAGTGATAGTCGCGACATAAGTAATAAATAACTTGTCCATAAATTAATGTTTCCATCACTCATGTAAAGCAACAGGCCAACAACAATAATCATATCATAATCTTTTAGATGTTTAGCTTTAATTTCTAATTTTGATAGCATGTTTATTTAGAGAAGTACTGGATATTAATCAAGCATAACAGAGAAATTATATTACGTGCTTATAGTAATTATGATAATATAATTACTAAAAATTAAAAGTAATTTTTTTTTTCTATCATAGTTATTAAACGGAGATTAAGCAATCAAATTATAGACTTGCAAGTATACTTACGAAAGAAAAGTGGTCTGGCTGTGTCCCCTAACTTTAATCCCAGGGCACTTCCTTTGCTTTTAGCAAGGGCACATAGCTCCCTTCTTACTTCTTAGACCAGGAACAATTAACTCTATTTTGTTAAAATAATTTGTCAAATTCGTTAATTTTTGAAGCCGTTCATTTCACATGTTCGAATTTTTTCAAGGACAATTTGTTGAAGTCATGTGACTTTTCACGGGATATATTATATATTAGTAGTGTTGTAATAGGTTTGTCGACGAGCAAAAATTCAAGTTCGAATTTCACCCGTATGTGTTAGTATATTTTTTTTTATTAATAAAAAAAAAAAAAACTTTAGTGTCCCTTTAAACAAAAAACTTTGTCAACAAGCAGGTTACCCCCGATGGAGATATTATTTCATCCTTATTTTCAATCATTGTGAGGATTTTTTTGGATCATATCATACGAGGACTTTTAATTCATATTGATACTTAAAACTATTTTCTTGTAAATAAAATAACTAAAATAAGCATGCAACATAATTAATTTTCAATCATATTTAATCATTTATAAGAACAATTTTACGATATTACTTGTCTAGTTTTGTCTCAACATATCATTATATAAAATTGCAATCAATATATTTATAATAAATTAATCATATTTATTAAAATAAAATTACAATCAACATATCTCAAATCAATCATAATATAAATCTTACAAATAAAAATAAAAGGAAAAAAAACTGAGCAACTATTAATTAAATAATTAAATTTGATTTAACGTTGAAAAAGAATATAGTTTAAAGACTCTAAAAAAATAAAATATATATATATATATATATATATATATATATACTTTTTAAATTAAATAAATTTATGATACCTTTATGCATAGATTACGGTGTAAAATATAATACTCTTAAAACTTAATCATATATCATTTTAATTGAAGTGGATGTTTATATATGTATGCAGATAATATTTAATTGAAATAAGATTTTTATTCATTTAAAATGTACTTAGTTTATTTATTTTCAAGTATAATTTTTTGAAGCATTTGAAATTATCTTATTTAATAATACAACAATAGTGCACTCTACTAGTTTTCATCAAGCATTCAATATATTTACAATGCCTTCTCCTTCAACCAATTTCTTATTAGTGTAATAGTATATGTTACATGATTTAAATAATAGAATTTTTGACAATCACAAACTGAGATTAGGTATAAGTTATCTATCAACTAGAGGGTAATGGATTGATAGAAGTTTTTGGCTAAGAAAAATGGTTTGAATATTTAATAGAGAAAAAGTCTATACGAGAAAAAATTTGTGAAAAAATTTAAAAGTTTGAAGTCCTTTTTTTTCCTATGAAATTTTAATATTACTACTATTTTTGTAAATCTTTATGGGAAGTTTGACAACAATCTTTATAAGAAGTTAGAAGCTAAATTCAAATTTTAGAAAGAGAGAGATGAAAGAAAGCATTGATAATTTGTCTTTTTGAGTCATTAACTTTGAATTTTAATTTTTTTTTCCTTTGATTACGTGAGAAATTAATAAAAAAAAATACTTTTGAGTTATCTTTAGTCTTTACTTAAAAAAGATTTTGATTTTTAAATTTTATCTTTTTATTTATGTTTTTATTTTAGTTTAATGTGTTATAAAAATATTTATATAAAAACTAAGATTAAAGTAACATAAAGCAAACAATAGTTTGATGGTTGGTTTGTTTAAATTTAAGTCAATTCTTAAATATTGCATATAATACATTTTTTAAATAATTACATATATAATTAAGATAAAATTTAATATAATGAATATATTTTTAGGAAAAAGGGGTGGGAATTAACAATATTATGCTCATATCAGTATTTTTTATTAACGAATAGTATATGTTTAATTATATATTTTATGTTATAAATAAATAAAATTTATGCTTAAAAATAAATTAAATTTAAAATTATATTTAATAAATATGAAATATAAAATGATTAAATTGTTTATTTTTATGGTAGTTGAATAATAAAAATAAAATATATTTTTAATTATAATATTGATTTTTTTAAATAAATATAAAAAAATTATATAAAATCATAAGTTTAAATTTGATGGGACAGAGAATGTGATCTCTAACTCATCTTATAAAGGCATTTTCTTCATTAAATATTTCCTACCATTGACTTAAGTTTTTCCTAAAAAAATTAAATAATTTATCGGTATTTTACCTAAAAGTTGACTATTCAAACTTTTCTCATGATGCAAAAACCAATTTGATTATTATGTTGGTGGTGATTTAGTAGTTTGGGAGTAAAAAAAAATTTACTATTATTTTGAATCATAAATTTAAATCATATTAAATATTATTTAATCTATAAAAAATAAAAATAAAAATTGTTCATGAAGCCATGGAGGTCAGGAATAAAAGGATAAAAACCAAATGGTCAAAGAATAATTTCATAAGAAATTATATTAACAGATAGGCACAATAGTGGTGATTGGTTTTTTTTAATAATATCTTTTTTGTTTTTGACATTTTTGTACACAACCTTTCATTTTTAACATCTAGTTAATTTATATTTAAAATTAAACATATATTAAAAAATAAAACTTATTTTAAATACATGTTCAAGAATGATTTTTACGATCTACAATATTATTTTAGAAGTATAACATAATTTATTGGTGCTCCAATGTTGTATGTTGCTGGATTTGCTAGGTCTCTAAAGACCATTATACTTTTGGATACGAAAATAAAATATTTGTAAATATGTACTCAAAAGTAACGATACGTTAAGAATGAAAGCATCCTCTCTTTTTTTAAGGGTATTTCATCCTATATTCTTTTTTTTTTTTTTTTGGTTAAAAAGTTATTGGGCTGTTATTGACATTTCATTTAAGGTCATGATACCCAAGACCATTTGATTAAAGTAATAGTAAAAGAGTCCATGCCTGCAGATTAAGTAAGTTCTAAGTTATGAAATTAAAAATGACCTGTTACATATGATTAGGTCTAGTAGAATGAAAAAAAAAAAGATAAAACTTTAATGATATCAATTTGACATGTCCCATGCTTTATATGATTTATCCTCTTTTTTGAGAAACATATGATTATTATCTGATAGTACATATGTTCATTTCTTTTATCTAGTTAAACCTAATCATTGTTTCCCACATGCATGCCCTTAGTATTTAGCAAATGTAAAGAAGGAAACGAAACAATTAAGTATGGCCATTAATGATAAATGCAGTAGTCTTCTTAAGTTTAGCATAAGATAATGGAGGTTAATTATGAATTTTATCTATGATTAGTTATTCTTTTTTATATTGGGAAATAGATATAAACATTTTTTTTTTAAAGATCAAAATTTATTCATTTGGCACAAGTACTGCATCAGTTCAAACTTAAATAAATTATTTTTTATGCATGACAATCCTTTGTTCCATCTAAAAAGATTTCTTCCAAGTGTATAATTTCACTCTTTTTACCATCCCTCAAACCAAATGACATTAAATAGACATCTTTATTATTAGTTTTCAAATGATTTTTAATACGGTATCAGAGGTTCTGTGTTCAAGGTCTAATAATCTCAATTGTTGAATATTAAGTATTTGACTTATTTGATGCACAAAATAATAACTGTTTAGCTTGCATCGTACATAATATTAAATATTTTAAAAAAGTTGACTTCAAGCAATTTTTAACACATACATTAAATCAAAATCACAAAAGTTCCATGTGTAAGCTCTTATTTTTTCGAAAATGCATGCCAAAAAAGGTTCAAAGGGGCTACCTATATGCGAGAACAGTTTCACAACTTACAATAGAGATAAATTGAAGCAATCAATATTAATTAATAACGAGGAAAATACGTTATAGCACCAATATAATAAATCACTCAATATCATTCGTGTAACCTAAATTTAAGAATTCTTTATGTTTTAATAATATTAATGAAAATATTTATTTAATTATATAGAATTACTCAAGCAAAAAAAGTAAAATAAGAGACTAATATTGAATTAAACATATCAAATCCTAGATATTTATTGATAGATGTATAAAATAATGTTTGTTTGTTTTTTTTTTCTAGCAATTTGAGCTTTTGAGAGAGTTGTGACGAATAACTTCTAATATGACATTAGAGTTAGAGATTTTGTGTTCTGGCCTAGCAATTTCAATTATTGATTGCAAATACTGTTTAGTTTACATGGTGCATAGATCCAATAATTATGGAAGAGTGATAGATGTATAAAAATAATGTAAACTTTTTTCCTAATAATTTAAGCTTTTAGAAGGATTGGTTACTAATAATTTCTAACATTTACGTTGATAACATTTTGTGTCTTTGTCATAGCCGGCCATAGAATTAAGAGCATTGATTTTCAACTACTAATTAAAGTCCACAAAGTAATCCAACATTTTACTTGTTTTTATGTTAATTATCATACTAACCTCTTATGTCATTTGTCACATTTTCATAAGACAAATGTACAACAGAACCCTTTTCCTTATATATATATATTACTAATCAAATAGAATAATAATTTTGGCAAAATTTATATAAGCAAATAAAATTTGAATATATAAAAAGAGCCGCATTAATTATTCTTTATGAATTTTAAACTTAGAGTTTTTTTTTTCATCAAATAAAAAAAAGAGTTTTTTTTTTTTTGGATAATTATAACAATAATAAGCTCTAAGAAAACTTAAAAGTTAGGATAGATGGTAAATAATTGTAATATTTTTTTAGTTCAAATTCCAATCATATAAAATTAAATAAAAACTAGATATTAAAAGTTGTGAAATATGTATTCATACACTAACTATTATCTTATCATGGTTTATTTAGTATTAGATTACATGGATTATTATTAATTGAGTTTTCATTGATTTATAAAATGGGTTGATGATTGGATGCTTGTTATTTGATATGAATTTGGTAGACTTCTTTGTGGGCATGAGCCAATTTTTGGTGGCCCTTCAAAAACTTTTAAAGTTCTTCCACAAATTACTATAATAACAACTATTTATTTTTAATTAACTTGTATTGATTAAGATAAATTGAATAGTGTATTTAATTAATTTGAAGTTTTGACATTTTTTATTTATACATTCATACATGAACTTATGCACATACATATATAAATAATAGAGTTTAAAAATTTTCAAGACAATTTTTTTTAATTGTAGCCTCAATTCCAGAGTCAAAGTTTAAAATTCCCAGCAATTGTTACCTATTTCAACTTTCCAAATAAAATTATGAAAAAATAAAATAAAATTGAGTAATGGGTAATGTGTTAATGTGTAAAATGGGTAATGTGTTACCACGTGTAAAATGTCCAAAGAAACTTGAGTTGCTAATCAATTCCAATTAAGAATTTAAGCTATTTGAGATACTAACATAATTAACACTATAACTAAAAATATTTTTTTATTATAATTTAATACATAAATAAATTTATATTTATATGTTAAATAAGATAAAAAAAAAATTTATTTAATTTAATTTAATTGATTTTTATTGATAAAAAAATTCACAATTATTTTATTATTTTATATTTTATATTTAATTAATAATTAATATTAAGAGGATTCGAAAGTACCAAATGCCCACTTTTATCATGTGGCTTTAATTGGTTGAGTGATTTTTTTATATTTTATATAGTAAATTATCAAAAATAACAATCATAAAATTTATAATAATAAAATTAGTATCCTAATAATATTAAACGTTTAATATGAACGTATAATATTGAATGTTTAACATTGAACGAGTTTAAATTATTGTCGTTTAATTTTAATTGAATTGATATTTAAAAAAAATATATATTATTATTTTTTTAATTGTAAAAATATAATTTTAAACACAAAAAATATTATTTTTATTGTTATAAATTTTAATGAATGTTATTTTTATTATTATTATTATTTTTTTTTCCAAGTCATTTCAAGTCCACGATTCAATCTCAAAGTCAATAACGAAACTAGCTTAAATATAAATGCACTCGATCGGTGATTGGAGGCAATCAAGCAATGCCTTTTTCCTTCTCAAGAATTTAACTAACGAATGAAGTTAACGTGCATGCATAAAAAATGTCGGTAGCATACTGATATATTATTTATTATTTTTAAAGTATATTATTTATTAATTTTATTAATTATTATTTTTATCAAGTATTGTTAATTATATTTTTTAAATAAATAATTATATTAACTTTACATTTTATTAACTTAAATTATCAAATTATTAATTATTTAAAAAATAATAAATAATTTTTCAATATTTATCTACCGCTGCATGACAAGGCTTCTACATCTTTGACTCTTGATACACAAAAACGTTTTTGAGTTTTAACCCAATAAATTGGCAACTAATTTAGGAAAATATGACTTAAAAATCCAACAAAGGTAAAGAAAAAAATGAGAAAAAATTGTGATGTGAATTAGGACATATTTGCATGTGTTAGTAGCTAATGATGATGAGAAAACTAGCTATTGGCTAATATAGATCGGAGGTGGCATTCAACACGTGTCAACTAGAAATTGGAGGCTGCCATGTACCTTTCATTAACCAGCTATTATCCACCACTCCAAGTACTCTTAATACTTCTTTTTTCTCCCTTCAAATGAATATTAAAATCTTTTTTGTTTTGTTTTTATATTTGTACATATTTGTAGAAAAAAAAGAAAAAAATGGAAGAAAAAAAAAACATGAATGTGCTTTTGTCTGCTTCTTCATTACAAATTTATGATATTAAATTATGTGATAATTGATTATTTATAAATATATTTTACCTTAAGAATATTTCAGAACACCATTGCAGTATTTAATATTATATACATATTATAAATTTAACAATTATTTATTTTTAAATAAAATATAATCAACGATTATAAATCTATCAACTTAAATATTTTTGGTGCTCCATTCCATTGATACAATATATAATTACTTAATTTACCTTATTGAATATAGTTCAATAATAAATTATCATGTGATTTGTGACCACAACAATTTTAAAATATATAGCGGTCATAAAAAAATAAAAAATAAAAACAATTCAATTTACTTTCTTCGCTGAAGCCCAATCATCAAAGGGAAAAAATAAAATGGGGAATTAAAGGGATGTGGTTTGTTTTAAATCCATCATTCACGGCAAACATTTGCTTGCAAGAAAAGGGCATGTATTAAATAAATAAAAAAATCTCCTTGATTTGAGATTACCAGAGCGGTTATAACTCAATGATGTAAAGCTTCTTATAAATCATGTAAATGAAAGATAGGGGATAGATCCCTATGTACGTAAATTGTAAAATTTTATTTAAAAAAAAAATGAAACTCACAATGTAGACTTTGTTTATTCTTAAACTTGGCCTAAATGAGTCCTCGTTGCATACTTATATGATAAATTCTTAATGTTTAGAAATTTTTTGTAATTTAGGTGGTAAGATTTTCAATCTTTCTACTAATAACTCAAGTTCAAATCCCATCTGAGTGTGTTTTTTATTTTTTAATAAAAAAAGAAGGGGACTTTAGAACCTTTTTTATAAAAAAAAAAAAAATTGGCCTTAATGGATATGAAAATAAAAAAGTAAAAAAATGTACACATAAGCATTGATAAATCATGCATGAGATATCTACACGAATATGAAATATGTTTAAAGAAAATTATAAACATTAAGACCAATTTTTCCATTCTAGTGTGCTATTATTTAAAAATAAAAATAAAAAATTACAGTAAGTTTGCCTTGAGAAAAGTTAAAAATTATTCATTCATTGTCGATATATTAGTACATGTCAATAATATGCGAGAGACCAGCAATACATTAAGATGGAAAATTATGCACTTTTTTTCTTCTTCTAGTTTTTCTCTCTTAAGCCATTATTATCTCAATTAACAATAAATTTCTTCATGACCAAGAGAAATGCCCATATCATGTAATTTTGTACCAAACAATATTTAAGAAGGAGAAATTTTAAGCAAAATATATTCTAAAAAAATGCTAAACTTTTTATTTCTATTTTCAATTATACTTTATGCTACTAATAAATAAATTTATCATAACATAATAATTTAAATTATTACAATAATATTACTCATAAATAATATGACTTATGAGGACGGAGTTCTCAATAGAGGATGCACAAGTCAGCAAATTGACGGATAATACGGCCTAACTTGCGGTCCATGTGTCGCCTACATGTTGGCTAAAAATTGTGGTACCAAACGTCACCGTTCATTATGTTTTTAAATATGTTAGATTCTTTCCAAGATTGCGGCTAGGAAAATTTCGATAAAGAGGACAATTTTAAAGAAACTAGTGGACCTACAAAAACCTGAGATGTTTGATTTTGAATGGAAATGCACGTGATTTTGTAGTTCACCTGGATTTTAGGCCTATTTAATTTTGAAAAATGCCAAAAATTAAATTTTCTCTATTTTATTAAATACCCAATTGCTTGACCTAACTTAAAAGGCGAGTTAATAATAGGCTAATATTATAAAAATCATATAATTTTGAGCATGCCTTATCTTTTAGTTAATAAAACGTGAATGCTAAATCTTATACATGTCATTAGTATCTTTTTAATGTATTGTCTTATCTTATTACTGTATTTTCCATTCTAGACAAATAAAATACTCAAATGATTATAGATTAACCCTTTTAATCCAATTGACGTGTTCCTTTGTTATACGCAACTCTCACTAATATAATTGATTTTTTTTTTTTTACTTCACGAATATACAATTTTCAAAACCAATCTCCAATACTTGCAATAACTTTATAATTAGTTGTATAGAAATTTATCATCAGAATTACAAAAATAAGTTTACATTTAATGCTGTTAAAGATGAATTATGGTCGTTTAAATTAATTCAATTTTAAATTCTGTTACTTCGATCTTGTTCAATATTTTAGATGCTATTTATAAGTTTTAAAAATATTGTTTTATGTAATTTAGAAAGAAAAACACTTCAATTTTTGCAAAACAATCAAGCAAAACATTTATGTTCAAAATTATTGGTAAATTAAATCTCTTAAAAGTTTAATTTGTTAAAAAAAGAATCAATATTATTTTTATACATTTATTATTCTTTCACAAGTGTTGATCTTATACATCATGAAAATCAAATAGTTGCAATTAAAACTATTGGAACTTAAACATATGACATTTAATTTTAATATCATGTTATAAAATATTAGATATTAAATTTTTTAAAAATTTAAATTATTTAAATAAAATTAATATTATTTTTATATATTTATTAATTTATAGGGTCCCATGAAACCCAATAAATGTACGGGGAATATGCATTTCGTGATTAAATTAATTAGGGAAGGAAGCATTGGTTTGTGCGCATTTCATTATTTTGGTTGCTTCCTTCCTTCCTTCTGCTACCTCCAGACTCTGTTCGCGTCTCTGTGGCAACTTGAGATACGACAAAGCATTAACAGAAGTGTATTCAGGTTTCTTAAATTGTAACAATATTTAAGAGCAACCTACTCTAGCTAGATATATTTCACTTTTATTAGTTAGAAGTGATATATATATATTAAATAAAGTATTAATTATATATTAGATATATAATATTGGTATTGTAATATTAAAATAATTATAATATTATTTATTAATAAAAATTAAAAAATATAACATAAAAGTCTTTTTATTTTTATAAAAAGTAGCATTTAATTTCATAGGTCACATATAACATTTGTACTATTCTGTTAGATTTAACGAAAAATTGGATGAAAAATTAATCTTGTCATTACCTAACACATTTTTTACAAGTAAAGAGACTTTAAAACACATTTTTCATAACCAAATAGATTTAAAGATATATTTTATAAGCTAGATGACTAAATAATATCTATTACATAAAAAAAGGACCATTTTGACTCTTCACCTTAAAAATTATATATTATGTTATGTTTTTTAAATTGATATATTTTTTAAAAATATTTTTGTTTGAAAAATTAGATTTGGTATCTTAGATGTACTTTTATTTTTACTTTAACATTCTAAATAATTTTAATTTTTAATTAAAACATTTTAAATACTTAAATTTTAGCCATTATAACATTTATGGCTAACTTATACATATTTTTTTTAATTAATTATAAATTTTAAAATATTAATATAAATTTATCATATTTAAAAGAATATTTTCATCTTTCCATATTTAAAATATAGTACTTCAAAGTACTGGAACAAAAAAAAACTGCTATTATATAATAAATGTAATTTACATCACATTATATCATATAATTTTAAATATTATTTACAAATTTATATGTTTAAACTTTTTTTTTAAATAAAAAAAATCACTTTTATATCCCTCTGGTTAATAATAAAGGGGAACCTATTTACAGATTCGAAAAAGCTTTATCATATTATTTAATTTCAATCATTGAATTATTATTAATTTTAAAATGTTAACTCAGTTTTCCATTCTAATAAATTGCTTGTAAGCATTTTCAAAGAGAATAAATTCATTTATTTTTTCGTTTCTTCTTACTCATATTCATTTTCATTCAAATTACAATACAAATAGTTGGAGTTTTACAATTACTTTTAATTACAAATAGTTGGATTTGAGACGTGAGAAATTTAAACTATAACATCGACTGGGAACCTATTATGCTTCTGTAAAAATAATAATTACAAATTCATGAATGTATATGAATTTGATGTGGCAATATTTTATTTATTAAATTTTCTTTCTTTTGTTTATTAAACACAATATTTTATTTATTTATATTTATATTAATTATAATATATTGTTTGAAAAAAAAGTTATTTATTTTTTTATAAAACAAAATTTGCTAAGTGAAATATTACTGAATGCAAAATGTGTGCGCATTAATTAATATTTCTCTTATTGTTACACACATCAATTAACATTTCTATTATTGTTTTATTAAAATAAAAAAATTTAGTACTTAAAATTTAGATTAAAATATACTTTTTTCCTTTTAGAGGCTTGTCACCTCATTGACTAAAAATATTAAAAATATGTATGAGACTTGAATACTATTTACAAATGTGTGATTAATGTAGTTATTTAAAATAATAATAATAATAACAATAATTCAAATACCATATTTTATAATTTTATTTGGATTAAGTAATATTTTTTGTTTGAAGATGTGACTTAAAATAAAGAGTAAATAGATTTTTTTATAACTAAATTGTAAGATTCTTATAAATATATCACTGATTTTTTTGTTACATTCATTTTATTAAATTTTTTTATTGTTACAAATTTATCATTATTGTTAAAAATCTAACAGGATTTAACAGAAAAATTCTTCTCCTTCTTCTTATAATTAATTTTTGAAATAAAAAAAAAAAAATAAATGCAGAAACTCACGACAACATCTCAATCAACCCACCTCTCAACTCGCACCACCAATAGCTCTCCTAAAGTCACTGGCTCGCCACCCATAATCCTCCTAAAACCATCATTGCACCACCAATTCATAACTCACTAGATTTACCCAGACCCATTTTCGTACCATCCTAAGTCCTAACACCTAAGCTCTACCAATTCATCATACACTACTACAAAATAGGGCTTTAGGGACGGTTCCCGAAAGACATTTAGGGACGGTTCTTTTTTGAGACGTAACCGTCCCGTATGTGGGCGTCCCAAAAAGTCATACTTTTAGGGACGGTTATTAACCGTCCCTAAAAATACATTAACCGTCCCTAAAAGTAGAATGTAACCGTCCCTAAAACCCAAACAACCGTCCCTAAAAGTCTTTTGGGACGGTTAAATTTCTACTTTTAGAGACAGTTAATAACCGTCCCTAATTGTATACCAGTAACCGTCCCTAAAACATTTGCTTGTAATCTTTTGGGACGGTTATTACAAGCAAATGTGTGTGTTTTTTTTTTTTTTTAATTTCAATATATTATTGTTTTCATTGAAACATTTACCATGCACAGTCCTGTAAAATTATGAAATACTCAATATATATATATATATATTCAAAATCACCAATAACAATATCATTGTTTAAGTAATATTATCAATTAATTACTATTTAGTCTAATTCTACATAAAATATTAATAACCGTCCTAAATTATATATCAGCAATCTCAAGTTCTTATTCTGTTAATGATATTTTCAGCAATAAAGTCTTCTCCTTCAACAATAGTGCTCCCACAACCAAACGTCCCAGTACCAATTATACGAGAAGCCTGCAAAACAAAATGAATTATCAGCAACAGAACTACCTCTAAGAGTAACAAACGTGTGAAAAGACTTGTTTATATTAGAAATAACAATAATTATATTATTGAGATATAAAAGAACATCATTGATGACATCAACTGTGAGAGAAGCCATCCAAAACCACCAGATGCTCTCTGCGTATTATGAGAAGGGAAGTAGAAAAAGCTCCCAATTTGATCCTTAACTTCAGTTAACAATTTATTTTTTTCAATGTCTTAAAACTTCTATTTCCAGAGCTGGTAGCGAAGAAATAAGGCATTCCTCACATTGCAATAAAGAGCAATACAAAATTGAATGTGTGATACTTGATATACAAAAGCTGAAATAATTTTCTTCCTTTTCGGGTACTACACAGAATTATATTAAGAATCCAAATGAAAGTGAAAGACAATTAAGGAAAAAAAAGACATTCATCTGACTTTGAAAATACATTTTGAAGTAGGTTGCTTACCACTGTATCTGTTAGCAGAAGCATCTGATCTATTGACAATACTTCCGCCATCATTTTTTCATTGTAAAGAATGACACATTTTGGTTCTCCAGTTGTTCCACTAGTGTACATTATTGTGCATATATCCTCCCTTGTTTTGGAGGTAATTCACACCTCAAATTTCCCCGAAAAAAAATGGACAAAATATGTCATTACAATTGCAAATTTATTGACCTATCATCAAATTTCAATTTGAAGAATTATTTTGTAAGGAAAAGTGGCTTTGACATCTCACCAGCTGACAAAACATCTCCCATGAAAAGCATGAAACCCCCCATTCTTCAGCTTCGTTTTTTTGTATGCTGGAGACATTTCTAAAACTAACAATGGCTGAAAAAAGCAGATGAACATTATAATTAACACACTCAGATGATGGACGTTCAATCCAATGAATTTGAGAAAATAGCCGTTAACCTCCTTTTCAGGTGAGTAGAACACTTTCACACCCCCCCTCCCAAATAAATAAATAAACAAACATTAAGTCGGCAAAATCAAATTAATAAAATTTCAAAGATAAAAAAAATTAAAACCTTTTTGGAAATAAATGAATGAGGAACATACCATCAGCTTTCTGTATTATCTTCTTAATTTTCTGCTTACAGTCTTCACAAACACAAGGTATGTTCACTCTTAAAATACAAGTATACGATAAAATATAAATGAAGTTACTATTAATCAATTGGTAAGAAAACATAAAATAAAAAACATGGTTTAAATTTTCCACAGAAGAAAAATGGGTCCTAAATATCTTGTTTCCAATTTATTAAATGAAAGGAATTTAAGTTTACCTTCATTTTCAAGAAGTCTTATTTACTCATTTTTGCTATCAGAGAAAGAGAGAGTAAAATGAGTCCTGAAGAATTGAGATTCAGGATATAAAGCAGAGACCGAAGGTCGGTCTAAGTATGAATTGAGAAAGAAAGTAAAGAGTCAGTTGAATATTTATAATTATATATATATATATATATTTTTCAAATAGATATTTGCTTGCCTAGGCTGTAATGTAAATTGTAATTGTATTACTCTTAACACTTTCTTTTAAGGGAAGGAAGAGAGAAGGCAGTTTCTCAATCGGCAAGATCTAATGAATAATACCTGGAAATAAATAACAGAGGTTGGATGAAGAAGCAGGTCCGAAAGGCTGATGACAAAAATTCATGACTATATGAATATTGTATATCCATGACAAATTTTTTTGTATATCCATGACAAAATTTCGATTGGAATAAAGAGTAAAAACAGAAATTGACACCCAGGTATCGATTTATATGAATATTTTCCTGTTTTCTGTACCATCAGGATTCAGGACCCCAAATCCACAAGTCAACTTTTTCAAAATTTTCCTTCAGAAACTACGTATAACTGTGTGAACCATAAATAATTACCTGCATACTCTGGAGCCAAGTATCCAAAAGTTCCAGCAATTCTAGTTTCAATTGAAGCTTTACCCTCTAGAACAAGGCGCACAAGACCAAAATCAACAACCTTAGCCCTCATATCATCTCCAAGGAGAATGTTTGAAGGCTTTAAATCCCTGTGGATAAAACTCTGATGGGCCAAGGTATGGAGATACTCAACACCCCTTGCCATATCTAAGGCAATGGACAGCCTTTTCTTCCATAATAATGGCTCCAGTCCTTCCACACAATTATTCAAACTGAAAAAACTCCACTAAATATATATGTAATCAATCTTAAGTATGAGCTTGTCATCCTTTTACCATAGTCCACAGAAACTGTGAATAAAAAAAGAAAAATAAATGCAGTTGATAAGAAAAATAAGAGGAAGAAAATGGTTTATTAGAGAGCATATTTGGATGCAATACTCAAATAAGTATGACCTGTCTCTCGAGCCTGGACGAGAAGCTGGAGTCACACAGAGCGGAGTTGGGCTGGCATCACACGGAGTTGGAGGAGTCTGAACCTCCCAGCGTTGTGGTTGGGTTGCTAAAGTTACCGCTGCTGGAGGTAGCTGCAGAAGACGCTAATGGAGGAGCAAGGCATGACGCTAGTCAAAGCAGGGGCAGCTGGATCTACGATAGCGGGGAGTGGCGCCGGAGAGAGGATCAAGTGGCCGTCGAAGAAAAAATGGATCGCACGAGTAGATTTGTGTCTTTTTACTTTCTAGGTTTGATTGAAGCAAATGGCAAAACGCAGGCGTTGTATTATTGTGTAAGAGGTTTTTAGGGACGGTTATTATATCTTACATTTTGGGACGGTTAATAACCGTCCCTAAAACTGTTTCCGAAAAACAACTATTTAGGGACGGTTGACCGATTTTTTGCAATTTAGAACCGTCCTTGAAGCCCATTATTGTTGTAGTGATATCATATAACTCATTCTCATCAAAGCTTCATCATTTTTACCACTGAGAGGCTTATTTTTATCAACTATATGAGTTACCCATAAACAAAGTGTTACAATTTTCATTAGCGATCTAAGTTCTAGCTTGTCCTCTAATAACATAAACAATGGAGTGGGCATTTAGGTGTCAATGAGAAGCATAAATTTCATTGTTGTAAAGCACACCTCTATTTCAATTATGATAGGGATTTGTTGCATTTGGCTGAGAAATTATTTATTTTGAATCATTTTCTTGTTCTTGAAGATATTACTCTACTTTTTAAGACCGTAGCTAGAAGTGTAATCTCAACATTTAAAAATGAATGTTCAATGGAAGATCTTTAATAACTTGAATTTTGGTTTTGTCTTCATCTTTTTAAATAATTTTGTTGAATATAATTGATAGACATTGAGAAAGTTCCTAGTTTTTTTATTGCTTTAATTCCAAAATTTTTGGACAAACTTGGAGAAAGAGATGAAATATGCTTTCAATAGTTTCCTTATTCCAAAAGCAATTCTAACTTTTCTTTCAAGGTCTCTTAGGGACCCATCTACTAGCCTTCCCTCTTGGCATTCTCCCTCTATTATTGATATATTTCCAAAGGAAGGCCTTAGTGATGTGTTCGCTCAAGAGGGAAGAAGGTCAATGGAGACCAAACGTCACAGGAAAGGTAAAAGATTGTCTGCAACTTCTCTGATTTAGGAGATTAGGCTTTGAGTTTGGCAGGCGTGATATTAGAGTCATATGTGTATTGCATAAGTGGTTTTTTCGTTAACCTCTGTTAGATTTTTAACATCAATAATAAATTTGAAACAATAAAAAAATTTAATAATATGAATGTAATAAAAACAAAATCAGTAGTATATTTGTAACAACTTCTATAATTTGGAGGCAAAACATTTTATTTACTCTAAAATAAATGATGGATTAGTCTATATCAAAACGTAAATGACATTTACGATCATGGGTATGATTAATTATTGTAAATGATAAGTTGATTTTGTCCCATAAATTTTTCCAAAATATTAGTAAAATACTATTTTTTCCGGATGAACAAATAAAATATTCCTTACAAAAAGTCCTACATTTCAATTTATTTTTCTTATATAAAATACAGTTTAAATATTAAGAGAGGCTTGCTTCTATATTTCTCTTATTTAAGGCAAAAATAATTATTAGAATTTAAATGCCACCCCTATTGCCCAATAAAAATAAAAATAAAAATTAAAAAAAACTGAACCACCACACAAAACCATCACAACTTCGCAACCGATTCTCAACAAGAATTTAAAAGAAAAGTATTGTTTTTATAGCTTTTTGATGTATCTTTTTTAAAATTTATCCTGATCAAAATTACTCATAATTTATTTGACCAAAAAAAAAAAAAAACTCATAATTTAGTCCTTAGGGATATAAGAAAGTATTTCTATAGCCATCACAACTAGTAGAATAATTTTCAAATAATGTATTAACTAGTAAATATTTTTTTTAAGTAGATTTTTAAAACCAAAATGATAAGCAATAAAAGAAAAAATTGAGGACAAAAGAATAAGAAACAAGGGTGTTATTTGAAGTAGATGACTTCGACTTCCTTTTTTCTTTATTTGAAGTTACATTACCCTTTTATTGGGATTTAATATTTTTTTTTCTTTGCAATAAAAATTTTGGTCATCTATTTGAAAAAAATAAAAATAAAATAAAATTACACTCTCCCAAGTCCCAATTTTCGTTAAATGTAATTAGTTTTCCTAATTATTATTTTATTTGCATGCTTTATTATTATTATTTTTTTAATTTTTTCAAAGAAGGAAAAGAACAAAACATACATTTATTATTAATATATTTTAGTTTTACTATATTAACATATCTATTAATATATTTCAAATTTTTATTTTTCGTAAATTTTAATTTAAACCTAATCATGTCTATGCAAAATCTACATTTTATTTTTTCTTTGTGGGAAGGATAAGCATATTTTAGCAAATTTACTCAATAAGCATGCATGAGGTTTCTTCGCGTATATTTGTTTTCAAATTTCAAGCTTTTTCACAATCACGTTTTGAAGTGTTTCTTATGCAACTTTATCTTTTAAGAAAGTTAAATATTTTTATATAACAACATATATAAGATAATAGTGTTAAAATTAATTATTAATTCTACGTTTTTATAAAAATTTAATGTCAAAAATCACCAAGTTGATTTTGTAGATCGGAATGAAATTAAAATTTTGGGTGTCATAAGATCGGTAAGGTTTTAATTTTTTTTCAAAATTGTTAAGTTACGTTGGTAAAGACTTGTAATTTATTTGGAAATAACAAAAATAAGTTATAAATTATATTCAACCATCTTATAAGCTATGATAATGATTGAGGCGCCAATCTTAAATTTTGCTTTAGTCACAAATTATGTTGTGCTAGGCCTGTCTATTATTTTCAAAGATATTGGTGATACATTTGCCATATTTTCACATTATTTTGATGGATCACCACCCTTAGGTTAATTCTGTCTAGCAACCAATAATCTTTAATTATCAACATACTAACAATTATTGTTTAGCAAATAAATAAATAAAAATTACAATCATTAGAGCTTTTTTAATTAAAATGAAAAACCTCAATGACAAACATCTATTATATATTACTCCAAAGTGTATTTTTCCAAATTACCAAAAATAATTTAAAAATACATCTTTTTTCATTCAAATATATAGAAGGATCTACACGTAATTAATGATGATTATGACTTTAATATGTATTCATCTGTATTTAATTAGAATAGGTCAATTTTTTAACTTTATTTAATGGTCATTCAAAATGGGTAAATTGTTGGTCACACAAGTCATGGTTAATGATCATCAAATATGTTAAAGTTTGAAGATATAAAGTAAACTTTATATTTATAATTTTGTAGTAATTTTTGAAAAATGAAAAATTTTAAAATACTAAAAATATTATTTTGAGAGAGAAAAACATTTTATATATTTTTTTGTGATGTTTTGGTGTATTATTTTTACTTAAAATCATGCATTCAAATCCCATTATCCTAAGTTTTCACGTGTCAAGATGTTTCTTTATATTATAGATATATAAAGATTATGAATATAATAAAAAAAAAAAGATAAATAAAAAAATTGATGTGTGAGAGAAAAAAATATTTAAATCTTTAAATATAAGGAATTATAATATTTGAATTTATCTCTCTCTTAAGATACTACCACTTTTTAAAACATTCTCTGTCATTTTTTTTTTAAATGATAACAAATTATAACAAGGACATATACTTTATATATGCTAGGATTGTTAATTTTCCTTGGTGAGGAAAATTCTTGATAAATAAGAAACGATAATTTATATTTTATAATATGAGGTAGGGTAAGGATAGAGATTGCATTCTTTGTCCCATTTTTCGAAATAATATACCTTATTTAATAAATATAAAAATTTATTTATATATATTTTTTATAAATTTAATTACAAAAAATTCAAACTAATTTTAAATATGCATTATATATTATATATTATATATTTTATCTTTAAATTATGTTTTATTCTTTGAAAATATCAATAAATATTTTATAAAAATTATTTACTTAAATTAAAAGAAATTAAAAATCATATAATTATTTTATAATTTATTTTTATAACTTCAAATTAATTTATAACAAAATTTTATTAATGTTATGTAGTATAAAAAAAATTATATATTTATTGTTTTTTCAATCTAAAAAATAGATTATAAGGATAATTTTATGAAAATCAATCGACATAATACACTTCCATTTTAAACTAAACTCTCGAAGTTGAAAATTTTATTTCATGGGAAAAATCATGAAAAATAGGAAATGGAAACAAGATCCACATTTTAATAATATAAGATGAGATAATTATAAAAATTGCATTTCTCACGTCCTCGTCCAAAACTATATATTTCATTTAATAAATGTATAATTTAGTTAGTTTAAAATTCAAATTAATCTTTTAACCAATGTATGATGTACATTATATTTCATCATTAATTTATGCTTTTTATTCTTTTAAAACTTATATAAGTTTTATAATCATTATATAAAGTATCTACGTAAATTCTAATAATATGAAATTGTAATTATTTTTTAGCAAGAAAACACAGCATAAATGTTTCGGGTGGGCATTTTTTCAAAAATCGACCAACTAGCTTGAGTTTAGGTTCAAATTGACCCTTTTTTTTAGGTTGGTTAGTCCAATAGATCCAAAATATTACAAAATTGATATTATCGGTTCTGTTGTAGGTTTGAAAAAAAAAAACAAAATCGAACCGACCTACACTTTTATATATTAATACTTTTTTAAAATATTATATAATAAATGTTATAAAAAATAAATAAAATAAAATATTAATTAATATTATACAAATATACTATATAAAATCCCTAAATAAATATGTAATGTATGAAATTATAATTTTGAATTTGGAAGGGTGAGTAGTGGAGCATCAAAAATAAAGAAGTGTCAATAATGAGATATCATTCTCATATGACACACATTAATAGCTTTAAATTTATCAGGCATTAGATATGAGTAAGGATAATAGATCTCATAATCGATAGTATCACACATGTATGCTCTAGCTTTAAAAAAATATTTGTAGAGGTAAAATATTGTTTGCACTTTCTATTGTATTTTTTATTATAATAATAATTTTTATTATAATAAAAATTATAATAAAAATCGGTTTGAAGGTTATAGATCGGTTTGAAGGTTAGTTTTTTAAAAGTTATAAATCAACTAAGATTTTAAATTTTTTAAAATAACTAAGATAAGATCGACTTATAAAATAATTTAATGGCGTACCTACTAGACTTACACCACCCTTAATTTCCTATATCTGGATTCCCTTATGAACAATCTTTAGCATTTATTTTGCTTTACTTATAATTATTTATTTTTTCAATATTTTAATTATTAAAACTTCAATTTTACTAAAATATTAATGAAATTTGAAAATATTATTAATATGGGGCCAAATCTCCTTGAAAGTAGCTCACATTTAAAAGATTATGGGTTCAAATTTTGATAGAATCACTCTCCTAAAATAGATGCTTATCATTTATTCAAAAAAATTATTATCAATTGGAAAGAAAAATATGTAGAATATGTTGTAATTTAAAAAAATAAAAAAATTGATAAACAATTTTTTATTGATAGCCTTTGTATGTATAATGTTAGATATATTAAGTTGTAACATACATTAAATATTGTCTCAATTATTAATTTGATGTAAAGTTGAGAATTTGGAATAAAAAAAATGATTGTGAGACTTTTTATTAACATGAGCTAATTAAATTATATAATATAAATTAATTTATGCATTGATAAGTTTTTTTTTTTTTTTTTAAATGAATATAGTTAAACTCTATATAATATTATTATTGCTTACGTGTAAAATTGTGTTATTATATAAATCAAATAATAAATATAATATAAAATTTAATGTTATATATTTATTTAATTTTTATTATATAAATAATTATATAAAGTTTATTAACGATAAATAGCATTTGTCGTGTATGTGCTTATTTCAACTTTAAAAAAATTGTGGAATTGGAATAACAAGGAGAGCTTAAAAAACTGGCAAATGTTGAAAACTAGTAACGAACCAATATGCCCCACTTTAATTCAATGACATTACAGCACAGTCTACAATACCAAAAAAATATATAATAAAAGTGGGTGAGTGTACGACACCGTTTTTTTTATTTATTATTCTATTGTTATAGGCCTAGCTTTTTGAAGAACCACTGTTTAATTTATACCAATATTCAAGGCTTGCTTAACGGCCAAAACTACCCAATTGGAATCCCGTAAAATCAGAAATCACGAAGCACATTGGGTCCCACTTTTTTTGATACTTCAATCCCGCCAATTAACCGACTTTAATCTCTTTATATACATCCGCTTCTCCCATTCTTTAGCTCTCACATCTCTCTGTTTTCTCTTTTCCTCTACTCACTCTTTTGATACTCAGTGGAGAAGAGAACAACTAACAATTACAATGTTGCCTTTACTCTCTCTCATCATTTTCCTCTTCTTTCTCCTAAACCCATCTCCCATTTCCTCTGCTTCACCTGTTCAAGACCCTGAACTTGTACTTCAAGATGTACAAAGGTACCACAAAATGTTCTCATCACTCATTGTTTTGTTAAAAATTGTTCACTACAAAAATGTTTTACTTTTGCTAATGAATATACATTGTTCGATTTTTTTTTTTTGCAGGAGTATTAATGCTTCAATGTCGAGGAGGAAACTGGGGTATCTATCTTGTGGGAGTGGAAACCCAATTGATGATTGTTGGAGATGTGACCCAAATTGGGAGACAAACAGACAGCGTTTGGCAGATTGTGCAATTGGGTTTGGAAAAAATGCTATTGGAGGAAGAGATGGGAAGATTTATGTTGTAACAGATTCAAGTGACGATGATGCTGTGAATCCAAAACCAGGAACTTTAAGATACGGTGTGATTCAAGATGAGCCATTGTGGATCATTTTTGCTAGAGATATGGTGATCCAATTGAAAGAGGAATTGATTATGAACTCTTTCAAAACACTTGATGGTAGAGGAGCTAGTGTTCATATTGCAGGTGGTCCATGTATTACAGTACAATTTGTGACTAATATTATTATACATGGTTTGAATATACATGATTGTAAACAAGGAGGGAATGCTATGGTGAGAGACTCCCCAAAACATTATGGGTGGAGAACAATATCAGACGGTGATGGTGTTTCAATATTTGGTGGAAGTCACATTTGGGTTGATCATTGTTCTTTATCAAATTGTCAAGATGGTTTGATTGATGCTATTCATGGGTCCACTGCTATTACATTATCAAACAATTACATGACAAATCATGATAAAGTCATGTTATTGGGTCATAGCGATTCCTATACCCAAGACAAGAACATGCAAGTCACCATTGCTTTCAATCACTTTGGAGAAGGTCTTGTTCAAAGAATGCCCAGGTAAAAAAAAAGTGAAATTTAATTTGGGTTTTTTTTGTTTTTTTCATAAAAAAGAAAATTTGGAAAAAAAAGAAGAAGAAGAAAAAGGTTAATAATAATATTCTAATGTTTGTCTTGGCTTTTCCAAAATTTCAGATGTAGGCATGGTTATTTTCATGTGGTCAACAATGACTATACTCATTGGGAGATGTATGCCATTGGAGGTAGTGCTAATCCTACTATCAATAGCCAAGGCAATAGATTTGTTGCCCCGGATGACAGCTCCAGCAAAGAGGTAATAAATAAAGCCCATTTGTTATTCAACTCTATTTTTGTCCTTTAGCTGTATGATTTTAATAAATAATATTTCGATCAAAATTAAATAATGTAGGTGACAAAACACGAGGATGCACCCGAAGATGAGTGGAAAGGTTGGAATTGGAGATCAGAAGGAGATTTAATGGTAAATGGAGCATTTTTTACAGCAACTGGAGCAGGAGCTTCTTCAAGTTATGCTAAAGCTTCTAGTTTAAGTGCAAGACCATCTTCACTTGTCGGTACCATTACAATGGGTGCTGGTTCACTCAATTGCAAAAGAGGCTCCCGTTGCTGATTGTGACCCTTTGATTAATATTTTATATTATTGAACATCATTTTCTTCACTTAATTGTTGTTCAATTTAGATTTATACTTTGAATTTTAGAATTGAAAAGATAAAAAAAAAAATAGTATATGGAGGGATTTAGTTTGAAAAAAAAAACGAAAGAAAAAAGATTAAGACTTTAGACAAGAAAGATTGAATCTCTAGCCTCTAGGATTTTACTTTCTTGGCTTGTGTATCCCTCTTTTTTGTTTTTTGGTTTTTTTCTTTTAATTTTCTTTAAGTAGATTTTGACAAGTGTTATGTGGATACGACCTCGGCCTGCTTACTCTCTTGGAAGTATTAGAGGGTTCTTGATGGCTAAGAGAAAGCAAGTGCAGAAGTGTTGTTTATTAATTATAAATACTAAATTATCTCTTATTTCGAAATTAATTACTGTTTTATATTTACTTATCTGTCTCTTTCTTATTGTTAAAGAGCCATGCGTAACTCTTCGTTAGAAAATTAAAGTACAGTCTAAGGGTAAAATTGTAAATTAAATGATAAGAGAAGAGGGGGGAGAGAGAGCGCTTCAAATTCCACCAATGCAATTTAATTCAAGGGCTTAGATAGCGAGTTTTTTTTTTTTAAATTAAAAAAATAATATATTTAATACTTATAATAATAAAAATAACATATTTATTATTCCACTATTTAAATTTAAAAAAAAAAATCTCTTAGTTAGCGAAGAAGGTTCAACTACCAAAATAGCGGTTAATCTGTTGCCGGCTAAAGAAAGAAACAGATACAAAACTAAACAGAGCAGCATTTACATTTTGATAGTTAATATTGTGGAAAAAATATATAATTATGTAAAATTTTCAAATAGAGACAAATAGTCAATTGTAATATTCTTTTGACTATTAGAGATTTTACTCTTCCCAATGTTAGAGAATCAAAAGATTTGAAAGCAAAAGTTAAAAAGCAAACTACCATATGACAAGGCGGGTGAGCGGTAAGAATGTTGACAATTTTAATGTGGCATTTATTTTTATAATTATTGAATCAGAAATTATAAATCTTTTTATTATATAAAATATGTATATTTAATTTTAAAATTATTAAAAATTAATATTTTAATTTAATAATTATTTAAAATTATATATTTTAGTCTTGATAAAAATGCACATTTTAAAATAAAATATCTTACTTTTAGAAATAATATGATTATTTGTGCTCGCACATAAATTACAAAAATAAAATATCAATTTCTACATAGCACTCCTAATAGCTTTATCTCATAAAAATTCAAGTAATATTGATACAAATTTTTTTATTCTTACACTAAAAGTTTATAAAATTTTTATTTTGTTTTAATAAATAATTATACTTTATTACTATTAATATTGGATAAATTGTCATTAATAAAAAATTATTTTAACAATAATAATTTTAATTGTAATAATTTTTTAGTGCATAAATAAGTTAATTATTTAATTATTTTTAATCACTTTAGTAAAAAAATATATGTTTATTTTCTTGTAATATTATATATATATATATATTAAAAAAATTAAAAATAAAATTTAATATATAAAAAAATATTTGTTATACAAGTAAGCTTTATCGGTGCTCTAAAAATCAATACCTAAAGGCGAAAACCGTCTCTAACTCCCACCCTTCAAACATTAAAAACATCTAAAAGAAAGGTGGAAAAAAGAGAATAGGACCCAGTTTGAATTTAACATAGGGCAGTTAACTATGAATACATTAGGTGACATGATTAAAGTAGAAAGCACATGGAAGCCTTAAATGGGTCTTCATCTCATCTTCTTTTGGTGGGATTTATTTATTTATTTATTTATTTTGTTGCTTTCTGTAGACTACTTCATAGGCATGTAGGTTTTAGGTAGTGAAGAAAAAAGTAGAGCCCCTCTTATGCTTTAAACTGACGGGAGTATGTCGAGTTCTCGCATTGGTTAGTCCTCCGCATTATTTGGTTTCCCACATCCAATGTGACAACAATCTTACTATTTGACCCCACTATAAACATCCGGTTCCAAATGATAATAACACAGAGAATAATTCTTTTCACGAAACTATTATAATTTATATTATACAATTTAATTTATTCTTATTAATAATAAATTTTATAATCATTATTTCATTTCATATTTTTAATTTTATATACAATAATACATTACTACTCTAACATAAAGGGCATTTCTTCTTCTTCATTTTATTTAGAAAACTTCCGTAGGTTTTCTTACTTAGTGTAAGAATGGCATTTAAATCTTATATTTATTTTATAAAAAATTAATTTTATTAATATTAAAAAGTGATTGTACAAGTAGAAATTAATTTTATTTTATTTTATTTTTACACATGCATTAGATAGAAGCTATTTTAATTTAAATAAATTGTGATTAAAAAAATTAATTTTTTTTTTAATAAAAGTCGAAAAAAAAACATAAAAATAATTATTTGTCATTGTATGATCACTTTCCAGTAAAAATAAGACCCAACTATCATAAAAAATAAATATAATATTTAAATTTCATTTTTAAGAAAAATAAGATGAGTCACTTTTTTTTTTTTTTTTTTCATTCTTTTGATTTTATATGAATTTGTATACCATACACATATCTTGGTTTTGTAACTTTTTTTTTTTTTTTTTTGTTTTAATTTGTACCATTTAATTATTGGGTTACAGAGCATGAATTCTCCTATAAAAGTGGAAACTTTTTCACCCCCTAATTTTTTTTTTTGAAGAACATTGTTTGGAGTTTACATAACTTTATTGATTTATTCGGAAAACAAAACTTTGTTCACATTGAGAGTTAGAAAGAAAGGCCCTATTACTTAAAAAAATAAAAAATGTAATTCTAGCCATGGCTAAAAATGAGATGGAAAACACCCAATTTCTTGTTATGGTGATTTACCGATTCGGTTCTTCATTATTTTATTTTCTTCTAGTCCTAATTTTTTAATTTAATTTTTAATATTTATAAATTCAATTGACTTAGTCTAAAAAATATTAATCAGACCAATATTTAACTCCAATTTTGCGTACGAAAATGATGTAATTGAATAATTTGGATTAATATTCTCTTAGTTTAATGCACATTTGGGTGTGAGAAATGAGGTTAACGTATAAATGATTAATTATTTAATTAATTTTATTTTTATTTTATTTTTAGTAAAAAATATATTTATTTTTATTTTAATATTAAATTATATATGTTTATTGATGTTATAAAAAAAAAATGAATGTATATATATATATATATATTTTTAAAAAATTTAAAAATAAAATTTTATGTATGAAAAAAAAATTATATCTAATTAAACCGATAATTAATTTGTGTGTGGGAAAGGAGGTATAATTAGTGTTGATAATTTTCTTCGCAGGTGGGTGACCGTGAAGAGTATATATTTTTCACCTATAGAGATAGAGATCATTTGATAAAGAAAGAATCTGAGTAGGGTAAATCACACTCTTTTCTCCATGCATCATGTGAAATTCAATTTCTTATGATTTCTACAAATTATATATATATATATATATACAAATTTAATTATTTTTAATTAAAATTAAATTAAATTTTAATTATTTAATAACAAAACAAAACAAATAATATCATAAAAATATATTATTTGTATTCCATCCAAAGTTTAATATTTATTAACCTTAAGTGCATTTTCTTTTAGTTTAAATTAAAAAAATTATTAATTTTAAGTATTAACTATAAATAAAGTTATATTTTTATTAGTAATAAATGTCAAATTCTCGCAAATATCTACAATTTTGGTGAAGAATTTTCATTCTGCCCCTATAAACATTTAGCACAAGGATGATGATATCAGCTCCGTTCTCACTCCAATCTATTGACAACACTAGACATTATCGATAGTATTTAAAAAAAAAATGCTACTTATCATAAATTTATAATATTATAAATAAAATAACAAAATTTTATTGAATAAATGAAATTTTTATAAATTTTTTATTAAATTAACAATTAATTTTATCACGCTATATTATTTATAATATCATTTATAATATTATAAATTTTGTAAGATGTTGCACTACTTTAAAATTTATCATACTATCTCTGTTATGATTAGCAAAATGCATCTATTAAGAATCAAATCATATACCTAATTTATACACTATAAACATTTTAAACAAGATTGGGACTAATTTTAGTAATAATTTTTTTTTAAATTATTAAATAAGTTTTGTTTTTAAAATCTATTTATTTTTAAATATTTTTTTATTTTGTAATTTACCTTTTAAAGAAAACAAAACTTTGTTCTATAGCAAATTATGTTTTATGTTTTCTAACCTATGAAAGCATAAAATAACACATAAAACTTGTTTAGTAAAACCTGTGTTCTATGATCTGTTTTATTTTCTATATATTACTTATTTTTTCATTTGTATATTATCAATTTTATTTTATTGAGAACTACAATATAAAAGAGTGTGATCATAGTCTATTTGACAAAGAAGTTAGAGTAAGATTTGAAATTTAATTATTAAATTTTTTTTTTTTTTGCTAGAGAATTATTAAATTTTTTTAAATTTGAAAATATATTGAAAGTTCAAGACATTAAAAAAGAGAGAGGTCATTTTAAAATGCAAAATTAGTTCCAATTAAAATAAAATTAGAATTAATTATCAAATAATATTAAATTAAAAAAAAATTTAACATAGAAAATAGTAAACATAATACATTATAAAACAAACTCTAAATTATTATTTCAGGCTACCAAATATGTTAGTAAACATAAATAAAAACAAGATAAATTTTATATAATAGATCAAATCCATACCAACATATATAATAGGTTTTTTTTTTTTAGTGAGATTTAGATTTTAACCTGAATTTCTCCATAATTTTACAAGTCAAGACAGGAATACCAAGTTACCAACAACAATCAACCCCAACGAGGATAAATTTTTTTATATTAATCTGATGTATATAACAATACATATATTACAACTTAATCGTTACTTTTTTAATAAATAGTTTTACTATAAATTTGTTATCTCACACCTATAATTTTTTTTTAATTAAATAATAGGTATTATTTAAAAATAAATTTAACTTTTAGCCAATAATAAATTTTATGTCTCTGCTGATATTTGAACCCATGACTCTAATTTACCACCTACATCAAGCCACACTCAACTTTATATCTAATAAAATGTATATAAAAATTTGCAGCATAAATCACTACTCTTGTATTGATATTACATCTATTTGAAAAATATATTGTGTGGTGGGAAATCAAATCAAGCAATTCTTAGAAAAAAATGGTCAAGCTTTCACCATCTATTTAAAAAAAGAAAAATGCTCATTAATTAATAACATAAACAATAGACAAATTAGGATAAACCAAAAAACAATCTGAACCATCCACGAAAAAAGTGAAGTTCTTTGGAGATAAAAATTGGGTGATCTTTCTGTATCATTCACAAACAAGGGAATAAGTTCAGGGACAGATTATATTATTGCACCTATTTAATTCTACAAACGTATAATACCCATTGTTGAAGGGAAGGTCCTTATAATACTGTTTAGCTTATGGTGCTAATGACATTTTCTGCAAAATGGACCCAACCATGTGGCTGACCAATTCGTCAAAATAGACCCTTATTGGACATTTGGACATTGGATAAGAGAGAGAGAAATGGACTGGAAAAAGTACCACACCCACAAAGTCTAATCTCCCCATGTGCACAATTGTAAACACTGAATAGACTCAAGAACTTTGAAAATTGTTTAGAGGACCAACTTTGTTCTATAATTCTGAGTGCTTTGCCTGGTTGCCAGGCAAATCTGCAGTGGTTTTAGTGTCCAGCTTATTTTTTGCAATTACTTTTAAGCCTAAAAGTCTTTGTAATCAGTGAGACCTTTGGAGACTTAATCTATTTTTCACATTTATTAAGGAAAAGAGAGGTTTTTTTTTTTTTTTTTTTTTAAAATAATATATTTCGCATTGAAACACTCATTTATATTGTAAGAGATTTGAACTCACATATTTAACGTACATATTTTAAGCATATATCACTGCATTATAAAAAAAAAATTAGAGAATTTGTTTTCTTGGTTTTTAGTAGTTTTTATAACTAAAAAATAATTACATATGCACCATAATGTTAATAATATTGAAATTTGAAATATATTGCCATGAATATTAATATCAAGTTAGCTCTGAGCTAGGAGACCTCAACGTAGTAAGCAGTGATCGTGAATAGATCAAACCCAATTGGAGATAAGATTGGTTAGAAATATACTTGAGGGTGGCCCACCCCATTATGGTATTGGTGATCCAACTCTCTTATAAATTCTTCATAAATTATTTGCCTAAGAATCCATTATCCAGGGGCCAGGGCCTCCATTATTCTACTCTATCTTCTTTTGCGTCAAATGATCCGAGTTGTCTCAGTTCACTTAAAGTTTAATTATATTAAAGAAAATTATAATTTAAATTATCTTATTTAAATTTTGAGTTAAATTCATATCATTTTTAAATGAGTTGAATTAAAGATAATTTATTTTCATTTTTAGAGATTAAAATAAAAAATATTTATAACTTTATTTATCAACAAAAATATTAATATTATACATTATTTATTTATTATAATTTTATAAAACAATAAAAATAAATTCTTTATTTTTTAATTATGTTTTTCAATAATGATATTAAAATAATTTATTTTATGACAAATGTATTATATTAAAGGAACTGGCAAATTAGTTATTTGATTTTATGAGCTAAATAAGTTAACTCATTTAAACTTAATAGTTGATTAGGTGAACTTTGTGTTAGAATTATTTCATCTAAATTAACATAATTATTGATGATTTTAAATTATGTTAAATAATTTATAAAAATATGTTAAGATAATATTATATTATGATATAATTATTAAATAAACATATGTTATATTTATGTCCATGGACTAAACATATTTATAATGTGTGATAAGTCTATGAGCTCGTCGTACTTATAAACTTAAATGATCTATTAAATTTAGGATTTATATCGTAGAGATTCTATATAAATAAAACAATTAAGCTGCTTAATTAAATAACATAAATGTGACTATTTTTGTAAAATTTTATATACTAAATCTGCAAGTATACGAATAATTAAAATGACAAATGGTTAATGGTTTATACATGCATACTGTGATGAAATCATTGATCTAAGTATTTTAGATTGTATCAAATAAAAAAAATATATGATGGTGGAATAGTTATTGGTTGATTTTCTCATTAAAGTATGAATCTGACTGATTATAAAAAAAATAAAAAATAAAAATAAAAATTTAAGCGTTTATTGGCTATTCAAATATATATTATTTGCTAACTTATAATTATATGCTTCGCTTTTGAGATTGAAACATGTTTGTTCATTGTGATATATTTTTCGTTCTATTTTGGCGGCTAGCTAATTTGGTATTTTTCGAGATAAAATCGCGAAACCTAAAGTCTGGGTACTTTTTCAAAAATCGTTTTGAGCCAAAAATAATTTTACAGATCTCTTACTCTTATTTTTCCGATCATTTTGATATATTATATGTCAATTTTTGGTGACTGAGTATTTAAATACGGATCGGATCATATTTTTTGGATCTGTTTTCTGCAAATCGTAAGTCTCTGGAGGTTGAAGTTGATGAGCGCGTGTAAACACGCATGTACCAGGCAATTGAGCTTAAGGCTGACACTATTAATTTAAAAAAAACAAAATGAAAAGACTGTTGACTCACGTGTGAGGCTGAGAGCCTAAATGGCTAATCACTTTTAATTCAAAGCTTTTTCTCCACTATTTATTATTTAAAAAAAAAAAAGAATGCAAAAAATTAAAACAGTGATTTAAAATATATTATCCCTATTTCACATTTGTTTTACAAATTTTTGAATGACATATTTTAATGACTCAAATAAAATTCTGCAATACGCATGAATTATAAATATGCGTATTATAAAGTATGTTATGTGTATTTTTAGAAATATAATAATATACATTAATTTTTGAGTTTATTTTATAATTCATTGTTTTGATTAAATGTAAAATTTAAATAATAATTGAATATTTATGTGCTTGCCAAATCATAAATTTAAGTATGTAATATTACATAATATATTTTATAATTTTGAGAGTACTTTATGTGTATGGTTATAATAAAGTAAATAAATAAATTATAATCTTAATTTTACAATGTGATCCAAAAGTTTATTGAAATAACTTGTTAACCTAAATTAAAGTTTTATCATATAGAAATTAATCATAAGTGCATAATGTGTAATGTGATTTGAGAAATTAGATGTACATTAAATTTTGGGTTGATTATTTTGGATTTATAATTAAAGGTAAAATTAAATAGTAATTGACTATTTATGTACTTGCTTCTCGCAAGACTAAGCATGTCGGATTGTATAATTTATTTTGTGATTTATAGGTACTGTTGTACGCAATTACAAAAAAATTACTAAGATTCTTACGGATAATCAAATATCCTATCGATATTTTATTATTTGGCAAGGATGCTTAGGTTGATAAAGAAATTAGTTAAAGTCATGAACCGTGTAATCTTGTTCACCCTGCCGGTGATAGATTAACATATTTGGTTGTGATATTTAATTATTTTACTTTATAGTGCTTAAGAATCTACTCATAAATGAGACTCTAGCATGAAATTAAAGAGATAAGTAAAAGCATAATCTTGATTTTACACGTATCTGATTGTTGTTATTTCTTCATATTGATATCAATGACTGTAGCATGAAAGTAGATAAGAAGAATTTATGATAAGCATGATCCTTGTTAACTACGTGCGTGTAAGTTGTTAAATTAAATTCTTTAATTATGATGGTTATAAGATATCTCTGCTATGTTATGTCATCGATGTTATGAACGAATGTGATAAACTTTGTTTTATATGACAATATGAAAAGTAGAGTAATTAATATTCTATTCAAGCGCAATTGCCTGACTACGGTATATTGGTTGGTCCAAAAGTAATATTTGTACTTTTTTTTTAAATATTCTACGAGTGTGTCATATAATTATCATATACATGATAGTGTATAATAGAGTGAATGATTTAGGGCTCCCCTAAATACGATGCTTTGTTGGCCCTTTTAATAACATTTACAACCTATGTAGACTTATTATGTGAAATAACAGATCTAATTTTCATAATTAAGTGTATAAAAGTCCAAAGACAAATCCATAATGATATTTTCAAGAGATTTTTCTAAAGGACTTTTTTTTTGGAATATCATTCTAAAAATTAATCTTTTGTCACTGAAATATTGTGATGGTATTTTGAACACCATATTTGATTCAAATATTTTGAAAATAAATTATAGTTTGGCATGCATTAAGCTTTATTATAGCAAGTGCTTTAGTATTCACTTTTATAAAATATGTCAAATCAAATTAAAGTATTTTGATATTATTAATTATATGATTTGACCTTTTTATTGATAAATTTTTGGCTCATTAATAATTTTTTTAGCTAAAGAAATTTTATTTTTATTTTTTAAAGGTGAATAATATATATACTTATATTTTAAATTTGCTAGACTTGTACACATTACTCATATATATACTTATATTTTAAATTTGCTAGATTTGTGCACATTACTTATTATAATCGTTAAGAATATTTTGTGGTGTTATATATTGTGATCTCATGTCAATATTACATAATTGAGACTATTTGATGTCACCTTGTGTCAATTTTGGGTAATCTAAGGTTGTTTTGGGTAATTCCACATTCTATTAATTGATTATTGTTGCAAAGTGTTATTATACACTTTAAATTCCTTTGAATAAAAAAAAAAGTAGGCAAAGACATATTATGTTGTGAGGCTATAATTGTCGAAAAGATGTAGAATCAAATTTTCTAGTATAAAGAATTTTATCTTTGTAATACGAGATTGTTGAAAAATTTATTGGTGGTTATTCTACAATAAGTGCTTCTACCATACATGAAGAGTTATTTGTACTTACAGTTATGTGTCATGTTTTGTTTATGAGAAGCATGTTACAAGCTCATTTATATATATGAATGTACTCACTATAGGTCGGCTCATATGTGAATATAGAGTGCACATTCAAAGTGAATGTGATGCTAACCGCTCGCCACGACTCCTATGACCTCCAAATCACGCAGTTTGGCAACCACAAGAAATACGGACAGAAATCCGACACCAATCTTAGCACGCAGATTCTACGAAGAACGCTCGACTATGGTAGCAGAGAACTCGCCTTCACACATGGATATACGCACAACGAGCCGAGAAAAGGCGAAACGCCACAAAGGGTTGCTAGTTCCTTTGATAAGTTTCTTGATAGAACAAGAGAAGCACTTGTGCTCTCTCAATTTTGAAATCACTTCAAAATATTTTTCATTGATTGAAAATCATGTCTAATGTGTTAATGTTACAATGGCAGCTGCTTTACATATATATAGATACAATGAAAACCTAAAAATTATCTCAAGAAATCCTAGCCATTGATTTGGATCCAATGGCCCAAAAATTACAACATTTTGAATCCTCGCCGCGGCGGGAAAATATTCATGCCGCGGCGCGCCCTGTTCTGTTTGCCACCCGCGAATCCATACCGCGGCGCCCAAAAGTTCATGCCGCGACGCTCATATTCAGGGTTTGCGCGCAGGTTTGGCTGTCAGGCCCGCTTGTCCGTGTCAGCCCGCAGGTCTGGCATGTCAGCGCGCGCACGTCTCGCCCAGTCCTCGTCATGCCGCGGCGTGCATGCACCTTCAGTCCAAAACAGAAACCTCCTCGCTGCGGCGCCACTTTCTTGTGCCGCGGCGCGCACGTTTCCTTCGATCCAAAACAGAACGCCCTGTGCCGCGGCGCACCAAATCCATGCCGCGGCGCGCTTGTGTGACAATTCCATCCTCCAATGTAGAAACCTCCTCGCCGCGGCGCACAAAATCTATGCCGCGGCGCAGCTCCAAATTTTAGAATTTGCCACTTGCACTCTTCTTCTCCTCTTCCATTGTGCTTGCATGCTTGTTTTTGATGTTGCATGCCATTTTGCACTTCCTCGAGGCCCTTCTCAAGGCACGGCTCTCGGCTCGTGTCGGGCCGACTTCGGGAGGGGGTCCGGTTCGTATCATTCCCTCCTTCTTCGAAAGAATTCGACCTCGAATTCGACCTCGAATTCGGACCTTTGTCATAGGGCAAGTTTTGCAGGCCATCTTCGTTTTGGTTTTCATCATAAGATTCCTGCAAGAAAGAAAAGTTAGAAAATAAGCATTGTTTGGACATTTTTCTTTCCTTCTTCCCCCTTGATTGCCCCTCCTTCTCCTTGGGCTCTCCCTCCAATCTCTTCCCCTTTTTCTCCTCAACTTCCCTTAAGAGTTTGTTGCATATTTGTTGCGGAGATAAAGGCAAAAAGGTAAGCTTCTTCCCTTCCTTCTCGAGGGAATACTCGTTCTTGTATCCGTCATAGGTGACCTTCATATCGTATTGCCATGGCCGCCTTAGCAATATATGCCCAGCTTGCATGGGGAATACATCACATATCACCTCATCCTTATATCGACCAATGGAAAAGGCTACAAGTACCTGCTGTTCAACCTTCGCTTCTCCATTGTCATTTAGCCACTGTAGCTTGTACGGTTGGGGATGCTTGTTCGTAGTCAACCCTAGCTTCTCAACTAAAGTCGTGCTAGCAATGTTGGTGCAACTCCCACTATCAATGATTAACTGGCACACCTTATCACTCACATGGCATCTCGTATGAAAAGTATTAACTCTTTGGGATCCCATGTCAACTTCTTTGTAATGATCCAATGGTGCCCGCCGTACCACAAGCAACTCTCCCGTGACTGGATACACTTCCTCGTCATTAGCCTCCTCTAATGACGGTTTCTCTGTTGCTCACAATGGTGTATATGATTTAACGCAAGTGCACGTGTCGCAAACAAGTAATATAATGATAAGAAAAATCGTTCCCACGGAGATTGGAATACTAGAAAATATCGTAAAAATTAACTATTAAAATCAATATTTGTGTTTTTGTTTATAAAAATAAATAAATAAAATAAAATAAATAATACTAGAGGACAAGAGTGAAAACACTGAAACAACGTTCAACAAGAAGAATATCACAAATCACAGATAGATAAATCAGTTAGGATTGCAATTATGACAAGTAATGTAGACAAACTGCTTTGCTGCAGCTTTGCTGTAGCAATGCTGTAGCAAAGTATACCAGTAACTAGAATTGCAAAAATTCACAAAGGATTCTTCCGAATCTGCAATGTTTATATATTCTATGACTCAATAAAACATATTCCTATGCAAAACTGAATCTAAGAACAACGTTTATGCACAAATTCTTTTGAGTTATGTGAGATAATTATATATTCCTATATCAATTTCTTCACACTATTCTAGCTTTATCCAACTTAAAATTAACCTTTCCAGATTCAATTTCAGTCTAATATCCTATCAATTGTTGATCAAGCAATCAATAAGAATGAATCAACAAATCAAGCGTAGAATAACTAGCATTCCTTGCCAAGCAAAGCACAATTTTATGAAATTAAAGCACAAGGTCTACATACACTTGCATATCCACAACCCTAACTGAATGAGAATTTAGCCAAGCATATTTATAAAATTAAACATCAAATTATATATGCTCAAAATCAGATCCATATGGTTTAGAGAATTTAGAAGAATCAAATAATGAAGAAATAATGAAATAAATAAATAAATCCTTTAAATCAACCCTAAACCAATTGGATTATGATCCTTTGTCTCGTTCTTGCTTTCTCTTCAATGAAAATCCTAGCAAATCAAGCTTCAATTGATCTCTTTCCAAAGTCAAATTGATCCCCTGTTTTGCCTCTCCTTCCTTGCACCAAATCTGTCCGGAAATTGGGGCTGCTGCTGCTGATTCGTTCTCTGTTTGTTGCTGTGAATTAACGTGTGTTTTTCCTCCCTTTGTATCGCCTCCTGCTGCCCAGAATAGTTCCTTATCTCTGTTTTTATTTTCTGCCGCAGTATTTCATGAAATCAGCCCCTGTTTTTGCTCTTTTATATTAGGTTTAATTGGAGACAAATTTTGGTGTGTTAATTTCCAATATTATCCCTCAAAAGGTGAGTTAATGAAAGCCCAAAATTGTCCTTTTCTTTTAGAGTCCAAATCAGCCCTTGAATTCTTGATTCCACATCAGCCTCTGTTTTGGCGTTTATTTCCTGGTATGGTTTTGCTGCAGCAATGCTGTAGCAAAGCTGCAGCAAAGTTGTCCTGTTTTCTGCGTTGATTTCCTGATATAATTTTTGCTGCAGAAATGCTGTAGCAAAGCTGCAGCAAAGTTGTATTTTTGAATTTTCTTTGTTATTTTCTTTATTTCCTGCAAGGGCAATGAAAATATAATGAGTGCACATCAAAATATAATTCTTTTTGACACATTTCATAATTATTTTGAATTTATTATCAAAGAATTCATTTAAATCACAAAATCCACAAATAGTGTATAAATGATTATAATGTGTGGATATTCCCAAATTAACAAGCAAGTATTTATGAATAAGAGCTAATAATACTCTAATAAATTAGAGTTATCAACTCCCCCAAACTTAGCATCTTGCTTGTCCTCAAGCACTAAATTATATGATGATTGGCAAGTGGCAATTTAACACAAGGTTTCAACTCACGCTAAAAACATAGTTGTCAACTAATAAATAAACTAAACTTGTTTCAAAATTAGGAAGAAGAAATCTCAAATTCATGATCCAAATTAATTTTTCTCAAATGTTAGTTTCAATATCTCAAACTCATTTCAAAACAACCCCATGTGTGTGTGTGATGTCTCATAATTTGTTATTTGATACTTCCCCCAAACTTAGGTAATTTATGTTCATTAAGCTTAAAATCATGCCTCCATATGTTGGTCTTTTGAATCCCTCTCCACTAATGTAGATATTCACTAATCAAAGATCAAAAGGACTTAAATAAGCTTGAAATGTAAGGCTAGGGTAAAGGTAAGGTGAAAGTCATATTTAGGTATCATACCCCACAAGCACAAACACTATTCAAGAATACTTTTGGACTCTTTATTTACATTGCTACCCCCAAACTTCTCTTCATTCAATCAATTTTTTTTTTTTTTTTTTTTTTTGGAGTGAATCTGTTTTGCTGCAGCAAAGCTGTTTCCAGATTTCTCTCTCTCTTTTTTTTTTTTTTTTTTTTTTTGAATAAAGGATTGATCTCAATATAACCAAACAACACCATAATTTTCTTTCTTTCAAGAGGCATCAACATTTCTAATCAACAATTCATAAAGATGGTAATGCACTTGTGAGGTAAAGGTCAAAGGATATGCAAATAAGGAAATGCTAAGTTCTTATGTGGGTGTTGACAAAAAGAATTTTGATCATTCATGGCTCAAATTAGGTGTGCAAATGAAATATATTTTTAACCAAGGTTAGCACGAAAAGCACAATCGAATCCAAAGAAGGCCTAAATCATTTCATTGAGTTGTGAACCTTCTAGAATTTCGCTTTGAGAAATTCTCCAAACCAATTCTAGAGGCTCAAACTCTCCCATAAATTACCCTTATTCAAAGTTTATATCAAACAGACAAACAAGTTGACCGTGCATTTAGAGTTGTGGGTGTATATTTCAAAATAAGTTTTCAACATTTTCCAACTAACATTTAATGAAATCAATTTTTCTCAATAAGCAAGATTTCTCTTCTAATAAAGTGACAAATTAGTTTCTTTTTCAAAACAAAGATGACAACATGAAATTTTTTGACAACCTTAGATCAAGCAATTCATCATAAAATCACAGCAGATTTTGCATCATAAATTAAAATTCAGCACAGTGATCACATCAATTCCATCAATTTCACAGCTCAACAGTACAGACATTAAACAGTAAGCACAAAGTAATCACATGAATTCCATTAATTTCACAGCTCAACAGTAGACAAATCAGATAGTAAGCACAGTAAACAGATCAGATAGTAATTCATCATAAAATCACAGCAGATTTTGCATCATAAATTAAAATTCAGCACAGTGATCACATCAATTCCATCAATTTCACAGCTCAACAGTACAGACATTAAACAGTAAGCACAAAGTAATCACATGAATTCCATTAATTTCACAGCTCAACAGTAGACAAATCAGATAGTAAGCACAGTAAACAGATCAGATAGTAAACAGCAAATTCCTTCCCCCCAAACTTAAAATAAGCACTGTCCTCAGTGCTCATAACTAAACAGATCAATCAGCAGGCAAAAATGGCAGAAAGAGAATAAAATAAAAAGGACAAAGTAACGAGACTGCCCTGTTATTGCTGCGTAGCTCCCTTCTTTTAGCTGGAAGTGAAATGCGTAAATTCCCTAACAGAGTAATTACCCAGTTGACTGCGTGAACGAACAATTTGGTGAATATGAACCAATACTGCAACACCCAGTTGTTAGTGGCGTGGGGAGGACCTGAACAACCATGAAAACTACTATTATTGCCGTGTTGGGTGGCGGGTAGTGGTGGAGGTATAAGGAATGGGTATTGGCAGCACCGAAAGGTGGGAAGAAATTGCTGGGGTGTTCGGGATTGGGAGGTAGTGGGTTGCGACTTGAAGTGTTGCGTGCACGGAGGGGCTTGGGGCTGGTCGGTGTGAGCTTGGGTGGTTGGTATCGGTGTGCGCAGAGAGTTGGGTGCGCGAATGGGTGTTGGTGTTGAGTAGTGGGCGGCGTTCGTGGGAGGCGACGCTGAAATGAAACGAAGTTCCTAGGTGCTCGAATGGGTGGTGGCGCTTGGGTAGGGAGGTGGCGAGGGGTGGGAGTGGGAGTGGGCGACGCCGAGTGGAGTTCGGGATGAGGGAGTTGTAAATGAATAATATATGAGGAAAGACACACAGGGTATTGGGTTTGTGGGTTAACCCGAATAGGCATTTTTTTTTTTTACTAACTCTTGTGTAGTCAAAACTTTTCCATGGGCTAATCCCCATTTAAGCCCAATCTGAAGCTCCAAAATAAGTTTACAACCTCCATTAAAGCCCATTCCACAAAACTGATTATTAAGCCATGCCCAGCACGCTTGATCTGAAATGAACGAAGAACAACATAGACTTTGCTCTAGCTTTGCTGCAGCATTGCTGCAGCAAAATTTTCCAGTTTTTGTATCATGATAGTTTTTGGTCCTGTGGCTCTTCTCCCCGACTCTCTTCTACCCCATACTTAAATCTTCATCAAAACTCAAAACTGAAGCACTGAAAATAAGCCCAACCAACGTAGAATTTTGCTCATTTAAAGACAGTGTAAAACTTTGCTCTAGCGTTGCTGCAGCAAAGTTGCAGCAAAATTTTCCAGTTTGTTCACACTGCGAGGACATATTTGGTTGTTGGTTTTGCTTTGCTTTGCTCTTGCTCTTGCTCTCACTCCTTGGGATGACCTGAAAATGCAGAAAATAAACTTCTAAGCTAAAGAACTCATACAATTGAATTGAATTAAAAATTAAAAACTAAAAATTAAGAAAAACTAAGAAAAATGAAGAAACATGGGTTGCCTCCCATGAGCGCTTGTGTTAGAGTCGACAGCCCGACTTTGCTTGTAGTCATGGGTCTAGGAGTGGAATGGAGGTATGCTCCCTGTCAAGAATTTCTCTCCAATAATGTCTAATGTGTTGGCCATGAGCTTGAAATTTTTTTTTGGACCAACATTTCCAATATTTTGACTTAGACCAACATTGTTCTTTAGGATCCTCTTAATTTCTCGATAGGACTGACATTGTTGCAAAATATTCACCATCTCATCTTCGGGAATACATCTTCTAATCTTTCGGTTTGTATATCGCTTGAACAAGAATGGCCTATCCCAATAGTAGAACTTCAAATTATGGAAAAATTTCTTCTTTTGATAGGAATTTGAACCTGGTGGCACATCAACTGAAGACTTAGGAAGATTGAAGTCCGGAGATAAAAATTCTGGAAATTGAACTTTATTTTCCGTTTTATATGTATTAGAACCTGCTTCCAACCAAGGTAATTTCTCCTCAATTTCCTCTTCACAATCGGAATCATATTGCGATAAAATTTGTAGGGAATCATTATAGCCACATTTTTCAGGTTCTTTAGATACCAGAGAATCCACAACTGAAATGGATGAGCACTCTTCAACATTATTGGGAGATTCCATGGTTCTAAACACGTTGAAGGTGACTTGTTCATCTTGAACTCTCATAGTTAATTCTCCTTTTTGAACGTCAATCAAAGTTCGGCCTGTAGCTAAGAATGGTCTTCCCAAAATAATAGGCACTTCTCTGTCTTCTTCATAGTCAAGTACAATAAAATCTACTGGGAAGATGAATTTGTCCACTTTCACCAAGACATCTTCAATTTTTCCTTCAGGATGAGCAATGGATCGATCTGCCAATTGTAAAGAGACTGTAGTAGGCCATGCTTCACCAATCCCCAACTTCTTAAAAATTGACAAAGGCATCAAATTAATGCTTGCTCCCAAATCACATAAAGCCTTGCCAAAATATTGATTACCTATAGAGCATGGAATTGTGAAACTCCCAGGATCCTTGAGCTTAGGAGGAAGTTTGTTCTGTAACATAGCACTACTTTCACTTGTTAAGGCAACTGTCTCAAATTCGCCAAATCGTCTCTTTTTGGTCAGGATGTCTTTCATGAATTTGACATAATTTGGCATTTGTTCCAAGGCTTCTACCAATGGAATGTTGATATGAAGTTGCTTAAGAACATCTAAAAATTTCCTGAATTGAAGGTCTTGTTGCTGTTTCTGAAATCTTTGAGGGAATGGTGGAGGTGGTCTGTGATGCTGCGAACTTTGCTGCAGCAATGCTGTAGCATTTTGGATACCAGAATTTTCTGAGTTTTTCAGAACTGCTTCAGATTTTTCCAAATCTTTTTCCTCCTTATCTTGGGTTGAAATGTTCCCCTTTTGACTTATTTTCTGTCCATTTGGTCCCTCTAATTCTTTTCCACTCCTTAGAGTAATGGCTTTGCAAAATTCTTTTATTTCTCTCATTGGAGTTTCAGTATCACTTGGAAGTGCACCTTGTGGACGGTTCCTAAGTTCATTAGCTAGCTGTCCCACTTGATTTTCTAGATTCCTCATTGAAGCAGCTTGACTTTGAAGAATTGCATCATTCTTAGCCATGTATTCTTTGAGTATAGATTCCAACGAGCTGGATGGTTCATTCGGTTGATTTCTCTGTGGTTGTTGTTGAAATCCTGGTGGGAATGTAGGTCGGTTAGGTATGGTATGGTTAGCTTGACCACCACTTTGATTGTTCCAAGAGAAATTTGGGTGTTGCCTCCACCCTGGGTTATATGTGTTGGAGTACGGATTATGGTTCCTGTTTACATCACTCACAAAACAAATTGATTCAGGATTTGAAGGGCAATTATCAAATACATGAGGTCCCGAACAATAGACGCATGAAATTCCTGAATCTTGAATTGAATTCACATTTGCTGTCACATGCTGATTCTTCAACAGATTAACCAAGGATGACACTTGAGCTGTAAGTGCCGTAACATCATTAACCTCATGCACACCAGCTACTCTTTTTGCAGTTGCTACTCTATCCATTGGCCATTGGTAATTATTGCTAGCCATCCTCTCAAGTAGATCATAGGCTTCATTGTAAGACTTGGCTAAAAGAGCTCCATTAGCAGATGCATCAACAATTGTTCTCGTTTGAGCATTGAGACCATTGTAGAAAGTCTCCATTTGGATCCAATGAGGTATACCATGGTGAGGACATTTCCTTAACAATTCTTTAAATCTTTCCCAAGCTTCATATAGAGATTCTCCATCCAATTGTTGATAGGAGGTGATGTCATTCCTCAATTTAGCATTCTTTGTTGGTGGGAAGTATTTCATCAAGAATTTCTCAGCTAAAACGTTCCAAGTTGCAATAGAGTCAGGTGGCAAGGAGTTAAGCCATGCTCTAGCGCGATCTCTTAAGGAATAAGGGAATAGTTTGAGCCTAAATGCTTCCTCGGTTACCCCTGTCCATTTAAATGAGTCACTGACTTCAATAAATAACCTGAGATGCAGATGAGGATCTTCTGTAGGTAACCCACTGAATTGCCCGACTGTTTGTAGCATCTGAAACATCACCGGTTTTAACTCAAAGTGAGTTGCTTGAATGTCTGGTCTTGTGATGCTTGGATTTAACCCTTCTAGCATGGGCAGTGCATATTCATTCAAAGCTCTGTCCCTATCATCCATTGGAGGTATCACATTGATTGCATTGTTTAAATTCTGTTCTTGGCCATTGTTTCCGTTCCCTGCTTGTGCCATATCTTCAATCTGAGCGAAACCTTGTTGTTCTCTTCTTCTTAGTCTGAAAGTACGTTCAATTTCGGGATCGAAGGGTAGGATATCCTTGTCGCGAAATCTGCTCATACAAAAGACACAGAAGAGATATTAGATAAACAAAAATTAAATAAAAACAAAAGTCGATTTCTACGAATAATTTCTAACGTTGCCAATCCCCGGCAGCGGCGCCAAAAACTTGTTGCTCACAATGGTGTATATGATTTAACGCAAGTGCACGTGTCGCAAACAAGTAATATAATGATAAGAAAAATCGTTCCCACGGAGATTGGAATACTAGAAAATATCGTAAAAATTAACTATTAAAATCAATATTTGTGTTTTTGTTTATAAAAATAAATAAATAAAATAAAATAAATAATACTAGAGGACAAGAGTGAAAACACTGAAACAACGTTCAACAAGAAGAATATCACAAATCACAGATAGATAAATCAGTTAGGATTGCAATTATGACAAGTAATGTAGACAAACTGCTTTGCTGCAGCTTTGCTGTAGCAATGCTGTAGCAAAGTATACCAGTAACTAGAATTGCAAAAATTCACAAAGGATTCTTCCGAATCTGCAATGTTTATATATTCTATGACTCAATAAAACATATTCCTATGCAAAACTGAATCTAAGAACAACGTTTATGCACAAATTCTTTTGAGTTATGTGAGATAATTATATATTCCTATATCAATTTCTTCACACTATTCTAGCTTTATCCAACTTAAAATTAACCTTTCCAGATTCAATTTCAGTCTAATATCCTATCAATTGTTGATCAAGCAATCAATAAGAATGAATCAACAAATCAAGCGTAGAATAACTAGCATTCCTTGCCAAGCAAAGCACAATTTTATGAAATTAAAGCACAAGGTCTACATACACTTGCATATCCACAACCCTAACTGAATGAGAATTTAGCCAAGCATATTTATAAAATTAAACATCAAATTATATATGCTCAAAATCAGATCCATATGGTTTAGAGAATTTAGAAGAATCAAATAATGAAGAAATAATGAAATAAATAAATAAATCCTTTAAATCAACCCTAAACCAATTGGATTATGATCCTTTGTCTCGTTCTTGCTTTCTCTTCAATGAAAATCCTAGCAAATCAAGCTTCAATTGATCTCTTTCCAAAGTCAAATTGATCCCCTGTTTTGCCTCTCCTTCCTTGCACCAAATCTGTCCGGAAATTGGGGCTGCTGCTGCTGATTCGTTCTCTGTTTGTTGCTGTGAATTAACGTGTGTTTTTCCTCCCTTTGTATCGCCTCCTGCTGCCCAGAATAGTTCCTTATCTCTGTTTTTATTTTCTGCCGCAGTATTTCATGAAATCAGCCCCTGTTTTTGCTCTTTTATATTAGGTTTAATTGGAGACAAATTTTGGTGTGTTAATTTCCAATATTATCCCTCAAAAGGTGAGTTAATGAAAGCCCAAAATTGTCCTTTTCTTTTAGAGTCCAAATCAGCCCTTGAATTCTTGATTCCACATCAGCCTCTGTTTTGGCGTTTATTTCCTGGTATGGTTTTGCTGCAGCAATGCTGTAGCAAAGCTGCAGCAAAGTTGTCCTGTTTTCTGCGTTGATTTCCTGATATAATTTTTGCTGCAGCAATGCTGTAGCAAAGCTGCAGCAAAGTTGTATTTTTGAATTTTCTTTGTTATTTTCTTTATTTCCTGCAAGGGCAATGAAAATATAATGAGTGCACATCAAAATATAATTCTTTTTGACACATTTCATAATTATTTTGAATTTATTATCAAAGAATTCATTTAAATCACAAAATCCACAAATAGTGTATAAATGATTATAATGTGTGGATATTCCCAAATTAACAAGCAAGTATTTATGAATAAGAGCTAATAATACTCTAATAAATTAGAGTTATCATTCTCCCCTTCGCACTGTCATCATCGGTCGCCACCTCCCCGTTGGCTTGCACGATCATTGTCCTTTTGTTCGGACATTGATGAGCGTAATGACCCTTTCCAAGGCAACGGTAACAATTTATGTCACGACTTCGATGGACGGTTCCTCCTTCATCCTTCCCCTTATCTCTCCTCATCTCCTTTTCTTTGCCCTTGTTCTCAAAGTTGGGCTTAGAACTACCTTCCCCTTCCTTCCTCCCATTAGACTTCCAAGGCGGAATTGGGTTCGGTGTTGGTGTCGGAAAAGTGGTGTCCTGATTGTTCTCTACGGGTATGATATGGCTATTCCTCCTCTTCAATTGCCTTTCTACCTTGATGGCCATTTGCACCATATCCTCCAACTCTACATAGTGGTGCAACTCCACAATGTTAGCAATGCTAGAATTCAACCCGCTTAAGAACCGAGCCATGGTGGCCTCCCTATCTTCCTCCACACTTGCTCTCACCATAGTCATCTCAATCTCCTTGAAATACTCATCAACGGACCGATGACCTTGATTAAGCCTTTGTAGCTTCTGATAGAGTTCCCGGTAGTAATGGCTTGGGACAAACCGCTTCCGCATTATGGCTTTCATCTCACCCCAATTATCAATGGGCCTCTCTCCACTCCTCCTCCTTGAGACCACTAATTGGTCCTACCAATTTAAGGCGTAATCGCTAAACTCGACTACCGCCAACTTAACTTTCTTCTCCTCGGAATAGTGGTGACAATCAAAAACATGCTCAACCCTTTTCTCCCACTCCAAGTACAACTCTGGATCATTCTTTCCTTGGAATGTAGGCATCTTCATTTTGATGTTGTCCAAATTCCGGTCAACCCCATCATAGGGCCGAGGTAGGGGTCTCCACAAACCTTCCCGACCATTTCTTTCTCTCCGATATTCATCCCTTCCTCCATAGGGCATCCTCCTTTCTTCGTTCTCAAAATCTTCATCCCAATTTTCCTCATCATCTAAGGGCTTCCTATTCGATCTCCTAACTTTCGGAGCCTCTTCGGGTGCTCTCCGTTGTAATTTGGCAACCGTAGCTTCTTGCCGTTCTACCCGTTCATCAAGATTTACCATGACGGCACTCAACCGTTCCATGGATTGTTGCATTGCATGCAACAAAGGTGCGGTATCCGGACGCTCTTCTGAATTAGCCCTGTCAGACATGATCACCACAACTTCGCACACAGAGAATTAGTTAATCAAATTTTAAGAACAGAAAAATTCACTTTGTTACCTCACGTCACGTGTTTATTCACTTGGATTGATTGCTCAAACACTTCTCGTTCTATAGCAAGTCAACCTCCGAAACTTTCAACCCAAGGTAGAATTCCACACTCACCCACTAGTGGCGCAATATCCAATTCAAGGCAAGCAAGGAACTAACTCAAAGTGTTTGGAGTTCTAACTCAATGAAAAAGGAATAATTTGATTCAAACAAAATTTAGATTCGAGAGGAATCAAATAACGACTTTGTAAAAATTTCTCGGAAAAGAAATTTTCACCCCTTTTTTTTCATAATCTGTTTGGAACGTAAAACACGAACAAAACACGAAATACGAGAGCACGGTAAAATTACCAAAATGCCCTTACACGAAAACAGTACGAGAACACGGTAAAATTACCAAAATACCCTTTTCGTTACGAACAGATTTTTCAGAAAAATTTTCAACACGAAAACCCTTCCAAAACACAACAGAAATTTAGAAACAATAAAACACAGTCTGAAATTTTTCAACAACAGCAGAATAATTCCAAAAAATCAGAAACACAAAACACAATTATGAAATTTTCAACACAGCAGAAAATTTCCAGAAAATCAGAAACACAAAACAGGAAACAACAATTCAAATCAGGATTGATTTCAGAAACACAATACAATCAGAATTTTTGCAAGAACAAGATGAAAAATTCTGGAAAATGAAGAACAATACAGAATTTGAAAAAGTGCACAGATTTTGTTTTTGTAAACGAAAAATGACAACACAAAACAGAAACGATTTCAGGATCACAACACGATCAGAATTTTTGCAAGAACAACAAGAAAAAATTCTGGAAAATGAAGAACAACACAGATTTTGCAAAGTGCATATAAATTTTTTTTTTTTTTTGTAATGGAAAATGACAATAAAAGATAGGAGTCTAGAATTACAACCTAGAGCTCTGATACCAAATGATGCGAACCGCTCGCCACGACTCCTATGACCTCCAAATCACGCGGTGGCAACCACAAGAAATACGGACAGAAACCCGACACCAATCTTAGCACGCAGATTCTACGAAGAACGCTCGACTATGGTAGCAAAGAACTCGCCTCCACACATAGATATACGCACCACGAGCCGAGACAAGGCGAAACGCCACAAAGGGTTGCTAGTTCCTTTGATAAGTTTCTTGATAGAACAAGAGAAGCACTTGTGCTCTCTCAATTTTGAAATCACTTCAAAATATTTTTCATTGATTGAAAATCATGTCTAATGTGTTAATGTTACAATGGTAGCTGCTTTACATATATATAGATACAATGAAAACCTAAAAATTGTCTCAAGAAATCCTAGCCATTGATTTGGATCCAATGGCCCAAAAATTACAACATTTTGATTCCTCGCCGCGGCGGGGAAATATTCATGCCGTGGCGCGCCCTGTTCTGTTTGCCACCCGCGTAGCCATGCCGCGGCGCCCAAAAGTTCATGCCGCGGCGCGCATATTCAGGGTCTGCGCGCAAGTTTGGCTGTCAGGCGCGCTTGTCCGTGTCAGCGCGCGCACGTCTCGCCCAGTCCTCGTCATGCCGCGGCGTATGGAATTTCATGCCGCGGCGCGCATGCACCTTCGGTCCAAAACAGAAACCTCCTCGCTGCGGCGCCACTTTCTTGTGCCGCGGAGCGCACGTTTCCTTCAATCCAAAATAGAACGCCCTGTGCCGTGGCGCACCAAATCCATGCCGCGGCGCGCTTGTGTGACAATTCCATCCTCCAATGCAGAAACCTCCTCGCCGCGGCGCACAAAATCTATGCCGCGGCACAGCTCCAAATTTTAGAATTTGCCACTTGCACTCTTCTTCTCCTCTTCCATTGTGCTTGCATGCTTGTTTTTGATTTTGCATGCCATTTTGCACTTCCTCGAGGCCCTTCTCAAGGCACAACTCTCGGCTCGTGTCGGGCCGACTTCGGGAGGGGGTTCGGTTCGTATCAGAATGGAATACCTATTGATGTATTAAGTGAGTAGGAGCTCAATGATTTGCCATTTGACCATATTATTGTACACATGTTGGTCATTTGTGTTGTCATATTCAGAATTGCGCGCGCATGATTGTTTATAACATGACATTATACTTTGAGACGTTTATGATCCAGTTTCAGAGAGCTTGAAAATAGAGCAAAAGTGTTCTGGGTGGACGCAAGGGCGTTGATGACTTAGGCATGTTTGTTTTATTTAAGTGCAATTTATTATGTCATATTCAACTATTTCCTATGTTCTGTGGTTGAGAGTTCTTATTTACGTAGTAACATCTTTTCGATGTTTTACGTGGTAAGATACTTGCAAAACCTATAATTTTTTTTTGACTAGGTTATAGTTATCCTTGCTCACATTTGACATTTCATATTCCTTCTTACTTGTATAATCTAGTTTGTCTATGATGCCATCCAAGTGGGAGAAAAAAAATTTAATGTTGAACTATATTTACATATGAACTGGCATCAGTGTTTTATGGCAAACTGAATTAGTAATGAAATGTTAAAATGTTTGTAGAACATGTTACAAGTGTATCGGTAAACTAACATTGTGTTAATATAGTTGACTATAGTGACACCGATAATGGGGGCACAATTTTAGCATGTTATGAGAGAACTTGTAAAATATAATATGATTGTAGAATTATTTGAAGGTTATATTGAGTTGCTAACACTGTTTGAAAATTCCTGATAATGTATTATGGCCACTCTAGAATCACTTTCCCTCAATGATATTGATTATATGCCTATATGCTTGAAGCATATTAGATTAACTCATTACAGTTTAGCTCGATTTTATTTTAAGAGCATTTTTTTACTTGAAATTTGTTTGTAAAATACATTTATCTGTTGAGTCAGTGGGAGTTTTACATACATGTGTAGTCATTATCACATGCTTTACAGTCACCGCATGTTTTTGGGTTAAAGGGTGACGGAATTGAGAAATATTATATTTCAGTCTCAAGTATGTAGATTATTGATACATAGGCACCTGTCGTGTCCATGCATAAGTGAATTATTGTCGTCATGTTTTAAATCTCCAATGCTAGGTTATGTGTAATATGTATTCCCTTTTGGTGTATTATTGCATATATTAGTTTGGCTTATAAGTTTTGAGATGTATTATTTGACATGATTATATTATTGAGTATTTAATGCATGATTATGTTGTCCAAGTGAGAGAATGTTGGAATTATTTTATGTGGACTAACATAATCATTGATAACTCTAAATTATGTCAAATAATTTGTAAAAGCATGTTAAAATAATATTGTATTATTGATACAATTATTAAATAAGCATGTGTTATACTTATGTCCATAATGGGATGGACTAAACATATTTATAATGTGTGATAGGCCCATGGGTTCGTCGTACAGTAAGCCTAAATCGACCCATTAGGTTTAAGGTTTCTATTGTAAAGGTTCTATATAAATAGAACAATTAAGGGATAGAGTCAATAAGCTGCTCAATTGCATAACGTGAGTGCGACTGTTCCTATTAGCTTCTACACACTAAATCTGTAAGTATACGATCAGAGTATCAATGTGAATTAATAACTCTTACAGCGATCTCATACACAAATATATATTTATATTTATCACATATTATATATTAAAATATGGATATTATTTCGCTATTCATGATTTTTTTTTTATTATCACTTTTAGCTAAGCTAAGTTGCTTATTTAATACCACTGCCTATAAATGCTACGACTGACTTAAATATCAAAGATACATCACTCCTTTGACCCATTTTTATTGTCTTGCAAGTCCTATTTCTATAACACCCCCCCTCTATTGATCATTACAACTATGGTAAATGTTGAATCTTCAACAATCATCATCAGAATTGAACAAGTTAACAAATTCCAGTATACATATTTAGCTTGTTAGAGGGCGAGCTTTGAAAAATATTTAGAGGACTAATCTTGTTCATGGCCATTTTTGGGCGATTCTCAACTTCATTATTGAACTTGTTTCCTGTAATATTTTCTACCTAACTTCACGGAGGTCTATCCTTTTATAAGTGCTATCTTATGATAATATTATATTGTCAATTTGATGCTATCATTATTTTTTTTACAATGCAGACAATTGAATTTTCATACACTAGTTTCTTTTGCATTTAAAATGGACAAAATTTTGTTTCGTGAAAAGGTGAAGTGACAAACTAAAACACGAGAATTGATCATTTTGTAATGGGTATAGTGTAGAAATCGTCCTTTAACATTATTAAAGATACATTTTAGTATCATAATTTTTTCGTTAAGTAAAATAAAGATATTAACATCATAGAAGCTTTAAATAAGTACAAAAGATCATATTTAGACTATGTGTCTAGTACATATTGTATTTTTTTTAGGGTTATATGCTGTCATGACCCCCTATTTATTAAAAATCTGATATGACCCCCTCCACTTGATTTTTTTACATATTATGACAAAAATGCCCTTAATAACCCCTCAGTTGGACGACTGTCCAACTCACCTCAACAGAGTTGGACATGTGTCCAACTGAAAACCAGAGGAGTATATTTTAGAGGACACATATGTCCACTCGCCGGAGCTCAGTTGGACGACTGTCCGGCCGGCGATCCCACTCGCCGGAGTTCAGTTGGACACATGTCCAACTAGATTGCTCAGAATTGGACGACTGTCCAACTAGCAGAATTTTGATTGGCCGACGACCCCACTCGCCGGAGCTTAGTTGGACACATGTCCAACTGAATTGGACGTATGTCCAACTGATCAAATTTTGATTGGCCGATGACCCCACTCGTCGGAGCTCAGTTGGACGCATGTCCAACTAAAAACTACAGAGTTGGACGTATGTCCAACTAAAAACCAGCGAGCTTATTTCAACAGAGTTGGACATTTTTTCAACAGAGTTGGACGTACGTCCAACTAAAAATCAGTGAGCTTATTTCACTCGTCGGAGCTCAGTTGGACGACTGTCCAACTGATCAAATTTGTTATACGAGCTCCAATACACCACAAATTCTGAGCATCATAATTTAATTATATCATACTAAGAAACTCACAAACGAAAAAGCATGCCCAGATTGGCAATTCGTCAATTCCAAATAAAATCCAATAAATATTAACATTATGAACTCAAAAAGTTAAAATTTTGAATGAAGGCAAATAACCAAATGATTTTCTAATTTCACATTTACAGTGATTACATGCTAAATGTCCGCCATCTCATCGTTCTCGTCTCATTCGCCCAAGCTTTCTTCGTAATCCTTCTTGTTTGTCACTTACTACTATTACTGCTATCAGAGTTGGTCGGCTTTGTTACTACTGTGAGTTGGGTAGAATTTTTTGGTTCACTTCACTTTGTGCCCTGAGATTGATCGAGATTTTTCAACAATGGCTACTCTAGCTCGTTGTTCTCCATCAGTGCCTTCTCTGCCTCCGCCTTGTCCAAAATCCCCGCCGGAGTATCCAGATTTGTATGGGAAACGCCGGAAAACAGCTAAGGTGTCACTCGCCGATTCTGATGGGACTGCCATGGCCTCCCAATTGAGAACGAGATAGATAAGAAGCTTCAGATTGGACGGTGAGGGACTCATAGTCCCAGTAGTCTTTCTGCGCTTAATAATAGGGGGTCATTAAGGGTATAGTGGGAATATTATAAAAATTGTAAGTTGGGGGTCTAATGTAGAATACAAATAATAATAGGGGGTCATATTAGCCTATTTCCCTTTTTTTTAAAAGTAATTTTGAATTTTTGAAAATTTGAATTAAAAAATTAGAAAACTCTTAAAAATGCAAGTGGAGTGGGGTGGTTCACGGGTGCAGGTGGGGATGGGGGTCGTGGGAGTGATATCGAGTGGTGGTCGGAAAGCTGGTGCGAGTTAGGCAGGAGGTGGTGTGGTGATTGCAATAGTGTCTTGTGGTGAGACTAGGTGCGTGGCTTTTCTCGATTGTCGACGTCAGGTGGTGATTGGAAAGTTGGTGCGAGTTAGGCAAGAAGTGGTGTAGTGGTTGTGATGGTGCTGCGTGGCATGACTAGTTGGGTGGCTTTTTTGGGTTATGGAGCTAGGTGGTTGCATAGCTGGGTGGGTGGATATGGGTGAGGGTGGGTGCTTGTTTGAGGTTTCTTTAGAGGGACGGGGGACGTGGGTGGTTGAGTTTTTTATTTTTATTTTTATTTAAAATTTTCAAAATAATAAAATTGTTTTCACAATAATACAATATGTGCTAGATACATGTTATTTTATATCATACTTTTTCAAAGTTTAGAATACCATTTCAATTATTATTTCATTTTGTAACTTTAGTTGGGGTTGAGTTTACAAAATGAACGCTAGAAGAACAAAATTGATGCATAAAATTAAAATGCAAATAGATTTATGAATTTACAAAATTAATTAAAAACTATAAGTACATAATTAAATTAATATCAAAATAGAAGATGCATGAATTTAGATTATTATTATTATTATCTTAAAAAAAACTTTCATAACAAAAAGGCTATTATTCTTATTATACTTCATCGACAAATATATATATATATATATATATATTTCTTTCTTTCTTTCTTTTTATTACAAAAATCCATTAAATAGTTATAAAATTTAAAAATTAAATCCTATATTAAAGATTGTGAATTTAGTAAAATGACATATAAATTTTTGATTAGGTTGTAATTATTATAAATAATTACATATATTCTAAAAAATATAACATTTGAAAAAGTTACAATTCATCAAAGAATTATAACTTAATTTAAAGGGTACATGCAAATCTATAAATAAGTCATAAATATGAACATTCTTACAACATAAAAAACAAGATAAGTTGTAGATGAGTAATGAATGTTCTTTAATACTTGTTACCATCATTTATATATACAAATAAAGTTAGTGTTTTAAAAATTATAAGTTTAGAACATTAATTATCTTGAGTGTTCTTCAAAATTAAATATGTTATTGAATTATTTTCGTGAATACGCATTACAGACAATAAGAGATTTCATTGTATTTTGGAGACATATTTGTTGAATTCTAATAAAAAGCGTCTTAATAACAACGACTTAAATTTATGCATTGAAGCCAAATTCAAAATGCCATATTATTTTATACAATTTTACAGTATCTTAATTAAAGACTTTAAAATTAGTTCAAAAAATTTCTTCAACATATTTAATTAAAAAAGAAAAAAAAAAGAAACGAATGGACTATTACAGTAGCATTCAAATATTCTATAATTGAATTATATCAAGAAATAGTGCTACATATCATAAAATTTATGATATCACAAATGACGTAATGTGAAAATATTGATAATATTGACGTAATATGAAATTCACATGAGTTTTGTTTTGACCAATAAAATTATGCTATCTTATTTATAATAGATATATCAAGATCATGTTTATCAAGAATTTTTTTAATAAATCACGTGCACGTTGGACGTAAAAATGTATTCAGTTATAAACATTAAATATCAATATGTTATAAAAACACGACCCTTCGTAGTATTGAAAACATTATATTGTCATAGCTTGTAAGATAATAATTTTTTTTGCTAATATATTTATATATTTAGATTAAATAAAAATGAAGTCTATCATATGAATTGAGATATTGAATTCTTATTATTGCATTAATAAATTACCAAGAAAGAGATGGTAAAGACTTCACTTTTCTTTTTAGGAGTTTTCTATTTTAAACCATTCCATAATATATTAAAAAACTTATTTACGAATATATTTTTTTTGGAAAATAGATCTGAACATTTGTTAGTAATTCATTAATTAACAACATTTGATGACTAAATTAAAACGTTTAAATCTTCATGATGATAAATGTAAGTTATATTATGCAGTAATTATCATTTATTTAACACTTTATCTCAAATTATATAAAAAGAAATATTATTTACCAAAATAAAAATTAACCAAATGTCTTACATGTGCTAACAAACTAGTTAGGTTTATAAAGACGAGTGAATTATCTATATAGCAAAGATATGTTAAAAAGTGTTAATTTTACCTAAATAGCAAATTTAGGTAGTGAAACGGTGAGTTTCACTTAGATAGTAAATATATTTTTATTGTATGTACACCTTATATTTTTGTATGTACAACTTATATTTTTGTATGTACATTTTATATTTTTGTATGTACACCTTACATTTTTGTATGTATAACTTATATTTTTGTATGTACACCTTTATATTTTTGTATGTACATCTTATATTTTTGTATGTACACCTTATATTTTTATATGTGGATAAAAGCAAAGGAAAAGCCGTATATTTTTGTATGTACACCTTATATTTTTGTATGTACACCTTACATTTTTGTATGTACAACCTCAATAACATCACAGCTCAACCTCAACTCCATCGTGTCGTGCGAAGAACCCATGAGAACCTCCTATAGTACTATTATTAGTATTACCCTCTTGGCTTATTTTCAGTATAGTTTTCGATTACCAATTTTACTTTGCATATTGTCTCTTTACTCTTGCTTGATTATTCTGATATCGGAGCTTACGCAGACATGGGGGATGTTCATATGGGAGAGATGAACAGAAAAACTGAGAAACAAGACGAACAGAAAAACTGACTAAAATACAGTCGTTTTGCTATTTTGGACAAAAAATCAGTTTTTATTATTTATGCATCATTTCGGGGAATTAATTCTATAAAGGCTCTTCCAAACATATCCCATGAAGCCCATATGAATTTTCTTTGTCATTGTCTTATAATTTCTAAGCTAACCCATATTTTTCTAAAATAAGCTCACATTTAGCTTTTTGGTTAAGGGTCACTAATGAAGTGATCCAAATCTACTGACCAATATAAATGTTAATTCGTACCCAATATTTCTTCCTTAAAAAAATATTCTCTAGACGAAAAATTAAATACACGAAGCTTTTAAAAAGTAAAAAATACAGAATAAATAACAAAGCACATTAATTTAACGAAAATATAGCAATTGCAGGAGGGGCATGCCTTAAGTTAGTAAGATAATATTACATGAAACAAGTATATAAAGTTGAAAAGCACTCAAATTGGTCAAGAAAAAGATTTGGGCCTCTAAACATTTTTCAAAAGGCCAGTTCTACCAGCATCCCACAAGGGATTCTAAATGCAGATCTTTTGATATTTTTGTTTTCTTAATTTTATCTTTTGTGATATAAAAGTTTATTTTTTTATCTAAATATTTTATTTTAAAGATTTTTGGGTCAAAATTAATAATTTTTTGAAAGTAATTTTTACCAAAAAATTTAGTAATTTTATTTTCATTCATATTTTGAAATATTTATTTCTTTTCATTATTTTAAAAAATTTCCTTTAATTTTTTTAAGATAATATCTAAAAAGATTTTAAATTCTTCCATAAAATTTTCTTTTGTTTTTGTGTTTTCTAAATGTTTTAATTTTTTTTAAAGATTTCTGTTTATTTTTGTGATAAAATTATATTGTTCATTTTTATTTCTATATATGCTAAAAATATTTTGTAAAATCTTTCTTAAATTCTTTTTTATTTTCAGTATTTCGAACTAGATTTATTAATTCATTTAGATTAAAAATTTGTATTTGTGTAAGCATTTTTATTACTTATGGTGTAACCATGTTAATTCTTTATTTCAATTGTAAAGTACTTTGTCAATAATTAACTGTGTTATTTCCTTAGGTAATTCTTTGGTTATTTCTTTAATCTGTAATATTAATTCTATTGTTTATTTTTTATAATATTTTAAATAATTTACTTTTCTATTTTAGTTTGGTTGATTATATCTTATTTTAATTATTTTGTTTAAAGCATTCTTATTTAGTTTTATGTTTATATTTATGACTTTGATACCAATTTTTACGGCTAAATTTTTATTATTTTAATTTTAAGTTTCAGTTAGCCTATCTTCCAATTTGTTTCTTAAATAAATAAAATTCAAAAAATAGGTTATAAAATTCTTCTTTATTTTTACTTGTACAAATTTCTATGTAAAATAATTTCTTTATATTTTCCCTACCGGATGATTTATTAAGAATAGTATACTGAAAATATAATATGTATAATAATCTAAAAGGGTGTCAAATCTTTTAAAATTTTCTAAATAAGTTTCATAATCTTCATTATTAAAATATTCTTCTAATAATTTCATATATTTTCCTTCAAAATATTCTATATTAGTCATAATTTTTCTTGTTGAGTTTCAAATTCATATTCTTCAAGTTCTTGGTCTATCCAACGACTCAGTTCTTGAATTTCCTTATTTTCTTCTATATCTATTTTTATTGGTTCAAGACTTGCTTCTAGATCTAAATGTTCCTTATTTTGTCCTTTTATTAAATTATTTCTTTTTTCTTGTTTAGTAAAGAAATCAATTAATCCTTTTAAATTTTTCATTACCTTAGATCTTCCTGTACTTTTTTCAAAGTTATTTTTTATAGATGTTTTAAAATAGATAAGAGATTGTTAAGATAAATTGCATCTTTAAGATTTTCCTGGTTTTCAGAATATTTCTTACTTTTATTTCTATAAAGTTTTGTCTCAGATTTTCTTTTTATGCTATTATGTTTATCTTCCATTTATTATGATTTCATGCAATATAAATAAGATTTTGATAATACTAATGTAATTTCAAAATATACTAGCTTCTGTTTGCAAACTAACCTGTTTTTGAATATGGGTCCACTGTGTTCTTCCGCTACCTAGCTATCTCCTTCTTATTGCAAAGAGTTAAGCCTCACTCCAGATCCAAGCTTTTAGTCCTTTTAACCCTGCTGATCATATGAGATCTGTATTTAACTTACTAAGGTAAGAGTGATAGTTTGGATTAAAATGGACTTTTATTGATCAAATAGAAAGTTTACACTAACTAGAGAACTAGTAACCTTGAAAGGGTTATTAGTTCTTACTTATTGTTAGATACATAGCTAAAGCATGAAAATATAAAAGTGGATAGATGTTAGGTTTTCGTAGTGAATCCCTTAACTGTAGAGAGTTCCCTTTTATAGACATAAGGGTTCCCTGTTTATAATGGTGAGATTGTACTATTCCTAACTTTCCTATTTGACATTTTAACGCCTACATTATTGACACTTTTGGTGCCAACTATTGGAGTGGTACTATATGGTTTGCTCTGCCGACATAGAAATGTGTGATGAGCTTGTGTCCACGTAGGCTTCCTTATCTCTGATGCAATAAATGCATTTGTGGTCCTCTGATTGTTGTTTCGAATAATGGTAAAATACCTTTTTGGTTTCCTCACTTACTTCAATCTCATTGCAGTTAAAGTTAGTTTCATTGGAAATTACTTTTTCACTGTCTTCCTCAATATTAACTATATTATTTTGAGAAGTAATAATAGTTTTACTTGTACTGTAATTAATCTTAATTTCTAAAGAGTTATTAATTCTTCTTATTTCATGATTAAATTCCTTTTATGGGATTTTGGTCAAGTAACTTCTCTTTTATTATTTGCTATGCCAAGTTTAATAAAATGATAATGACTTACTAGTGTTTCTTGATTCCAATCCATTAATGAACTGAAATATCTTAAATAAATAGGCCTATATGTAGCCTTGATTTTCTTTTTGAAATTTCTAATAGATTTCATGAAGTTTTCAGGAAAATATATTAATTCTTTTAATTCATTTCCTGGATATATATTTTTTATTAATCTAGCATGAAATGCCTTATAGACAAATACTTGATCAGCTCATTTTAAGATGTTGAATTTGCTACCTGATGGAAAATCTTTTTCTATGGTATAAAACTTTATATCATCAAGATGTTCCTCAGTAGTTTTTCTTGCTAGATTATATAGGATTAACCATTGCTGTTTTGTTAAATTCCTATATCTTTTCCTTTTTTTTTTAGAAGAATTATTTGTTCATTCTTTAAAAATTACTAGTCTTTGGATTTTTTCAAAGTTTCTTAATCTACTGGTTCCTATAATTGGTTGTTGTACTATTTGAAAATAATTTTTTGTTATTTCTGTGGGTGTTAATAGTTTAGGAATTTTATAATTAGTGTAACTTTCTTCTACTTCTATCCTATTGGTAAATGATCTATGAATGATTCCACTAAACCCTATTATTGCTCTACTTGTCTCTGGCCAATTAGTGTATATTTTTGGTTTTGGTCCATTATATACTACATAAATCTTTTTTAAATCTTCTTTTTCAGCTTTATCTGCCCAATTGATTTTTTCCTTTTTCTTTTCTAAGTTTTTACTAGGTTTCGGGTTGTTACTATCCAGTTTCTTCAATTTCTATTTTTAGAATTTTTATTCCTTTGTTTTCAATTTCTATTGAAGTTTCAACTTCTTTTCCTATTGAACTGTCCTTAAGCCATTCTAGATTAACCATGGTACGTCTATTTTTTAAAGATTTTTTAAGTTGTAATACCTTTAGTTGTTTTCTGAGGCATTGATTTTTGTTTCATGAATTAAGATTTCCTATTCTTGGATCTATATTTCTATCTCAAGAGGATCCATGCCTATCATAAAAAACATAATTAGAGGTGCTAATTCTCTAGTTAAAGCATCTACTAAATTATTTTTCCTCCATGGCAAATGTTCTACATCAAATTTATAATGGTTAAACCATTGTTGCCATCTAATAAATCTTCCTTATTTATAATCACCTGTAATATTAGTTCTTAAAAAATGTCCAAAAATTTTATTGTCAGTCCTAATAATGAATTTTGAACTTATGACATATATTTCAAATTTCTTTATAGCTTTCTTAAAGGCTAAATATTCTTTTTCATTATTATGATAATTTAATTAAGGGCCTCGGAAAGATCTTGAAGTAAATCTGCAAAAATATTCATCTTTTCATTAACTTTTGCTTTTAATACTATTCCCCAATATTCATGTTAAGCGTTTGTTTCTATTATCATTTTATCATCTAGTCCTAGATGGTATAAAGTTGATAAATCTTTTACTTGTACTTTTATTTTATCCATATATTTAGTTTCCTGATCAGTCTATTGCCAGACATAATCTTTTTTGAGTTTTGTTTGTAATGATTTTATCATTTCTGCTCATTTCTTTATATATGCTTTTACATATGTTAAACATCCTAAAATTTTTTGTAATTGATTTTTATCTTTGATTATACTAGGAAAATTTTGTATGTTATTCAAAATATGAGATTGTAGATGATGTTTTCCATCTTCTATTTCTAACCCTAAATATTTTATTTTTTGTTGAGCAATAACTGCTTTCTTTTCTGATAATACTATTCTTAATTTTTTGCATTCTTGTAAAACATTAATAATGTCTAAATAATACTTTGATAATTTATTACTAAATATTAAAATATTATCTATATAAACACAATAAAAATTGTGATATTTTTTGAAAATATTATCCATGTATCTTTGAAAAATACTCGGTGCTTGCTTAAGTCCGAATGGAACAACTATTCATTGGAATTGTCCTTGAGAGCAGCTAAATGCTGTTAATTTTTATGATTCATCATCAAGTCTTATTTGCCAAAATTTACTTTTGCAATCGAAACTTGAAAATATTTATTTCCTTTAATAAATGATAATAATTTGTCTTTCTTTGAAATAAAATAACCATTATCAATAGTCTCTTTATTTAAAGATTTAAAATTTATTACCATTCTCTTTTTCCCTCTTCTTTTTTCAGCTTTTTTTTTCTACTAAGAATTCTAAACTAGAATGTGGTGAATTACTGAGAATAATTACTTTTAATTCCAAAAGTTTTTGAATTTGTTTTTCAAATTCTTTTTGGTCTTCTGGGGTATAAATCATTAGTTTTATTCTTATAACCTTTAAAGTGTCTTTTAATTTTATTTTTGCTATTTTATTAGATTTATTGATATTTGGATCTAATAGATTTTCTGAACATACTGTTTTTAATAATTTTCTTATTCCTGTTAAAGTTTTATCTTCTTGTATTTCATTCAGAAAGGGTTTGGTCAACCTCTATGTCTAAAGAAATATTTTCTAAATATGATTTTTGTTTTTCTATATCCCCACCACGTTTTCGCTTTTTATGTTGTGACATTAAAGTTAGTGTTGAAATATTTAATGCTTTCTTAATTTTTGATACATAAATTATTTCTCCATCTAAGGTTATCAAGCTTATTTATCTAAGTACTGGGTAAATGATTGATATAAGTTTAGAAAGTTGTGTCCTAATAAAATATCAACTCTAGTTTCTTGTTGATAAATTGTAGATATATGAAAGATTTTTCCTCCTATTGATACATCTATATCTTTTGGTATTTTTTTTAGATTTATTGTAATATTATTTGCAATTCTTTCTACTAATTCTTTTGTTGATTTTTTTCAAAGTTCTTTTGGGAATACATATTTACTGGCTACACATATACTTGCACCTATGTCAATTTATGCATGTAAATGATAATTTTTATATCATTTAAATTCTAATCAAATCTTTAGATATGTACTATTTGAATTTATTATGCTTAATATTTCATCCATTATTAAGAATTATAATCAGAATCAGATGTTTCTGAGTTTGTTATTTTCTCTTCAGTTTCTTCTAATAGATAAATACTACACGTATTATCTATATCAGATTCTTCTATTGGTTCTAGTTCCATTTTAAAGGCTTCTTCTATAGGTTAGTGTAGTTTATTTCATTTGTTTTTATTTTAAGTTTTAGATCGCTCCACTTGCTAGAGACTAGCAAGAAGCTGGTTAGAGGTTGTGATAAGTGCTTGAAAAGTACTAATATTTCGTAATTTATTGTGCTTAATTGTTAAAAATAGATTTGTTATATTTCGTTTATATGATTATTTTCATAAATCTATCAATTTAGAATTACGGGTATATTTTAGTGTATTTTAGGTATTTTTAGCATCAAATGAGTTGAATAATACAAAATGCAAAGACGGAACACTTACGGCGCTTGGATTACAACTTAGGGGCAACACGAGTCAAATTATGTAAGCCATACATAACGAGCCAACACATATGTAAGGGGTACATGTGAAGAGTCAGAATACAACGTGCACTGCAGCGAGAAAAATGTGTGCCGCGGCAAGCACCTCTTAGGTTTGGCCATTATTTTCAGATTTATGTCTGTGCCGAGTTGGGAAAATAGTTGTGTCGTAGTATGCCTATTCCTGGGATAATCAGGATTTCATATAATCCTTACACATATAAATACCCCCTTAAGAGTCGCTTTTAAAACACTTCAATTTTGCGAACCAACAAGAGACTCAACCAAATTTTAGGAGCTTTTTCACACTCAAAGAAGCAAGGGAACTAATTCTAAGGATCCAAGAAGCCATTGAAGATTGAAGATCGAAGATCAAGCCTTTGGAGAAGAACGTCATCCAATCCAATTGTGGTATTTAGATCTAGGGTTTCTTTTTATTATAGAATTTTCTTTTTTTCTTCTTACTTCTGTGAGTATATGTTCAAATTAAATTTGTTTATGAATATTAATATAAACATGAGTGGCTAATTTTATTATGGTGTTTAGTTTATGTTGCCATATTTGCTAGAAATGTTGTGCTGAATATTTTTATTACTTTAAAATAAATAAAATTACCTTTTAATTAAGAGCATGTTTAGATGTTTAATTATGGATTTTTATAGGGCAATTTGAGATTCATAATTAGGTTGAAAAATATTAGAGTTTGGTTTTAGGAACGTTTGATGAATACTATTTTGACCTACTATTTGTTACGTTTTTAAGTATTTATTTTGCATTTAATTTTGATATAATCTTGTTTTGGAAGGTATTCTATTATTTTGTAGGTCAAAGTAGGTTTGGGAAGAAATGTTGAAAAAGAGAGTAAAAATGAAGCAAAAAGTGTTAAAGAATGTAAGCCTTACATTGGGTGCCATTCACTATGTAAGGGGGGCAAACAAAAGCTTAGGAACGTAAGCCTTACATCAAGAATTAGCAAATTATGTAAGGGCATTTACATGGCATTACAACAACGCGCACCGAGGCATAGAAAACGTGCGCCGCGGCGGGGAGGTTTCTGTCTTGATTTGAATTCCAGGAAAATATAGCGCGCCGAGGCATGAAAAACCTGCGCCTAGGCGGGGAGGTTTCTGTTTTCAATTCTGGAGCCAAAATAGAACGCGCGCCGCAACGGGCAAAAACCTGCGCCGAGGCGAGCGTGCCAAAACTGCCTAGAAACCCTAAAACGCGTGTTCCATTTCATTCCTCCTATAAATACCACATTATACCTCTCCCAAACACAAGTCTTCACACCAAATTTCTTCCTTCCCTTTACTGCTACTGCAGCAAGGGTTTTCCACCCAAAATCAACCCAAAATCAAGAAGAGACCCTCCATTGTTAAAGCTACTCCAAGGATTTGAGAAAGAGGATCAATCAAGTTCAAGGATTTGGAGCTAGAGGATTCATTGGGGTATCTTTAGTTGCATATATTTTTCTTCTCTGATTTTGTGGTTTGCCTCCATGACTAAATTGATTGACACCAATTTAGTTATGGTTGGCTAATTTATGTAATTGGGATGTTAGTCTTGCTTCCAATGATTGGAAGAACAATTTTGTAATTTAATTATATATGATTTGGATTTATTTCTTGTTCATGTTCTTATTATTTTTTGATTGTGAATTAATGGTGGACCAAACCTTAGTTTGTAGTTAGAAAGAATATTTTAGAATTAGGCATTAGAAATGCCATCTTTGCTTAATTGTGCATTATGAACAAGAGCCTAAATTGATTGCATTGATTTGTGTTAGTTTAGGTTGTTAGAATTATTTCCTTGAGCTAATTTCGATTGATTAGTTAATGATCCGGATCAAAGACGTTAATTAGTTTATCGTAGTGAAAATTGCCATTGATTTGAAATTTTCTAGGTTTAGCGAAAAAATCATTAAATCGAACTTTTAATTGAATGCTTAATTTGTTCTTTCCATGAATGGATAGCGAACTAAGATTTTCATTTACATCCATCATCCTCCCCTTGGTTGTAATTACTTTTATTTCCATTTTATTTTAGTTTTTGATTTAATTTTGAATTTACAATCTGTTCTTCAACCGACAATTGTTAGAATGTTTAGGATTGTTTGTTCGACTGAATAAGAAAATAAATAACGTTTTAAAACCACCGCAATTCCTTGAGAAACGATCTTGGGAGTATACTTATCACTCATTACAAGTGATTCATGCACTTGCGAGCTTTTTATAAAATACAAAATTTGACTATCAAGTTTTTGTAAATCAACGTCACCTTAACTTTACTTTGAAAAACTTAATCAAAACTTCAAATTAATGACCTAGTCATGGCATTAGTTTGATTGACATATTTTCCTTGTGCATAATTTGGTTGCTATTTGATATACTCGATTGTAGGATATTGTTTAGTTAATCAACAAAGAGAATTACCCGATTGTAAAAATTTTCATAATTAAAAAGAAAGCTGGTAATATTTGTTTATTAGTACGTTCATGTTAATTTACCATAACTTTTTGGTGCAAGCATGATCAACCAAACTAAATGTTCATACATCCTCCATTGATATTTGAAAACCTCTTTGAGTTAATTCAGAATTTGTATAATTGTTTGTTCCATATCATTGATCTTGCTCACAAATCAAACTTCATTTACTGTTTTATTAGATTTAGGATTCTAATTATTTAGAGTTTTAGTCTCACTAGAATTTTATTTTGTTAGTATTTTAGTTGCTTTAGGACTCTTTTTAGGTTAAGAATAAAATTGTTTAAAACCATTGCAATTCCTTAAGAGATCGACCTCGGAGATTTGCTTATTACTTACTACAAGTGGTTCGTACACTTGTAAGTACTATAATTTGCACATCACCTGCATGGCTACCTAGAAGAAGAAGTCTATATGGATTCCTCTCTAGGATGCAAGATGGGGCTCAATACTGGCAACATGGTGTGTAAACTGAGAAAGTCTCTTTATGATTGAAGCAATCACGTAGAGCATGGTTTGGAAAGTTCAGCTAATCAACCCAATTTTTTGGATACAAGCAAAGTAACGTAGACCATACTCTTTTCTTGAAACATAACAAAGGTAAAGTCACTACCCTGATTGTATATGTTGATGACATGATAGTTATCGAGAATGATCCAGAGGAAAAAGCAACGTTGCAACACCATTTGGCAAGTGATCTTGAAATGAAAGATTTTGGTGCTCTGAAGTATTTCTTAAGAATCGAAGTGGCTTGCCCATAACAAGGAATTTTTCTATCATAACGAAAATATATCCTTGACATTTTGACTGACACTGGAATGTTAGCTAGCAAACCAGCAGATACACTAATGGAGTTGAATCATCAGCTTGGTGAATATCCTTATCAGGTACCCATCAATAAAGAAAGATATCAACGCCTTGTAGGTAAGTTAATCTATCTAGGACACACTAGACCTGATATAGCATATGCCGTAAATGTGGTGAGTCAGTTCATGCATGCACCAAGTGAAGCCCACATGGATGTGGTAAACCGAATTTTGAGATACTTGAAGTCATCTCTTGGAAGAGGATTGATGTTCTCACGACATGGTATTCTAGATGTTGAAGATCACTCTAATGCAGATTGGGCGCGCTCTGTTACTGACAGACAATCTACATTTGGATACTTTACCTTTGTGGAAGGCAATCTAGTATCTTGGAGAAGTAAAACAATAGAAAGTAATGTCAAGATCAAGTGCTGAAGCAGAATATCGAGGTATGGCACAAGGAGTATGTGAGCTACTCTGGATAAGGAATTTGTTGGGGGAATTGGGGTTCAAACCCAAACATGTCATGCAATTGAATTGTGACAACAAAGCCGCAATAGACATTGCACATAATCCAGTACAACATGATAGAACCAAGCATGTACAGACATTTCATCAGGGAGAAACTCAAGGAAAACATCATTAATGTATCATTTGTTAAATCTGAAGATCAACTGGTAGACGTCCTCACCAAAGCAGTCACAGGCAGAGTCTTTCATAGCTCATTTAGCAAATTAGACATTGACAACATATATGCTCCAACTTGAGGGAGAGTGTAAATGAGATATACATGTCGATGAGCTATACATGCTCGTAATTATATTGTACATTCTTAATTAGTTTAAGTCAACTATTTAATTCTTTAAGATTATATGTTCATAATTACACTACTTCCTTAATTTATATGTTCATAATTACATTCCTTAAATAATTTTCTAAACTCTGTATATATAATTTTTTATTGTTATACATAAAAAGTTAATGAATAAAATATTATTTTTTACTCAATTTAATACTAATTTTATTATTATAAATTTTAGAAGTGTTATTTTTAATAATTTTTTTTTTTAGATTATTTCAATTTTGTAATTGATACTCCGAGCCTTCAAAGCAATAGGTCCACCATTAATCAAATTAGGAGTACAGTATCAATTACCTCGTTAAATGTATCAATATTTTTCATTATTTTATAATATAAATATTATTAAATATAATATATTTTTTAACATAAATAATACTTAAAAAAAAAATAAAAGTTTTTAGTTAAAAGTAAAAAAAAAAAAATTTGAATTCGTTATTTTTGACGAATTATATTTACTTAAAAGCAGGACAAGCATATTATCGATATAATAAATTTGTACATTCTTTTTAAATAAATATGTGTTTAAAATATATTTAAAAAATTTTAAAAAATAACACATGTAATGATCAAATTAACACTGTAATAATATTAAATATTTAATATTAAATGTGTAACATTGAATGAATTTAAATTATCACAATTTAATTTAAAAGGTATTTAATTAAATGAACGTTCAAAAAAATAATGTAAAATTTATTTCTTAATTATATATAAAAAATATTATTTTTATTACTATAAATTTTAAAAAATATTATTTTTCATTTTTTTTCTCAAAATATTTTTATCAAAATTAACCGACTTAAGCGCTCCTTTACCTGTAAATTTTATAATTCTTATGTTTAGAGTGCACCTCATGAATTTTTTTTTTCTTCGATATAGTAGTTCTGTTGAAAAGTAAGTACATCTAAAAAAAAATATACTCAAATTCTCTTACCTTTATTTTTAAGGGTTTAATATTTTTTTCTCTCTCATATTTAATCTCTATTTTATATCTATGTCTCTTCTATTATAATTATAATTTTTATACATACGTTATATAGAAAAAATTATCGTACCCCATAGTATACTTTTTTTTTTTTTTTTAAAATGACTCTAAAATTTCTTTTTTATTATTAATAAAAATAAAATACACTTATATATTTAAATAAAATTTAAATTTAAATATTTGATAGAAAATTAAGATCTTATCACATAAATTACAATAAATTTCTCTTCTATACTTTAAATAGTTTGGTATAAAAAGTCGGCTCCGACATAAACTTCATCATTGCTCACACGTTTTTTTTTCTTTCCTTTTTTTTTTTCCTAGGTCAATATTGCCAGGGCGGCACTGCTTACGTCAGTATATAAACCGGTCTTAGAGCTGAACGAAAAACTAGAACGTGCTATTCACAAGCTAAAGGGAGAATTATATTCTAGTAGCCACAAGCCAGTTGATTTTTTTAAATCTCAATTAGCCAGTTGATTTTGTTAATCTTGTAACAAAGTTTTTATTTTCAAAAGCAGTTAAGTATTTGCAAGTTTGATTTTCTTCTTAGTTCTTAAGTTGACATAATATTCAAATACATATTTAACGATACAAGAATATCAATAAAAAAAAATTGTGAACTGTTCTTTAAGACGGGTATTCCCCAAACTAATCTGAGATTGTTATAATTATTATTGTAACCGTTTCCTCACCCACGCTCGTTTCTATCCACAAACACCTCAAATTTATAAACAAGACTTGGCAAAAATTTGAAAAGAAAACGACAAGTATAACCCTGTAAGACTATCAACAACTTAGAGCTTTATTTTAGTGTAATTTTTCATTATTTTAATGCAAAACTGCCCTATCTTTTTTAAATATCTAATCTTTTATATTAAGTATCACATTAAAAGTATATTTTTTTTTACAAAAGTATAATATTCTTGAAAAAAAAAATAAAACTTTAATATTTGTAATAATAAAAATTACACATCTTGTATTTAAATAGTATATTTTTAAAATTAAAAAAAGGTCTCTTATATTATTTTTCTTTAAATACCATTTAAATGAACGACGTTTAAATTGAACTGTAATAATTTAGACCCGTTTATTAAACGTTGTCTAATTAAACATTGTTCAATATTAAATTTATTATGTATTTTTTTACTAGACTTTTATTTTTTAATAATAACAAACATAATTTTTTTTTTATTTTTAATATTTTAAAAGATATTATAGCAATTTAAAACATAATTAAAAAAATGTAAATAAAAGAATTAATGTCATTATTAATAAAAATTAACTTTAATAATAGATTTAACTTTAAAATTATTTTTTTCAAACGTTAAAAATATTTGTAAATAAAATGTAAATTTCAAAGACATTTCTGATTTTTTTTCCAATAAGTACGACAATTTTTATAAACTGCCATAATATATAGTGTTCCCCTTTTTTTTTTTATATATTTATTATCCATATATACTGTTGTTTGAGCTAGCGTCAGTCTGTCGTACCCGCCTAAATCAGCCTAAAAGTTTTACGCACAAAATCCAGCTCATCGGTTGAGAAAATAACGATAAAAAAGAAAAGAAATCCAGCTCACCTTCCTTTCTTTGTCAAGACTCACGACACAGTCTATAAAGCGATGAGCAATAAACTTTATAAGACTCTAAAACTTTCACCGTTTCACATATCCTACGTTAAACCAATAAAGAAACATAAAAGAACACATATTGTGAATATACAAATTTATTCTCTATCAGTCTTCTTCAAATGGAATTTAACAGTGTTGCAGAAAATCTGTACGGACAATTCTATACTAAATCGGATCAACGAGAATTACCCGAACCCGATATCCATATCTTCACTTCCGGTGGTCTTCGTATTCCTGTCCATTCCAGCATTCTGGTACTTCAGTCTCTATTTCTCGCCTTCTTCATTCTCAAACTCCACTGAATCTGTGAAAATATTGACATTTTTGTTAATATTCTTTGATTGTTTGATTGTAGAGATCGGCATCACCGGTATTGGAGAACATCATCGTTCGGCCACATAAGCACCGGAGCTACCAGCGAATCATTCCGATTCATGGAGTTCCATGCGAATCCGTCGTCGCATTTGTTGGCTTCCTTTATTCCTCTAGGTTGGTTAAATTTAATTGATTATATAATTTATTTCTAATGATACCATTTCCAATTTTATAAAACCATCAGTCTTCTATATCATCTTTCCCTGTTTCATGTCATTAACCAAACTAGATTTGGTTTACAGATTTACCTTAAAAGTAAAGAAATTGATTAGAGAAATATAGATTGATCAGATTTAGATTCCTCACGTTTTTGTGGTGTCGGGCTATTTGTGAAATGACTAAACTGACCCCAATGTGGTTGACCAGGTGTGCGGAGGAAGATTTAGAAAAGTATGGGATACATTTGCTGGCGTTGTCACACGTGTATTTGGTCCCACAGCTGAAGCAACGGTGCACTAAGGTGTTGGCTCAACGGCTGGCGATTGAGAACGTGGTGGATATGTTTCAATTGGCGAGGTTGTGCGATGCACCAGATCTTCAACTCAAGTGCATGAAACTCCTCACCCAAAATTTCAAGTCGGTGGAGAAAACTGAAGGTTGGAAATTCTTGCAGAACCACGATCCTTGGCTTGAGCTTGAAATCCTCCAATACATGGATGAATTGGAATTGGTAAATTTTCCAGTTCATCAAGACTCTGTAGCTATTTGTGCTCCAATTAATGTATTTGTTGTTGGAAAATTCAATCAAATGGGTTTTTGACTTCTTTGGAATAATAAATCAAAGTGGACTAAAAAAAGTTTGAAGCCCAACTGATTTCGATAAGTTTGTTATTGTTAATCTGGCGTGATTTTATTTAATGTCTGTCTTGTTGGCATATTTAATTAGATTGGGTTTTTAATTTACTGATTTTTTTTTTTTATATTTATAATTTGACAAAAATGAAATTGTTGGGATGCAGAGGAAGAAGAGGACAAGGAAGCACAGAGAGGAGCAGAGACTGTATTTACAGTTAAGCGAAGCAATGGAGTGTCTGGAGCACATATGTAGAGAAGGATGCATTAGTGTTGGACCTTATGATATGAAGCCTACTAAGAAGAGTCCTTGCGACAAATTCTCTACGTGTCAAGGTTTGCAACTCTTGATCAGACATTTTGCTACGTGCGTTAAGAGGGTCAATAAAGGATGCTTACGTTGTAAAAGGATGTGGCAGATTCTACGCCTTCATTCATCCATCTGCAATCAATCGAATTCTTGTAGAGTTCCTCTTTGCAGGTATAGCTAATCTTCTTTTGTGAACTAGTACAAAATTGCATTGATTTTTTCTTTTTGTTCCCTTTTCGAAGTAGCAAGCAAAATTCTATTTGTCTTTCAAAATTATGGTGGGTGTCACTTGTCTTGTCTTTTTTTTTTGGTTATATGTGAAGTTGCTCACGTATGCCTAGAGTTGTTCAAAAGGCAATATTTGGAGAATGGGGAGAATTAAATTGATTACATGCCTTTGCTAGAAGGTAGGTACTTATCATTTGATGTTTGGTCAAAAAAATTCTTGGACATTGTATGTGTTAATGAAAACCCTCATCTTTCTGGGCACCTTCTGTACTTTTTGGCCTTTCTATTGATTTTTCCTCCTTTACTTTTCTTCTGTTTGTCCCCTTATCTTGGTCTCCTAAAAAAGTGACGTGGGGCTGATTGGTTATCAAAAGCTATTTGAGCTGTAAAATTGAAATTGTCACTTTCTGCTTGGCCTGGGTGTCATAGTCTGTCAATGAACAAGTTGTTGCATCTTGCATCCTCTGTCTTATCCGTGTATTAATCAAAATCACAGCGTATCTGTAACCACGCTTGGATTGGTGGGAAATAAGGCAAAAGGCTTAATAAAAGGAAGAGGGGAACAAAAGATCATGTTTTTAAAGTTGTAATTATTGGGTTATAAACAATAAATATATTTAAATTCATAATTATTAAAAATTAATATTTAAAATTTTATAATTATTTAAATTAATGCAGCTTAGTAACATGACTAAAGTTTAACTTTCACAAATTAAAATAAATCAAACATTACATGAATATCAAAAATTGTAAATTACAACGAAAATAAAAAAATGAAAATTAAAGAATGATCGAGATCTGTGTAACACGATATCTTTAATATAAAAAAATTTCCTAATTAATATTAAGAAAAAAAAATATTTATTAGAATACAACGACCATATAGCAGAATTTTTGAACATCACCAAAATTTGCTATAGTAAATTGTTTTGTACCTGTATATCACACAAGCTCAAATGTAACTTTTTTATGGAATTGAAAAATAGGCAGGGAAATTGATAATGATTGTTCTGTGTAATTGAAAAATAGTGTATACTATCATGTAGGTGTATTTCCCTATCAAATCAGAGAGTCCATTCAATGTTATCGCCTTTAATGTCATTAATGTTTAATTTTCCTCGTTTGCTTTGTCACTGTACAAATTATGTTCAGTGCCTGCCATGAGAGCATAACTAACCATGTTGTCTTGGAAATTTGCCAGGCAATTCAAGCTAAAAATGCAACAAGAGAAAAGGAAAGATGACGCGACGTGGAAACTACTTGTGAGAAAGGTGGTATCTGCCAAAACCATATCTTCCTTGTCCGTTCCCAAGAGGAAGAGAGAAAAGGAACCAAGAGAGAGTACAAGCAACCATGATTTTAGAAGCTTCAGGATATGATATCACTATGCGTAGACTCACAATGTAAATTAGATTTTTTTGATACGTTCAAAAGTTTGTTTTAGGTCCCAGTTAAGGGAAGTGGGTTTTTCAATCATTAGTGTGATCACATACATACCATTTTCTTAGAGTTTGTAGAATAGCTGATGAGGAAAATAGCGGTAGACAAAGTTTCACAATCTGTATATCTTGGATGGTACAGGGAAAAGTGGTTTATTGTGTTACATAGTCATTTATGTTAGATTAATGTTTTATTTGGTATCTGCTTTTTCATCTTGCAAATCTTAAACATGAACTCTGAGTGAAACTTATAACAAGTACTGAGGAAGAAGCGGAGCTTAGTGACTAGCTGCCTTTGATGTAATCTGGTGTTAAGCTTACAGTGTGTTGTGGAAGGCTTACAAGTGATGCAAGTGAAGTGTGCTGCAACTCAATTGTGATCTGTTGTGAAACTTACAACGTGCTGTGGAAGGCTTATTGCAAGCAAGTGCTTGCAGTGATACAAGTGCAGTTTTGATCAAGCTGTGGAAAGAAGCTCCACGTGTCAAGCTTTAGGTTGACAGTTAGAGCTAGCTGTGGATGACCTTAGTATTCTTAGCTTAACAGGATAGTTTGTTTTCCTTTGCTTCATACTATAAAAACCATTGTAATAGAATGAATTTGTTAATGCACGAGTAATGGAATTTTCTAGATTTCTTTGATTTCTTTCTTTTCTGTTACTTTTAGTTTGTCTTCTTCTTCTTCTTCATCTCTTTTCTTGAATGTTCTTGAGTTGTATTCAGGTGATCGAAAATGAATGAAGAAATTTAGATGTTATTTAGTATTTGAAGAGTTGAGATTTCATTAGTTTTCATCAATTTACTCAGTTTCTTCTCATAACTAAATTAGAGCAAATTAAATCTCATCAACAAGGGTGCATTTGGGGCGTGACAAATTTAAGTGGTGCTTATTAAATTTTTTTAATGAGAATAAAAATGAAAAAATATTACAAAATAAAAGAATTATGAACCAAATTAATCTTATTAAATTTTGCAATAAAATTATGACATTGTTTCTAAGGAAATATTATTCTGCGTAAATTCATCCCTAATATTTCATAATTTTAAAAGGTTATAAGTACTTGTAACAATATATAAGATTCATTCTTTCCTAAAATTTATATTATAGGGAGTACCAAATATCTATGGAATTAACAAGTAAATAGGACTTCTTTGTGCTTTTGTGCAATTTATTTACATTTAACAAGTATGACTGAGGAAGTTCTAGTGCATAACATAATATTATTAAAGATAAATTTTATTTTTAATTTTTGCTAAATAGTGTATACATATTTTTTTTATAAAATAAAAAATATATATTTAACATGTAAAAAATGTGTTACATATCTTTTTTATAACATAAAAATTATATGTTTTCCTAGGTATCAAGAGCAAAATTAATTGACTAAAACTGCTCAAAAAAAAAAAAATTAAAGTGTGAATAAATGTATTTAATTTGCGGGTCCAAGTTTATGACAGTCTCCTCTTTGTCCAAGTTACCTAGTTCGATTCAAATAAAATAATTCAACATGTCTTTTCTTTTATGTGCATGACATTAGGTGGAAAACGATCGATGGTCATTAGACTACAGTTGTGATGAATAAACTTAGTCAATATTGTTATATGCATGAATGAAAATATAGATATGATTGAAATATTGAGATTTTAGTTTTGTAAAAATATCAAAGATATTATCGATATCGATAAATATTTTAAAAGAAATTATTAAAATTGTAAAAATTATATCTTTTTTTAAATTTTGTATAATTTTTTAAAACTAATAAAATAATAATAAAAAATAATTAAATTTATTTTTTATATAATTATATTTGTGACTCAAATATATATATATATATATATATTGCAAGCGTATTATAATTAAAATTATTTTTCCGTGAAGATAAAATAAATTTTTTAATTCATGATATTTATATAAATTATATGAAATTAAATAAAAAGTAAAATAATAATATAAAATTATTTTAAAAATAAGAATTACATAAATTAAAATACAAAACAGATCGAGAAAGAATAAAAAAATAATTGAAAAAATTCATGTAACTAAATATATACAACGTATAACAATTTAATGAGATATAACTAAATATTTATTATTAAAAGAAACATTAAAAATTTAGAAAAAATTAAAATTGATTACTTTTGCATAAATATTGAGTTATATATAATAAAGTAATAAGTGATAGATGTATAAAAGCAAAGTTAGCCCACCTCCTAACAGTAAGTTTTTGGAATAGTTGGTGACCAACAACTTCTAGTATGATATCAAAGCTAATACTTGCAGGGAAGTGATAGATGTATAAAAGCAATATCCCTCCACCTAACAACTTAATCTTTTGGAAGAGTTGGTGACTAACAACTTCTAGCAATAAGTTATGTATATTTAATTTGATAAAATTAAATTGATATTTGGCGATGTATACTTATCGATATATCCATATCGACTTTTTCAATATTATCAAAAATTTTATCATTTTTTAGAAAATTACAATATAACTTACGAAAATATTGAGAAATTTTCAAACTATTTAATATTTACATGAAAATATCAAGAAATATTCAGATATTGTAGAAGATATTTATAAACAGCATATCGATATCGATACTTTTACTTTACGAAATTTCGATGAAAATATCAAGATATTTTCATCTATAGTTATATGTATACTTATTATTACATATAATGTAATTTGAATGATTATTATTGGTAGTAATTTTGTAGCTTAGTTAAATGAGTTTAATTTTTAAAACTAAAGATAGCAAAAAGAAATACCACTTATTCGATCTCTTTATCTACCCCGTATGTCTAGGCTGATGCAATAGATTGACTATTTCATTAAGATAAGCAACTAGGAAATTATTCTAAAAATTAAACTTAGTATTTAGGATATTAATGAATAGATGTTAGTTAACAATATTAAAATTTGATTTTTCCATGTTTTGCAAGGAAGGTATTTAATTTGATTTGCTGTAGAAAAATGCAATACGAGTTAATCCTGATATAAAGAATTGTCAAAGCTGTGAAGACAGAACCTATGTTGCACACAAGCATGACATACACGTTTAGTGATTATAATAAACATTTGACTGAGAATATTTTTAGATAACTCACCAATATTTTTTTAAAGAATAATGTAGAAATAAAAACAAAAAACAATGTAAATTGATTTAAAAATGTAACTTATAAGTGAATAATGAATAATATTCATGAGGTCACAAGGTAAAAAGTTATTTTTTAAGCAATGATACAATGAAAACGATGTTATTCTGGTTTGGTGATAAGATGTTTAAGTCACATGCATATTTAAATTATACTAAATATTATTTGATCTATAAAATGTGATGCAAATATATATAATGACGTCGTCTGATCAAGATTTTTATTGATCAGATGAAGAAGTTAGATATCCCATCTGGAAGAGGGAAGGCCTCATATCAAATTATTGTAATTGATATAAAATTGTGGGGCTATAAGTCCAAGGACGAATTCAATAATTTTTTTTTTTAAGGAGGCTAATACATATTAAAAAAAATTTATTTATAATATTAAAATTTATAATTAACATTAAAAAAAATATAAATTTAAAATGCAAACAAAAAAATATATAAACTTAAAAAAAAAACAAAAAATTTATTTAAGTTGGTATGAGGATACTTTATAAAATTTATTAATTATCAAAAAAGGTTCAACAAAATTAAGGAAATAATAGTCAACTGTTATGAAAAAAGAGGAGTGTTAAATATATACGAATTTATACTTACATAAGCACTCAAATTAATAATTATATGATATTTGTCGATTAAAATTTTAAAAATTATAATTTTTCAGAGTATATAACTTACAATTATTAATTTGATTGTAAGTTTAAGTACAAATATTTTAAATATTTAATATTTTTAAAAATATATATAGATAACTTTAATAAATTTTTAAAAAAATACCAGACCTTGACTTGATGCAGTAGCAGCAAGTAATAGACCAGAGAACATAATTACAGAGCAGAAAATGAGCAAAATTGCAAATAATATAATAACAAAAAATGGTATATTAGTCTAAATTTATTTATAGAATTTTGGTAATAATTAATATATTGTGCTTTACAAAAATATTAATAATATATATTAAAATAAAAAGGAAAAAAAACTCTCAAAAAGGCTATACCAATCATGAGTTCGTCACTAAATATAGCTTTTCACTTATTCATAGAGGTCAAAATACCAACAATATTTCTCTTGTATATAACTAATTCTTTTGATTATATATCAACAACAAAAAAACCTCAAAAAAGTTACTCAAGCTCAAGTCCAATATAACCCTTAACATGAGTCTGTCACTGTATAAATCGATCAAACAAGCTCCTTGTACTAGGTGTGTACCAATCTTGAAGCAAAAAGGCCATTTGTTTTGAATATGTAGATCGATCAAACAAGCTCCTTGTACTAGGTGTGTACCAATCTTGAAGCAAAAAGGCCATTTGTTTTGAATATGTAGATCATGTAAGAAACATGGGTTGATTGATCGAGTTCCTTCAATCGCACGAGTGCACGCTACAAAGTTTATTGACGCAATATAGAGCTGTACGACAACGTTTTTTGCATGTTATATTACTTCTTTACCCTTAAGCTGGGAATTACATCTACCTAGTTTATGATTTCGTCTCTAAAGCAAATATTGCTAATTGACTAGATGAACGAATGAATTAAAGCTGAGACAGAAATATTAGAGAACAAACCCAAGTAAATAAAGCATATGGTAATAAACTTAGATACTCTGTTTTTGCTAGGCAAAACAAAGTATACAAACCCAAGTAAGTAAAGCATTCTAACTTAACAAGAATTGAAGAAATAATATACAAACTCAAGCACATTAAATTTATTAGAATGAAAATGTCCAAAACAGATTCTACAATTTTCTGCGAGGTATGTAACGTTTGTTTGATCTTATATGTTAACTATGTTACATACTATGTAAAATATTTACATACTACATAAATTGTGTTACATACTATGTAAACAAGTATGTAAATTGTTTACATACTACGTAAACTGTGTTACATACTATGTAAACTATTTACATACATGAAGCTGATGACTGCTCTTTCTGGATGATCCGACTGCTGATAAGTATTTATACTTTTAATCTCAATCTCATTGCATCAAGCAAAAAGGTTTAATCTCAATATATTTCATTTTAGAAAATTAGTTGTTTATAATTTTATCTGATGATAAACTTCCTCCATCAGATTAATTCCATCTGTGTACTAACTTTCAATCATTTATGGAATGTGCCCTGTTCAGTTAAATTTACCATGAGATTGTAAGATTACAATCCTTTTCCTTATGTAAATGAAAATGGAGATGCATATATGTTTTAGAATTTTTGTTGAATAGTTGAACGCTTAAAGTATTGAATCAAAATAATAATTTTTTGAAATTTTTTCTCCATAATGATCCCAAAATTTTTCAAAATGAAACTATAGTTTAACTAGAAATAAATTAGATGAGTAACTTAGAAAATTTTCTTAATTCTTTCTCTTTGAAAAAGTGAAGGTAGTTGTATCATGCATGTGCTTATTGTCAAGGCCTTCCTCAACAGCAATGACAGTGAGTAACAAAGGAAAGCTGCAAATTAATATGTAACACAATTTGCATATTATATTAAATGAGTATATAACACAGTTTATATACATGTTAAATGAGTATGTAAATTATTTATATACAATATAAACTGTGTTACATACTATGTAAACTGTTTACATACTATGTAATGTAACATATATGAATTAGAGTGAAATGACATTTTTGTAATTTATCTAATTTTGTTATAATTAAAACGCATAGTTTGGTTCTATTATTATTAATTTTAAAAAATTTAACTTTTAATTAGAATGTAAGCTATTTAGATAAATCACTCCATCCACATTATAGGTTACGAATAAATGGGTTTCATAGGATTTTACTAATTTGATTATTTGGCTCACGCATTGAGAGATGACATTAGATGGGTAACCTAATATTTACTATTTGAAGGTATAAATACGTTCTTATTGTGTGCGCTAGGGTTATAAAAAAAATATTAAAGGCAAAGAGCGAGAAAGCTTGAAACACTATTGACGAGTGTGATAGAAAGCTTCTTAGGGTTCTTTGGTTACATAATTTAATTTTTTTTTTTTTTTTTTTCATTCTGTGAGATATTCTCTTATTGAGAGTATTGAATCATTGTAAGGGAGAAACTAATGTACTTGAACTTTAACTGTTAGTGGTACCTACTTTTATAGAATGAAGAGTTGACGTGGGCTAATTTAGGTTGAACTAGTATAAAATTTATGGTACATTTATTCTTCACATTAAGCTATTTAATTTCCTTTTTTATTCCAATGTCTGGTTTTTCCATGTCTGTTGATGTGTGTAGGTGTAGATTGCTAAAGTAGCCCTTGATATCTCTATAATTTCTTGATTGTTTATTGGTCAATTATCTCCCGAATACCGTAACAATCTCAAAAACAACGAAAACTATGATTTATTTTTCTAAAAAAAATTTAACCAAATAATATCTTAAAATTTATAAAAATAAAAATTGCACTATCATCTTAAATAAAAAAGTGATATTTTTGTTATGAATTTTAGGAAAAAATCTCATATACATCTTGTTATATGTCTCCTGTTCAGAGGCGGAGCATCACAGGAGCTACACGGTGCTGTAATTCTACTCAATTTTTTTACAAAAAATTAATTATATATATATTTTTAGCATTAATGAAATATTTTATTTATAGTATTATATTGTGTCTAATTTTTGTGTGAATATTTTGATAATATATAAATAATATTTAATAAATATGTGGATAAAAGTGATATGAATTGTGAATAAAATAGTTAAATATGTTCACTTTTGTTATCGTATGCACACATAGAATTTTATTTATATATTATATAAAAATACTTGTTAAATTAATATATAATAATCTAAAACTACTTTAGATATTTAATTTTAGACTAAATATTATAAAAATTATTCAATAAAAAAATAAAATATTATAAAAATTAAAAATCAGAAAAAGAAATATGACGAGAAGATTTCAACAAAATCTTTTAAGGTTTAATTTTTCATATAATAAAATTTTATTTTATTTTATTTTATTTTACTTCAAATTTTAATTTTATATAATATTAATATTTCAAATTTTATTATAGTACTTTTAATTAATTTAAAATTTTATTTTTATAAAAAATGTAATATTTTGTCTCTTAGTTTTTCATTTATTTTAAATATAGTATCAAACTTAAAATTATAAATCATATCTTATTTTTATATTTTTATATGTTTCTTTTAATTTTTGTTAATTTTAACATTTATAGATTTTGATATGTTTGATTGAGCTTCGTATTTACTTAGTTTTTTAATTAATAATTTTATTTTATACATTGATGATATCAATATTTTTTAACTTATTATATTTTTTTCCTTTTTATTAGGTAACTTTCATTATAGGTTAATTATAATGTGTCAACTCTATATTTTTTTTTTGTACTTAACCTATATTTTTATCATAATATAACATAAAAAATTTAATGCTAAGTTGATAAAAGTTTAACGTAACTTCTACTAATTTTACTGATATATTTTTTATTTTTTAATATTTAATTAAAATTGTTACTTTGTATTAAAAAAATAGATTTAAGTTCATTTAAAAAATTATTCCTAGCTTCGTCCTTGCTATGTTAATACTTGTTGTTAATTTAGTCTAACTTATTTTACTTCTTTTTATATATATATATAAATAAAGGACTAAAATAAACTCATTTCATCACTTATAGATATTATTATTGTACGTAAAATTCTATCAATTTTAGATGCGTTAAATTTGTTATTTTTTTCTAAATTAACCAAGAAATGGACAGTGAATTACCCAAATGACAAAGATATAAAGAAAAAAGCTTTTTATACCTAAATAGCACTTTTTAGACTTAAACTCACCGTTTCATTTATATAATATATATGATTTTTACGGAAATATCCATTTATCTGCGTATTCGTAAAAAACACGCCATTTTCGTGTTTTTGTATGTACAGGTTACATACAAATTTATTTTGTATGTAACCTGTACATACAAATTTATTTTGTATGTAAATTTGTATGTAACCTGTACATACAAATTTGTATGTAACCTGTACATTCACATTTTGTATGTACCCTGTACATTCACATTTTGTAAGCTGTTCAAACAATAATAACATACAAACAATACAATGCATTTCATGTGAATGTACAGGTTACATACAAAATAAATTTGTATGTAACCTGTACATTCACATTTTGCAGGAAAAACAGTTCGTATGTACAGGTAACCTGTACATACAAAATGTGAATGTACAGGTTACATACAAAATAAATGTGTATGTAACCTGTACATACAAAATGTGAATGTACATAAGTTGTTCTTTTTCTTCTTCTTCAAGTGGGTTCAAGTGAATGTACAGGTTATATATAAAATAAATTTGTATGTAACCTGTACATTCACATTTTGTATGTACAGGTCATGTAAATGTACAGGTTACATGCAAATTTATTTTGTATGTAAATTTGTATGTAACCTGTACATACAAATTTATTTTGTATGTAAATTTGTATGTAACCTGTACATACAAATTTGTATGTAACATGTACATACAAATTTGTATGTAACCTGTACATTCATATTTTGTATGTACCATGTACATTCACATTTTGTAAGCTGTTCAAACAATAATAACATACAAACAATATAATGCATTTCATGTGAATGTACAGGTTACATACAAAATAAATTTGTATGTAACCTGTACATTCACATTTTGCAGGAAAAACAGTTCGTATGTACAGGTAACCTGTACATACAAAATGTGAATGTACAGGTTACATACAAAATAAATATGTATGTAACCTGTACATACAAAATGTTAATGTACATAAACTGTTCTTCTTCTTCTTCTTCTTCTTCTTCCAGTGGGTGATTGCTCTATTACTCCCTCTCTCCTAAATCAAAATTCAAAAGAAGAAAAAATGGCAGCAACAATTGCTCAATCTTCAATGCTCAACATTGAATCAAAGCAAGATGCCGACAAACTCATCACCTACGAAATCTTTCAATTCTGGAAAACAACTTCATTAAAAAGATAAATCTTTCAATTACTGTTTCTTGTTGAGATTATGAAGAAAATACGAACAGTTTGGGCTCGCGTCTGCTTCTCTTTTAATTTCTGTGAAATTAAGGAGGATAAAAGCGTAAAATATGGCTTTCAAAACGAAGTCGTAAAACTATTTTCGTTAAAATGAACGAAAACTACAATATGCATACATTCTGGGTAATTAAATCAGAAATGGAAGACTATGCTATGCAGACTTTTGGGCCTGGGCAGATTTTATTTTGGTCATCAATTTTGGATTTGGATAGTTGAAGACCTGTCTTCACTTGGAGTTAATTAGAAGACTTATTAAGCTCATTATCCACTAAGAGACTATTGCATTTTATGTTTTCAGAGTGTTGGAAGCATTTTTTTTTAGATGTTTAAAACATATGTTTAATTATACAAAAAAAATACACATGTTTAATTTAATAGGAAAAAAAAAACATATTTTAATTACACATAAAAAAATATATATTTAATTATATAAAAAAATACATATATTTAATTAAATAGAAAAAAAAATACATCAACATATATCGAAATCAAAAAAGACAAACAAAGAGAGAAATTAAAAGCTCAAAATTGGAAGGGAAAAAACACAAAGCTGATAACGTGGAGAGAGAGGGTTATTTTTGAAACTCAAATAGGATAATTGGGTTAGCCAGCTGCCAATATACTTATTTATTCGTTCTTTTTGTTTAAATAATATTATGCTTTTAAAATCACTATGGTTAAATTTAGGGATTCATAAAAGAAAATATTGGGTGTCTTTAAGGGTGGATAGACAAATCTTAACTTTAGTCTTCACATGATAACATATATCTCAATTCTTATGTATGTATTTGTTTTCTTCTTCAATAAAACACCTTATTAGATGGTTAGAGATTATTGATCGTATCTACACTAGGATACTCACCTTAGATTAACTGGTATAATGACTTGACAATTTATATTAAAAGGTCAGCAGTTCAGCAAAACAAGCTGTGTGCTTTTTAAGACTCGAACTACTGACCTTCTGTTCAAATAATTATCCACACACATCGCATTTAATGAATCTTATTTTCTAAACAATTATCCTAAGATTGGATGGGTATGTAAGATGTTTGTTGTATTGGTTATTAAGTAAGGAAGTGTAACCTTCATATAATTATTACTTCACTTAGCAAGTAGCAAATTAATTTTAAAATAAAAATCATTTTTCTAAATATACTCATAGAACTACTCATAAGTGGAATACAATTAGTTATTTATATTATTTAGTTATTTATACATAAGTGGAATACATTTAGTTATTTAAATTAAAAATAATCTTATTTAATCTATAAAATCTCAATTAAAAATAAATTATAATATTTTAGTAATTTTTTATTAAAATATTATTATTTTTTGTCAAGTAATTAAAATATTAGTTTTATTATAAAAATAAAAATTAATTTATTACTGTTATTACATTTGATCCTAAAAATTAGTAAGTTTCAAAATCGAAGTATAACATATGTCATACTTTACTGCCTAATTTTTAATTTAAAACTTATATGTTAAATATAATAAATTGATATCAAAATATTAGGCTTTTTATTTTGACACTTTTCTGTCATCATAGTTTGGGACCAAAAAGTTTCTACGCCCTAAAATATTTATTAAAAAAAATACTTGATTTAACATTTTTTTTAATGTTATAATTACATAAATTTATATTTATTTTATATATATATATATTAATTATATTATAATATATAAAAAAAATTATCTAAAAACTTAAATTATTTTTTTATTTTTTAAAATAATTTTATCGCATATCATAATATAATTAAAATATATACAAAACTAATATAAATTTATATATTTTTAACTTCTTGTTTTTTTCAAGGCTAAAAAACACTTCTTCTATTAGAGTCACTTTTATAAGCTGCTAACTAGAAGTCTATACTTATTAGGAAAAAAAAAAAACTGGAAGTCCATACTGCTACAGTGCTACTGTAAATCTGTATCTAATAGATGAAAACAGATGAGTTCATTCTTCTGGAATTGAAAGAACCATTTGAAACTGTATATAACAATCTAGTACTCTATTGGAGTTGTTTGCAGTTAATTACTTTTGTTTACAATTTACAATAAGAGAATGGCCAGGGCTGAGGAGAAGGGGAGGCTCCAAGACTCCAAGTCCAACAACAACGCAAACATTGGACCCGCGCGGGATATGGATACTCCGGAGAATCCAAGTCTTTTATTGGTCGACAAATTCAGTGAAATTAAATACACATATTTTTTCACTGAGATTGACTTGTTTATTATCATTTTCCATGTTCTAATCAAAATGGTGCTGCTTAATAGGATAATTAACAACTTTCTTTAGTTACATGGACTCCTTATTTTTCATATGTTGACCATGTACATGAACATGGTGTAGGTACTCAACACTCAAATTGGATTTTTTTTTGCTTTGAAATTCTGGTTTTAGATTAAATAAAGAAATTTCAGTTTTGTGTTCTATCAGGGCCTTAACCATCTCACATTATGACACATCTTATACTTTTATAGAGGCCTCTGATTTCTATAATTTTCATATCAAGATTTTAATATATATAACCATTTCTTGTTTCTGCAGCTTTGTTTTTTTTTTTTTACATAACAGGTACTAATAGAGTAGGGTTATGAAACAGTAATTAATTATATAGAATTAATGACTAAAACTTTCACAACCTAGACAGAGCTATAACTGATACATCACAAGTAATCTGTGAAAGTAAAACATTATTTGTTTTCATATTGCCCATGTGGGCATTTATGCATGTAATGTGCATTAAAGGGATGAACCGTTGTTTTAGAGTTCATCTTTAGGAGAGGTTGAAGTTGCTTTTGTTGCAGGGTTAACTGAAGTGTTCTTAATGGGATATGAAGCTTCCATTGCAATTCCACAGCGTCCCTCTTTTTGAGAAATGCCTCTTTGAATTCTGATATAGCCTTTCTCTCCCCACCCAGGTCCCCAAGAATTCCTCACTGTCCAGTATTTAGTTCCATCTGATGTGGTTCCGTAACCCACAAGACCAACACCATGGTCCAGCTCTGTGCCACATTCTCCAGTAAAGACTCCCTGTGTGTGTTTAGCCACGCAACAGAAGATTGTTTAGCTTATAATGTTTCTTACACAGTATAAAAGCATTAACCGTATAATTTATATACACTCGTATATTTGCTGGGAGCTCAGGCCGTATGTTATATACTAAAAATCGTACAATTAGGTATAAATTTTAACCCACCAGTTGTGTGCATCTAAACTGTATTAAATACTTAATTTAATATATCTAAATTTTTAATTCTCAAATTATGTGCTATAGTACACCAAACGTATTTATCCTTTTCTTATGTATCTTACGATGTGGTTAAACTTCGAATGGTAGAACAAAATGATTAGTACTGCAATAGAAGTTTACCTCCGAGTAGAATTGGAAATCAGAGCCCCCAGCATCAATGGCAACAGCTACAGGTTGGTTGGCCACAGCTTTGAGCAATGCTTTCTCGTCATTCTCAGGTACTTTCTCGTAGCCATCAATTGACACTGATGGGGAGTTTTCCTAACAAAATCAAATGTTTTTAAGCTTGATATCATTTCATTGTTAACTAAACTTGGGGATATTTGTTATTGCATTGTATCTTGTTTATACCTTTGAAGCATCACATCTTCCATCTACAGCTTCGTAAGGGTAGTTAGACTCTTTGGTAATGCCTCCCTTGTTTTTGATGAACTCAAATGCATACTCCATTAGTCCTCCATTACATCCTTGGTTTTGTTTAGTGTCACAATCAACCAATTCTTGTTCAGATAATGAGACAAGCTTATTTGTCTTAATATAGTTAATACCCTCCACAGCTACAATTGTTGAGAATGCCCAACAACTACCTACAATATATGAATAAAACCATTCACTTTAGTTTATTTTTTATTTTTTATTGAAACCATTCACTTTAGTTAGAACCATCAAAACAATGAATTTTATGCCTCCTATATTTGTTGTTATTAATTTATTTATTAGTTTTGTAACAATTTAGTTTAGTTATGAAAAAGTGACAACACAAGCACAAATAATCAATGTAAAAAAAAAATTTAATTTATCACTTTTTTATTAATTTTGCCGTCATTATTGTCTATTCTAGACAACCTAAGCTATTGATATGTCAATATCAATTGAAAAAATATGACGAAAAAAAAAATAGATGTTATTTTTTTATAACATAATAATTAAACTGTTCTAGTTAACATAAATAAGGGACTGTATTGTAACCTATGTTTTAATTTAAATTAAACTTTGGAAGTTTGCATACCACATTGGCCTTGATCTTTTACAGCATTAACAGCACCTTTCCGTCTCCAATCAACTGATGTTGGAACACTCTCAACTTTCTCATACATGAAACTTCCATTAGAGCGTGGTAACTCTTTAAACATCTTATGATGATTAATCTTTGAGCCAGCATGAGTGCTTTTGAACTCATGGTTAGTCATGTCTGCAAACTTGTTCAACTTCAACTTGTAAGGCTTATCTTGCTTGTTAGTGTTATGGACATGTAGAACATTTTTCTTGAACACATTGAAGCGCTTGTGCTTCTCATCAAGGCTACGGGACACAGTGTGATGGCTTCTCCATCTCTCGTACAAATCCCACAAGCTTTCCTCAGTCTCCAATTCTTTCTCATGGAAATCAAAACACTCCCCAATCCCAAGAACCAATGCAAGTGAAAGAGAAACTAATAGAAACTTCTTCATTTCCATATTGTTTGATTTGTGTTGAACACAAGATGAGATACGTAGATGGCTAAGTAATGTCTTATATAGGCAATTGTAAGTAGAAAAATGACAAATATAAAAATGAAGGTCGGAAAAGATGACAAGGAAAATTTAAGTGGAAAGTTACAGGTTTCTTATAGATATCAACAATTTTAGAATATTGCCAACTAGCTTGTGGTTTAATGGCACGTAACTCTTGTAGTTTAATGGCATGTAACTCACTTGAGCAATAGAAAATTTGGAGTTATGTCCCAATTACGGATGTGTAAGTAATGTAATTATTTATATTAAAAAAAATTGAAAAAAATATATAATTTCATTTTAAACCTTTTAGGAAATTTAAATAAAAAAAAATGTATTGCATTCAAAATTTAAATTAAAAAAAGGATTGAAAAAAAAAAAGTTCACTTGATTTCATTTTTAACCTCTTAAAAAAAACATATTTTTTTTTAAAAAAGTATATTTATGTAAATAAAAAAATATATATATGTTATTTTATGTTATAAGAAAATTAATACATGTCTTTATTATTATTTTAGAGATTAAAAATAAAATTTAAAGTTACGTAATTCAATTAATACATAATAAAAAAAATCATTTAGGAATATAAGGTATAGAGGCACTTGAGGGTGAGATTTATGCATTACATATCCCACACGTTATGATGAAAATCGTTACGTAGTCATTGGAATTAACACGACATTTGGCTAAGTAGGAAAAAGGTCATTCATAACTGCTTTTATCTTTAACTGAAATAAATGTCTCTGAACAGAATCAAAAAAGAGAAGCGGATTGGATATATAGAGAAAATGACGATTATATAACTGGACTCATGATTGTTTTAACCTTTACATTCATTTTTACATGCTTTTCTGCATACATGACAATGAAGTAAACATCACGAGACTCATGACTTAATACTATCTTCTTTAGGGTAAACGTTTTTTTAGCTACTTAAACTATTGAAAAATTATCTAAAATATTTTTTTTATCAATTTGATACTTTTATTTTCAAATTTTGTTTGAATAAACTTTTTGAGCACTCTTTTCTTGCCAAATTCAAAAAAAAAAAAAAAAAAAATGAAGTTTTTCAACATATAAAATGGGGCTCGGTAAAATGCACTTGATAAAAGGTTTGCAACAAATTTGAAACTAAATGTATCAAATTTATTATAAATATTCTTAAAGAAATAAGTTTGTTTTTTTAATTAGTTTTAGTAGTTACAGAAATATTTATCCTTTAATTTTATTTTGTTGCTGTAAATATTTTTTTTAATTTTGTTGCCCCTAATTAAGTGGTAAAAAAGAGTACCGCTTATTTAAAGGATCGTGATTCAAGTTTTCATATTACTTGAAAGAATTTTTTTTCTTTTCTTTTAATAACAGAGAGAAAATCCCATTTGACACGTCACTTAACTAAGGTACAATTGGCTAAATGGTCAATTTCAAAGTTACTACTGAGTAAGTATTTAATCCAAATTAAGGATTAGGAACAAAACATTTTATTGGGTGTGAAATGTAGGTGGTTTAATTGGTTGATTAGTGGAATCAAATTTGTCACATAGTTAATTATTAGCTTTCTAGCTATTTCGATAATGTTTGTTGAGGGTGGGTTTGAATTGGTGACATAATGTTATAAAATTTTCCAAACTTCTGAATTGTCGGCATAAATTTTGTATAAATGGTCATTACTCATTAGATTGTAGGTGAAACAATTAAAAGATAAAGAGTGCACACTAATAATGGTTAGCTAGTCCTTAACATTCGACTTGATGAGGGTCTAAACAAAGTGTGCGTTGCTTGTAGGACAACATTAGCGTACTGTGTTGGGCACTATTCGCTTCTGCATATGAGAGACTCTTTGATTACGATAATGGGGTAGTGAAAATAAGATTTTGATTTTTACCCTTTATTCAAATCTTTAACATATACAAATGAGGCACGTGATCGCTAGCCAACAAAATAAATAAATAACTAGTAATAATTTTGTATATGGCAACATAATAGACAGCCTTCTGTAGAAGGCTTGTTGCATAATTGACTATGTGGATTCTGGAGATAAAAACAAATAGCCTTTTATTACATTTTGAATAATTATAAAAATATAATACTTTTAAAATTTACTAATTAGGTTTTAAATAGTAGTATTTTAATTTAAATAGTATTCAATTAAACGATATTTAATGTAAAATAATTATCAAATTTTCTTTTTAATAATAATTTTTTTTTATTTTATAATTACAAATTTTAGGGATATTATTTTTTAAGTATATTATTTTAGAGTGACAGGTTATTTGACTTTTGATTATTTGAGATGATACCAAAATCAATCAAAAATAGCTATTGCATTGTATTGTATATAATTAATTTAATTTCAAAATGATACGTTAACTTATTCTTTTTATTTAAGGGGTTACTTTGATACCTAGTTTAGGGATTGGAGCACTTATTATATTTTGAAAAATGGAATAGAAAAAAAAAAAAAAAAGTTCCATTCTTTTAGTATTTGGTACGTTGAGTCATTTTAATGATTTTAGATCACGTGTACTGATGGGTGCCTTTAGGGGTGTCAAAAATTACGGCCCACTAAATATTCAGCACGATACGTTAGCTAAAAAGAGTGGCACGGCACGGTCTATGGCCCACGGTTCTTAACGGGTTGCCGGCCCGGTACGCGAAAGCCTTATTATTTTAAAAAAATATCAATAAATAAATAATTTTTTTTACATTTAAATAAAATTAGACATAATCTAATAAATTTTTAACAATTTATTAAATGAGAGGTTGAGAGTTCGACTCTCACTTTTAATTTTTTAAAGCATTATTAATAATTTTTAACTAAATAATTAAATAAATATATTTAAAAAATGAAATAAATGGGTCACGTGCCGGCACGGCCCAACGAGCCGGGCATGGCACTGCACGTCAAGGTCCACGGGCCAAGAATGGAAGCACCGCACGGCCCATATAAGGCCAAGGACCGACACGACACGCTAATTTGACGAGCTGGACCGGACCGAGCCGACCCGTCCTCCTTTTTGACACCCCTAAGTGCCTTTATAATCCGTTAGTAAACCTTAGTATAAAATAAGATACGACTACAGTCCCTTTGTTTAAACAAATGTATTGTTTAGTTCTCTTATTTTGAAATTTGTTTTCAAGTCTTTTGTTTTAAAAATTATATATTTTTAAGTTCATTTTTTTAAAAAAAGGTGGTAGGTAAGAAAAAAAAAATTAATTTAATTTTTTATTAAATATAATAAAATAATATATATGTCACATACATATTTATATTTTTTTTTATAAATATATATATATAAATATAATATTATTTAAAAATATAGTTCAAACTTTTTTAAAAAAATTCTTTCAAACATAAACAAAAATTTTGTTAAAACTTAAAACAAATTTTTATTATCTATTGTCTAAAGTTATATATTAGATGATTAAAATTTTATTTAAGTTTGATCAAAAAAAATTGCAAAAAAATTTGATAAATTTATTTAATTAAAAAAATATTTCATTAGATATATATTTATCAAAAAATGCAAATAGACATATTATATTTAATAAAAAATTAATATTTTTTTTATCTAATATATTTTTTACAAATAAAAAAACTTAAAAATGATACAAATTTTATAAATAAATGAACTTAAAAACATTATTTTTAAACGATCTCTTTTCTTTAAACAAAGACTATTACAACACTTTTTCCAACAAAATATCCAATTTTTATGCAATAAAGATCTTTGTTTTTTTTAAACCACTTTTGCACGTATAATTGAATCATGTGGATAGCAATGATACATCAAAAGTGAAATAAACAAAATTAAACCCATTTTAATCAGTAAAATTAAACATTAAAATAATTAAAAATATTATTAGAATAACCTAGACTATTATTTTAAAATTAAATTGCAACAGCAATAGATTAAAACAAGATATTTATATTTTTATTCTTTTACTTTCTTCCCTTCCTCTAACCATAATTACATATTTTTGTATTAAACAAGTCACTTAGATTATTTGTCCCTCAACAAAAATTACTTAATAAGAAAAATACAAATAAGTAAATAAAGGACCTCACCCTATAATTATTGTGGCAATCTGATCTTAATATAATAGTTTGAGTTAATTTAATAATATTTTAAATTATTCCAATGGACTCAAAGTGCGTCTAATAGAGAAACTAGTTCAAAACTGCACCTAGCCCCACGAAAATAAAGGGGCATTTACCTTAAATAGACCCCTAGAGGTCCAAAATATCAGTTTGGTACCCCTTCTTGGAAATCTTGCAATTTAGTTAAAATGAGTGGAGTATTACCGGTTAGTAGCCGGTAAGAAAAGGCTGACGAAAAAAAGAAAAAGAAAAAAAATAAAACCCTTTTGCCCGAGCCCAACAGAGGTAACATTACCCATTTGCGCATGGTTCAAGCTTCCCAAGCTTCAGTTCTTTGCCCCCAAGCCTCCCCCGCAAGCATATTCAGCGACAGAGACAAGAGAACAGTCGCGTTGGTTGCCGTTCTTCATTGTCCCACGAAGTAGTCGTACTCACTGAGCAAGGTAACTTATATCTTTATATCTCTGATCGATTTAGCATTATTAATCAAAAATTTCTGTGAATTCAGGTTCCCTTGCATATCGATCCATGTGTTCTAAATCTTGGATTCCATGTTTTTCGTTAAAAAAAATCGATACATTAGGCTATCAGCTAATTAAGATCTCTCCTTTTTTATTTTTAACATTACCCATCTGCGCACCTCGTATTTGAGTTATCTGAAGCCCAAGCCTCCCCCGTAACCATATTCAGCGACAGAGACAAGAAAACCGTCGCGTTTCCTGCCGTTCGTCATTGTCCACCACGAAGTAGTCGTACTCATTGTTAAGAAAAAGGGATTGAAGAAAGCTGGGGCCACTAGGATATTCAATCAGGTATTCATTGTTTGATTTGCATTTCAGTTTTCATATTCGTTCTTTTTTGGCGATTCATGAATTTAATGGATTAGAAATATAGAATTAATCATTTGCATGGTTTAATGGAACGTTGCTATAGATCGGAGTGCTGTTTCTATTTAAGTTTTTCATTATCATTTATTCTTTTCTTGAATGCTTGTAGCCAACAAAAGTGTATTAATTTGTGGTTATATTGTGTTTTAGTGTTTGCCTAGCCTAGTGCACTGAATTATGAAAAAACTTCTTTAACTAATGTATATGATATATTAATGTATGGAACATGATTGAATCATATGGAATTTCTGTTATGCTTCAAAAGTTAGCCATGGAATTGGTGTAGCATTGATTGTTTGGAGGAAAGTTTATACGTTTAATAATTTGATCTACTGTGTATTTATCAGCAAGGTTAGTTTGTGTCTCAATGTTCCAACTACTATTGGTAGTGACTTGCAACTCTGAATCTTGGAGTAGCAAGTTATTTGAAATAAAAAAAAAAAAATCTATAAAGTTCACGGTGGTTTGTTTTGAATGGCATTAGCAGAGGTTGAAAATTTCTGAGTGCTATTGTGTAGCGATCGCTTTTGATGTATATATTTTAGATTTATTTTGACTTTGCTTGATGGGTATTTCGGTTTGAATGAATTTTTTATGGTCAACTTTTCACTTGTAATTATCGAGAGCCCAATGTTAATTTTGATTGTTATTAATATATGAAAATTTGGTTGGTTTTGCAATGATTCATAATTTTGGGATTTGATATCTACGGTTGAATACTACCTTTTCAGTCGGGTTGCAAAAGTTCGTATACTCATTTTTATACATTCTATACAATTGAGAAATCAATTATGTGAATTTTGTTTCGGTTATTTTATGCTTAGTTGTTTAATAGGACTCTTCATAAAGTTTAGTATTCTTTTGTTTGAAATAGATTTGTATCTTGTATTGGTTCATCTGGATAAATAATTTTAGTTTATTAATCTTAAATCTTTTATGATTGTCTTAACTAAGAAATAAGTCTTTCTGTTGGATGCCTCCATAGTTTGATTGATATCATTTAGTTTATTTAAATTTGGTTCTAAGTATTTTCCTGACATTTCTTTTGTGATAACAATTTGTGAATTTAGTTGTTTTTCAGGGTGCTGGTTTATTTGACGTACACTGAACCTTTTGCAGCATAATTTGAAAGTGGAAAGCATCAAAATTCTTGTAAGTGATGTGCCCAATTTTTGTAATTTGAGAATTGTTACATTACTTAATTTTATCCAACCCCTTTTGGGTTCATATTATCCATAACTGTTTAGGGTAGAAGCATCTGTTCGTATTTATTTTTCTATAAGCTTTTAATCCTGTATAAGTAGCTTGTAAACGATACTTCCTCAATCCGCATTTGAAACAAAATTTGTTGATTTGTAACTTTTAAACTGAATGGAGATTGGACTCTGCCTGATTACATGCAATTAGTTTTATGAAGGCTGTCATAGTGATGCTGCATTTTCAATTACGTGTTTAAAGTAGTGAAGAATTCGTATTAGCTATGCATTAAGGTATATTATGGTCAATCTATGACTAAGCATGTGCTAATCTCATTTTTTCAGTTAATTCAGAAGCTTTATAAAGTACGTTAAGTAGGACACATTCCCGAATGCCCAATAAATCTAGAAGATGAAATATATCATGGCAGAGAAAATATAATATCCTCTAACCTATAACATTCTTTTCTTACTTAATACTACTTGGGGATATTTCTTTAGGATTTAACATAAACCATATTTCAAGATTGTAGGTAAGAATTAAAGATACTCATCTGCTCATAAAATATCTTTTAGAATTCCTAACTTCATTTATCATGAGTTGATAAATGTGAAGTAAATGTAATATATACATGCCCGTGGCCATAGTTTTCAAAGTTGGAGCACAAACAAAAAGCAGAACATATTACAAAACAAACTCTTCATCAAGTAAATAATATTTGGGTCATACTCAGCCCTACAGGCCCAACATATAAAAATTCATGATTCAACTAACTAAAGTTAATAAGTTTCATTCCAATACGGAAAAATAAATGGCCAAACTTACAAAATAAAATTAAATGTTGAAGAAAGCATACCAACCAAAAAATACTAATACCAAAATATAATTTATTGAAAAATTTCAATAAATGTAAATAAAAAGAGGAACTGAAGTTAGGAAAAATTTTAAATCGGGATCGACATAACAATCATATGATGAAAGAGTTTGTAAGCATAATCAATTACATAACACTCAGCTGTATATTTATTATCTGTAGAAACCAATTTTAGATTGAAATAAATATACTTCTGAAATTCGGTGCATCAATAAGTGCAAATGTATTCAACATAATATGAGTGAAGTAAACCATTTCTTGTATTACAAATTGTTCAGTTAAATACAATTACTTCATATTTGGTTATTTACCAATATATTTGTTCGACGTTATAAAACAAACGAATTATACTTTGCGGTAGGAATTTAGGTCGAAATATGGCAGAAATAAGTCGATATTCATCTAATTTCACATTACGGTTCTAATTTAGGGATAATATAAAAATAAAAAACATTTCAATCAAATACTCACATACAAACATTGTAGCATTTGCAGTAACAAAAAAAAAAAATTAAAAAAACAACTTACCATGTGCAATAAAAAAGGGACAAATTTAGGTCTAAATATGGCATAAATAAGTCGATATTCATTCAATTTCACATTAAGGTCTAATTTAGGGATAACATAAGAATAAAAAACATTTCATTCAAATACTCACTTGTATTCTAACTCTTTCATCGGACTTGGGTTGATAAGTTTTCATACTTGTGATGTTTGTCTTAGTTCTAAGGGTAATCTAAGGGTGGGGTTTGGGTTTTTCTGCGTTGTTGTGTTTAGGGTGAGAGAAAATTTCCTATGTACGCATGTTCAAACTTGAGTTCTTTGAAGGCCAAAGCTCCCCTGTAACCATTGGGAGATGACAGAGACAAGAAAACCGTCGCGTTGGTTGCCGTTCTTCATTGGAGCGACGAACTACACGCCCCCAGATTCACGTCATGTTGGTTGGACACTTTCAACCAAATAAAGAATACATGTAACATAAGTCAAAAAAAATTCTTAATCGTCATGTATTCAGATTTCAGACCCAACCCAGCTAGTGTTTCTCTCCAAATAGAAATTGTATAAAATAAACGTTTCCTGAACGCACTGGCTTTGACTAGCAACTATACAGCACCGTGGACTTCCTAAACTTTGCCTGACCATTTTTTGTATCCTACATTTTTTGTGATTTTTATTTGCTCTTGCTCTGTATTTCTTATCAATGATCTTAGTTTTTGAAATTATTTAATTAGGGTTGAAGTTGGTATCACGATCTGCTCTTCTTGAACTTGTCCCCCACCAATTACTACTTGGATTGACTAGTAACAATCCTAACACTTTATTCAAACAATTTGCTCACCATTACTTGCTTTTAATCAATTACATTTGTTGATAGTCTTATTTTTCTCATCACTCTCAATTTCCTTTATTGTCTAGATAAATTTGGGCATATTCGTATGTTACTTGAACTCTTCAATTTTTTGTAAAGTACCCGTATCCAAACAAAATGACATAAACATGAGTATAATTAATCGAACACTCCAATTGTATAATATTTACATCAAAATTAGGAAAAATGGGTGTGTCCAACACCCGAATGCTTATTAAAAAATTTCATTGTTGAGGTAAACCTGAAAAGTCGATGTTTAATGGTATACACACAATGCGAAAAAAGCATCTTATCCAGCATGGAGTTTGGATCCAAATAATGGAGATCCTTGCTCTTTGTACTTAGTTCAAACATTTATGTTGGATTAGTTATTCATATATATAATTGCAGCCTAATTGATCATCAGAGAAGCTATTGTGATGCGAATGCATGTATAACTAGAAGGGGCTCTTGAATTTCACTCTACTGAATAGCTTAAATTTCAAGATTATGAGAACACACCTGAAAGGAGAAACATTGATCTAGTTGCTAAACGTAAATAATTAAAACTATAGAAAAAATTGTTTGCATACGATGGATGTGATCAAGGTTCCAAAAGACAAAAGGGGATACGAAGGAGGTTGCCCGAAATTACCCTTCAATCAATTTCAATGCAGTATGAGGCGTATGCTTCACTTAAAAATTGAATGTAATACATAAACAACATTTCAAGCCTATTATATACAGCAAACATACACTACACGTATACAAATCATTGAATGTAAGACAAGCAAGTAGTCTTCACTATAAAGTCCCTCACCACAAAAATATTTGTCTACATCATAAGTCAAAATTCAAATAAAGGCATGAAACAAGTTTCAAAATGAACCATAAATAAATCACAAAAGATGTTTAAATATGTTGGCCGTCATTGTTACTTTCTTCCTATTTCTCTTGAGTCTACTAATTCAAATCCTCACTTAGAACTCATCAGCACGCTAGTTGGATATCACATTAAGGACTATCATTCATTGCATTGAATCATCATCATAATATCTATTTGTCGATGTCTTGTTCATCTTCATCCACTGAAAGGTAGTTGTTTTGTTTTGCCTACAAAGGATCTCTATTTCCTATATTTTTTTCTATCTTTTAGGAGTATATTCATTTGATTTTTGTTTTTTTTTTGCTATCTCATTTAATAGACTACTTGACAATTTATAAATAAATAAAAACCTCGGTGTAGCCAATATATAAAACAATTACACTCTTTAAAAAAATTAAGAAAGACACGTAAGCCTCATGCTGCCTCAAATCATAAGCTTCAAAGTAAGTACATTTGTATCTTGTAGTGGTTCATCTGGATAAATAACTTTAGTTTATTAATCTTTAATCATTTATGAATGTCTTTACTAAGAACTTGTACATTCTGTTGGATGCTTGCATAGTTTGATTGATACCATTTATTTTATTTTAAATTTGTTCTAAGTATTTTCCTGACATTTATTTTGTGATAACAATTTGTCAATTGCATAAAGATTTTACTTCTTTTTAGGGTGCTGGTTTATTCGACGTATACTGAACCTTTTGCAGCATACTTTGAAAGTGGAAACCATCACAATTCTTGTAAGTGAGGTGCCCAATTTGGTTACTTTGAGAATTGTTACCTTATTTAATTTTATCCAACTCCTATTGGGTTCATATTATCCATAACTATTTAGGGTTGAAGCATTTTTTCGTATATATTTTTCTATAACCTTTTAATCCTGTATAACTAGCTTCTGAATGATACTTCCTCAATCCGCATTGAAACAAATTTTGTCTTTTTGTAACTTTTAAACTGAATGAAGATTGGACTCTGCCTGATTACATGAAATTAGTTTTATTATAGAAGTCATAGTGATGCTATAATTTCAATTACGTGTTTACAAGGTTAAGTATTCGTATTACGTATGCATGAAGTTATATTATAGTCAATCTATGACTATGCATGTGCTAATCTCATTTTAGATTGTTAATTCATAATCTTTATAAAGTAGGTTAACTACAATGTCCAATATTTATAGAAGATGAAATATAGCATGCTAGATAAAATATAATCACCTATAAGCTATAATATTCTTTTATTACTTAATACTAGTTGGGGATATTTCTTTAGGATTTAACATAAACCGTATTTCATTAAGTTACATCGATTTAATTTTTTCTTTGATGATGATTTGTTTATAAAATTTACAACATGTTGTCTAATAAATGTTAGAGTAAAGTATTTGTTATTATATTAGCTTTATATTGTTTTCTTACTATCTGAATATTTGATTCATGATTTTTTATTACCGTTTTCCTGTGATGTAGACTATGGCCTCTCAAGATAACAAACACATTCCATGCATACAACGTGAAAATTACTTCATTGGAAAGATTTCGCATATGTCTAGAATGGAAGAGCTTCAAACTATCAGGTCCAAACTAGAAATGTTTGCTTTGAAGAAGGATTTTGAAGACTCGTGCTTTGGATTCCTATTAAAGATGCACATAATTGAGTTCATTGGACCTTTGGTTCACCATCTGTTGATGATGCAAGATAAGAAACAAAGTGGGAAAGAGTTGACAATTGTTGTAAATGGACATCCCCGTCGTTTTGGATACGAAGAATTTTCCCTTATAACTGGTATGATGTTTACGGGTGAGGATAGCATTCAATATTTGGATAGTAGATTAAAACATCAATACTTCAGGAGGGATAATATCATTACAAAGGGAAGGTTATGTGAAGTATACGAAAGGTTACCTAAGAACACCGATAGAATTGATGTTCTTCGTTTGTCATTGTTGATAGCATTAGAGATTGTTTTGTTGGGTGACCAGAAGTCACAGAAGATAAATCTTCAATACTTCTACCTTGTTGAAGATCTTGACAGGTTCAACAAGTTTCCATGGGGGAAGGTTGTTTACGAATTTACCATACGAAAGATGAAAAGTTGTATGGTCAATAGGGTAGCAATGGATGTCCATATGTTGGAAAAAAATGAAGTTCAGGAGGAGGTAGAAGATGATTTGGATATTGAAGGGAAAGGAGAAGATAGGTACAGTGGCAGTAAATCATATTCAACCACTTCTTATAACGTATATGGGTTTCCATTGGCTTTACAAGTTTGGGCTTACGAAGCCATACCTGCATTGGCGGATGATTTGGGTTTTAAACGTGAATCAGATATTATGCCAAGGATTCTAAAGTGGGAAAACAAAAAAACAGGTCGACTTTTGAGATTCAAATACCTAGAGAGGACTTACTTCAGTCACAATGATGTTAGTAATTATGTCTTATTAACCTCAATTTTTTTAGGGTTTAGTCATGTTAAAATATTTTAATTCATTATACTACTTAATGTATCATATAAATGTTAAATGTTTTGCAGCTATTAGTTCTACAAGTCCTGGTTCCCACTAAGCAAGAGATGGATACTTCATATTATCAATCCAGTCTTGCTGCCAGGAGAGAGATGACAAAAGAGTTTGGTGAAGAACTTTATGTGAATGTTGAAAAAGTTGAAAAAAGAGGAAAGGAAAAGTTGATAGATGAAAGTCAACCATCTTCATCAACCACATCCCTTGACAGGGTACAACATTTCATTATCCTTTTAGTATCAATATTTTATTATTTGCATAAAATAAGTGAGCACAAATAATAGCTTATTTTTTATATAAACTAGAGAAATCTTATTTAGGTCGAATTTATGGTAAAGAATGTGTTGTGAGGTATAAATTGACCATATTTATACGCTAAAGCATTATGTCTTATTTGTAGGTTATGGAGGAATTGTTGGTTGTGAAGCAAGAAGTTAAGGAAATGAAGCAGATGTTTGCTACTTTCTTAGATATTTTCAAAAATGGAAACGTAAATTCCCCACACGAACATGAGGGTGTGTTTCAAACAAGCAACCCAATAAGATTTACAAATTCAATTGGTGGTGTGGACGCTGAAGTTGGCGTCAATATTCGATCAGAGAATGTCAGAAATGAACATGACGATATAATTTTTGGCAGAAAAAATCGGGTTGAAAAAAATTTGTCAGATGACGTTCTGAATAAACTGGAAGAAAAAGATCCAAATACTGAAATAGTACTTGGAGAAGAACACTATGTTGCCATGGAGGATAGTCTTCCTGAAAAAGAGGAAACAACTTTGAATATTCATGTTCATATGGACATGAATAAGAACTTGTCTGAAGTAGAAGACAAAAATATTGTTATCATTTCTCTTGAGAAGGAATTACAAAAGAGGAATTTGGCCGTCCTTGGTTATGAAATTGAAAATTGTCTTCAGAGGGGGTCAGATGACGTCCGTGCAAGTGATACAGATGATTGTATGATTGTCACCGGTCCAACTAAAACAAATAAATACTACACAAGAAAGAATCGATCCATTGGTCCACTTTTAAGATCACCTTATGATGTTTACAAGACTAATGGAAGGAAAAGGAAAGTATCGAAAATGGACCAAACATACGATAATGTTCTTGCCGGATCCTCAAATTCTTTCTATAATATCAATGCCAATGTGGATTGCGATAAATATCTTCGATTCTTATCCTGGCTTGATAAAGAATCCTGTAGTATGGTGTAAGTAATGGATTTTGAAATATACTATGTCATATTTACCAAATTTTACAATTTGTTTGCATTTTCGTCTTTATAAATTATACTTACAATTATACTCATTATTTCTTGTCAACATCAATTTAGGGAGACCATTAATGTTGGTTGCCCAAGTAAAGGGACAGCAAATGCTATATGGTTTCATCGTTTGTTCAAAATTGAACAAAACCTTTTCAACTCAGTAAGTACCACAACGTACTCTTTACAAAACCATTTTTGTAAAGAGATACTTTAAATTGTTTAGTTTATCAACATTATAATACAGACGTTATTTTTGCTAATGAGTTTTTATGTTTGTTGTAGCATATTGACTGTGGTCTGTGGTTACTGAGGAAGAAGTTCCATAAATGCCCTACAAAATTTCCTCTTAAAGGATGGTCAACTGTGGACTCGTACTTTTTTGTAAGTCATCTTATTCATATCTATGTAAAAACTATATGCCATTTAATGACTTGATTGTAACTGATTGACAAGTTTGATTTATGCTATTTGTGATTCTGTTCAGTACACACTCTCATTCCTAGATTCTGAAATGGACCTTGTTCATGAAGGAGTCATTTTTTTTAGTACTTATACCTGTCAATCTATTAATCAGGAAAAATCAACATAAAATTTTGCATTGAAACATATTGTGCAGCAAGAATTTCATTCATAATCTAGGAAACTAATAACAATCGATTCAATATCCGTAAGGTCGTATTATAACTACCTAATAAAATTTTGAAAACATAAATTGAACAAAATTCCATCTAATGTTGGAGAATATGATTAGTTATGTCGTCTGATATTTCTAATAGTATAACTACTTATCTGTGATTCATTTATCACTCTTATTTGTGCTGGGTACGATGTGTCATGAACACGTTTAAATAGTTAGTTCATCCTTTTACTTGTGAAAATACTAGCATATTGATCAGGGAGATGGGATTTCGTGGGCATAGTGTTAAGAACATTCATCCTAAACAACATTAAGGACGAGCAAGACAAATACCACGTAGTTTATGATCAGACTAGTCTAATCTGTTGTTCCTCTATAAGTCTTTGCATTTATGTTTCGATACATAAATACAGGAACTCCTCCAAATAAGTCGATATAATTCAGCAAAGTAAGTCCATATTCAAAGTGGAAAATAGGCCATTATCATTGTCTTTAGTTTTAATTTGCTTCTTACATAGAACATTATAAATTATTGAAATCGGCCATTAGCGCAAATATTCACATCCAGATTGTAACATTTTGTAAATTTGAACATATCTTGTATTTAATATTATCTTCTATAAACCACTGTCTATTTTGTAAAGTATGTTCATTCTAATTTGCCCAATTTAATATATTATCAAATTCTTTGCAGGCAAGACTTATGACTCATCAGGATGAATGGAAAAGGGCAGAAGGAAAGAATGAGTTGTATGATTGGTTCTCTGACATAAGACTAACAAATTATGTTTTGGGATCTGTTCCTGATTATGGTAGGCCTTGGTTTGAATTGGATGTCCTATATGGGATTATATCCTTCAAAGATCATTGGGTTGGGTTAGAGTTTGACCTTCAATCACAAGAGATTCATGTGTATGACTCGCTTCCATCGCATATTCGTGATGCACAATTGAAGAGGCATATGCAAAGTATTTGTAAAATGTTTCCTGATTTCTGCAAGCAATGTGGAGTGTACGAGACAAAAAGGCATGGTTCAAGCTTTACATTTTCAAAAACTTGGAAATTTTTTCGTAACCAAAGAGAAATAGTTCCCAGACAGGAAAACTCGTGAGTACAACTATACTTGCATAGTTTCGTTATCTTAAATCAATATTTCTGCATTACTGATTGGCAAATATTGGAATGTTGATACTAATGTTAAATTTATTGCAGTGGAGATTGTGGGATTTATGCTATAAAGTTCATTGAATGTCGAACTATCCGGAATCCATTGATCCAGGTGAAACATGAACACATTTTATCTTTTAGGAAGAAGATTTGTTATGAGTTGTATTATTCCGTAGACAACGTCTTGCTTATGTGATCGTTCCATTGTCCCGATCGATTACGATTATTTCTTTATTATCCTTCTAAACGATCAGGCATAGAAACTAAGTTCATAATTGTTATTAAGGTTCATTGTAAATTTTAGTTAATAGCACATAGCCTGTTTTTCCTGTTTGTAATATATCTCAGGCCTAAATACTTCAACCACCAATGTATCATTGTAATGTACACATTTCTCTCTTTTTAGTTAATGAATATAAGCCTAGTTGGGGTGAATATATTATTCCTGACCCGTTTTAATTAAATTTTAATTACTTACTCGAGACACAACGACAATTAATTCAGTCGCGTATAAAATGATAATGGCAGATTTAATTTTTAACACACGAAATTATTAGTGAACAAATATTTACTGCAGCTATCTATGATCCGGTTGAGACATTTTGTATAATAAATTGTATGTTTCATACACTCAGTAAGTACCACAAATAATCACATTGTTAGTTGATTGTACGTAATAGAGTTTAATAAAAAAATGGGATACTAGAATTCCATATTTTAAGTGAGGGGATTGTATCACACTCATTTCTCTCTTTCTCCCGATTTTTTGACATACCAAAAAGAAATATAAATGTAGGGTTACGACAATTTATGTTACTAAGAATACGAAATTAAAATCAAAATCACATATGTTGTATGTCAGAAAATATCCAGATAACATAACTAAAACAGGAAAAAAAAAATACTTTGGAATTACAAATAAAGGAAAGAAATATAACAAAACATTCGGGTTGCACTACTATTCGTCCCCATTGGGATGAGGTTGTCGGTGCATGTGGAGATCCCGAACCATAGAAAAAATGGCAGTGACGTCGGTGCGTATGCCTTGTTGCCTCTCATCCATATCATTGACCCGACGGTTCAATCCTTCATAGAGGGTATGCATGGCACCCATTTGATTTGATAGCGCTTCCATTCTCGTTACCATGTCATGTTCAAATAGTTCCTGTCGGGAAAGAGTTGGTGCATTGGTGGGCTCATTGTCGTCATCACCCAACAATTCTGCGATACCGGCCCCGCTAGTACCAGTCTCAGACCTTTTATGTTTCTTGGCTGTTTGAGCGGAAGAGCGGGAGACGGTGCCTCTACCAATATCACCCATGTGTTTCACCGTTTCACTATCCAGTGTCGGTGTAACTCCAATAGATATTATCATATTTGTCAACAAACAACCATATGGTAACCCAATCCTCGGATTTGTATCAGCTGCTTGGGCCAAAAACTCATCTAAAATGACTATCCCAATATCAAAGGCGATCCCTTTTCCAATACAATATAAGATTCTAGCGTGCTGATAACCAATCTCAGCAGGGTGGTTAGAAGGGAGTAAATTGGTACACACCATTCGATTGAGTATGCGATAAAAAGATTTGAATTCACTCGGTATATACAGACCCTTTTGATTCATGCCTAAGTCAGGAGACCCCGATAATTCAGTCAACAAGTCCTCATTCAACACGTCAAACTTGCCAAGATCAAACTCCGGATCCCCCATATTCGTAATTCCAAGAAATTCATTAATTGAACCAGGAGTGACATCTAAAATCTTATTCTGAATGAATACCTTATAACACATTGGTCCAGTATTTCTTATTCCCAAATCTACATTAGCATATAATTCCCTAACTAATGTAGGACAGCACAATTTCTTTGGGGTAAATAATGACTCCCACCCAAGACTTCGTATAACCCTAGTAACACCTACTTCATGCACATCATTCCAATTTACACCACGTTCAACTAAAATGGGGCGCTTAGAGAAAGTGTTGCGATACCTTAATTGTGATTCCTTCTGCCACCATTGAGAACTATGTGGTGTTGGTGCACCTGTTGGAAGACCGCGTCGTCGGGATGACATTCCTAGTTATTAAAAATTCCCGTGAGAATGTGTTTGGCTCGTGGGAAAGAGGTGAAAAGGGAAATATTTGATTTTCAAATTTTTTCAGGAAATGATGAATTTTTTATGATGATTGAGGTGGTAATTTTGTTTTAAATCAAACTTGGAGTGTTTTTTTAGCAAAAAGGGTTTATTTTGATGAATATTTTGGAAAATTTTGAGTGACGGCCGAGAGAAAACGTTTGAGTTCGTCAAAGTTGGAGTGGGAAAGCGTTGGGGGTATATAAACTGCCCGCATTCGATCGATCGAAATGGCACTAGATCGATCGAATTTAAACATAGATCGATCTAGTTCTTCATCGATCGATCGAACACATGTATCGATTACATCTTCATCAAGATATGAGCAGATAGATCGATCTCGTATCAGGTTCGATTGATTTACCACATTACGATCGATCGAAAACAACATATCGATCGATCTACATCAAACCGAGAGCCCCTAGATCGTATCGTTCCTATAACGATCGATCAATTACTCGATCGTTCGATATATTATCTCGATCGATCTACAACAACCCTAGAGCAGCTAGATTGATATCGTATCAAACTCGATCGATCGACATATCGATCGATCGAGAGATTGTATCGATCGATCTACAACAACCCGAGAGCAGCTAGATCGATATCGTATCAAACTCGATCGATCAACATATCGATCGATCGAGATATTGTATTGATCGATCTACAACAACCCGAGAGCACCTAGAGCGATCTCGTTTCAAAATCGATCGATCGATATCTCGATCGATCGAGAGATTGTATCGATCGATCTACAACAACCCGAGAGCACCTAGATCGATATCGTTTGAAACTCGATCGATCGACATGTCGATCGATCGAGAGATTGTATCGATCGATCGACATGTCGATCGATCGAGAGATTGTATCGATCGATCGACATGAACCCGAGAGCACCTAGATCGATATCGTTTGAAACTCGATCGATCGATTACTCGATCGATCGATCGAAATTCACGATCGATCGAAATATTATTCGATCAACTAATTTAATTTGATATATTTGTCAGGATCGGTTTATTTTTTTAGCAACATATGTACTAACATATATTCTTCAAAAGAGCCACATATCTACCAACATATATATATAGAACAACAAATTGTAAAATTTCATAAATATGACATACTATAATTGTATTTGTTGTTGTATATATATATATATACATAGTATAATTTGATAAATTTTACAATTTGTTTATTCTTATATATGTTGTTGTATATATATACATATAAGTGTCCTTTGCAGTAGTGTTGGCATATGACTTCTGTGTTATTACCAATTTTGACAACAATAGGTCGTATAGTAATTGTTGTTTTATAACTATTTTTATAAGTCCATGTGTTCAAAAATATATTTTATACACAATCTTTTGAAAATCAGAATACTTGGCATTTGCATCCTGTTCAGAACATTTAATATGTAATTCATTGAGATCTATGAGAGTGAATGAGGTGGTTAGGAGTTGTTGGATTAGTTAAATCAACTTTTTATATATGCAGAGGCCATATTTACTTTCTCCCCCTACATAGCAGCATCGATTGTGGGGGTTTGAGAGTACTTAATTACAGCAACATTTAATTGAAGATATTTGTTTGAAGACATAATGGATTGTGTAGGTTAAAAAAATCTACAGAAATTAAATGTCAATCTCTGAGATTGACCAACTTAGTGCTCATTACCATATACAAATTGAATCTGCACGTAGTTTAAGGCTGACTGAGTTTTTCTATAAGTAGCAAACCTTAAGTCAGGACCAAGCATTTCTTACCTACATTTTGTTGTGCAAAAATTTGGGAATAACAATCACAAAACTATCATGAATCCTGGATTACCTAAAGATGATCCAAAAACAAAAATGGTAAGTTTTGTATTATTACTTTGAAGTGTATTGTTTCACTGAAAAAGAGTAACCCATGTTCATACATACATAATTTGTTTTTGATACTTCTTGGAATAATATTTACCAACTCCGAATTGGTTATCTATTAATAAAGAACTAGGACAACCCCCTTTTTTAGTATTGTGTTGGTGTTATTACTCTACTATATTTCAAAGTATAATACATTCACATGTTTGATATATTGCTATGCAGGAGAGAAGACTGAAAAAACTGACAGAAAATTTTTACAATTTCAAACCTTTATGTGAAAATATCGTTCATGATCTAGAAGCTTTAGACTATCCGGTGGTACCATTACATTCTCCAACAAAACTAATGGATGAGGCCAAAAAAAAATTGGCGGAAATCATAGACATTCCTCTTGAGATAATAGTATATGGTGGAGTCGATCACCATATATTGTTGAAGTCATTGGAAACTGTTGTACAATCTGATGCAGTTCCTAATGATGAGGTAATGCATTGGAGGTACTTTATAAGTAATTGGTACAACAGAGTGAAGATGTATATTAGGATTGATAAAGAAAGGCTACAGTACCTCATGGGAGAAAAATTGGTCACACATCATATTCAACAATGGTCAGAAAAAATCCAAGAATTTGCAAACATTATTGGTACAATAAATGAATGGTATGCATTTGCTTTCCTAAATGAGGAAAACTATGAAGGTCATGTCATCTTCATGAATGTACTAAAAGCCATGGAGGATAGTATGGATGAATGTGAAAATATATGTGCATTTCTCGAATCAATTGAGAAAAAGGTGATCAAAGAGAGGTCCAGAATAATTGCGCTACGAAGAAAGCATTATGATAATCAGAAGGAACTAGAACAATTTGAGAATGAATGGATGATCATAACAGATACTATTCAATACAAAATATTATGAAGGGGAGGTAAATTTTAGTTTATTAGAATGGATATATTTTTTAATACTTGTTCTTTTACTTTTGAAAAACATTGTATATTGTTTTATCTAACTTGTATATTCTCACATCTATGTTGCAGGGAAATGGAAATGTGGTACTAAGTTAAGATAATAATTGTGGAATTCTTGGAGCACTGATAACACCCGACTATTTTGATTATATTGTAAGATGCTATTTCTTATAATGATCCTATTTTGATAGTGTTATTGTAATGTTTAAACAGTATCGGTTAATGTAGTCCAATCTATCGTATTAATAGCAAATATAAATTTAGTATAAAAATGTGCTTCATAAATAATTTTTCCATTGTTCTTGTGTATGCACAGATAAATTTATGTATTCCCAATTTCAGTACTTCCACCATGATAAAGAACTGAATGCTTAATATTTTTAAGTATTCGATATATAGTCGAAAAATGCTCGAAGATTTTTAATTTGCAATATAAAAGATAGGTAATAGATTTACAACAAAAATACTTATTTAATATAACAGATAAGAAATACCTATCATTTATAATTATATAAAGACTTAATGCTTTAATAGGTAGAAAATATTATTTTAAATAGAAGTTGGCAACCAAATATTATAAAATATCTGCAAAGTATGTACATGTACCCACAGTTCCGATACATTTGAATAGAATTAAGTCTGGGATAATGGAATAGGTTCGACAATCATTTGCATCACCTCATTACATGTTGCACGATTATGTCCAGGTCTTCGACACCTACTACAAAGCGTAATCTTCTTAATCTCCTCACCACGTGAACGAATTCGACGTTTCCTTTGCCTGCCTGATTTCTTCTTCGTGTTAGGGGGTTCATTCACCAAGTCTAGTATTTCCTTAGGGACTTCCCATTCACCATGATCATTAGCTGGAAATATAGGCTCAGCATAAGCAATTACATAACACTCAGCCGTATATTTATTATCAACCAAGGAGTGAACATCAATATCTTGATATCTTGCTGCAGCTATAGCATGACTACATGGAATCTTGTGGATGTCAAATTCCTTACAAGTACACTTCTTATTTAACAAATCTACTTCATCGCTTGTGTCTCCATGAATAACCTGTTAGTTGTACAAATTTGAAAATATATATATATATATATATATATATATATATATTTTAAAGAAACATTAAAGAATCGCAATTGTATAATAATTAAATATAAAGTAATTATCTAATTAATTGCAAACTCAATGTAAAAATCAAGATTCATAATGTTAGAAGAACTTAGCTGAATTAAAATCAAAATAAGTTTTCTATACAACTGCATAAGTAATTAGTAACATGTTCGTACAATAAAACATAGAATTTGTACCTGAAAAATATAAGCATTTATCCTTAGGACTCTGAACTTTAAAGATTTTGTCCTGTTGGATACCGTTGTTGATTCTGCATCCTCTGTAAGGTACCGATCCCCCCATTTTAAGGCCATTTGGCTACGATATACAAACCACTCTTGTAGCTTGGCACGATAGTATTCCGCAAGCATGGTTATCGGCATTTCACGAGCAGCCCTCATAACATTGTTGAAAGACTCGCTTATGTTGGTCGTCATTATCCCGTATCTCATCCCTGGAAAATGATGCCTAGACCACTTCTCTTTTCCCGCATCTAATAAATAATTGGTGATGGCAGGATCAATAGCATTCAAATCGGCCATGTATTTATCAAATTCCTTTTTGGTGTATGCTCTTGAACAACAACGAAATAAGGGAATTATATCTGAATTTTTGAATCTGTTGTTTAAGTTCATCTCCATATGGAATGCACAATATCCGTGCAAGGCATTAGGGAAAACCTTTGGAATTGCTTGTAAAATGCTAGGATGTCTGTCTGAAACAATGACAAGATCGGAAATATTGCCTATTGCACCGCTTAATTTGGAAAGGAACCATTCCCAAGCTTCGTTATTCTCCGAATCTCCAATACCCATTGCAATTGGGTAAGTGTTGCTATTGCCGTCTGCTGTCGCAGCTACAAATAACGTACCAGCATATCGACCAGACAAAAAAGAACCATCAATACTAACAACATGCCTCATACAAGTAGAAAAACCTCGAAGTGAAGGTCCTAATGCAAGGAAAAAATATTTAAATCTACCCACAGTATCTACTTCTATATGAGTTACAGTTCCAGGATTTTTTTCCATCAGAATGTGACAATAGGATGGAAGCTTAAGAAACGACTCCTCTGCAGTGCCTCTAATTAAATTTAGAGCCTTTTCCTTTGACCTATAAGCAGTTGTGTAACTTAATTCAATTCCAAACTCCTCCCTACAATCATCAATAATATCTTTTGTCTTATAAACTCTACCAGGCCTTACCAATCTCATCTTCATCGCATTTGCAAGCACTTTTGAATTCGCAACTCGATTTTTTACCATATATTTGTTCGGATCACAACTATGAGCTTCGTTAAAAATTGACACTTTGAACCTTTCTGATCCGGTCATCTTGTTACCTCTTATCCTCCAAGAACAATTTTGATGAACACATTTAACTACTACAACCTCCCTCCTGCTTTTGCAAGTTTTTGTCTCAAATTGGTTTCTTATAGCATAAATACCAATTTCTGTAAGAAGGTGAGCTTTTGAGTCATAAACTTTTCCAACTGTTAAACCAAGCTCCACATTTGCCTTTTCAAAAATAATGTTGGAGCCTGTACACTCAAAAGTTGTTGAGGTGGTTGAATTTTGGAGAAGTAAATTGTTTGCAACACTTTGTCTCTCAACTTCGTGAAGAACCGGGGTTGGTAATGGATTCTCGTCATTGGTTGTCTCTAAGTTGTTAGTATTGTGAATATTTTCAACCTCAGGGTGTCTTATACAGTGTAACAAATCCATGTTCTCAACCAAATCATCAGGAGTGAAGTGAAGATGTGACTGGTCAACAGGTCGAAGAAGTTCAACAAATGCACCACCACTATTCTCATTTGAACAATTACTATCAAATCTATTTCCTTCAATACCTCCATCCTCGATTGTATTTGAAACCCGGTTATGACGTTCAATAATTGCAGTTTGGCATACCTCATCAATATTATTTGCTTTGGAGGTGGAATGTCCGATGTTTGTCCTGTCAATAGAAACATACATTACAGCCTTACTATGATTGTCGTTTTGGTGCAAGTTCATAAATTCTTCCAAATCTTCATCATCATTTATTGTAACTGTTGGAAACGAATAGTCATTCTTAAAGAAGTATTTAATTGACAATAAATATTCAAGCCTATCAATTTTTAGTTTACTGTACAACTTATCTTCGAAGTTTGAATAAACTTCTCCTTTTCTTAACCTTATCACAAGACCTTGTCCACCATGATACTCGTCTTTATTTTCTAACTTCAACCACTGACCACCATGTATTACGAGTGTACTCAGTCCATCCATTTTAAATCTGTAAAAACCAATTTTAGATTCAAATCAATGTACTTCTAAAATTCTGTGCATCAGTAAGTGTAAATGTATTGAACATAATATGAGTTAAGTAAACGATAAATAGTAGTACCAAATGTCCAATTAAATACAATTACTTTAAATTTACTTATTTACCAATATCATTGTATGACATTATAATACATACGAATAATTCGTTTCCTAAAAAAAAAAAATTAATTAAAGTCTATATGTGGCAGAAATAAGTCACAACGGAAACATATACGCATTTGCGGCTAAACAAAAAAAAGAAAAAAATATTATAAGAACAACTTAGCACGTGGAGTAAAAAAAATTGTCGAATTTAGGTCGAAATTTGGCAGAAATAAGTCGATATTCATTCAATTTCACATTAAGGTCCTATTTCATTGGGAGAATATAAGAATAAACAACATTTCATTTAGAAATAGACACACGGAAACATATACGCATTTGCAGCTAAACAAAAAAAAGAAAAAAATATTATAAGAACAACTTAGCACGTGGAGTAAAAAAAATTGTCGAATTTAGGTCGAAATTTGGCAGAAATAAGTCGATATTCAATCAATTTCACATTAAGGACCTATTTCATTGGGAGAATATAAGAATAAACAACATTTCATTTAGAAATAGACACACGGAAACATATACGCATTTGCAGCTAAACAAAAAAAAAGAAAAAAATATTATAAGAACAACTTAGCACGTGGAGTAAAAAAAATTGTCGAATTTAGGTCGAAATTTGGCAGAAATAAGTCGATATTCATTCAATTTCACATTAAGGTCCTATTTCATTGGGAGAATATAAGAATAAACAACATTTCATTTAGAAATAGACACACGGAAACATATACGCATTTGCAGCTAAACAAAAAAAAGAAAAAAATATTATAAGAACAACTTAGCACGTGGAGTAAAAAAAATTGTCGAATTTAGGTCGAAATTTGGCAGAAATAAGTCGATATTCATTCAATTTCACATTAAGGTCCTATTTCATTGGGAGAATATAAGAATAAACAACATTTCATTTAGAAATAGACACACAGAAACATATACGCATTTGCAGCTAAACAATAATAAGAAAAAAATATTATAAGAACAACTTAGCACGTGGAGTAAAAAAAATTGTCGAATTTAGGTCGAAATTTGGCAGAAATAAGTCGATATTCATTCAATTTTACATTAAGGTCCTATTTCATTGGGAGAATATAAGAATAAACAACATTTCATTTAGAAATAGGCACACGGAAACATATACGCATTTGCAGCTAAACAAAAATAAGAAAAAAATATTATAAGAACAACTTAGCACGTGGAGTAAAAAAAATTGTCGAATTTAGGTCGAAATTTGGCAGAAATAAGTCGATATTCAATCAATTTCACATTAAGGACCTATTTCATTGGGAGAATATAAGAATAAACAACATTTCATTTAGAAATAGGCACACGGAAACATATACACATTTGCAGCTAAACAAAAATAAGAAAAAAATATTATAAGAACAACTTAGCACGTGGAGTAAAAAAAATTGTCGAATTTAGGTCGAAATTTGGCAGAAATAAGTCGATATTCATTCAATTTCACATTAAGGTCCTATTTCATTGGGAGAATATAAGAATAAACAACATTTCATTTAGAAATAGACACACGGAAACATATACGCATTTGCAGCTAAACAAAAAAAAAGAAAAAAATATTATAAGAACAACTTAGCACGTGGAGTAAAAAAAATTGTCGAATTTAGGTCGAAATTTGGCAGAAATAAGTCGATATTCAATCAATTTCACATTAAGGACCTATTTCATTGGGAGAATATAAGAATAAACAACATTTCATTTAGAAATAGACACACGGAAACATATACGCATTTGCAGCTAAACCAAAAAATTATTGAAAAATATTATAAGAACAACTTAGCACGTGGAGTAAAAAAAATTGTCGAATTTAGGTCGAAATTTGGCAGAAATAAGTCGATATTCAATCAATTTCACATTAAGGACCTATTTCATTGGGAGAATATAAGAATAAACAACATTTCATTTAGAAATAGACACACGGAAACATATACGCATTTGCAGCTAAACAAAAATAAGAAAAAAATATTATAAGAACAACTTAGCACGTGGAGTAAAAAAATTTGTCGAATTTAGGTCGAAATTTGGCAGAAATAAGTCGATATTCATTCAATTTCACATTAAGGTCCTATTTCATTGGGAGAATATAAGAATAAACAACATTTCATTTAGAAATAGACACACGGAAACATATACGCATTTGCAGCTAAACAAAAAAAAGAAAAAAATATTATAAGAACAACTTAGCACGTGGAGTAAAAAAAATTGTCGAATTTAGGTCGAAATTTGGCAGAAATAAGTCGATATTCATTCAATCACACATTAAGGTCCTATTTCATTGGGAGAATATAAGAATAAACAACATTTCATTTAGAAATAGACACACGGAAACATATACGCATTTGCAGCTAAACAAAAAAAAGAAAAAAATATTATAAGAACAACTTACCACGTGGAGTAAAAAAAATTGTCGAATTTAGGTCGAAATTTGGCAGAAATAAGTCGATATTCAATCAATTTCCCATTAAGGTCCTATTTCATTGGGAGAATATAAGAATAAACAACATTTCATTTAGAAATAGACACACGGAAACATATACGCATTTGCAGCTAAACAAAAAAAAGAAAAAAATATTATAAGAACAACTTACCACGTGGAGTAAAAAAAATTGTCGAATTTAGGTCGAAATTTGGCAGAAATAAGTCGATATTCAATCAATTTCCCATTAAAGTCCTATTTTATTGGGAGAATATAAGAATAAACAACATTTCATTTAGAAATAGACACACGAAAACATATACGCATTTGCAGCTAAACAAAAAAAAGAAAAAAATATTATAAGAACAACTTACCACGTGGAGTAAAAAAAATTGTCGAATTTAGGTCGAAATTTGGCAGAAATAAGTCGATATTCATTCAATCACACATTAAGGTCCTATTTCATTGAGAGAATATAAGAATAAACAACATTTCATTTAGAAATAGACACACGGAAACATATACGCATTTGCAGCTAAACAAAAAAAAGAAAAAAATATTATAAGAACAACTTACCACGTGGAGTAAAAAAAATTGTCGAATTTAGGTCGAAATTTGGCAGAAATAAGTCGATATTCAATCAATTTCACATTAAGGACCTATTTCATTGGGAGAATATAAGAATAAACAACATTTCATTTAGAAATAGACACACGGAAACATATACGCATTTGCAGCTAAACAAAAAAAAGAAAAAAATATTATAAGAACAACTTACCACGTGGAGTAAAAAAAATTGTCGAATTTAAGTCGAAATTTGGCAAAAATAAGTCGATATTCAATCAATTTCACATTACAGTTATAATTTATGGATAATATAAGAATGTCAATATTTCTTTTAAATATTGACATCCAAACATATATGCATTTACAATAAATTTTTTTTTTACAAGAGCAGCTTAACATTTGCAGTAAAAAAAGGGTCAAATTGATGTCGAAATATGGTAGAAATAAGTCGATATTTATTATTACAGTTATGAGCTAATATAAGAAGAAAATATTTTATTCAAATAGTGACATCCAAACATACAAGCATTTGCAGTAAAAACAAATAAACTTTTATATGACCAACCTAGCATGTTCATTAAAAAAAATGTCAAATTGATGCCAAAATATGACAAAAATAAGTCGATATTCATTATTACAATTCTAATATGGGCTCTAATATAGGGATAATATAAGAATAGCAAACAATTTATTTCATTCCATTAGTGACATTCAACAATTATTCATGTACAATAAAATACTTTTATAAATTAATTAAAAAACTAAGCTTTGATTCTTATTATAAACCTAGGCCAAAAAAATTCACCTACCAAATAAACAATTTCAAGTATAATTATTAATCGAAGAAGAAAAGAGAATAATATATTTAACTAAAAGAAAAATATAGGGATTTTACCTTTAACCTAATCCCCTTTTAAACTTAGGAAAAAAGAGCAGTGAAGAAGAGCAATGAAGACCAAATTTTGTCTTCTACTATGTTCATTTTATCATAGCATAAAGTGTTTCCAAAAACTCAACCTCTTTACTTCTTTTTCTTCCTTATTTTCCTGACCTTTTCTTTTCTTTTCACGGATGAAAAGATGACCAAGGATGAGAAGATGACCAGATGACCAAGGATGAGAAGATGACCAAGGACGGCACGGGCTGTTCTCCACTCTCTTTCTTTACTTTCTTTTTCTTTCTCTTTCTTTACTTCTTTTTGTTTTTCTTTTCTTTATTTACTTTTTATTTTTCCAGTAATCTTTTTTTACCGGTTACTATCAAGTAACCATTTACTCAATTTAACTAAAATGCAAGATTTTCAACAAGGGGTATAGAAGTGACATTGTACAGCTCTAGGGGTCTATTTAAGACTTTTGCCCAAAATAAAGTACATTTAGATCAGGCCACGCAGGTTATTTTATTATAAATGTAGATTTATCAATTGGTCTTAAAAAAAACTTGGCCAATTACATTTTAGAATGTCAAGAAGTTTTATATATGAAATATTCAAATGCTTAGTTCTTCATAAATTTGTTTTTTCACTTTGCCCCAAACCAGAGGCAGAAAGTAGTTATTCTTTGAAAGCAGCTCAATCTTGAACAATGTGGCATTTTGTATGGATTTACCAAATTCCATTTAACTTATTGATTACAATAACCCAACAGTTATCTCATGCAAGAGACTCCCTTTGTTTGTTTTGCTGCAGAAGCTCTTCTCTGACCCTTTTTACCTCCATTTCCCTTTCTTGTCTTTCCTTCTGAGATAATGACAAGGTATACCAGTTAATAAGGAACCTTTGTTAGAGTTTAAGCAGATATCAATTGTAAAAAGCAACTCAAAATACAAACCTCAAAACAGTTGTATGAACTATGAATTACGCAGAAAGGAGCAAACAATTCCACAAATAAAATTCAGCTTTCGTCACAGTCATAGCCTCAAAAGCTAGTCGAGAGAAATCATGGTACTGATAAATGTATAAAACTATTGTTGGTGCTTCTCCCACTAGCTTAAGCTTTTGAGAAAGTTTCTCAACAACTTATAACAAGGTATCAGAGCTAGAAGTTCTGTGTTTATGGCCCAATTACTTCAATTGTTGAATGGTAAGTCGATATTCAATCAATTTCACATTAAGGACCTATTTCATTGGGAGAATATAAGAATAAACAACATTTCATTTAGAAATAGACACACGGAAACATATACGCATTTGCAGCTAAACCAAAAAATTATTGAAAAATATTATAAGAACAACTTAGCACGTGGAGTAAAAAAAATTGTCGAATTTAGGTCGAAATTTGGCAGAAATAAGTCGATATTCAATCAATTTCACATTAAGGACCTATTTCATTGGGAGAATATAAGAATAAACAACATTTCATTTAGAAATAGACACACGGAAACATATACGCATTTGCAGCTAAACAAAAATAAGAAAAAAATATTATAAGAACAACTTAGCACGTGGAGTAAAAAAATTTGTCGAATTTAGGTCGAAATTTGGCAGAAATAAGTCGATATTCATTCAATTTCACATTAAGGTCCTATTTCATTGGGAGAATATAAGAATAAACAACATTTCATTTAGAAATAGACACACGGAAACATATACGCATTTGCAGCTAAACAAAAAAAAGAAAAAAATATTATAAGAACAACTTAGCACGTGGAGTAAAAAAAATTGTCGAATTTAGGTCGAAATTTGGCAGAAATAAGTCGATATTCATTCAATCACACATTAAGGTCCTATTTCATTGGGAGAATATAAGAATAAACAACATTTCATTTAGAAATAGACACACGGAAACATATACGCATTTGCAGCTAAACAAAAAAAAGAAAAAAATATTATAAGAACAACTTACCACGTGGAGTAAAAAAAATTGTCGAATTTAGGTCGAAATTTGGCAGAAATAAGTCGATATTCAATCAATTTCCCATTAAGGTCCTATTTCATTGGGAGAATATAAGAATAAACAACATTTCATTTAGAAATAGACACACGGAAACATATACGCATTTGCAGCTAAACAAAAAAAAGAAAAAAATATTATAAGAACAACTTACCACGTGGAGTAAAAAAAATTGTCGAATTTAGGTCGAAATTTGGCAGAAATAAGTCGATATTCAATCAATTTCCCATTAAAGTCCTATTTTATTGGGAGAATATAAGAATAAACAACATTTCATTTAGAAATAGACACACGAAAACATATACGCATTTGCAGCTAAACAAAAAAAAGAAAAAAATATTATAAGAACAACTTACCACGTGGAGTAAAAAAAATTGTCGAATTTAGGTCGAAATTTGGCAGAAATAAGTCGATATTCATTCAATCACACATTAAGGTCCTATTTCATTGAGAGAATATAAGAATAAACAACATTTCATTTAGAAATAGACACACGGAAACATATACGCATTTGCAGCTAAACAAAAAAAAGAAAAAAATATTATAAGAACAACTTACCACGTGGAGTAAAAAAAATTGTCGAATTTAGGTCGAAATTTGGCAGAAATAAGTCGATATTCAATCAATTTCACATTAAGGACCTATTTCATTGGGAGAATATAAGAATAAACAACATTTCATTTAGAAATAGACACACGGAAACATATACGCATTTGCAGCTAAACAAAAAAAAGAAAAAAATATTATAAGAACAACTTACCACGTGGAGTAAAAAAAATTGTCGAATTTAAGTCGAAATTTGGCAAAAATAAGTCGATATTCAATCAATTTCACATTACAGTTATAATTTATGGATAATATAAGAATGTCAATATTTCTTTTAAATATTGACATCCAAACATATATGCATTTACAATAAATTTTTTTTTTACAAGAGCAGCTTAACATTTGCAGTAAAAAAAGGGTCAAATTGATGTCGAAATATGGTAGAAATAAGTCGATATTTATTATTACAGTTATGAGCTAATATAAGAAGAAAATATTTTATTCAAATAGTGACATCCAAACATACAAGCATTTGCAGTAAAAACAAATAAACTTTTATATGACCAACCTAGCATGTTCATTAAAAAAAATGTCAAATTGATGCCAAAATATGACAAAAATAAGTCGATATTCATTATTACAATTCTAATATGGGCTCTAATATAGGGATAATATAAGAATAGCAAACAATTTATTTCATTCCATTAGTGACATTCAACAATTATTCATGTACAATAAAATACTTTTATAAATTAATTAAAAAACTAAGCTTTGATTCTTATTATAAACCTAGGCCAAAAAAATTCACCTACCAAATAAACAATTTCAAGTATAATTATTAATCGAAGAAGAAAAGAGAATAATATATTTAACTAAAAGAAAAATATAGGGATTTTACCTTTAACCTAATCCCCTTTTAAACTTAGGAAAAAAGAGCAGTGAAGAAGAGCAATGAAGACCAAATTTTGTCTTCTACTATGTTCATTTTATCATAGCATAAAGTGTTTCCAAAAACTCAACCTCTTTACTTCTTTTTCTTCCTTATTTTCCTGACCTTTTCTTTTCTTTTCACGGATGAAAAGATGACCAAGGATGAGAAGATGACCAGATGACCAAGGATGAGAAGATGACCAAGGACGGCACGGGCTGTTCTCCACTCTCTTTCTTTACTTTCTTTTTCTTTCTCTTTCTTTACTTCTTTTTGTTTTTCTTTTCTTTATTTACTTTTTATTTTTCCAGTAATCTTTTTTTACCGGTTACTATCAAGTAACCATTTACTCAATTTAACTAAAATGCAAGATTTTCAACAAGGGGTATAGAAGTGACATTGTACAGCTCTAGGGGTCTATTTAAGACTTTTGCCCAAAATAAAGTACATTTAGATCAGGCCACGCAGGTTATTTTATTATAAATGTAGATTTATCAATTGGTCTTAAAAAAAACTTGGCCAATTACATTTTAGAATGTCAAGAAGTTTTATATATGAAATATTCAAATGCTTAGTTCTTCATAAATTTGTTTTTTCACTTTGCCCCAAACCAGAGGCAGAAAGTAGTTATTCTTTGAAAGCAGCTCAATCTTGAACAATGTGGCATTTTGTATGGATTTACCAAATTCCATTTAACTTATTGATTACAATAACCCAACAGTTATCTCATGCAAGAGACTCCCTTTGTTTGTTTTGCTGCAGAAGCTCTTCTCTGACCCTTTTTACCTCCATTTCCCTTTCTTGTCTTTCCTTCTGAGATAATGACAAGGTATACCAGTTAATAAGGAACCTTTGTTAGAGTTTAAGCAGATATCAATTGTAAAAAGCAACTCAAAATACAAACCTCAAAACAGTTGTATGAACTATGAATTACGCAGAAAGGAGCAAACAATTCCACAAATAAAATTCAGCTTTCGTCACAGTCATAGCCTCAAAAGCTAGTCGAGAGAAATCATGGTACTGATAAATGTATAAAACTATTGTTGGTGCTTCTCCCACTAGCTTAAGCTTTTGAGAAAGTTTCTCAACAACTTATAACAAGGTATCAGAGCTAGAAGTTCTGTGTTTATGGCCCAATTACTTCAATTGTTGAATGGTAAGTGTTTGGCCAGCATGGAGCATAAAACAAACACTTGTGAGGGTGTAAAAGATGTATAAAAGTATTGTTAACCTTTTTCCCACTAGCTTAAGCTTTTGGAACAATTGGCTTCAACAATTTCTAACAAGTATGACCTTCAATGAGTTATGTTACCTTAGTAGAAAATAATAGAAACTATTTTTGGTGCTGCAGTAAACAATCAGTTCTTTCCTAACTTTGCAGTATCTTCCTTTATGCACACGGTATGTAATAGTATGAAACCTAATCAGTTCACTAAAAAGGAGACACCGACAAGGTGGCAACAAATTGCTTTTGTCAGTTTTCACCCTCTATAGTTCGAGAAGTGCATCTTAGGATAGTTTAGCTTGCCATTAACAGAAGTACAAGCCCCAAGGGCTAAGACCCTGTAATAAAACAATTTCCCCCAATGTCATCTTGCTCATATTACCCAGTCAAACTCACCCGCTATTATCAAGTTGTCTTTCAAAGAACAGCAATCATGATTATGAAACCAAGAAGAAGGTTAAGAACATCTAGTTAGGTATTCAGTCGAAAATCCGACCAAGAGTCCATCTAATCCTAAAAACCAACTTCCCATGTACCAAGACTCGCTATGTATTAAACCAACCTACCATGACACCTTAAATCACTCCTAATACCAACAAGAAACCCATGTACTAAGACTCGCTATGTATTGAACCAACCTACCATGACACCTTAAATGACTCCTAAAATCCTAACAAGAAAGCCAACCACAAGATCCATATTCATCCAGTTTATCAAGTATAAGAGCATATCATTTTAGTGAACACAAAACTTATTTTAGGGATTAGCAATTTCCATGGCAAAAATGTCTATCGCCAGAGCAATTTAGAATTAAAACTGAAAGTTTTACATCTAGAACGCTCTAGAAATAGGGCCACCCTTACTTTACAAACAAAACCATGAAGCATGTATCAACTTCATAACTTGTTCGTACAAAAGCAATGTCTCAATCTCTTACTATCAGAAACAATTGGACGAAATATCAACTTCTTCCTTCCACCTACTAGGTTTCAAGTCTCTCTAACAGTCCAATGGCCTCCCAGGAGGATTTCATCTTCTTATGTTCTTAAATATTCAGTCTCATACGTTATATAGATCCCATTAATTAATCAATTCAATAGTAGCAAAATCATGCCGACAGAAACAAAAATCAAAAGTCACATAATAAATTGAACCCAATGTGGTAATGGTATTAACATAGTTTCTATGCTTTAATCAAACATTTATGGGGAAAAAAATCCCATTCCAAGAGCTGAAAAACCAATTCTGAAAAATGTTTTAGGTCCATAAAAATGAAAAAAAAAAAAAAAAAAACAAATCTTCTCGTACGAAAAGGGAACAAAATAATAACAGAGAGCGATCACATAAGAAAAATCCAGTGATTACCCATTCAAAATATGAGCTAAAGAAGGTAAACGAATTCAATATAAAATATGAACGCAATAGCAAAATCCAAAGAGTAATCTTTAGAACTTCAATGGCGTTGGTGAACAAGTTATAAGTTACCTTCTCGTCCTGATGCAGAGCGATCCAAACATGGAGTCTATCCATGGACTGCCAGAAAGCAAAAGCTCCCAATGACATTGCAAAGTAAGTTGCTACCTTCACCATCCTCTTCAGTTCCTTATCTTTTCTGGCTTTTCTGGTCTTTGTTAGGGTTGCTCTCTTGTAAGGGGTTGAATCTTGTTCATAGAAAGAAAAACAAAATTAAAAAAAGACTGGTGCGAAATGAAAAAAGAAATCAACGTTTTTGTCCCTATTTTCTTTAGGTTTAATTTTTATTTTTATAGTTTAGCCTAAAGTTATCGCACAATTCCAAATAATTAATTTGTTTTTTTTAATTTTAAAAAATTTATTTTAAAAATATACTTCTATAATTATCCATGTTAAAATTTTTTTTTTTTTCAAATGCAATATTAATTTTTTTAAAAATAAAATAAAATTTAATCATTTAAATTAAACGGTGACTTTTAAAACATCGTCAAATAAACTATTAAAAAAATTACTAAACTTAAATGCTATAATTATAATAGCTAAAAAACCTACACAATACTTCTTTATTTTATCATTTATATATGTCATTTTTATTTATCACATATATGATTTACTTAAAAGGGAGAATTTACAAAAATGACATATATAGCATAATAATTATATGACATAATAATATTCCTGGAGACATTTTTAACAAGTGAGGTTATCAATCGTAGAAAATGGTTAAACAGGCCGTTACGTTACCTTAATTTCTTTCTCTTCGATTGGTCACATTCTACAACGCTTTACTTGACGTTTTAAAGAAGGAAAAAAAGTTCTAAGCGCATTATTTTTATAATTATTAAATTAAATATTCAATATTTCATAAAATTCTATAAATTTTATTATTATAAAAAATATTAAAATGAGAATTGTCTAACAAAAATATTAAAATTGAGAATTTATAGTACTTTCATAAATAAATAAATTACAAATGTCAAACTTAAATATTATAAAATTAAAATATTTATTTGTACATAATAATTGAATAACTGTAATATATTTTTAAAAGTTATAAAATCTTTAATACTTAATATAATAATTACGAGATTAAATTATTTAAATTAAATAATTATTTAAATTAAATAATTGTGAGCTAAACTTTCTTTAAAGAATGCCCAAATTTTTATTTATTAGTTGGGAAGAAAGGAAAAGGGCAAAAGAAATGTTTATACAATTTGAGATCAATCAACATCTATAAGGTGTCAAAAACGTAGCGTTTATACATGTACGAATAGAACTTAAATAAACATTATTCAAAGGAGAATTTTTTTATACTATAAATATATAAAAATTGTGAGTACATCAAAAGAGACATAGAGACAAATAAGGGATGAATGTGAGAGAAAGAAAAGTGTTAAACCCTATAAAATAAGGGTAAAAAAATTTGAGTCTATTTCTCTTCTAAGATGTACTAACTTCTCAATACATCTGTTGTATAAAAAAATTTGATTCAAAGGGGCTCAGGTAGTCAGTTATTGATAAAAGGAACACCAGAATTCAGCCTTCATGTCCAGGTACAAATGATTCCATTCTTATCAGCAGAAGCTAGAGGTTTTCCAAGCCCACTCCAGGCACAACATAGAACGGATGTAGAGTGTTCCTTCAAAGTGCTCACTATATCAGACTTAGACAATGACCATATATAAACAGATCCATCAGCAAAGCCAGAGGCAACATAGTTGTCATCTGGACTCAGACAGGACCTGCTCCAATTCGATGCTACCCTGTTTCCTGTAGCTCTTAAGGTGCCGCATACTTCCAGAGACCGCATATCAAATAAGTTATGTATGTTGTCTCTTCCACTGGTTAGTAGTGTATTACCATTCCGAGACAGAGATACAGATGTAATAGCATTTGAATGTCCATCTACTTCGCTAAGCTGCTTTCCAGTTTGAATATCCCACAAACGAAGATTCCCATCAACGTGTCCAGAACAAATGGTCAGACCATCAGTGCTGAAGCATATGGCATTGCAGATTTTGGGAAACATGATTGTGTTGATGCAGTAACCTTTTTGCAGATCCCAAACTTTTATAGTACGGTCATGAGCTGCACTCACAACATGGCGACTGGAGATCTTGCTAACATCCACGGCACATACTTTGTCCGTGTGCCCTGTAAGAGTATGACGAACCCTTCCCGAGTTGACATCCCACACATACAAGTTGTTTGAACTGCTAGCTGCAATGACTGATTTATTATCATGGGTAATGGAAAGATCAAGAACAGAACCGAGGCAGCCATAAAGTGTATGACTTAATGATCCTGTATTTGTATCCCAAATTTTGATGGACCGGTCCTGCCCACCAGTAATCAATCTCCCTGAATTATTTTCAAACATGATGGCAGCACAGCCACCTTCATGGGCATGAATCCTGTGCTTGCATGTAGAGGGAACAGATGACTCCACATAATATTCTGCACCTTCTTCGCATTGGCGGACCACGCCATCTACCTGCTGTCGAGCAAGCATTTCTAAATCGCTGGACTTGATCCGATCAGCCATGTCTTCATAAAGTGCATTTAACTAGCAGGTAAAGCAAAAATGAATCATTAAAGCATCAATGTGGTCAAAGTGGTTAAAAGACAAGTATCTCCTCTAGCATAAAAGTCATCCAAATAATCACCATGCAGCATCACACTTGACACCGTATACTCCAAAGTACAAAACGGCAGACTGCTACCCTTCGTGAATGACTCAATAGCAAGTTTTATTTTCCAAGTCAATCATAAAATTGCTAATAGATTTATTAGTCAACTACATTGATTTCCCTTTTAAACAACATAGGAATAATATTTGAAGTACCTCATTAAGGCGTTCAGCATCCTTCATTTTTTCCAACATCCAGCGGTCAATTAACATCTTATTTTCAGCCTCCGCATTCTTGGCCTTGATGGTCATCTCTTCCAGTTGTGCTCTAATTTCCTTGTTCTCACCCATGACCAATTCCAAAGCTTTATTTTTCTCTTCCAAGTCCGCCTTTAACTGAGAGCATTCATCCCTGCAATAAAGACCTAGTACTTTTGTTATTAACTGAAAAACTTGGGATCTCAAGAGTAACTTCCATAGAAAAATTAATCAACCTCGCCTGAGTCAATTTATCTTGTATATCAGAGGTTATAGCTTCTTTCTCCTGAAGTAAAGATTTTAAAGCTCTGGATTCAGCTACCTCAACGACAAGTTGCTCAGACAATCGAGACTGAGCTTTGTAACATTGCTGAAGTTCCGTCTCTAGATTTTCCGCTTTGTCTTTCCATTCTGATCCCTTCAGGACATTCTCAAGTAAAATTATTCACTATGTTTGAAGAAATCAAATGAAAAATGACATTAAGATCAAGAATCAAGAACAACAAACAACATTATCATAAACAACAGCAAAAGTGTAATTACCTAAATAAGAACATAATCAATACCTGTAAAAGGATAGCAGAACCAACTCTAGGAACTTTACTACTTTCACAAGCCACGCATTAAAATAAAAATTTCAAAACAGATGAAACAAGAAATACAAGTTGTTCAAAGAATGCAAATTTGCCGATTGTAAATTGTACATTGTACTGCTTGTAATAGCAGAGTTGGTAGGCCTAATAAATTAGAAAATTAAAGCCACACTAGTAATGAATCACTTATCTGAAGACAACTACATAAATTCCACAACATGAACTGGAAAGGCATTTAAGCATCAGACTACATACAAGTTTCACAACATATTTTCAATATACCAATCAATTGAAAAAGTTGCAAAAATCAAGATTCTCAATTGTAATTAGAGAAAGAGAAAACCTGAAATGCAATTGGCTTCGTTAGAGCGTTAAAAGCCGGAGCATGAGCACCTTCTTCGAGCAAATGGCGCTTCCGCAGGGCCTTCATTGCGTGGATTATTGCTTCCCTTGCTTGCAGGGGCGACTCAAGAGTGTGTGAGGCCCTAGGCCACAATAAAAAATGAGTACTTTGATTAATTAGTATTAATATAATTATTAATTAATATTTAACATCAAATTTTTTTGAAAACAAGCATAAATGTTATTCCATTCTAAATCTATCTAAATTTAAATCATAAATAAACACTATATCCCACTATGGATAATCAAAATACAATAATACCTCTACATTTGATAAATAACAGCTACGCCATTAGTAAGCAATCATCGGGATTATAAATTTGCTAGTTAAATTATTGCCTGAGTTTTTGTTTTTATTTTGATTTTTGATTTTTTTAAATTTTTTTTAACCTTTGCACTCGAAATTTTTGACAATTCAATTTTTCATTAAAAACAATTTAAAAAGTAAGAGGCAACTTAATGTAAGAAACTTTAAGTTTAAAAAATTCATTCAAGTATTATGTCAAGCATTCAACAAATCCAGGAAAAAAAATTTGAAAATGTATTGACAAGTTCATATAAAACTTTTGAAAAATTCAAAGGAACATAAAGCATTATACTAGATCATTAAACTAGCTAATATCACATTATAATACAGGGTTGGAAAATATAAGGATAAAGAATAAAACTGAAACCATTAAATCATAAGACAGAGCCCAGTTACATAGATTTCCTATTACTTAAAGGGAATATGTCAACCTAGCAGAATGCCGATAACGAGAAACAGTGACCCAAATGTAACCTTAATAAAAAATTAAATGAGAAAGGTTTTCCTTTCCAAGAGTAATTAAACCTAACCAAGAAATCAATTCAAACAAACAGCTAATAATTCAAATTAAAGAATAAAAAACCGAGTCTAAGAGACGTAATCTTACATATTACAGAAGATTAGGGAGATGGAACGATAGAAAAACGGCGAACGGCAACAATGGTAGGGTCGATTGTAAAGACTATTGGCTTCGTTAATGGCGCCGAAGGAGCTTAGCCAACTGCTAAAGCTGAGGATTCTTGATCGGCAGCGATGGTGTGGGAGGAGAGAATGGAATTGGGCATCGGTATTGTTGAATCGATTGGATTTTTTTTTTTTTTTGGGTTTGACATAGCTCGTTCGCAACTCTAAACTTTTAAATATGCTCTAGTCAAGATTCAAAAAAAAAATGCTCTAGTCAATTTCACTCATTATTAAATTATTTAAAAAGAAAATATTTATTTTTATAGTTATTCAGAAATATATGAGCTTTTAAAGAGGAGGAAGAAGTTATAACTTATAAGTTATATTTTTTTATTATCAACATATATATAATTATTTTTCTTTATTTAAATTATTCTATTTTAAAATTTTCTTTACACCTACCCTCAGCTATTCTAAGTCTTTTTTACTCTAATTTTTCTCTCACCTTAGTTTTTGAAGCATTCCATATGAAAATGTACTATAAATACTAATTGATGCATCAAGTTATTACATATATCAAATAACGTATCAATTATAAATTAGATACAAAAGTAATGACGTGGGATTATAAAGTAATTGTTAGATCACTTATTAGCAAAGAATTAATTAAATTGTGTCATTAAGATTAATATATGCATAAGTTATGATAATAAAAATTGTTAATGTAATATATGTATGGAACAATTACAATATTGTCACCCATATGTACAAATATTGTTGCATATCTTACAAACACTTTTGAATATATTAATGAGGATCAAAAGTAAAATCCCTTATAATATGGATATTTTATATGTAATCTGTTTATTAATGTTTAATATATTAATGGTTAACTTAGAAAGAAAAAAAAAAAAAAAAGTTTTTTTATAACACCATGGGCTGGTGACTCTGTAACAGTTTATGACTTTAAGACAAGTATAATTGGTTAAAAGAAAATTGCTATACTGATTTTGCTACTTTTCTACCTCAAAGCAAAGGGAAGTTTTTCCTTTTACAAAGCATAATTGAGTGAGCGAATCGAGAAACTCTGAGTATAGAGTTTGAGTTTTGTAGCGTACAATTGTACATAAACAGCTGAGCAAAATCCAAAATGTTAAATGGAGATGAAACATTCGTATATTAAAATCATTTTGGACGGACAGTCCATTTATACTTAAACATATTCAAAGTGTGAATCATTTACTCATACACTTATATTATTAACCTATTTAATTATATGTTCTTTTGAGTTGTGGGTCACATTGTTTTTCTTTGGCAAATATGTCCTTTTTGTGAGGGAAAGCCGACATGTTTTTCATGTCCCAATGATTAACTAAAACACAAACTCTAACATCATATGAATTTTGTAGAGTTGATGAACATCTAAAGTCGACACAATCTTGAGTGCATCCAGTTGGAAACAATTAGGCTATACACTATTAGTAACTGTGACATTTCAAATGGGAGGTTGAAACTTCGAATGTTGAAAATCCCTTCTCCCGTTCGGATTGGGTAGCAAGCCATTAGTTAGTGCTTGGCTAATATCTATGAAAAAATTTAGGTTGCTCTACCACCTCCTTTTTATGAAGAAAAAAAAAAGTTGACAATCCAAAAATGGTGAAATATGATATTCTTTTCTATACTCCAATGTCAGCACGATTGAATGTCAATTCAAGATCCGATGTTTATTGACAATGAACTTCAATTCATTCAATAATGAAAAACAAAGAGGTTAGAGTTCTTTTCACTAACAAGTAGCAACCAAGGACAACAAAACCCACAATATCAAACTCTAGAAGCCACCACAAAATTATTATAAATCTAAAAAAAGTAAGATACGTCAATAAGTTTGCAGATGACCCTGAAACTCAAGTTAGAACCCCATGTATGTATTTTCCTCATCACCAATGTTTCTATATATGTTTCTATTCCCTCTTCAACACCAAACTTGCATAAATGCTCTGCTCATTACCCAGCTCGAATTCTGTCCAGCCAATCAACACTCTTCCGGGCTTTCTCTAGCTGTACGTCAATGCTTATCCTAGATTTTTCATGATACTGAGCACTTCTCTGCGACCTTTCCATCTGGTCGAAAGAGATTCTAAACTTGTCTAGCTTGTCAACGTTGTTAAACTTATATTCACTGCTCCTCAGCTTGTCAGACCTGTCAACACTTTGCCTTGGTTTCTCTCTGTGGTCAGTACTCCTTCTTGAAGCCTCAAAACAATCTGTGCTTCTTCTGGAATGTTGAATACGATCAGTGCTTCTCCTTGAGTTAAACCTTCGCAAGGGTGATTTTTGAACACTTGATATGAACTTACTTAGGTGCTTAATATACTCTGGATAGAGTTCTAAATCACAATGATTTCCTCCTTTGAGCCATAGAGGTTCATATTTCTCTTGACATAGTTGCCAGAGTTGCTTTCCGTGAGAACAGTCAACAACTTCATCACTTGTTCCCTGAATAACAATATAAAAAAAGATTGAGACTTCAATAAGATCATACGAAACTTACTGTTGATGTCCAGTTAAATAACTATCAAGAAAAACGAGGGGAAAAAAGCAGCAGAAATATAAACAGGAAACAATATCTCAGAGCTTACACTTCATACAAAAAGCATATAACATCATCTCTTCTTCAAGTCTCACATTCCTTTTCACTCAAAGCTATCTATCACAATATTTCAATCTAAACCTAGTTGATGCCCATATGTTACATCACAGCTCCACTCCAGTTAGATAACATCAAGAATGCTATGGCTATGGCTGTGTAACTTCAGGTCAACTAAAAATCCTATCTCCCACTTATCTATTCACTTAACGTTTTAGCATATGCCAATTTAAACCACCTAGTATCATTTGACCAAGCCATTGATTCTCTCCAATAAGTGTCCCCAGAATTATAATACCGCTATTTCCATTCCTGTTTGATACTTTGGGGTGAGAATAACCTTGAGTCTTTGTAAAACAGAAAGAAAAAAAAAACTCTTATTGCAGAAAGAGACCAATTTATTTCCAGATGAAGCCCGTGAGTCACTTAGTTAATGGAAATCACATACCAATATGGATACAAAATGTGCTAAGATCATAAAGGCCAAAAACAAAAATAACCTTGTCTCTATATAATAAAATAACATTTTCATTACCACTTTACATTAGAAACGCTAAATTATTCAATTCTGAATACTTACATGGATTACCAGTACAGGGCATTTAACCTGAGGGATTTTATCAATATTCTGCATAAGAATGTAAAACCGGATTTAGAAAATAAATTCCAAAGCAGCAGCTTCCATTACATGTAATATCATTATAAAAATTCATAATTAATTCATGACCTTGTATATGTCAAACCAGTATGTACGTTTCACAGGATACATAACTCTTAGTCCTGATAATATGGGACTATGCAGAACAACAGCTCTTAATCGAGGCAAACGAGCAGCAAGATCCACAGTCGGACCACTTCCAACAGATTGACCATAGAGGATTATATCTTCTTGCTTCGCACCATATGTTTCTTCAAGACACTTGTAGGCGGCTTCAATATCTGCATAAGTGTTTTGCTCACTCGGCTGCAAAACATATAAGATCGAGCTTCAAGAAGGCAGATCATACTTATTATGAATTAAACAACACCAATAACACGGGATTTTGAAGCAGTTACCTTTCCTGTTGACTGCCCATAGCCAGAGTAATCATATCTGCATAAATTATAAAAGCTGGCTGAGGTTTTTCTTTTTATTCTTCTTTTGATTTTTTTTTTATTATATATTTTTAATTCCCTTGAAAGGAATGTCTTGTGGATCATTATAAATAGATTAAGTCTATTGAAAATGACAGTAACAAGAGATCAACACTATGTAAATGACTACTTAATGAGAGTGGTAATTCATTTAGTAAATGCATGAAATTTTCACATTTTTTCCCATAATACTTTTTTTGCAACTTAGTTCGAAAAATAACTACTTCATGTAAGCATGCACATATCATATCAACTACGCACTTTAATATGCATTTTGGAGCTTTTTATAAGTGGTTAAGTCTATTGCACCCACCTTCCAGTTTCAATAAATAACTGAAGTAAAGTAGATGATTAATTAAGCACCATATGTCCATAAATGAAAATCTAAAACAAGATGAAAATAAATAAGATAGCCACCAAGCTAATTAACTACTTCTTATATCCCTTTATGTTTTGGTGTCTGCCTTTGATTAGTGATAATAAAAGTTGAGATTATCATCTTTGGAATCAAATGAAATAATAAGATGCTTTAAGCCTGTGGCTTGTACATAATACCTAGATATATTTGAGTGAGATACTGAATGACTCATCACAAATACAACAATCAATGCCAAATTTGAATAGATGATAGTCAATAAATACATAACGACACACGCCAAATTTGAAAAGAAAATAATCAAATGGAGGAAGCTAATTTTCTTGTCATAATAAAACTTTAAAGCATAATAAACTACAAAACCTACTTCGTCTATTCATTAATGAAAACTAGTTTTCCATTTGTGAATAAATGAATGATAATAAGGTAATCTACAATGGTTAAGCCATATCTATTCCAAAATATCAAGTCAACTCTTTGTATTGACTGCCTAATTCTTCCATTACTTGATAATTAAGCTAAAGTATCATATCATCAGAAACTCAAATTCCCATTATCAAAATGATCATATCCAAAACAGACCAAGAACCATAAATCATCTACAGATAAAATAATTCGAGGATGGGATGAACTACTAGCAGATCTAAACAAAGAAAGCATAGTATAACTCTTATCTTACTCCTCTTATAGCTAATAAATAAATCAACAATTTTGAAACTTGGTGAAGCTCATACACCATAAGAACACGAAATCCAACGATTGTATCAGCTAAAAAACGAACTCAAATCCCACCCAAAAGTTTGCATTTTAAACTAATTCTCATAGAAACCCAAAAAAAAAAAAAAAAAAATCAATAATTTGTTCCTTCAAAACAAAGAAAAGAAAACAACCCGAAAATCCCAAATGGGTATTGAGAATTCACAAAAATTCCACAAAAAAACTTCTAAAGAAAGAGAATGAATCAAACCCAAACAGCAAAGTTGCAATCTAACAACAAAAGCTTCAAAATTATAGAAAAGGGTAGAGGAAATTCGAAGTACCCTAAAAGATTGACACGCAAATGGATGCTCAACTCGATGAAAAGCTTATACATTTGGCCAATATCGGCAGCGTTTCCATGAGAGTAGAGAAGAGTTGAAGTGGCCATGGGGTAACGGATATATACGGCCACGATCTCATTGCCACGGCGAGTGGGTAGCTTCAAAACATCGACATTTTCACGACGAGGATAAGGGTCTAGCAGAAAAAGTCCAGTAGTTTCATCAGTAACCACCTTGTAAGAAGGTGGATTTGGTGGGAAGAAGGCAAATTTTGCAGCCATGGATGAAGTAACCCCACCCATTGTTCTCTCTCAAATCTGTTAAAATTTTGAAGAGTACTTTTGGTATTGAGAATCAGAAGCAACTCAACATTCTTCTTCCAAGCTAAATTTATGATTTTCTTGTCTTCAGAATATGTTTCCTTTTCCTAGTGAAGCCTGAAGAGAGCGTGCAATATGTGTGTGTACGAAGTGAAAACGTGAAATAAGAAAGGAAGGCCAATTTTTTATTATTTCAATTTGTTTGGACAGTTTTTTCTTCACAAGAATATTAAAAATAAATACATTTATACTTAGTGCAAATACGTGACAATATTTTTTTAACTTCCAAAATAATTTAAACATTTGGTACTAAATAAAAAAATTGAATACAAAAATAGCATTTTTCATTTAATAATTATTTATGATTTTTTGATCAATTGAATTGAAAATTAATACCAGTTATTAAAAGCTATAAATTTTTCACAAAAATCGTGGTTAGAAAATAAACATATAATTTTTTTAAAATTAAAAATAAAATAAATTTATACCATATAAATAAATCAATAAAATAAGCATAAAAAATAAATCTAAGCTAAATTGACACAAATATAATGCTATTATTATAATTATTTTATTTTTAAAAGAACAAAATAAATATACTAACAAAATTATAATTATGATTTCAATCCGAAGTTTTACATATTTAAATAGATTATCTATTATTAAATTACAAATTTATTAGTAAAAAAATTATCATTGTATTAATTGATCTATTTTACACAAATATACATAGACTAATTGTAGGATTTAAGAATAGCATAATTACTCTTGTTCTTGCAAAAATGCATAAATTATTTATTCAAATATTATAATTAATTAAATTTAGTATAATTATAGTTAAAATAAAATATTAGATTGGATAATAATTATAGAAGTAACAAATTTCTTTTTTGGCTATGATTGTAGGAATAATAACTTAAATATTAACAAATCTCACTCCCAAAAAATATGGATTTGAGTTTTATTGCTTCATTTATCTATATATTAAAAGAGTGTTGTTGTATGGCATTTTTTTTTTTTTCTTTTGCCTATTTCTTTTTTTAGCATTTTAATCGCATAATATTTGAATACATTAATAATATATGTTATTAAATTACATAACAATTGATAAATATTTATATATTTTATATATAATAATTTATTTTATACAACTATTAATTCTTATTTTTTATATAATTATTTCTATACACAAATTAAAGATCAACAAGTGACAAAAAAATATAACAAAAAAATTAATTAAATTTATACATATGACAATAACAACAACAACAATTAAAATAATAGTAATAAATAAAATATAAATAAGTTACATATTTAAATATTATAGGTCATAAAAGAAACAATATATTATAAGTGAGACAAATAAATTTAGTCTATAATTTATTATTTTTAAATGTAAATTGACAACTAAAATAAAATTACAAATGTTATCAATATTTTACGTAACATGTATTATTTTATTCAATACTATAATTTAAAATTATTAATTTATATTTTTCATTTTATTCAATATCGTTAAAAATAATTATTGTTATTAATACAACATTAACAATCATTTTTACTATGATATCACAGTATTATAAGTAACACAACCAAAATAAATTTCATTCCATTTCTTCTAGTTTCCAATTTTTTTTTAAATAACTAAAATTTACTCTAATTTGAGACCTTTTACATACTTACTGTTGATCCACAACCTCACTGAACTTATGGTTTTTAATTATAACAATTATAATTTATTCTTTTTCATTTCTTTTAAAATTTATTAAATATTAACAAAATTGTCTTTATTCTTTAAACATGTGTTTAAACTAAAACCACTAGAAATTTTAATTTTTATTTAAAAAAATTAAAACTATTTCTAATTTAACTAACAAATATTATGAAATCATTTTTATTAAATAAATAAAGATATTGCAACAATTTATATCATTCTTTCAACGATTATTTTTTATTAATGAAAAATTTATTTAATAATAAAAATATTAAAATATAATTAATTATATAGATATAATATATAATTTATATATTTTTATTATGATAATAAAAAAGGTAGTTATATCAATATGATTATTTGTCAATACCATTCCTAGGTTTTTTCGAGGCCAATTTAATAACAAGTTAAATAGGGTACTAGGGAAATATTAACAACAATTTTAAGATAAAATATTTACGAATAATACTTTTTTTATATATATATAGAATTTACGTATAATATACTTCATTATTCTAAAACTAACTTTTTCTACTGTGAAAATAACAATTAAAAAGTAATAAAGAAGGGTGATAAAGCTATAACTTTCTCGAAAAGCAACGATATTATTCTGACTTCTGAGCATCTGACCATCTATCTCGTACAGAGACAATGGCCATGTCCACGTGTTGCGCTGCGGTCCTTTATTTTACTAAGGAAACCTCTTTATATTCCATTAAAAATATATTTCATAAATACTTGAAACTCACTTAATTTATTAGCTAGCTAATATATTTATATTATAATTTATACAAAAAATAATAATTAATTAAAATATAAATTAATTAATAAATATGATAATAAAATTAATTTTTATCATTCAAATAATAATAAAATTATAATTTAATTTAATAATAATAAATAATATTTTTTTTAAAATTAATATAAATTTATATATTATTAGAATTAGTGCCCAAAACAAATAAAATTACTCTTATATAATTGGTCATTCATTCAACTAATTAAAAATATGTATATTAGATATAAATTATTTTATTTAATTTTTAAAATATATTTGAAGTAAATATGAAATTAAATTTTTTTTATTTTAAATTAATTATGAAAATAAAATAATATTTAAAAAGTTTATTAAATATAGTAATTATTATATAATTAAAATTTTTATTTCATTATTAAGTTTTAAAATTATTATGTAATATGATATTGATACTAAAAAAGTAACTATTAATAATTTAAAATATAAAGATAATTTTATTGAAAAAAAATATTAAATGTAATTTAAATTTTATATATAATATAGATATAAATAAATATTTGTTTTAGTACAACGAGATAAAAGAAGTTGACAAATCAATTAATTACATCTTCAAACTTTACTGAAATAATAATAAATCAAAATATTTTTGAGAAGATATTATTCAATATCAATAAAATAAGGATTGTAATAGCTTATTTTTTTCAAAAATTAATGGACTTATTTATTCTTTTTAAAAACTTGATAAAATAAGTTGATTTCTCTTTATAATGAATTTATGTTTATTTTCTCTATTTAGGTTCTTCTTTACAACTGTATTAGTGCAAACTGGCCTTAACAAAAGGGGAAAACTTAAACAAATATTAAAAAGAAATTAAGTAACTGTAAAACGAAACCTGGTTTTGGAGGATCAGAAATAAGAAATGACCTTTTCTTTTATTCAAATTTTTGAAAAAGGTCCTATAATTAAAAGAGGCAAATAATAGAAAGAAAAAAAAGCAATAAACAAATATTATTATTCCCGAAATGATATTTACATAATCATTCTTGTTATTATCACAAAAAAAAAATATATATAAGTTTATAATTTTATTTTCATAATTAATTATACATTAATATCATTTTTATAAATAAAATTATCGATAATAAAAAATAATTGTGATAATAATAATTTATATTATGTTAATATTATCATCCTATCATATTAGCTAAGGAAAAAAAAAAAAGTATGATATTAAATATTTTTATAATAAAAATGTGAAAAATTATTTATAACAATAACAAAATATAAAAATTATTATTTTTGTTTTTATTATTAAATATTTTATTATTTTATAAAATAAAATTATTATAGCAAAATTAGTCCTTTCCAAATAAGAGGGAATTGATATTGGATTGTTGAAAACTTGTAGATTCATATTTGAAAAAGGCATCAATGAAATCAACTAGCTACAGATTATGTTATTTAAACGATTTGAATTGCTTTAAAGCTTGCTATCAAAAAAAAAAAATTTGCTTTAAAGCTTTTAAAGTTCTAGAGTCCTTTAGTCATAAAATTGGCAGCTTTGCTACATTCTGTTAGGTATGTGATTTTTTTTTTATACCAGTAGTATGGATATGAATATATCCAAAATAAATAAATAAATTCAATTAAATTTAAAGAGTGGTAAAAAAAAGTAAAATCATGCAATAATATAGGAAGATCATAAAATATTAGGTATGTGTGAGATTTTGAGCAAATACTCGTTATTTTAAGATATAATTTATTTTAAAATACACAACATAACATAATATTAAAGATTTAAGGTCATATAAATTATTCAAATTTACATTAATATAAATTATAATTTATCATATGGTAGTTTTTTTTTTTAAATGAATAATTTGTCATTTTTAAAGTTATTCTAACATGTAAAAAATTATAATTAGTATGAGTACAAATTTATATGACCTTAATATTCTCCAAAACATATTCATTAATTAATTATTCTAGATTATGTGGAGAAAGACTCGAATACATGTTCAAAATAATATGAGATACTATTTTTACCACCACACTATTGGATTGATGGGCAAGCAAATACTCCCACTAATTTGCCTAATGAAAAATTTTGATTAAATTTAAATAATTGGATGAAATTTAAAGACATAATTAAATTATCTTTTAAGTTTGAATTAAAAATTATACGTTTTTGTTTAAATTTGATTTTGATACAAAATAATAGATTTTAAAAGCAATTCTAATCTAAACTAGACCTAATTATTATTAAAATTATAAATAATTACATATTTTATTTTATAATATGTTATATTTAAATATACAATTACACACTAAATTACTAATATATATATATATATATATATATATATATATATATATTAAATTTCATAAACTGCCAAACATACTTCTTCATTATTATTATCTTAGTTATAATAAATACTAAATTTTACTATAGATACATCTATTTAAAATTAAAAATTCATATATATATATATATATATATATATATGTTATATTAATAATTAATGTATAAGTTTCAAGTTTAATTTCACCTTATTAGATTAAAAAAAAAAAAAATCTGACATGTAGATTACATATCGGTTCTTATTGATTACACCGTTATCAATTTTGGATAAAATCTTAAATTCCGCTTAGGATTGAATCAGTGAAAAATGGGATGAATTATATTTTTCGTAGACTCTATACAATATTTAAATGATATCATGGCTTGAAGGATCCATGGGTTAGGGGAAAAAATCTTATGGGCATCCCTAAAATAATATATCTATTACTATATAAGAGAATTTGCTCCTCTTATTTATTTAATTTTATTTCATAAATTTTTTATTCATTTATTTTATTTATTATTATTTATATAAAATATGTTGCTTTAATTTGATTAAGTAATTATTTTTTTTATTATCAATTACTATATATATTAAAAAAGAAAAAATTACTTCTTTTATTTATTAGATTTTTATTTTATTTAATAATTTTTTTTATTTTATTTATTAGTATTTATAAAAAAAATGTGCTGCTTTGATTAGATGACTATTATTTATTAAATTTTTTTAGTCAAATTTAAAAAATATATATAAAGAGTTTTTTTAAAGTATATTTTTATTACTTTTATATATTTATTATTATTGAAAGTATATTTGTTTCTATATATATTTATATTATTTTTAGTACATACTAACTTTTTTATTATATATTTTTATCTATATTTACCTATACTTTATACCAAAAAAATAAGTTCATCCTTATTTATTTGACAAATATTTATTTATTTTTTTATATTTTTTACTTTTAATTTTTAGAAAATTAGTAAAAATAATACCTTTAAAATTTATAATAACAAAAATAGCACCCATTAATATTAAATGGTGTCCAATTGAATGATGTTGAATATTGAACTAGTGTAAATTGTCATAGTTCAATTTCAACGATGTCTAATTGGATTGCTTCAAAACAATAATGTAACAATCAATTTTTAATAGTAAAAATATATAATATGAACACATTAGTACTATTTTTATTGTTACAAGTTTTGATGGTACTATTTTTGTTATTTTTTTCATTATTTTTTCAACTTATTTGTTAGTTTTTTCCTCTAATATCAAAAAGAATATTTATATGCAATTAATGCATATTTAAAGATTATTTAGATTGAAATTTTTTTTAATTAATGCATATTTAAAGATCATTCAAATTGAATTTTTTTTTTGATAATTTTATTATTTTGACATACTCTATATTAAGAGAGGGAGTTACACTCCTCAATATTTGACAAATATTATATTTTACATTTTTTTTAATTTAAACTCATTTTTTATTTTTATTTTTTCTTATATAAAAAAGAGTAAACAATACAAAGTTAGAGTTCGTATGTATTGAATTTTTCTTTGATAATTTTATTATTTTTTAAACTCATTTAATTTTTCTTATAATAAATTTCTTTTTATTACAATTTGATACATTAATCAATTAATATGTTAAAATATAATTGATTATCGATTAATAAATTGTCTCACATTTACTCTAGATCTTCAAACTTTCACTTTCCTAATTTAACATCCAATTTAATCCAGACATATCATTTGATGGAAATAGTATTATTCTTTCTTATATCAAGACAACTAATAAATTAAAGCACTTTGATTTGGTAAAATAATTGATATTATCTTTATTTTTTAAGCACAAAATTTTAAGGTTTATAGATAAAAATAGAAATAAACACATTCAAGTCTAAAAATAAAGAAAAATATTTTTTATCACAATTTAATGCATACATCAATCTACGTATTACAATATAATTAGTTCTTGTTATTAAGTAGTTTGACAATTACTTTAAAATCTCACCATTCAAATTTAACTTTCAATTTAATATGAATATGTCACTTGAAGCATACAAAAATTTAATACATATAATATTACTCAAAAATAAAATAAATAAATAAAAAATTCAGGTAGCACGTGTCCAAATCTAGTATATATATATACGAGCCTTATAAAAAAATAATTAATGTAATAAAATTAAAATATAATAAAATATGTTAAAAATTCAAAAATTTAGATTAAATGACTCACATTTTGAGTAAATATTAGAGTAAAATTTAATATCTTTCACATTGATTAATAATGTATTAATGTGTATTTATAAGCAAGTTTAATTGCAAGACAATTTAACATAAACATATTTATACATAAAGTTTAATTTTTAACTTTTTTTTTTTTTTCTTTTTTGTATTGCACGTATTACTTTACAGCATAAAAAACCATATATGATTAGTTTGCCAAGCATATAATTTTTTTTTATAATATAAAAAAATATGTCATTTAAAAAGTAAAAAATGAAACTAAATAACAAGTTTATATAAAAATCATAAAGTTACAAGTAATGTCTTATCATCATGCCGCTCTTAAAAATTGTATTAATATAGTGTTTATATGTATAATCCTATATTTTTTGAGATTAAACTGATGGTACATATTAATTCTACAAAATTCATATGATATTAAAGTTGGGTATAAAAAAAAAAACTAATTGGCCTCTGTCACAAAAATACGTATTTTTTAAAAAATGACTAAATAAAATAAAATTATAATAAAATATATTAAATATTTGACTAAATAACTTACATTAAAAAAAAAAAGGATATTACATGTACCATAATCAGGGGCGGAGTCAGAAAAAAATTTTAGGGGGGGCTAAAATTTAATTTTTTATACAAAGTAGAAAATTAATAGGAATTACAGTAAATTATACTCAATCTAAAATTAAATTTTTTATGTCATATTACAATAAAGACATAGAGTTAATACATTATAATTAATTTATAAGGAAAATTAAGTAAAAATATAACAAGTTAATAAGTATTAGTATCATTTATGAATAAAATATATTTATTGACAAAAAAATCTAAGCAAATACATGAAAAAAAGTATTAAATTTAACTATTTTATTTACAATTTATGTCATTTTTATCTAAGAATTTGTTAAATATTGTTAATATATATCAAAATATGTATATAAAAATTAGACACAATATATTACTATAAATAAAATATTTATTTAATACTAAAAATATACATGTAATTAATTTTTTGTAAAAAAGTTAGCCGGAGCTGCAGCCCCATTTACGATACACATAGATCCGCCCCTGACCATAATGATTATCATTCTTTGAATTAACCTTTTAAAACTAGTTGACTATGTAGCTATCAACTCTACAATATTCACATATGAACCCCTTCTTGTATAAAAACATGTATGATAGCAAACTCTAGCGTGTCTTTAGTTAGAATATGGTTATATAAATAAATAAAAACTTTGGACAAGTATATATACACTTTGAAGGACTAATTAGAATAATTGTCTTGAGATGGGGATTTATTAGAATATAATTGTTGTTATGGGAAGTCACGCATATTTGAAAATGATAGGTGTGAGGAATGCGAAGGCATAGAGCAGCACAAGACCACATCTCATTGGTAGTGATAAGAATGTGAGAAGTATGTTGGTGATGTTCAAGACAATGCTCTTGATTGTCTCAGACTGCCCACATGTTTCTTTGGCTTTTCTTCGTCCCATTCTTAGATCTAAGCCCTTGATCATTTTTAAATAGAGAGACAATTTTTCTTAATAAAAGAGAGGAGATCAACCGTGCGGCATTGCTCTTATTATAAATTTTATGTCGATTACCTCACAAACATTGGTCGATTAATTGTATAAACATTTTGAACGGGTTTTAATTGGTCGATTAATATTGGCTTGTTTTTTTATATAAAAAAAATGTATAAACGTTTTATTAAAAAAAAAAAAAAAATTGATATGCTAACTAGGAGGGCCTATTCTGACTGGTAACAAGATTGAATTAGTGAGATTTTCTTGGCATGATCGAAAATTGAAATTGGGCGGCTAAAGTTTTCGGTCCTCTTCTTATACTTATTGAGCCACTCAACTTTTCAAACCATAGCCCCAGCCCAAAATGATATCATTGTTTTAACCTTTAAGAACGTGTATTTCTAAACCGTTCTGCATATAAATAATTTTAATAAATAATTTTTAACTATTAATTTAAGTTTATTCAATACTGTATATGTCTTTTTCTTTGATTTGATTTTTTTTTTTTGTTGATTTTAGTAGTTATTCATTAAATTTAAAATTTAAAGTATGATAGCATTTAAATAATTGATTTAGATTATTATATGGTTAAAATGATTTGTTATATGAATTTGTTTTCAAAATGGGCCCATATATATATGTATATATCAGTTACTGATTTCATTTAATTATAATTGTGGAAGTAGACCAAGGTTTCAAGAGGAACTAATTAAGCTCAACACTTCTCCCAACAAATGATGATACTGCCATTAGATATAAACTAACAGGGAGCTAAGGGCCTACCTAACTATGGATTGAAATTCCTCAAGTGACTTTTCACAACACAACAATTGTATTTGGGAAAAATTGTTTTGGTTTGAAAACTAAATTGCACCTCGCTTTCCATATGGACCAAATGGCAAACACCAACAAATTTAAGCTATCCTCTCCACCCATTTGTTGGCCCAGATACTGACTAATGCACTGGAGCATCTCTTTTAGTCTTAAAAAAATTAATAAAATGTCAAATATTTGTAATATTTTAATTTTATTATTTTATTTTACTTAGTTATGACTATAAATTATAAATTTTATTAAAAATATATCAATTTAAAATTTAAATATTATATATATTTTGTTTATATATGACAATAATTTATAAAAAAAAGTTATAACCTCAATACAAACTACTTGAATTAGGATTGATTACATTTTTGAATAAGATTTATATTAAAAATCTTCAAATTCAATTCAAATTGATGAAAAATTTACGGTTTCAATCCGCTACTTACCCTTACAAGAGGTTATCTATTGAGAGACAAGTTGCATGGTATTAGGGAACAATTCAAAATCTCGCATAATATGATTTTGTGCATTTAATTTAGGGCTGTCAATGAAACGAGTCAAGATTGGATACTCTCTCCCTATTCTCCATCCCTGTTCTCCAATGGAAATGAGGACCCGGACCCTCAAATCGGGAGCGTAGATCAAAATAATATTATAAATATATTTTTTATAATATTTTATATTATAAACAAATATTCAATAATAAATATTTAATTATGAGAAGGAAAATAAAATTTTAAGACAATAAATAAATAATATTTATATGATAAGAAGAAAAATAAAATGTATGCAACAATAAATACCTAATTTTTTATAATTTTGTTACAAATTAGTTTAAAATAATAATAATTATAAATTATAAAATAATTATATAATTTTAGATTTTTAGAATTTAAACAAAATATTTTAAAAAAATATTAATGTTTTAAAAGAATAAAAATATAATTTAAAGATAAAATTTATACTAATATATAATATATTACTTAGAATTAATTTGAATTATATATATATAAATTTATAAAAAAAATAAAAATAAAAATAAATTTATATATTTATTAAAATAAGGTATATAGTTTTGAGGTATGTGGTAAAAAATGTAATTTTGGTTCATATATTGCCTCATATTATAAAATATAGATATCTGTTAGTTGTTCCCCATTTCTCAGTTTGTTGTCTCTATCATTGCTTCAAATTGAATAATTTTCCCAAGAATTTACCCCATCAAAAAAAATTGACAACCCTAACTAGTCGCATTAGTTCAAACCCTTTTAATTGATTCTTTAATTTTTATTTTTTTATAACAGATCCTTCAATTTATTGAGTTTGTTAAAAACATACCCATAATCAGGTGCGGAGCCAGGAAAATTTTTTTAGAGGAGTTAATTTCTTTTTTTATAAAAAATAAAAAATTAGTGGGAGTTATAATAAATTATATTCAATATAATACTAAATTTTTTTATGTCATATTATAACAGAGACATAAGAGATTATATTTAAAAATATATATTTATAAACAATATAAAAATGACTAATAATGATAAAAATAATAAAATTTTTATATAAAAAAATTTCAAATAAATTCTAAAAGATTATTAAAATAAAATGTCAAATAATATAATATTAGATAAAGTTAAAATTTAGATTGAAATAAAATATAATAAACATAAACTTAAAAAAATTTAATATGAAGCTTATCATATACTTATTTTTTTAATTTTATTTTTATAATATTGAGTTTAAAAATATTTAAACATTATTTGGATTCTTATATTTAAGAAATTGTTTTGTAGTATACTAATCTAATTTTATTTTTGTTACTAATAGTTACCAAATACATAAAAAATATATATATTTAATCACTTTATTTACAATTCATGTCATTTTTATCCACGTATTTGTTAAATATTGTTAATATATACTAAAATATGTACATAAAAATTAGAAATAATATATTACTATAAATGAAATATTTCTTTAATGCTAAAAATATACACATAATTAATTTTTTTAAAAAAGTTGACCAGAGCTAAAACCTCCCTTAGCCCCCTCTAAGATCTGCCCCTGTACATAACATTTATAAAATTACAAACTTGCTTATAAAGTATCTAAAATTTTAAAATTATCACGTTTATGACATATTTATATAAAAAATGTTTATAATTTTTAATTTTTAAATATTTTATAAATATATTTATAATTTTATAAATATTACCTTCATTCATGTTTATAATAAAGTTGCGAGCATAAAACTTAATTAACCTATTATTTTATGGTTTAACCAAACGTTGGTCTCCGGTTCAACTCACTGTTGTTTGTTTTTTCCTATTTTTTGGTAACGCTTTTCAACTCACAGTTTATCCTTCATATTAATGCTTTCAATAATGCTCGATGTAGCTTTCAAGTCCAATACAAGTTGTTTTCGGTAAATATTTGATTCTTACGAAACAAATAATATAAACGTTCTCATTATATTAGTTAAAATTCTATATTCAGCAAATGAAATTTTATTTCTCCTTTATGGTTTGGGCTGAATTTTTCAACTATGTTTAAGTTAGCCTCTTCTTTCCTTTCATTCAATATTTTGAAGTATTTATTTATTTATTTTTATTAATAGTTTTTTTTCTTCAATATAATTTACTTTAAATACATATTCGTTAACTACTTTAAATTATGAGAAAGAGATTCAAAATCACGTACCATAAATATAAGATGATTTAACACAATGCAATCACACACCGTTTGTTAAACCATATCTCGATATAAATACTCTTCAAACAATTTTATTTTTGTCCACTAAATTAATATAAATAAATTATGTGTTGTTTACGTGACTATTTTTAATGTATTTTATTAATTAACTTTTATTAAATTAAAAATAAATAAATAAGAGGTTTGAATATATATTTTGCTCTTCCCAAGGTTAATAAAAAAGACTACTAGATTTGAAATTCTTCAAAATTCAAGCCTTATTTTATTAGGTGCCATCGTATATTACAAATTTCTTATAATATTAAATGACAATACAACTTTTTTATTTTAATATAATATATAAATTTATGTGTGCTTAATTATAATTATAATAACGTGCTCCATTATTCCTACTATATCTCAAACTTTGAGATCATTTTATTATGGAAAGAGAGTGAGAGAAAACGGGAAAAATTTGAGTATAATATTATGTAAAATATTCATTTTAGTTAAGTAATTAATGGTGAGATATTTTTAATCTTATTATTTATAAAAATTGAAAATTTTAGTGAAAAAATTACATTTTAATCATGAACTATAGAGCATTTTTTTTTTTTTATGCCTATAATAGCACCCTCTCTTCCCCAACATTCAAGTTTGCTAGCTCTAACAAGTTAACATTTAGGCGTATGTTTTCTCTTTCTGTGTTCCACTTTCACTTTCATTATCTCACAATCAGAGCTTTAATTAAGCAATTCTAAACAAAATGCATAGCTCTAAAACAATCGTCTCACCAGAAGAAACTCGATTAAGCCTTATAAACCCCAAATTAACAAACAACGACCCTCACTGGCACTGCATTGCAACTCTCAAATCTTCATTCAATATTAACAATATTGTTCCCACAATCACCTGTCTCGCAATCCACCATAATCTTCTCTATGCCGCTTCCTCTAATCAAATAGATGTCTTCGATTTATCGGATCACTACATCCTAGTTGATACATTCAACGATATTGAACCTTCTTCAGGTTCCATTAAATATCTAAAACGGAAAAGGAAAAATAAAATAAAATAAAGGGATTGTATCACTTTATTTAATTTTATTTATTACAATATGCATTAGCCATGTGGAAGTTTGCTTTTGTTCTATGGTAGTCAATTTTAGAAAATTAAATTAATATAAAACTAAATAGTTTTAAAATCATATTGAAAGGTTCGTGCAGATTCCGGATTGAATTAAACCAAGTAATTAAACGAAATCATTATTTTCTATAAAGTTCGCTGCTTTCTGGGATGTGTTTGCATCTATTATTATACATAAAAATTATAAATAATATAATATAATATTATTAATAAATTAAATTAATAATATTATATTTAATAAAAATTTATCATATTAATTAAAATTATACATTGCTCCAAAAAGATTTCGAATTAAGTGCTTTTATATTTGCAGTATTAATACCTATCAGACGGTAACCCAATGGTTTGGGTAGTAGGACCAAAGTGTTGGGTCCTTGTTCTCATACAGTAGGACGTAGTTCGAACTTTTAGTATATTGGAGTTGTCTTTAAGGATACTTGGACACGGGTGCTTTTTACGCTTTGGCCCGCCCATGATTGATATTAAAAAAACAATAGCGGTGATCTTCGATAGCGTGATGGTATGTAACAATAACTCTATCCTCTTTAAATCGATGAGAGCCTTTTTTTCGATAAGAATATATATATATAGCTAGCCAGCCAGCCTATTTTCAGTTTTAATTATTTTATAGAATAGAAGTTGCTTTGGAGGAAGCCAAGAGAACAAACCTATTCTTTAAGAGAGAAAGACCCACTATGGTGTATTATTATTTTAGAAAAATATATGTATATGGTAGCCTTATTTTTAGGAAAAAAAAAATACTAATGTTATAATAATATTGTTATTTTTAGAAACAATAAAGTATTAAATTATGAAGCAAAATTTTAAATTACTCTAATATTAATATTTTTTTCTCTAAAAATAGCACATCTTTTTTTGTGTGTGTATATATATATATATGATTACCGTTTTCTATACAAATAATCTAGATAAATATATTTAGCAAGTTATGTCATCAATTAAAATGACCTGACATAATGGTTTATATGTCATTTTAATTTAATTTAATATTTTCTTTGATTTTAATAATTTTTTTAAATTTTAATTTTTAAATATGTTAATATTTTTACATTTAAATAATATAATTTTTATATATTATTTGTTAAATTTATTTATTTTCACATATAATTATGAGTACAAAATCATTGTTTTAAAAGTGCGATTTATTTATTATTTATTTTATTTTTTTCTCTCTATATTTTCTTCTCTGCCTTCACACTATGGTTTTTTTCTTTTATAGTTGGCCGGCGGCGGAGGAATGAACGTACTGTCTTGTAGCCCCTGTACTGATTTTGGTTTTATTTTCTGGCTTTCTTTGATGGTGGTAGCACCTTTTTAGTTCTCTCTCGTGTGGGGAACGACGTATTTGGTCTGCTAGTCCTCGTCTCCGTCCTGCTCTGTTTCGGTCCGGTTGTGGTGGCTGGTCACCGGTGGTATTACTCAATGTATTTTAAAATTTTGATTAATGTGACCTTCTATTAAAAAAAAAAAAAAAAGTGTGCGATCCTCACCTGCAGATTTGGCAGGTAACAGTTAATCCGATCTATAAGTACATGTAAAGTAGTTAGCCACTTGGCCTAAATATTATAATTCCGACATTCTAATTTGTTTCTTATGTTTTAATTAATCATAAGTCAGCTAAAATGCTTGTGAAGTTGTACGTAGTTCTGGCATTAAAGCTAAAAGGTGGAGTAAAACGCACTAAAGTTGGTAGAAATTGAATTTTTTTTTTTTTTTGAGTAATACTATACAAATCAAGTTAGATCTTGTGGTTCAAGTGGTAAGACTCCCAATTCTCCCACCTGGAACCCAAGTTCGAATCCCACCGGGTGTGTGAGTGTGTTTTCTTTATATTAATAAAAAAGAAGGGGACTTTAGAGCCCCTTTTTAAAAAAAAAAAAAAAAAAGTTAGATGTTGGATATATGTTCCATATGTTTTTATATAAAAAAAAATATTTTTGTTTACTTTTTCGTGAAAAAACTGGCAGCCAGTCACACCTTTTCTGCTCCCGTTTTTGTAGAATTTGAAGATTGCCTTCCGGCAAAGTGGGAGCGTGTGAATCACTCTTGAACGATTTAACAAACCTGAAAAATCAAAAGTGGATTCTCCTAAAGTATTTAATTTGGGGTGTCCCAATTAAACAAAAGTCATTTTGCGTAAGTGCTTACGTATTTCAGTATCAAACCTTATAGGTTGTTGTAATGTTAATGTTCGATGATCCCATTCATGTGTCAAATTATAATTAAATTACGCAGGAATATATGCAAATTAAAGTGGGGAACTTTGCTATATTAAAGGCCAATTATACTGTCATGACATGAATAAAAAGAGCTTTTCCCTCGATAATTTGTGATAAGTGATGTCAGTAGTGTTGTGTATATATATTTTTTGTATTATTGATAAATACGTACCAACATAATAACATACCAAAGTTGATACGACAGTAAATTTATGATCTATAATAATATTATTTTTGTTTTAGTAATGTTTAATGTTTTGTTGTGAAGTATGTAAATATAAGGTCCGCTCTATCTAAAGTGTTTAAGTTGAGGGGAAAGGAAAATTAAGAAAAACGTTGTTTTGCTTCATTATTCACATTTTATATGCTCAAATTAACCAGATTCAAAACAAGCCAATGAATTCCTTAAACCCTAGTAATGTACATTAGCATTAATTAAGCCATGGAAAAGATCTCATAACTGATTTTTATTTTTTGTTATTTATGGGAAGATTATTGATCACTATAGGCTTCTGAATATTATTTTTTCAGTCACTTTGGCTTTCTTCATTTATATTGTTCCCAGGACATATCTTTTTTTTTTTTTTTTTTATATATTTTATTTTTTTAACAATTTTTTTTATATCTCATTTATCTTGACAAGTTCGTCTGCATACATACTACTAAGAATTTATATTGGGCAGTGATAAGTATTAATTGTCCTAATTGATTGAGCGTTTCTAGTTGCCTCAAACTGAGTTTTTATTTTTTTTTTATTTTTGATCAAATGATATTTGAATTGATTGGAATGCTTGATTTGAAATGAGGAAGATGACTCTTACAATTAATTCACATGAATTATATAGGTGAATTAAATAAATTATAAGACAATAATCTAAACAACACACTGTTGTTTTGTTGGAAAAACATTATCGTTACTTTTGCATCTCTTAGGCATAATATGGTTAGCAAATAACCCAAAAAAAAAAAAAAAAATGAAAGAAATAGACAATTTGAAAATTCTAATTCTCTACAGTTGAACCCAGAAGAAGTAAAAAATAATTTTAAAGCAGTCTCATTTTCTACTAACCAAAAAGAAAGGAAAATATAACAATGTAACTAATATATTGTATGTTTTTAATTCTATTAATTTAAATGTACGATATATTCTCATATATAATGCATGTTATTTTTGCTAAATTTTATTTCAAAATTATTATAATATCATTGTCAATGAAGTTACCTAACAATTCTCTTCAAGAAATTGCACTAATTTTTTTAATTTAAAATAAGTCAAATATCAAATCAGTAAAATCATATGCACTTGTGTTTATAAAGAAAAACTCTTGACAGCCCGGCCGTGTGATGTATTACGGCTTAAGTGGCTTTAATAATAATATTTCTTTCTTGCTTTCTTTTTTTCTATAATATATACATAGTAATGTATATATATTTTATTATTATGTATATTTATCTAAATATTATTTATCATTTTAGATGATTTTATTCTCAATTTTTTTTAATTACAAAATTATCATTATTATTTATTCTATTTATTTAATAATTAATGATAGTGATTATGTTATTTTAGTATAAAGATAAAAATTTAAAATTCTTATTTATGATTTATTTCTTTTAAAAGAAGCCTTACGTAACTAAAATGCATGTTTATACATTTGAATTAAAATTTTCTTCTCTCTCTTTTTCTCTTATTTTTTTTTTAAATAATGAGTTAAAAAATAAAAATCTTATTATATTATCTTATTACTATCTATATTTGTCTATGTTATTGCCATTTTTAATGATTTTATTCTCAAATTTTTTGCTTTAATTACAAATTATTATTATTATTATTTATTTAATGGTGATAATTACATTATTTAATTACAAGTTATATGTAACATAAAATACATAATTATATATTTAAATTCATTTTTTTTATTTGAAAATAATATGTTAAAAAATAAAAAAATAAAAAGCAACTTTTGTTTTGAATGATTTTGTTATAATATTAATTGACAATATAATTTTTTTCTATTTTAATATAATATGTGCGTCGAATGATACTTATAATAAGGCGCTTTCTTATTTCTATTATATCTCAAACTTTGAGATCATTTTAATAAGAAGAAAGAGAGAAAAAACGAGAAAAATGTGTGTATAATATGTTGCTACAGATATAAAATAAAGATAGGAACGAGGTTATTAAAATATTGAAATTATATTGTTTAGGTTGAGTCGTGGACTAAGTCGTTCTCTTTAAGACGTTTTGCGGCTCTGCCTCAAAATGTGCAAACAAATACAACCTCGTCGTTCCCAAGATAAAACAGTCCAGCAAAATTCTGTCTCGGAGCTACACTGCACTAATGAACTCCAGAATGTTACTCCTTATAAAATAATTTTGTTACTCGAGAACTAAAAAATAATATTAATATTGTATCAGTAGTTTTTCTGTATTACTCAATAGCTAGAGCAAAAAGGAGAAATTTGAGAGAAAATTGAGAGTTGCTGATAGTGTGTTCAACTATGAGCTCAAAGGCTCTATTTATAGGTGAAGGATGTCACAAAAAACGGAACGCGGATTAGAACGCGTAACGTTCAAAAGAAACGATCATGCGTTCATGGAGAAACGGTAAAAAAAATGGATAAGAACATGTAACGTTTGAAGGGAACGGTTCCGTGAGATTCGGCCTCAACGGAACGGAACGGTAACAAAATAACGGTCATAATTTAGGTAACGGAACTGTTGAAAAAATTAATTTTAATAAATAAATTTTTATCAAAAATAAAATGTCACCTCACCTCACACACACGCACTAGACGGCAGCACGCTTGTGTGGTGGACTTATAATTACCTAAGTCCTCTCCCCTTCTACAAAAGTGAGTGTCCCTTAGGACCCAATCGCACTAGTTAATTCTTTTCTATATAAACATTTCTAAGGATATGTAGAATAGTAACGTGGGACTTTTAAAATTTGTAAGAGTGTCAAATTTTTGCACTTTTTTTCTTTTCTTTTTTTTAATTAAATTCATAATATTTACAACATAATATTATGTAAAATATTCATTTTAGTTACGTAATCAATAGTGAGATATTTTTAGTCTTTTTATTTATAAAAATTGAGAATTTTAATGAAAAAAATACATTTTAATCATGAACTAAAGAGCATTTTTTTTTAAATAATTATAAGAGTTTGAATGCTCATTTTTAATAATAATGTGATGTACTCATTTTTTTTAATAATAAAATTAATCAGATTAAAAATTACGAATTTAAAGTTTATTTAAAAAAAAGAAAAAAAGAAAAAAAAAAAAAAAACGGACTTTTGTACCCTTGATCCGATAGCAATCCAAGGAGTTTTGACAATCACTATAAAAGCACCCTCTCTCCCCCAGCATTCTAGTTTGCTAGCTCTAACAAGTTAACATTTAGGCGCATGCTTTCTTTTTCTGTGTTCCACTCTCCCTTTCATTATCTCATGATCAAAGCCTTAATTAAGCAATTCTAAACGAAATGCATAGCTCTAAAACAATCGTCTCACCAGAAGAAACTCGATTAAGCCTTATAAACCCAAAATTTACAAACAACGACCCTCACTGCATTGCAACTCTCAAATCTTCATCCAATATTAACAATATTGTTCCCACAATCACCTGTCTCGCAGTCCACCATAATCTTCTCTATGCCGCTTCCTCTAATAAAATAGACGTCTTCGATTTATTGGATCACTACATCCTAGTTGATACCTTCAACGATATTGAATCTTCTTCAGGTTCCGTTAAATCAATCGCTTTCTATAAGTCCAAGTTATTCACTGCTCACCAAGACTCCAAGATTCGCATTTGGCATATAACTTCTTTAAAACGACACCGCTTAGTCTCTACTTTACCCACCGTTAAAGACCGTTTGCACCGTTTCATTTTGCCTAAAAGTTATATTCAGGTTCGCCGTCATAAGAAACGTCTTTGGATTGAACACTACGACGCCGTATCTGGCTTGGTCCTTAATAGAGACGGTTTAATGTATTCCGTTTCGTGGGACAGAAGTTTTAAAATATGGGATGTGGAGAGTAAACGGTGTTTGGAATCAGTTAAGGCTCATGACGACGCTATTAATGCTATTGTTGTGTCAGATAATGGAATAGTGTACACAGCTTCAGCTGATGGTCATATTAGAGTTTGGGAAAGAGATGATAAGATGAGAAAGCATACCATGATAACTACCCTAGATAAGCACAAATCGACTGTCAATGCACTGGCTCTAAATGGAGATGGGGCAGTGCTGTTTTCAGGTGGTCATGACCGTTTGATTTTAGTGTGGGAAAAGGAAATCAACTGTGTATCTTCAAGTTCGATGAAGTTTATGGACAAACTTGAGGGTCACACGGGAGCTATATTGTGTTTAAACAGTGTTGGTGATATGCTGCTGAGTGGGTCATCCGATGGAACGGTCAGGATTTGGCGATGGGGTAAGGAAAGTGGTGGGCATTGTTGTATAAAAATATTGAAGGGGCACGAAAAACCGGTGAAGTCTATTGTAAAAATCTTGAGTGACGATAAATCAAACGATGTCGTTTTGATATGTAGTGGGAGCTTGGATGGAGAGATTAAAATTTGGGAAGTCTCTAACTCCTCTTCGAATTACAACAGGCTCTCTAGACATTAGAGTCTAAGAGTCCGGACATAGAATTTGAGAATATATGTTACAGAAATCAATAAATAAAAAAGGACTAACTAAAACGGAAAAAAAAAAAAAGAACAAAGGATGTCACTTTATTTAATTTTATTTATTACAATATGCATTAGCCATGTGGAAGTTTGCTTTTGTTCTATAGTAGTCAATTTTAGGAAATTAAATTAATATAAAACTAAATAGTTTTAAAATCATATTGAAAGGTTCGTGCAGATTCCGAAATGAATAAAACCAAGTAATTAAACGAAATCATTATGTCCTATAAAGTTTACTACTTTCAGGACGTGTTTGCATCTATTATTAAACATAAGAATTATAAATGTGAAATAATATTATTAATAAATATAATTAAATTTATAATATTATATTTAATAAAAAATTATTATAATAATTAAAATTATAATAAATTTATAATATGTGAGATTGCTAAAGAAAAAAAAAAATCAAATTAAGTGCTTTTTATATTTGTAGTATTAATATATTCATGATATAGCTAGCTAGCCTAGCTTGCCTATTTTCAGTTGCAATTATTTTTTAGAATTGAAGTTGCTTTGGAGGAAGCCAAGAGAACAGGCCTATTCTGCAAGAGCAAGACCCACTATGGTGTATTATTGTCTTAGAAAAATGTTTTTTTATTTATATAATAATTTATATCACATAATTTAATTAAATTTATGTTAATAAGTAGCCTAATAATTATTTCATAATTTACATCATTAATTTTATATTAAATTAATAATTAACATATAATTTATATAATAGCTCTTTTAGAAAAAAAAAAAAAAAAGTACTAATTTCATTGTAACATTATTATTTTTAGAAATAATAAAGCATTAAATTATTCAACAAAATTTTAAATTATTTTAACATTAATATTTTTTCTCTAAAAATAGCATATGTGTGTATATATATATAATGAATGTTTCTTATACAAATAATTTAGATAAATATATTTAATAAATTATGTCATCAATTAAAAATTTAAAATGACCTTAACATAATAGTATATATATGTTATTTTATCTTAATTTAATATTTTTTTAATTTTAATAATTTTTAAAATTTTAATTTTTAAATATGTTAATATTTTTACATTTAAATAATATAATTTAATAATTAATATAATTTTTTTATATTATTTGTTAAATTTATTTATTTGACTTATAATTATAACATGTGTCCATTTTGTACAAAATCACTGTTTTAAAAATGCAATCCCCACCTGCAGCTTTGGCAGGTAACAGTTAATCCGATCTATAAATGCTTGTGAAGTAGTTAGCCACTTAGCCTAAATATTATAATTCCGACGTTCTAATTTTTTTTAATTAAAAAAACACCCACCTTAATTTAAGAAATATAAAACTATTATTACATATCATCACATTATTAAAAATTACAATCATTTTTGTTTTAATATCGATTAAGGAAGTGTCAAAGCATGCTGAAGAACTGAAAATCGCGATAGAACATAAGAGGCATCCGTGTCTGAGTACTTTTAAAGAGTAATTTTAGCACATTGATAGTTCGAACTCGTGCCTGCCGTTTAAAACAAGAATGTTACGTCTTAATACTGGACTACCATACCATATGATCGATTTCCAACATTCTAATTTGTTTCTTATGTTTTAATTAATCATTTTAAAATACTCTTAAGTAAGCTAAAATGCTTGTGGGGGTTGTACGTAGTTCTGGCATTAAAGCTAAAAAGAGGAGTAAAACGCACTAAAGTTGGTAGAAATTTGTTTTGAGTATTACTATATATAAATCAAGTTAGATGTTGGCCATACGTTAAATTAAAAAGGCAATGAAATAATTTGATGACCACTTACTATGATATGGTTCCATATGTACTTATATTAAAAAAAAAAAAAAATTGTTTTCTTTTTCGTGAAAAAACTGGCAGCCAGTCACAGCTTTTCTGCTCTGTTTTTGTAGAATTTGAAGATTGCCTTCCGGCAAAGTGGGAGCATGTGAATCACTCCTGAACGATTTAACAAACCTGAAAAATCAAAGTGGGTTCTCCAAAAGTATTTAATTTGGGGTGTCCCAATTAAACAAAAGTCATTTTGCGTAAGTGCTTACGTACTTCAGTATCAAACCTTATTGGTTGGTGTAATGTTAATGTTCGTTGATCCCTTTCAAGTATCAAATTATAATTAAATTACACAGACATATACGCAAATTAAAGTGGGGAACTTTGCTATATTAATTGTCCTCATTGATTGAGCGTTTCTAGTTGCCTCAAACTGAGTTTTTATTTTTTTATTTTAATCAAATGATATTTGAATTGATTGGAATACTTGATTTGAAATGAGGAAGATGACTCTTACAATTAACTTACAATAAAGTTACAATTTGCTTTTAAGACTACATTAAAAATGGGATTTGCCCGCATATGAATAATTGTTTTGAGAAAAACTTTGAAGTAAAATTCAAAATTCAAAATTATATGCTTGTTTATTTCTAAATAAAATAAATATGTATACAAAAGATAAAAGATAAAATAGACGCTTTAAATAATAAATACAAGTTTGTAAAGAAAACAGTATACAATATTAAGATATAAAGAGAAACAATTAATAATTTTATGAAATTTATTACTTAAAATCTTAAATAATTTTATTTTTCACTACATAAAAAAGTAAGAGTCAAGTAGTATTTAACATATATTTTTTAGTTAGTTTATATAACATTTAAATACGTAAATTTTTTTTATTTTAATATTTTTAAAATTTTTCACTATAATATTATATTTTAAAAATAATAAATGTTGACAAAAATTAGAATCCTATAATCATACTTAAGATGAGTGCCTCATCTACTTGAAATAAAAGCCGGCTATTTAAAAGCACTCGCTCATTTTCTATGTTCCAGCTTGTGCAAAACTTGTATAACTTGAATTAGTTGGAGAATATAAACTCTCTTCGTGTCAGTACACGTGAATATAATGTACCATTCTATGTAATATGTACTTTGTCAAGAATCAAGATGAAATAAAGCTTCCATAATGTTGTTAATTAAATTAATAGAGACATTATTAATTTTTAGCAGTGTATACTTGAAAGCAAGGGTTTTTTTTTTTTTTTTTTTTTAAATATAAAAAAGGTTATTTTCTTTTAGAAAGTTGTCATTTGTATATATATATATATTTTGGTGATGTTTCGTTTATATGGATTTAGGTATCCATCTCATTCCAAATACGATTCTAAATATTTAAAGTGCTATTTTAAGGTAAAATTAGTGTCCAATGTAACACTAACCCATTTTACTAACTATAAGAATGTAACTAATATATTGTAAGTTTTAATTCTATTAATTAATCTAATTGTACGATATGTATATCTCATGATCAAAATTACTATAATGTCATTGTCAATGAATTTACCTAACAATTCTTTTCAAGAAATGGCACACAAAGTTCACTAATTTTTTTTTAATTTAAAATAACTAAAATATTAAATCAGCAAAATTATCACAACTATAATTTTATTAATAGAAGACGTTTTTTTTATTTTTATTTTTAAAGATATATAATTAATAACACTTAAAATAAATAAAACGCTTTTAAAAATAATAGAATGTATTTAATAATAAAATATATTTTTATTAATTGTTTTTAATTATTAATATGTATTAAGAGCATTTAAAATACTTTAAAATATATTATTATACAAATCATTTAACACATTGTGTAAGTTTATATATTTTTTAATCATTATCTAAGACGTTTCAAATGCCATGTAAGTGATTTTTTTTATACAATACCAAGGCATTTTAAACACCTTTTTAATGCTTTTATTAGGGCGTATATAAATGTCATGTAACTTTTTTTTAAATCCAATACTTAATGTCTTCTTAAACATTTTATTAGGGCGTCTCCTTCAACCTTTAAACGCCCTTAATTCTGAAGCCCAATTCTGAATGCTTGCACCTCAACATTGCCACAAAATCAAAACCTTTTATGAAATCAAGATCATGGTTTTGGCCTAGTATTCATAGTTATGTATTACGGTTTCCCTAGCTCACACAATCAACTTCTTGCTGCCATCATTCTTAGCTGTTCGTTTTTATATATATGTCTCGGTTATTTGGACATATAAGACTCCAATTTATTAATTCATATTTGAATCCTTTTATTTTCTTTGAAGCCTATGACATAATCTAATCTAAATAATATAAATACGTTGTGTGATTTTAAAATATGCATATAGATTTGAATTTGAAGTATCTAGTTTTTTTTTTTTTTTTGGTTTGGGATTTTAATGTATGGCTTAAATTGTGTAGTCATGATTAAATACAAGTAATTTTACTTGTTGTGTAAGACTTATTACTCAATTTTGGGCTTGAAAAGTTGTTGGAAGAGTTTTATATATTTATCTGAATTCGAATAATTAGTTTAAAGAATTCTTCGTTCTGGCATGTCAATTTAAAGAATTTTTTTTTTAGCTGCTTGTTTTTTGAGATAGATTTCTTATGTTTTGCTAATCATATCTTATTCTACTTTTGTTTTGCACATGTTAGAATACATTTTAAAAAATTGTGATAAAAAATTAGAAAATGCTTAAGTGAGACAAATTTTTTCGTATAAAATTGAACAAGCTTTATACGTAGATCTGTTTACTATCATTAATGAAACCATTGAATATTATCATAATTTGAATTGTTTACAAATATTTATACATTCCTAAAATGCAATGCTTTGTACGTCCCGAACTTTCATAAAGATGTAGAAATGTGAAGAAACTATGAAACATAATATATGCCTTTATAACAATATATTCTTTGACAATTTGCATAACATCCAAGCTTAAATTTAAAAGCTATTATGATACAGAATAAATTATTATGGAAGAGGAGAACATGTTATATGGGCAAAATTGACTGACTATACAACTAATTTCTTTTCACTTAAAAATATATATATATATATATATATATACAATAGAACAATAAAACTTTTTTTTTGTTAACTGCAAACCATCCTCTTACATAGCCGTAGAGATGTTCCAAATTCCAGCTTTCATCAAGTACTTTATATTGATATGGTCATCATACTTGTTAAGTACCTATTAGTTATAATTTTCAAGGCAAACAAGAGAAATAAGGATAAAATAAGTACAAATAAAAAACTAATATGAAAAAATAAACATAAGCTTAACTCATATCTGAATCTTTTTATTTTCTTTGAAGTCTATAATATTATCCGATTAATATTACTTATAAAATAATTAATTTACATGAATTTCCATTTTAACAAGAATATATTAATTATTTTTATCACTTTCTTTATATATTATCTATCTTGTTGGATCAAATGGAGGAAATGAGTTGGTTACTTCACAAAATTTATTAGATTTTTTAGTTTATTAATGAATATATGCATAGATCGGTGTTTGATGCTATTGTTTCGTAATTTCTCTGTTTGCTTATATAAAATTGAAAACTATGGTTAAAAGTTACTGTTGGTTTTTGTTAACTGTTTAACTTATTTGTAAATTTATGAACTTCATAACAAAAAGGGAAAATAAAACAATGATGTGCTTGTATCTGGTATATATGCTTTAATGTTGTTCCAAATTTTTGTAGCTTTAGAACTTTTCAATGTCCTTTTCAGTGACCTTTTTGGAGGAAGTAATTCCTTCAAAATGTATGGCTTTAAGTTTTTAATTTTTTTATTTCGTTATTTTTGGTTGTTAGTGTATTAATACGTACAAAGATTTCTTGATAATATTAAAATTTTAATTACAATGTAGAGTACATGTCTACAAGAAGCTGCTTAGAAATTAACATTAGAGACAAGATAAAAAAAAAAAAAAAAGTGTATATTAGTTATATTTTTTTTTATATGAAGTACGTTAAATTTTTTAAAAGGTATTGGTTATCTATTTATGTCAAAATTTAATATAATTTAATGCACTATTCAGTATTCACCATGATACCATCAATTTACCTTGTTTTTCTATCTTTTTTTTTTTTTTTTCCTTTCCAAAAATCATTAAATTTAGTATCCTACAGGAAGCCTTGAGACATTTAGAGCTACTTTAGGCGTAAAACTCCTACAAAAAGCCACAATTCTCTAAAATGACCATTAAGGTTATAGTATCGCCTCGATTTGAGCCAATTTTAAATTATTTTGAATAATTGAGTATATATACTATAATCTCAAAAAGTGAGCTTTTTACAAGTGTTAATAGTATTCTAACGTAGGTGAATTCTAAAATGGGTAAAACTTAGATGACTATGGATAGAGGATCAAATGAATTTCAAGATGGTGTGGAGAGCTTTTTGAAGTTTGCATTTGAAAATTCAAGTGAATCAAATTACATTCGATGTCCTTGTTTGAATTGCATCAATATGGAAATCCACACCATCATGGAATTGAGGAATCATTTTTATGAATATGGTAAAATGAGAGGATACAAAAATTGATATTGGCATGGAGAATCTTTAGTTACTAAGACTACTGAATCTAAACCAATACTATTATCCCCAAGCTTGACACAAAGAAGTGATGCTTTTGTTAATACAGTGGAGATGTTAAAAAATGCTAGGTATGATGGTGGTGATGAGATGAGAGATGTTGAAACTAAGTTGATAATGCCACAAAACAGTTGTTGTACCCAAGATGTACACAATTTACTAAATTATCAGCGTTGATCACATTGTATAATTTGAAAACTAAGTCTGATTTATCGGATAAAAGTTTAATAGAGATGTTGACAATATTTGATGAAATGTTACCAACCGATAATCTTATGCCATCATCAATGTAAGGGGTCAAAAAAATTCTTGAACCATTGGGTTTAAACTATAAAAAGATTGATGCATGTCCCAATGACTGCATGTTGTATAGAAAAGCGTACAAAGATGCTTCAAGCTATCCAATCTATAAGGTGTCTAAGTGGAAAGTCAAAAAAGGTAATTATGAACCTAAGACTGATGTGCCTGCAAAGGTATTATGATATTTTTCCCTAATTCAACATTTTAAAAGGATGTACAAAAGTAAGCATTCAGCTAAGAATTTGACATGGCATACCACAAGTAGAGAATACGATGGTATTCTGCGACATCCTTGTGATTCTCCCTCTTGGAAACTTATAGCGTGGCCTAATATGCAATGGATCCTATAAACTTGCGCCTTACACTTGCAGCTGATGGGATTAATCCTCATAGCTCACTAAGTAGTAGCTACAGTTGTTGGCTTGTTATATTAGTGATTTATAATCTTTCTTCTTGGTTATGTATAAAAAGAAAGTATATGATGTTAATTTTGTTAATATATGGGCCTAAACAACTTGAAAATAATATTGAAACTTACTTAGAACAGTTAATTGATGACTTGAAATTATTATGTTAAGGAGTCGATGTCTATGATACCTACTGCCAAGAAAGTTTCACCCTTAGAGCATTACTATTGTGGATAATTAATGATTTTTCTACTTATGAGAATTTCTTAGGTCATTCTATTAGAGGATTTAATGCTTGTCCAATATGTAGTAAGGGTTTTTGAACACGGGAAGCATTCTAGAAAGATGACATATGTTTGTCATAGGAGATTCTTACCTCATTTCCACCCATGTTGAAAACAACAAAAAAGTTTTAATGGACTACCTAAACTTGATTAGGCACCAACTTTACTAATGGAGGAGAGATATTGTGTAAGATTGAGTCAGTGACGTTTCCTCAAGGAAAAAGTAATAAAAAGGTTGACACAAGTATTCCTTGGAGATAGAAGTCTATATTTGAACTTGAGTATTAAAATTGTTTACATGTTCAACATATGTTGGATATCATACATATCAAAAAGAACGTGTGTGATAGTATTGTTAGCACATTATTCAACATCCCTAACAAGTCAAAAGACGGGATTGCTGCTCAAATGGATCTTGTTAATTGACGTGTAAGATAAGAGTTAGCTCCTCAAGTTGATAAAAAGAATACTTACCTACTCCCAGCGAATTACACATTGTCTAACAAGGAGAAACAAAAATTTTGCAAAATATTGGTAAATATCAAGGTTCTAGATGGGTACTCGTCTAACATTAGAACTTGAGTTTCTATGGAGGACTTGAAATTTTATGATATGAAGTTTCATGATTGTCATGTGTTAATGCAATAATTATTACCAGTGGCCTTACGAGGTATTTTGCCAAGTAATGTAAGGAAGACATTAAGCAAGTTGCATATATTTTTCAATAAAATTTGTAAGAAGAGTATTGACATTGCAAAGTTAGATGATATTTAGCGAGATGTCATTTTGATTCTTCTTAAGTTGGAAAAGATCTTCCCACCCTCTTTCTTTGATATCATGATCCATTTAGTTGTTCATCTTATTAGAGAAGTGAAGTTATGTGGACCAATTCACTTTAGGTGGATGTATCCATTTGAGCACAACATGATGTAATAGAAATTGGTCTGAATAATGCATTGCAGAATGTTATGTCGCTGAAGAAGTTATTGAATTTTGTTCAAAAAGTTGAAATGGTGTTGGTGCTATTAGACTACGATTGCCCAAAAATCGACTTCCAAATGGAAAAAATAAAATTAGAAAATCTTTAAGAATAAGAAAGTTTGAAGAAGTGGATGAAAAGTTATTAGAGCAAGCTCACCTTTATATTTTGATGAATAATGATGAAGCTTAACCATACATTGAGTAAGTAGCTCGTTTATAATGAGATTTTATATTATTTAACATTATTTATAATGTAATGTAGTTTGATTTATATATATTGTATATGAAGCATGTTTAAGAGTTAAAGAGTGATAATCAAAACAAGAGGCGTTCGAAAAAGTTGTTTCAAGATAAGCATAATCGTAAATTTTGGAATTGGTTTCAAGGTGAGGTGATTATGTTATATAGATTTCATTTTTGTTCTACTAATTAAAATTTAATATAATTAATCATTTACTTCTTTCTTAGATTGCCAAAGAAATCCAAGTTTCTAGTGATAACATTTCGCATAAATTAAGATGGCTTGTAGGTGGACTAAAATTAGATGTAGCCAAATACAATGGGTATGTTATTAGTGGATTTCAGTTTCACACAAAGACAATTGATAATAATTGAGTAACTCAAAATAATGGAGTTTTTCTTGTTGTAAAGGTAATGCAATTTGCGAAGTGCAAAATATAAAAAATTCATTTATGAAAATATGACATACTATGGAGTTATTCAAGAGATTTGGGAATTGAATTATCATGTATTTAAAGAGTGTCTTTAAATGTGATTGGGAGGAAAATATTCCAAATGTTGGCATTGACAAAGATAAAGAGTTAGGTTTTACATTAGTTAACCCAAGTAAAATTGGATACAAGTAAGATTATTTCATTTTGGCTTCTCAAGCAAAGCATAATATTTTATGTGAATGACTCCCAAGGCGAGAGATGGTCAATTGTTCTTAATCCTTATAAAGAATATGATTTAAGCGTCGATGAAGACAAGTTACGTGACTTTTTATAAGACTATAAAAATAATAATTATGACAACATTAAAGAGGATGATGATGAATGAACATCTTATGTTAGGTCTGATGGTGAAGACACTTGAATTACAAATAATTAAATGTTATAGTTAGTATAATATTCTTAATTTTTTTTAATTTATATAATATTAATTTGTGTTTATTATTCAATTCAAATAATAATTAGATATTAAAAAATTATTTTTGTTCTAATGATTTTTTGTTTGATCTTAAGTAGATAGATTATACTTCCAACCATGAAAATAGTGACTCAAATTCAAAGAAGAAAACAACAAAGGGAGATAGAAAAAAGGATGCGGGAAGAGAGGTAACAAAATTGGCTGCTACTCTTGATTATGTTTTCGAGGAAAATGCAATGACCGTGGTAGAAGTGGATGAAGATGGTGTGCTGCAAAATTTATGAGTGCAGTTGGAGTTCTAGTAAGGCCCAAAATTAACATAACAATAAGTACATGATCTAAGGTGGAAAATGACGACAAAAATAAAATTTGGAAAGAGTTGTTGGTTTTAATATATTAAGTGTTTTTTGTAATACTGTTTATATTTAAAGTTTTATATTTTATATATCTCATTAATGGCTATTTCATGTGTTATAGAAATTTTTTGTTATTGAACCACGTATTGAGAAGCATAATATTATGTTTGATGTGGTTAAAATGTAATAAAACTTTAAAAGTAAGTTGGTAAGCAATTTCATTGCTCCAAATATGAATTGTTCAGAAAAGTTGTACAAGTATCCAAAGAAATATAAATACATTTCTAATGCTAAATGGAAGGCCTTTGTTAACTTAAAAATCATGAAAAAAGCTAAGAAAGAGTGGAAAAAGATGCAAGTGTTAACTAAGAAAAACATTTATACTTATCATACAGGTTGAACAGGCTATGATAACACAAAACAAATGTTGGTCAGTTCTTTATTTTTACATACATTTATTGTTAAATTGGTCTAAATTAATATTTATATTTTTTTATATGTGCTTATAAACTAAAGATTTACAATACTTGACAGAAGAAGAAGAAACGAAATGGTGCTAATGAATGGTAGATGGTGACAGACATTCTTAAGAAAAAAAAAGGAGTGTTTAAGTAAAGAAAAAAAATTTATTGACAAAATTGTGAGTATATTATTTCATTTCTTTCTTTTTGCTTATTTATGATTATAAAAATTTGAGTTCACAAAATTAAAGCTCGATAATACTTTAATTTTTTACTGAATTAAATTAAATTTTATGGCTTTTTAATAGTCTACGATCTACCAATTAGTAACTTTCTCACGAAAAAAAATATCTGCTATATCATAACCAAATACTATTATTATAGTCATTCCATTGGTATTCCAAATATGCAGAAATTATGTTGATTAGTACAATCACAACTGTTAAAAGCTTATTTTAAGACAGCAGATTATTATTATTGATATTTATATATATTCTATTTTTGATATTATTTTTATTATTGTTAGTAAAAATAGGATGACATTAAACTTTTGAAACTGAAGAGAGAATGAGTCGAGTGTAATTGTGTTTATAAGGAAAAACTCCTGGATAGCCCAGCCGTGTGATGTATTATGGCTTAAGTGGCTTCAAAAATAATATTTCTCTTTTAAATTTCTAAATTATTTGAATGATTATTAATCAAGTTGTAAGAAACAATCGGGTAAATCATGACTTTTGACAGTCGTGATATATATCATTGTTCGTTTGTAAAAGTCTTATTTTTAATTTACTTTTTCTTTTATAATAAGTTAAATATGCAACTTAAAATACATAATTATAATTAATTTTTATTTTATTTTTATTTAAAAATAATGAGTTAAAAAATAAAGAAAGTAATTTTTGTTTTGAATGATTATGTTCTTAAATTTTAGCTTTAATAAATATTTAAAAGATAAATCATAAGATTATAAGATTTTTATTTATCATTTAACTTTTTAAACTAGAAGTCTTAGATAAACTAAAATTTTTTTTTTTGTTTTTTTTTTTTTTAAATTATAGCACTACTCATAATTAATAGAAAATTTTAACAAAATTGTTTAAATTTAATCACAAAAATTATAAGGATATTATTTATTATTTAATTTTTTGTTTACAAATAAAAATATACATTTAAATTATTTTTTCTTTTTAATTTCTTAAAATAATGAGTTAAAAACAAAAAACCAACATAAACAAATAAAAAATAAAAGAATTTAAAGATATATGATAAGATTATAATATTTTTATGGATGGTTAATTTTTTATGTTAGATATACAAGATAAGCTAAAATATATATTTATTTTTAAAACAATGATAGTATTATAATTAAAAATTTTATAATTAAATAGTTGTTGAATTTTTAGTAATTTATTACTTAAAAAAATTAATAAATATGTATTTTAATATCACAAAAATTTAACAAAATACTAATAAAAGTAAAATATAATACATGCAAAATATGTGCATTACTTATGTGTGTGTGTGTGTGTGTGTATATATATATATATATTTTTTTTTTTCTCATTTAGTTTGTTATTTGTTATCTACTGTTTTCATTTTGTTTAAATCCAAACATTTCTTTATCTTCTAACTTTTTTTTTTTTTTTAATATTTTTATTTTCATCTGCCATTTTTGTGAATAGAAACAATGCTTTACTTCTAAGTGATTTTCCATTGACATAATTATTAAAATAAATACTTCATTTTTCTAAAAACAATATTGTATTATAAGATATCGGGGATAAAGCATAGTTAAAAATGAATTGTATGTGCTATATGCTTCTACATAAATATACAATTTCGTGGTTTGTTGTTGAAAAATATTTTTCTCTTTCTCATTTCCAAGACATTTAGCGAATTATTGTATATATTCAGTACAAAGCAATTAATTGCAACTAATGTCTATAACACTATTAAATTTTTAAGTGTTTTATACGATGCTACATACAAAATGATTTTTATAAGCGTCCATTTTTCACGTTGCTTTTTTTTTTTTTTTTTTTTTGCGATTTATTTGATGACAACAATCAGAAAAAATAAAAATAAAAAATCAACATATTAATATATATTATTTAGTTTCATTAGTTAAACTATATTGAAACTTTAGTATGTTTATTATTTGACACTAATTCTTCAATTTTTTTCACTAGATATTTATTCTTGATTAAGTTTTTCATTTATATTAATTCCATAACTGTTTTAAATTTTATATATTTCAACTTTTTAATTAAAATCGTTTAAAATGGTTTTAGATTTGTTTTTATTTTAAGTTTAATTAAATGAAATAATTTTATTTAAATATAAAGTTGCATTTTTAACCCTCTCTACGAGGTGCACATGTGTTTTTTCATAGCATAAATATTTTTTTATAGAGTTAAAAATAAAATTAGTTAAATAATTAAGTTATATAAAAATCAAATAATTTATTTTAGGAAAAAATATTCTAGATGTCATCTACTTTTTTAAAAATGATTAGTTTAGTCATCTACCTATTTTTTTTTTTTTTTTTTTTACAGTATTTAAGTCTTCTTCTTATGGAAAAAAGATAAAACAAATCTTCTTCTTATGAAAAAAAATATGATAGCACAAATTACCTTTTTAAGAAAATATCAAATATATCTCTGATAAAAAATAATTTTAAATTTCGTTTATTGATTATAAAAATTTATTTACATATATTAAATTTTTATATCAATACAAGTTTAAAAAGAAAAAAATTGTTCTGCTTAAATATTATAAATTATTAAAATCAAAACGTTAGAGTAAAATTTGGTATTAGAGTTAGTAAAAAAATTAAATAAATTTTAAAATTAGATTTATCTAACCTAATATAACAAGAAAAATCAATTATCTAAAATATTATAAAGAATAATTAATAAAATTAATATTTTAGTTAAGGAAAAAAATAAAAGAATTAATATGAAACATGTAAAATGAATCCAACAATTAAAAGAAATTATAATTGAATTAATAAAATATTATAAATAATAAACTATTTTTTAAAAATCTTACAAATACTCAACAAAGATTTGTAAATACTTACATAGTAAAAAAAAAAAAAGACTAATTGTGTCACTTTTATAAAAAAAAAAAAGAGATTAAAATGATGCAAAAATATAAATAAGAGACTAAAATGCCTATTTTTATATTAAAAAAAAATATTAAAATTTCTTACTCTTTATTTTATAGGCAAATATTATTTTTACATGCAAGTCATGTGCGCATGATTAGTATGGGTATAAACAGTTTGGAAAATTGGAATATGATTTGGTCCAATTAAAAATGGGCTAACATATTTTTGATCGGACCATAACAAATTGCACAATGTGGCTTGTCAAGTTTGATTTATTCGATTCTTGTTTTACATACTATAAAAGGCGAGTTTATTGAGGCAAATACGCAATATAGAGCATTTTTTATATTAGATTAATTTTTGATACAAATTACTGTATAATAACATTTTGTGCATATTATATTACTTATTTATCTTTAATTTAAAAATTACATCTATTTAATTTATGATTTAGTCTCTAGAGCGAACCTCGCTAATTAACTTGATGAATGAATAAATTAAAAATGGGATAATGAATAAATTAAAAATGGGATAGAAAGATTAGAGAACAAATTGGTATAGAACATTGAAATTTACTTATCGGTACCTAGAGCATAAAGCAGTGAGATGGCTATGAAGCTTCAAAACTACATTACTAAATGCTAATAATAAGGACATCGAAGAAAGAGAACCATAAAATTGGGCGGTGCTGGAAAATGGGTTAATGATTTTTCTTTTTGGTTTCACAGTGGACACAGAAGAAAAGGGGTTATTGGGGATAAACTCATTTACATACTATCACATTAGTATGTAAATTCATTTACATACCTGTCATATATGTAAACTTTAAAAGATATTTGTGTAATTTATCTAAAATATTAATACTTAAAATGCACAATTTTTATCCTCATTTTGCTAGTTATGAAAATACTACTTTATAATCAATTTTTAAGCTATTTAAGCTATTTTTCCTATAAAAGCTTGTGTTTAAACCACTAGAGCACACACCAATTTGTCTACATTTACTATTTTTGGTATATGTTTGTTATGCATTATAATTTATAAATTATAATTGATTGATAAAAAATTAAAATTTAATCGGTGTATAATTTTACTGAATTTTAAAATTAAACTAAATTAGATGTGACACTTTTACTTCTAATTTATTTCTTATTTTTAGAATATATTTTTTAAAAAATTAATTATTAAATATTTGTATTTTTTAAAAAATTATTGTACTAATTTTATATTTTATTTATCTAAAATGCTATATTATAATTTATAGATACTTACGGTGAATATTTTCTGACTACCCACAGTGGTTATTGTATAAAAATTCCTCATGTCTTGCTACAGTTCATGCGACAGAAAAGGAAAGGCATACGACATCGTTTAGAGATATTTACCTTTTAACTCTGGCGGACGCACATCTTTCCACGATGAAAACAAAATTGCGCGCGATACTGGATCAAATTTGAAGTTGGTGAAAGAGAGAGTAGTCGAGACACCAATTCTTGTCTTCTCTGTTGGCTTTGACTGCGATGGATAAGAGCACGTTCGAACCTGTAAGACCCTAATTTTATAAAATCTCATTCACATTAGTTTTTCTCTGTCTCTCTCTCTCTGCTAAATGTATATTTCTGTTATTTTATCGATTTCTCTGTATGTCATTTAAGATTTTGCAATATTACTGTATGCTTATTACTGTTTTTAGGATCTGATCCACGCGATTTTCAAGCATGTTTGGACCAGAAGATCCGAAGGTTTGATCTACTCGCACTTGGTGATTCGTGTTTTTTAGTCTCCTTACGTGATTTCCCCCCTTGTAAACCACTGTGCTTATCTTGCAGAGCGTGAAAAAACTGAAGGTATTGATGCTATCGAGAACGAGGTATTTGAAATTCCTTTTGATTTTGTCTTAGCTGACTAAAGCAGAAATGGTGATTTGTTGAATAATGAAATTTCATGCTCAATTGGAAGATTGAAAGATAAAGGGAAAAAAAAAAACTTTAATTAATGTATGCCAGCAAAATTATGTTAGTGATCTGGAACTGGTTGTTATCGCCTAACCTGTTTAAAGAAAGGTAGTGATTACTAGAAATGCGGTGGAATTTTCCTGTCACTTGATTTATTTTTAGATATTTTGGCTGATCTTGAACAAGGGAGATGTCCCAGTGGCAAAAGATAATTTAGTTGGGCCGTTTTCAAAATGAAATGTTTTGCTGCATTCCTTGTTCTTGTTGTTCTGTCCAATACAGAAGGTTTTGTTAGCAGGTGGGTGCTGGAACATCTAAGAAGAATCGGCCTACGTCTGGTAATTCTCTTAATTCCCGGCTCTATTGCTGCAGACTGCAGGTTCTTGTTTTTACTCCATTGAGTTTTAGCTCATATGCATTCTCATTGGTTGAAAGATTAACATGCGGTTATTAGGAGTGAGTTCTGAACTGTTAATCTTTCCTGTAATATTCGGATGCAGCTAACGGGAAGGCATTGAAACTGAGTTCTGAACTGCTTCGAATCTTTGTCACAGGTTTGCCCATTTGGATTGTTTGTTACTTATGCTTTTAATTTTGCACTAATGCAAGATGATGTGCTGACATTAACATATTCTTCTGAGGAAGAGGCTGTACAGCGTGCTGCTACAATCGCAGAAGCAGAGGGTGTTAGTAAAATTGAAGCGACTCATTTGGAGAGGATTCTTCCACAATTACTCCTCGACTTTTGAGGTATGTAGGCAAGTTTGTTCATGTTGTTTGTACATATACGATAACAATAACTTTGGGGCTACGTAAAAAGGGGGACAAAAATGAAACCAACATATTCATACAATATCCTCTGAGGTTTATATAGGGTGACATGACTTGTAGTGATTAGCTTCTACTATTAAAGGTTGGATTCTTTAATTTTTTTTTCTTTTCTGAAATGTTATGCGTGCACGCACTTGAACTATAAAACTCCCAATTTTAGGCAATTTCTTGATGTATTTCAAATTCTTTGAGATGTAGAAGGGCATAATGTTATTATGTAAACCCTCAGGTCATTATTAAGTACATTCATTCTAAAATGGAAAGAAAACAGAAAAAAATATATTACGGATATTCTTCACGTTCCAATTTCCTGAACCGTGCTTGTGCATCACCTGATACAGGAAACTGTTGTGTCTGAGAGCAAAAAAGTTATCCAAAACTCGGTGGGTTTGCTTTAGAAAAGTAACTTTATAGTTTTGAGGGGGTAAGAACGAAGAACACTTGCGTAATACTCTTTTTTTTTTTCTTAGCGGTATTGCAATTTTTGTATTCATTTGTTTTGTAATACACATGTATCAATGCTTGTCCATAATGAACTCTATAAAGCATTTATAGAGATGATTGATTTTCGGGCCATTTATGATCCATCTTAGTGAATTTTAATTCAAAGTTTTGACCACTATGTTTATACTTTATTGATAACGTTTGTTTTGTTTTAGATCAGAGACTTCACATTCACTCGGGAAGTAGGCTGATAGGACTATAGGAGGATATGGGAAATTTATATTGGATTGGATTTTTAACAGGTAGACGTCCTAAGCACGGTCATTTGAAAAGCATAGATTGTTATGGTAGATTTGTGAAACATCAGTTCTCAAATTTATAGCAACTCCTTTCTAATCTAGTATACTCTCTCCTATGTTGAGTGACAATGGTTGGACTTGGTGTTTCGTATAGCAAAGGATATATCATGAGTGATGCTCGTCTGGCTGCATATTGAAGAAATCAATGCCTTTATTGTCAACAATATGACCAGATCTGATTCCATGTGGACATCACTAATTATGTGTATTGGTGGATGCTTATCAGACATGAATTTTGGTACTCTACTCTTGTGATGAATCTAATATATTCCCCCTGTTTAATTTGGTCTGTTTGAATTCTGTGAACCTGTCAGTAAAATTTAAGGTCTGCTTTTATCTGTCTAGTCCTTTTGTCAAAGTCCGTGGCTGTTTGATAATTAATGTCCTCTGGTTCAATTCCGTTTAGTCAAGCTCGTTATTTTGATATTCTTTTATTTCTAACTATATATAAGTGTGTATATGATCTGCATATATTCTACATAAACAAAATATGTAGATCTTATCTAATATTTTAACCAGCCTGTTGCAGCGCAAAGCATTTTTGCTATATTAGACTGATGCAATTATACTACAGCAACAGATATTTAAGACCTAGTAAAGCATTTTGATTTAAATTGCAGGTCTATAGTACACTTATAGATTCACCTTATAAACCCTACACCATCTTGGATCCTTTCTTAGTCACAAGCTACAACTATACTAATATCTCTAATATGTTGTCACAATTACCTTATACACTCAGTGCTTAATTTGAGACAGCATAGTTCTTACATCCTTACTGTTGGGCCTTTCTTTTGGATTATCCATAGTGCAAAAGCAGGCAATCTTTAGAGCCAAGAGCATTTGCTTCTCATAGCCATACCCCATGAGCCTTTGGTCAATTGCTTGTTGAGGATTCTCTGAAGTCATAATGTTCCTCATCCACTTAGCCAGACCCATCTCATTTTGATGTCGAAAAAACTCATCAGATGGAAGCTTTCCCATCACCAAAACTCCCAACAAGACCCCAAAGCTGTAAATATCACACTTGTCTGTTAACTTCATACTTTGGTATTCAGGTGCTATGTATCCCACAGTTCCTGCGACATGTAATGTTGATATGTGCGTTTGAGAATCCGGCATTGCCTTTGCAAACCCAAAATCTGCAATCCTAGCTTCCATATCATCATCAAGAAGGACATTTCCAGGCTTAAGATCTCTGTGAATAATACTTGGGCTATGATTCATGTGAAGATATTCAAGCCCAGAAGCTATTCCTAAAGCAACCTTATGCCTAGCAGGCCAGTCGAACTTTTTCTTCCCTTCAGAAACGTCATTAAGTATGTCTTGCAAGCTACCATTTTTCATGAATTCATACACTAGGTAGTGGCAGTCAGGCCGAGATACATGAGCTAATAGAGGAAGAAGATTTCGATGTCGAATCTGACCCACAGTATTTATCTCCGACCTGATTTGACGCATTTTCTCGTTCAACAACTTGCTATCTTCATCTGTCAACTCTGCAGCATCCTTATGGGGTTGAACTATTTTCTTTATAGCAATCAATTTTCCATTGCTTCCTGGCAATTCAGATTTATAAACTTCTCCGCAGCCACCTCTGCCTATCATTTCTAGTGAAGCAAGTCCATCTTCTTTCTCCAAGAAAGCCAAGTCCTCTTTCTTTTTTATCAAAGGACTAAAAATTGCAGGACCTGAGTCCTTGACGCCACCTCTTATTGCAGTTAAGATCATCTTAAATAACAGGGTAAAGATAATCCCTGATAAGGTACCACCTATGGCTCCTGCTAGAAATCCTAGTAACCACCCAAGTGTCTTCTTCTTTTTGTCATTTCTATGCTTGCGAGGTGCTGTTGCTGCACCTGGAGCTTGAGCACTTGATGCTTTAGTTCCTGAGGGTGCTTTAACAGAGGTAGAATTCTCTGCAAAAATGTAACGTCTTGGGACGTCAGAATCAGAGTATTCCAACCTTTTCACAACAGGCACTGAACCTTGAAGGAACTGATTTCCTGAGTAGTTGAAGAATTTGAGATTGTGAAACGTGCGAATTGATGCTGGGATTTTCTCCGTGAATAGATTGTTTGCAATAGAAAGTTTTTCAAGGTTAGGAAAATATTTCAAGAACCTGAGGCTCCCTTTAAGCTTATTTGAAGAAATGTCAAGGACTCTGAGACGAATTAGATTGCTTAGCTTGGTTGGAACTTCCCCTGAAAACTGGTTATTTGAAAGGTTGAGAATTTCCAGTTTCCGGCAGTCAACTATTTGGATTGGTAGTGGTTCGACGAGGTTGTTGTCAGAAAGAGAGAGTTCTTTGAGCTCGGAAAGCCGTCCAATAGCAGGAGAGAGAAACCCTGTGAGTCTTTGGGAGTTAAATACAAGCCTAGTAATTCTTAGAACATAGGTGGTTTTGTCTGAAACTGAAAGCCTTCTCTCGCAGAATATACCTGGGATATTGCATGGGTTGGTGGAAAATTGGTGTTCAACTTTGATTCCCAAATTATTTTGAAAGATAGAGAGAGCTTTAAGATCTGAAGGGTCCAGATTAAGCTTTCCATGGATGATGAAGAGGATGGAGAGAAAAGTGAAGAGGGAGAGCTGAGCTTTGCCCAGGAAGAGTGCCATCACTGGCGATGCTGGATAGAAATTTGATTAGAATTGGGGAGGATTATTTGGGTGACATCGATTATATGAGCTGATAGCATTCTTATAGGAGAGGCTTTCTTGACTCAATTTACGTGGGTCTCATTGAATTTACTTTCTTTTTGTTTTATTTTATTTTCAATCATACACATAATATACACTCATTGATATTATAATCTACAAAAATAAAAATTCGAACCCGTATTCAAAATAATATAAGTACTACCTTTTCCATTATATTATTATTAAAGTGACGTGCTTATAGAAAATTGACTTGCTAAAAAGCAATTCTAGTTTTACGTGGCTTGTGGTGCCAATTTTTCTCGACTAAAATTGACTTGCTTTCGCTCAGCAAGATTCTAATATTTGTCTTGCAAAATTACATCCAAATTGGAACCACAAGCACAATTATCTAATCTTAATTCCCAACTCAGATCTGACACTTGGTTATTTATTAGGATCATTTTAATGAAAAAATAGCAAAATTAGCACCACTTAATTTTGTAATAATAAAATTAATATTTTTTGTATTCAAATTTATATTTTTACAATTAAAAAAAATAATTAATATATTATTTTTCTTTGAATACTCATTCAATTAGAATTGGACGACGATAATTTAGATCCGTTTAATATTTCACGTTCAAATTGAATGTTCAATATTATTAGGGTGCTAATTTTATTACTATAAGTTTTAGGGGTGTTATCTAATCTTAATTCTCAACTCAGATGTGGTTATTTATTAGGGTGAAGTGACACTTGTTTTAGCGTAAGTTATGGTTCGAGGGAAAATTCAGTTAATTAGTATTAACATAAGACAATTTATTTTATAAAAACATTAAGGTGGTGTTTGGTACACTGTAATAGAACATATAATGTAATTGATTCAGTACATTACATTGTTTGGTTTGTCTAAACACATATAATGTAATGTAATGTAATCAATTACATGTAGATAAAGAATAAGGATTACACATCCTAGCACATGTAATGGGGATTACATTACATGTTTTTGTTCCCGTTCCTGCACTGGCTTCGTTGTCGTCCAGCTGGCGGCGTCATCCATTCCGTTCGTCGTTGTCGTCTCGTCCAGCCAACCAACGTCTCGTCTAGCCATCGCGAACGCCGTTTAGCTTGCGTCCCGTCCATCGCGAACGCCGTCCAGCTTGCATCTCGTCCATCAAGAACGTTGTCTAGCTTGAGTCCTGTCCAGTTCGCGTCCAGTCTAGCCTCCGTTTAGCTATTGTGCGCCAGCCATCGGGAAGGCCGTCCAGCTCGCGTCCCTCCCTCGCGATTTTGGCTCTCGTCTCTTTTTTTTTTTAATTGTTTTTTTTTTGAAATTGTTTTTTTTTCTTTTGATATTGTATTTTTCATTAATTGTTGTTATAAAATTGTATTTTTTATTAATTATTGTTATAAAATTATAATTTTTTTTTTTCAGAATTGTATTTTTTATTAATTGTTATGAAATTATATTTTCTGAAATTGTATTTTTTTTTGCTGATATTGTTGTGATTAAATTTATGTGATTAATTAAAATTTATTAATTGAAATTATATATGTTAATTTTTTTGTTATAATTAATTTTTTTTGTTGAATTGTTGAATTTAAAATAATTATATAATTTTTTTTATTTCATTACATTACAATGGTCAAACTAAACATTGTAATATTGATTCTTTTTTTGATTATAGTGACTAAACTAAACACTGTAATAGTAATACTGATTCCTTTACATTACATTCCATTATGATTACGATTATATTTAACGAACCAAACGTGACCTAAAGGATAATTTAATCCTTATATTTTATACTAAGGTCATTTTAATTTCTTGGGTTTAAATTGTACCGTTTTAGTTTCATAATTTTTTTAATTCAAAAGTAACAATGAATTGGTAAAAAAAGATGAAAAGTATCATTATTGTCCCTCTCACACACAAAAAAGAAAAAAAAATCACTTGAGGTCATTAATTGGGCTCAATAACATAAATTTGGGTTTTTAGCCAACTCAATGTTACTTTTGACTTGAGCATCTTTGTATGCAAATTAATTAATAAAAGCTAAAAGTTTTCTTTTAATACTAAAAAATATTTACTTATTTATATTATAAAAAAAATAATATATATATATTTTAAAAGAATTAAAAATAAAATTTTATATTTAAAAAAAAAAGTTATGTTACATGATTAACGCTATACTATTTTGAAGATGCCTATTTTAATAAGCAGATGTTGCTATTTTTTCTAATGTTTTTATGTTTTGAAAAAATATATATTTGTTTTGTTTTCAACATGTTTGCTATATTAAAAGTATTTTTCCTTGTATAAATAGTAAAAAAAAAAAAAAGTGTATAATTTACTGAAAAATGGATAGCATGTAAGAGTCTGTAATTTATCTAGTAAAAAATCAACAGCTTTTATAAGAAAAACTTTTTTCTTCTCTATATCATCCCTTTCTCATCTTCTACCACTTATATTAGATTTATTTTAATCTTTGATTTTTTATATTATTACAATAATTAACTTTAAATTCAATTCTCGTTAGATCAGGGCTTTCAAACTAAAATATTAACTTTTAGTTTAGAATTTCAGGTTTAACAAGTAGTATCAGAGTTATGACTTAATTTTCATTGCATGAGTGCGCAAAAGATTGATCCAAAATTTGAAAATGGATTCGTGTAGGTGGTGCACGTGGCCAAGTCTGAACAAATGATTAACCCTTTGTTGGTACGCTATGAAAACTTTGCGATATTGTTCTAAATTCAATTGAACTCTCGAGGTTTGATTTGGTATGGGTTTTTTTTAGCTATTTCTTACCATCCGTTTGAACTTAATGGAGTATAGATGCTTGTTTGGAGAATGTAGCCAGTTGACTGGTCTTTGGTATTGTGGCATATTTAGAGTCTAAGGGGAGCTAAACACGTTTTCATTTGAGGAGAAATTGTTAGGTGTATGAACTAGTTTTATATTGAAAAAATATGAACATCAAATTGAGTATATAGTTGAAATGAGCTATTTCTTCTAATATATTAACCTTTTGGGTTTGAACCTCAAACCTAACAAGTAGTATCAAAGCTTGGGCCCAATTTGCATCGTGTGGGCACATACAAGATGGACCCCTAATTTGAAAATGGACTCGTGTAGACGTAGTATGTGATCCAAGTCTAAACAAATAGTGGAGATCCCTGTTGGATTACATTGAAAATTATGTGATATTGTTTCAGACTTATTTGGACTCTCGAGGTTTGACATATGATTTTTGGCTTTCTTATCACGCGTTTGAATTCGATAGAGTATGTATTCCTGTTTGGTGGATATTGGGGCATACTTTGAGTCTAAGGGTGGCAAACGTGTTCTCGTTTGAGCAGAGATTGTTAAGTATGCGAACAAATCAAATATTGAAAAGTATTAAATATGAGTAAAAAATTAAATATATAGTTAGAATTGATTACTCTCCTTAATAAGTTAATTTTTTAGGCTAAAATCTCAGGTCTAACAACTCTCTTTCACTTGGTTTGGTACCTTAAATGTCATTCTATTTAACAAAATGTATTCATATGTTTCCTTATTTTAAAAGCAATATTTTTTGTCCCTTATTTAATTAAAGATACCTAATTGATCTAATTTTAATAGTAAATATAATTTGACAAAGGTTGGTTTGTATTTTTAAGATCTTGTATCACATTTTCTATAGGTATTGTGTTTGGATAATAAAAAAATTTGATATATAAAAGTGTCAAAAAATACAAAAAAAAATTCAAAAAATATTAAATTTAAATAAAAATTTAACAAAAAAATATATTATATTGTTTAAATTTAATTTTATATTGTTAAAATAAAATAACAGTATATCAATTTTTTTATTTTTTATTTTGACAATTATTTTTGTATGTTTATATTTTATAAGAATTGTTTTCGACTCTTATGCAATACAGAATATCTAAAAAGATAAATTAATTTTTATTAAATTATATTTATTATTTAAAATTAGATAAATTAAATATTTTTAAATAAATAAAGAACTAAAAAAATATAACTTTAAAAATAAGGAAACAATTAAATATTATTTTCTTAAATAGGGACCAAATACCAAAACCGTCTTTCCACCTTTTATATTTTACTTCCTAATTACCCACTTAAACAAAAAGCTCTATTTTCACATGAATGTGAGATAAGATGAAGACTCATATTTGTTTTGACTTCTTAATATTTGTTAAATTAATTTTGCTAGAAATTTGTTTTATTATTTAAGTTTTTGAATGTTGTGTATAAATGTTCTCTATTATATTGAATTATATTAGTAAGTTTTTTGAACTTTTTTAAAGCATTTATTATTAGAAATTGTTTTCCTATAATTTTTAGTTGGTTGTGATAGTTATTAAAGATTGAGTTCCAACTCGTTTTTTATTTTTGTTTTACTTCTTATTATTTTTTCTTACATTTGGACAGTTTCAATATTTAGGATAGGGAGGACAATTTAATTTGACGGTTCGAATATTTGCGAGTATCCGATCCGTTCGGGTCAGTTCGGTTTGGAGTAAAATGGATTAGAGTATTATCCATTTGATTTAAAACAGTTCGGTTTAGGGCACCATTCGGGTACCCGTTTATTTAATAAAAATTTTAATTGCATAAAAATTTATAATATTTTTTTTTTCCAATTTTTTTTTTTTAAAAATGAGTCAACAGTTCAGTTTTTTGACCTGCGAATATTATCCGAACCGAACCGAATTCGTTTTTTTTTTAAACGGTTAAGTTCAATTTGAACCGCTGGTCAAAACAATTTGGGTATAATCTGACCCGAACCGACCCGTTGCCATATCTAATCTAGGACCATAACTAATCAGCCATGAAACGAAATCATTACTTCTTTATTTTTTGGTTTTTTTTTTAATGGGTGGGATTGGAAGTCATTTTATTTGTATGTTTTGGTTATTTTATTTTTATAAAAAATATTTAGATCATTTTTTTTGTAAAAATAAAATATTTTAGTTATTTTTTAAATAATAAAATATAATTTTATTAATAAAAAATTCTAAAATAATAATAAAAATAATTTATCGGAAACAAATTTATTATTTTATTTTAATAATTTAAAACTTAATTTAAATAATGCAATATTTTATTTTTTATTTTTTTGGGTTAATTTTGTTATAAATTTTATATTTTATGAAAAAAATTTGTAGTTTTTTAGCAATTTTTTGTATTGCATTTTTTTTTTTTGTATCTATCATTTTTAGATCAAAATTGTAGATTTTAGAGTATTAAAAATAGAAGTTATCCATATCAAAAAATTACAAGATTAGTGGCATTGGAACTACACAAATAAGTTCTCTCCATTTCACCATTGTCATGGACAACACAGATTATCACGCCCCAAATTTTGAGTATGTGAATTTTAAGAAAATAAATAAAATTTAAAAAAAATTATTAATGTTAAAGTCAATTGAAAAAAAAAACTTGAAAACAATTGATTCAAATATCATTAATTCGTGTACCCTTTGAAAAATTTAATATTTATTGAAACACAATAAAACTTTCAAAAATTTATAATCCAAATGATTGCAAATATTTGATTTTATAATAAATCAGATTGATCTTAATCTGTCTACTCAATATATAGAATAACTAATAAAAGAAATAAGGGTAAAGGGAAAATATTTTAATTGAACTCCTTAAAAGTACGTACCTCACGTTTAAGTCACAACAACTACGAATAATTAGTATCTAATTTGAGTCTTTTCAGCTGCTATATATTGTGTATTTATAGCATACAAACAAAAACTTAAAAGTAGAAAAGATCCTAGCCATTGATTTTTAATCTAATGGTCAAAGTTACAATATATTTAGTTGTTCTACGGCGGGTAAATTATTTATGCCATGGCAAGGAATGCTCGGATTATCATAAAAAGTAGGCAGGTTATGGCGGATGAAAAATTCCTGCCACAACAAAGAACCCAAACATTCAACCTTAGAGGCTTGTGCCGCGGCAATCCAAAATCATGCCGTAACGCGTACGTTTGGAAGTGTCATGCCGCAGAGCGTCTGGAATTGTCTCCATACCAAAACAGGGATGCTTATGCTGCGGTGCATATGCTTGTCAAAGACTCCTAGCCAAAACAGAGTGTTGCTCGTTGCGGCGGTTAAAAACTCATGCTGCGGAGCAGAGCTTCTTCTAAAAAATTTGCCTTTAATTCATTAATCGGCTTCCCCGTCACAATGCGATCATTTCTTGACTTTTCTTGATACTAAATCAACTCTTGAATGAACCCATTCAAAGTTTCCTTGAGTTGCTTCGTCTTGGATCGTGTAATCGATCCATTTAGTATTTGTAACGGTCCTTGATTCTAATCAGATACTAATACAACACTAGCAAAAGACATGCTCACAGAAGCAGTAAAAGATTAAGGACCATAACAAGATAGGACCACTGAAAAGAAACTTCCATTAATTCCTAATATAAGATAGATAGGAGAAATGCATTTTCATACAATAAAACCAATTCTTACTTTCGTAAAACCCTTGAAAAGAAAATGGACTAATAAAGTAAAAGAAGATAAATGAATCAAAACTTAAAGCTTAGACATATAAGGCACCAAACTATATATGATCAAATTTAATACATCACAATTCTAAGGTGCGTACAATTATTCTATAAATGATTTATGACATTACTTTCCTGTTAGGCATTGTAACTAAACTTTTAAATTCATCCCCAAACTATATTACTATAAAGAGCATATCTCAAAGAACAACTCAATAAATTTCATCTGCAAATGAACACAATAAATGCTTAACTCGTTAACCGACACAACATGTCACTATTGAACTAGATGCAATAGTTGTCATAAGACACAAATAATAACATTCATTATAGAACAATACACACAAAAACATAGCATCTATCACCGAATTGAACATGTAATTGAGATTGATCAGAGAAGAAATTTCCAAGTTTAGATATAAGATCGTAAGTCCCAATAAAAAAAATTCATAAGTTACCAAAGGTCAATCACTTATCATAAATCTTAAAGCTAAAAGGAAATCCAAATATTCAAAGCCTTTGGAGTTTACATTACATGTATATAACTTATTTATACATTAAATTATTGAGCAAACAAGCAACCTGGTAACTTAATTAATGATTCCCTAACTACTATTATCCTTTTATATTTTCTAAAAAATAAACTATCTATAGTGAATTATAGATTGATTTTATGTTTTGTTATGCATTTGTGAATAAAACATTGAGTAATAAGGTTATCAAAATATATGTGGCACACTTAACATGAGAGAGCTAAACGTACGAGAAGTAGAAAAGAAGCTAAGGAGATAGATTTATACAACAACATAAATAAAGTTATCAGCAACTATTTAAAAGTCCCTAATTATTTTTGAATCAAGAATTAAACTCAACCATGATAAAATCTAAAGGATAAATGTAAATGCAAAACAAGAACGAGCTATAACATCAACTAACAAGTTGTTCACCATAATAAAACCCTCATTCATAATATCATAATAATGAATGGTAGAAAAACTTGTAAGAGACATAAAATGCAGCAAACTGAACAAATCAACCAAAGAGAGAGAAAAACAGTAGTGAAGGTTGAGAAAGTAACAATGCATGTGTAATTCTAGAGAAAATAAAGAAATTTTCTAGTTTCTCCATCAAATTTTTAGTTACCCGAACAAAAGAAGAAACAAATTAAAGCCCATACAAGTTTATTGTGAACCAGTAGTACTTATAATGATGCAGATTGATAAGTGCTCGAAAAGCACTAACATTTCATGATTTATTGTGCTTAATTGTTTAAAAATAGATTTGTTATATCTTGTTTATTTGATTATTTTCATAAATCTATCAATTCAGAATTACGGGTATGTTTTAATGTATTTCAGGTTTTTTAGCATTAAATGAGTTGAATAATGCAAATACGCAAAATGGAGCACTTACGACGCTCGGATCACAATTTACGGGCAACACAAGTCAAATTATGTAAGTCGTAGATGACGAGTCAGCACATATGTAAGAGGTTATATGTAAAGAAACTGAAGACAATGCACGCCGTGGGGAGAAAAATGTATGCTGCGGCGTGCACCTCTAGGATTTTGACCATTAATTCCAAATTTGTGTTGTGCCACAGCAGAAAAAATATATGCCGCGACGTGTCTATTCCTGATACAATCAAGATTCTATGTAACCCTTACATGTATAAATAACCCTTTTCGAGTCCCTTTTTGACACAACTTTTATACACTTCAATTTTGCAAACCAACAAGAGATTCAATTAGGTTTTTAGGAGTTTTTTCACACTTAAAGAAGCAAGTGAATTAATTCTAAGGATCCAAGAGATCATTGAAAATCAACTATCAAGCTTTTGGAGAAGAACGTCATTCAATCCAATAGCGGTATTTAGATCTAAGGTTTCTTCTTGTTATAGAATTTACTTTTCTTCTTATTACTACTTTGAGTGTATATTCATATTATATTTGTCTATAAATTTTAATAAGAACATGAGTGGCTAATTTTATTATGGATGTTTAGTTTGTGTTGCCATGTTTGCTCAAATTGTTGTGGTGAATGTTTTTATTGTTTTGAGATAAATAAATTTATATTTTGATTAAGAGCATGTTTAGATATTTAATTGTGAATTTTTATGAGCCAATTTAAGATTCATATTTAGGTTAAAAAATTTGAGAATTTAGTTTTAGGAACGTCACCTTGACTATATTTTGAAAAATTTAATCAAAGCTTCAAATTAATGACCTAGTTATGACATTGGTTTGATTGATATATTTTTCTTGTGCATAATTTAGTTGCTAATTGATATATCCGATCGTAAGATATTGTTTAGTTAATCAACAAAGAAAATTATCCGATGGTAGAAATTTTCGTAATTAAAAGGAAAATCGGTAAAAATTGTTTATTAGAATGTTTATGTTAATTCACCATAACTTTTCGATACAAATATGGCCAACCAAACTAAATGTTTATACATCCTCCATTGATATTTAAAATCTTTTTGAGTTAATTCTGAATTTGCGTAATTATTTTCGTTAATTGTTCGACACCATTGATCTTGCTCACAATTCTACTTTGTTTATAGTTTTATTAGATTTAAGATTTTAGTTGTTTAGAGTTTTAGTGTTACTATAATTCTATTTAATTAGTATTTTAGTTGCTTTAGGATTCTAATTAGTTTAAGAAAAATGTTGTTTAAATTTATTGCAATTTCTTAAGAGACCGACCTCGAAAGTTTGCTTATCACTTTCTACGAGTGATTCGTACGCTTACGAGTACTATAATTTAAACATCACAGGTGTAAACTAATATTGATTTAAAGTTGACACTTATAAAGAATATGACCAATTATTACATACATGAAAACAACCAAACATATAATTAATAGACATCACAACTTTCAAGTACTTGCATGAAATAAAAGGGCTACGGTTATGCTCGATGGCTTGGTTGGATTAGTCGAACGGTAGCAAAGGAAATGGAGGTTGGCAGGTGAGTGTATAGAGAATGGTAACAGAATTGCTCCACGCTTGTCCCTTGAGTGGGCGATTTGCTCTTGCGTGGTGGGAAAAGGACGACGGCGAGGAGGATGGCGCTGGTGAGAATGAGGAGAACGGTGCTGGTAAGAATGACGTCGACTGGAGAGACAAACAGTGGTAGAAAAACTTCCACGCTGGGTTTTTTTTTTGGTAGGCTATCGAGCGGTGTTCTCTCCATGGTGAGGGAAGAATTGATCGGCGAGGATGTCGGTGATCGACGCACCCCACCCCCAACACCACCCTGCTCTCTCTCTCTTCTTCCCCCTTGGTTGCGAAGGCAGAAAAAATCACATTCCCTCACGCGAAGGAGATGGAGATTGGAGTAAATAAGGTTTGTGATAAAATGACCAAATTGCCCCTGCCTTTAAGTAGGAAAGATTTTTTATGAACTAGGGCATTTCGGTAATTTTCAGTCAATTTCTCAAAATTTCTTAAAATGTGTATAAAATTAAAGAAATTATTTTAAGTAATTGTAAAGTATTAAAAAATTAAATTTGAAATTACAAATATTTATTTTAGCTGTTTTAAAAAAAACACAATTATACACTTCAACTGTTTAAAATAAAACTAAATGGAATAAATAAATCTCAATTATTTTCTTAAAATATTAATTGAGATTGAGGTCTCACACAAATGAAAAACTTGCTGCCAACTCTTAAGCAACATAGTAAAGATGCACAATTCAATTTATAGTATTAGTCTCTAAAGATGATGGAAAGTAGAGAGCTCATCAGTGTGTAGCTCCTAATTTTTATACTGTAAAGTTTACAATTTTGATCCAAATACGATACATATAAAAAAATACAATACAAAAAATTAGGGGTGTCAATTCGTGCGAGCTGGGCTAGTTCGAGCTGACCCAAACTAGCCTAGCCCAAATTGGTTCAACCCTAGCTCAATTCAAATTTAATTCGAGCTGGCAAATGTGAACTCGAACCCAAACCAAACACAAATGAGCTAGCTCAATCTGGCTTAAACTAGCCCGAATTGTTAATTATATATATATTTTAGTTAATATGACTTTTTTTATTAAAAAAATATGTTTAATAATTAAATCTCAAAGAAAATTACATAAAACAATAAAATATATATATATAATAAAAAATTAATTATTAAAGCAAAAAGTCAATTACTAAATTAATTTGGCAATGAGTAAATGCATTAAACCATACTCATGTAAAAGTTAGAAGTCGTCATGCCCTCATAAAAACTCACATTTAAAATAAAGAGATATCAAATCCAAATAAAATTTATTCTAGTTATTAAACAAAATAAATAGAGATGAGTAGATTAAATGAATATACTTATTAAAAATTGAATAGTTAAAGTAAATTAAAATGTTACACGATAACATAACTTTTTTTATATACACAAGAACAAAATTTTGATTATTACATAATATCTAAGTCTTAAGACAAAGAACAAGTAGAAAAGAGAATAGCATAACACAAGTATCAATTTAAAAATAGAAACTTCATAATACTAATTTAAATTAAATATAAATATTATTTTTTTTTGTTTAAAGAGTTAGGTGGATTTAAATGCTAAATGCATTAACATAAAAAAATGTAGCATAATATTGTGACAAAATGAATAAATTATAACTATTTATTCATTATCAGCTTATTTTTTAAAAGAAAAGGGAAAAAAATAACTACTATATCATAAAAGAGAAGTACTAAAAGAAATGAAAGATTATTTTAATTTTAATGTAGTATTTTTTATTTTTTTATTTAAAATTTAATTTAATTTAATTTTAGTTCGGGCTAATGGGCTGGCCCTAGAGCCGGCAATTTTTGACACGATCCGCGAACTCGACACGACCCACCCACGAAATAGTCAGGTCCAGGTTGAGCTTATATGTGTTAGGTTGTAAACAGGTCAACCCGTTTAACCCATTTAAAAAAATCAAGGTTGAATGGGTTAATTGGGTAACCCATAACCCGCATAAATAATAAAAGTAAATAACTAAAATTATTAAGGTATGTACGTAATTTTTCTTATTTAATTATTTTGTGGGTTTATACTTTGAAATATTATTGAGATGATGTTTAAATTCATTTCATATTTTATTTTCTTATTTTTATCAATTTATAATAATATATTATTTAGTTTAATTTTGTATGTTTTTATTATTAATTATTTATTTTAGACTTAAAACAAGTTTTTATTTACAAAGAATTTATGATATATATTTTTGTTAGACTTTTTTGTTATTATTTAAGACTTTAAAATATTAGATTTGATGTATCACAATATTTATGATTATTGATATTATTTTTATTTTATATTAGTTAATATTTTTACATTTTTTGTTAAAATAATGCTTAAATTGATTTAATTTTTGGAGTCTAATTAGAATTTATAATGTTAATAGGTGAAATAAATATATGTTGATACTCGATATAATATCTCTGATTTTTTATATTATAAAATATAATATATATTATTTAATATATTTATACGGGTTAAATGGGTCAACTCAGGTTGGGTTAGGGTTGTACTTTCTGACCTATTTAATAAATGGGTTGGGTCAGGATCAATCTTACATGGGTCGGGTCGTAAACAGGTCAACCCGAACACGACACGATCCACCTGTTTGACCACTCTAGCTGGCCCTAACCCAGCCCAAATTTGTTCGTGTTATTCGAGTTGGGCCGAAACAAGTCCAAATTTAATTCAATTTGTGTTTTTCGATTCGAGTTCGATTCGGTCAATCGAAATATAGCACAAATTGTCACCCCTACAAAAAATACATAAAAATTTCATAAAATATAAAATTTACAACAAAATTGACCAAACAAATAAAAAATAAAATATTATACTATTCAAATTAAGTTTTAAATTACTAAAATAAAATAACAAAATTATCTCTATTAAATTATATTTATTGTTATTTTAATAAAATTATTAATAAAATAATATTTTATTATTTAAAAAATAATTAAAGTGTTTTATTTTTATTGAAAAAATAATAAAACAAAATTATTAAAATATTTTCTTAATATAATATAAGTATAGTAACTTTTAAAATATATATATATATATATTTTTTAATTATACTTTATTTTGTTATATTTGTTGTATTAAGTGAGAGTGCTCCGGATAATATCCCGATGACAAGTGACCTCTAAATAAAACAAATAAAAAAAAGGGAGTGCTAAATCTTCCAATTAACTTTTCAACACGCAATTGAATAATTCCAGAAAATTTGAAAATAAGGGGGTTCGGGCAACGTCTATAATGTTGCCTGGAAATTACTATATCTTTTGTCTTTCTTCAAGTCAAGTCAAGTCAAGTCAACTCGTAAATATTGGAAGTCTTTCTCGCAATTGTGTTCTGTTCATTGCGATAAAAATATTATTACACGTGTCAAGTTATTATATATCTTAAATAATATATTAAATAAAAAATTAAAAATATATGATAATAAAATAATTATACCATTATTTATTAATTAAAATTTAATATATAGATTAATATATACATTAAATTATGATAAAAATATTTCTCATACAATAAATACATTTATTCTTAGAATAAATATGCAAGATTCAAAGATAAATTAAGAAAATTATATAAAATAAGATATTTAAAATTTATAACAATAAAAATAATATTTTATTATAAATTAAAAAGATATGAATTATTATTAAAGAGTAATATTTTTGTTATAAATTTAAGAGAGTTAATTTTATAGTGTTTTTTTTTTTATAAAAAAATTATTCAATATTTTTGAAATATTGTTGGTGATATATTTTATACCAATAAAATATAAAATAAAAGAAAATATTTTCTTAAATTTTAATTTTTTTTAATTTATCAAATAATCTAGTCACCAAGACTATAATACCACCTCAACAAGCTCAGTATTTTGATTTATTTTTAGTCTCTTAAGAAAAAAAAAATTATTTAAAATGTAAAAAAAAAATATTTTAATATTATTGAAATAATATTAAGAGTTAAAATTAAAATTAATTAAATAAATATATCATTCAATCGTAACATTATTTTTCCATACGTTAGGCAACAGGATTAGGGGAGTGGAGTGATTCTAGGTGCGCAAATTATGAAGCACTTGATCCTCTTCTGTTAGTAGGAATTTTTTGTGATTTACAAGTTCTAATATTACTTAAGTGTGTATTTTTTTTTAATTAATAAAAAAAATAAAAAAGACTTTAAAATCTCTTTTAATTTTTTTTTTTTTTATTGTAAGACCAGAAGTGCTCATTGGCCTAATGATTTTTTTTCTCCCTCTCGAAATAGACACACACAAACTTTGAAGAGTGACAATCTTCTTTTGTTCTTTTTCTTATTCTTGCATATTAGACAACCGTTTAAATCTATGAGAACGAAAAACGTATTCTAAATTTCAAGAATAGTATTATTATGTATTAAAAAATGTGTCAATTATTTATCAAATATAAAATTAAAAAGGTAAAATTATGAAATAAATAAAAATTTAGAATAATTCACATTTGTCCTCACTAAAAAGTAATTTTATTTGTTTTAATAATTAAAATATGGATCCCGACGTGAAATTTCCAAGTTTATTATGAAGTATATAATTTTAAGAATGGATATAATTTTAATAGCATTATATAATTTTTTTTTTTTTAAGAAAATAAGGTGGTCAAAGTTTACCTTTAAGAAAATGGTCCCAAAATTTCTTTTTAAGAGTAATAAAAGTTTATTATTTTTATAAAATAAATTTTTGTAACTTTTTTCGTAAAGATAATGAACTTATACTACCTCTTAAATAAATACGAGTTAAAAATTTACTTTTATAAAAAGTAAGACTTCAGCATCCCTTCGTCCATTTTTTAATTTGAGAATTTGTGATGGCATTTACAAACAATAAACCAATTAAATTATATTATATGAATTAATGTGTATATAAATTTATGAAGAAAAAAATGTTTTTGAAATTTCAAACTAATAGGATTGTTGAGTATCGATCGAAATATCAAAATTTAAATTTTACAAAAAAAATTGAACATATTGTCTCATCGTTAACTATATATTTTTTAAGTTAAAGAAATTCTATTAAAATTATGGAATTTATTTGTAAAATTGTAAATATAAAAACAATTAATTACTTACATTTTTAAACTTATTTTTTATTTAATACATATATTTATATTGTTAAATGTGAATAATAATTTAGTTAATTAATCATAAAATAGCATAATAAACTAATTATTTAGAATGCAAATATAATATTATTATAAATAAATAAATCTTACCTATATATAATATAATTTAAACTATAAAAAATAAAAAGCATATGTAAAATATCAAATTAAATGTGATAACAAAGTGTTCCTAATGCATTGGTCCCGTTTGACGTTTCACTAGTTTACAACGTTTATTACAAGTAATATACTAGGAGTAGCAATTTGAAATTACATGAAAAGCGATACCAAATTCAACATGGACTTGGAATCGTATTAATTTTAGGTTAAAAATGGGTTAACTTAAAATGACACAAAAAAAAAAAGAGTTGGGTCCAAGTTGACCCGTTCAACCCATTCTAAAAAAATAATAATAATAATAACCATAGCTATCTATTAGACATTTACTCATAGAGCTGGCAATTTTTGACACGACCTGCAAACTCGACACGACCCACCCACGAAATAGTCAGGTCTGAGTTGAGCTTATATGTGTTGGGTTGTAAACAGGTCGACCCGTTTAACCCATTTAAAAAAATAGGGTTGAATGGGTTAATTGGGTAACCCGCATAAGTAATACAAGTAAATAACTAAAATTATTAAGGTATGTACGTAATTGTTTCTTATTTAATTATTTTGTAGGTTATACTTTAAAATATTATTGAGATGATGTTTAAATTCATTTCATATTTTATTTTCTTATTTTTATCAATTTATAATAATATATTATTTAGTTTAATTTTTTATGTTTTTATTATTAATTATTCATTTTAGACTTAAAACAAGTTTTTATTTACAAAGAATTTATGATATATATTTTTGTTAGACTTTTTTGTTATTATTTAAGACTTTAAAATATTAGATTTGATGTATCATAATATTTATGATTATTGATATTATTTTTATTTTATATTAGTTAATATTTTTATATTTTTTGTTAAAAAATAATGCTTAAATTGATTTAATTTTTGGAGTCTAATTAGAATTTATAATGTTAATAGGTGACATAAATATATGTTGATACTCGATATAATATTTCTGATTTTTTATATTATAAAATATAATATATATTATTTAATATATTTATACGGGTTAAATGGGTCAACCCAGGTTGGGTTAGGGTTGTACTTTCTGACCTATTTAATAAATGGGTTGGGTTAGGGTCAATCTTACATGGGTCAGGTCGTAAACAGGTCGACTCGAACACAACATGACCCACCCGTTTGACAGCTCTACTTACTCACAAGTCACAACTCACATAACTTCTGTAAACCTTAAATCTATAATGGTCTAACACAACGAAAGGCAAATTCACATCATTAGGGGTAGAAATTTTTGATGACACTAAAAAGCCGACTTGAACCCGGTTCGAATTAATTTTAGATCAAAATGGGTCAACCCAAAATGATCCGAAAAAAAAAGGTCGAATTCGAATTTGTCGTGTTAGAATCGAGTTAAAATTAGGTTAACTTGAACATGACTCGAACAAACCAAACTGCCACCCTTATAATATGCACATTATTTAACTTTTAAAGAATTATTAATCGTTCAGTTTTCAAATGCTAAAAATTAATCAAAATTGGACCAACCTATATGTATATTGCAGTAATTTCATTATATTTAATTTAGTTTCTCTCTTTAATTTTTTTTTCATTATTCATTCAAAAACTTAAGCCCTAATATATCATGTTACTCATTTCACACTCTAAGTTGCTTAAAAGTTTGAAAAAATAACAATTATGATATTAGATATATCACACAAATTATAGAATTTAAAGTTTGTAGAATTAAATATGTTTTAAAGGAACAAAAATTTATATAGCACAAGCTAAAAGAAATATTCAAAATCAATCCATCCAACCAAATTTTTTGAGATTAGTTTAAATAAGTTTTACAACTTTAATTAATTTGATTCTATTTTTATTTTTCAATAATCAATTAAATTTAATTAATTTGAATTTTAGTTCATAATCAAACTAAGCAACTTATCACACACTTATTTGTAGTTACCAACTTAATCAAATTTCATGTATCAATGGTTGTCATGAAGTATATATAATTATTTTTTAGAAGTAAACTCTATAAGTTTAAAAAAAAAATGCTTTTTAAAATAATAATAATAATAATAATAATAGGATCCACATATTTCGTTTATAACTTTGGATAAAATATTTTAAGATTTTGCCACATCACATAAATTATATTAGGGTTTTTAGTAATTACCGCTTCTTAGTACAGCACTTCATTTAAAATCGCTGTTTTTTAGTAGGGTATTCAAACACTATCTTAATTGTTGATATTAAAAAAGATTTTTTTTTTCTTTAATTAAAGCAATTAAGTCAAGATTATTCACCTAAAATAATATCTTAATTATCATTATTAGAATTTTTTTTGCGTTTAGTTTTAACTAAAATGTCTTATCAAAATTCATAAAATTAGCTAGTTTTTTTTTTTTTTTATCGAAAAAATTAGCTAGTTTTAAAACCTTTAAACTCAACAACTTTTTAATATACCTAGATTTTTAATGATTTTTATAAAATATTAATTAAATACACTTAATTTTTTATAAATTTATAAAAGCTACTATAAAATATTAATTGAATACTAGCAAATTTTTAGAGAATTTTTTAAAAAAATAATTTTTTTATCATTAAAAATTCTATTTAAATAAAACTAAAATTTAAAACTTCATAAAAATTATCAAAACTCTCAAATCAATACACACATGTAAGTAAAGTCTTCAATCAGTATATAAAAAAGAGTAAAGACTATAAAGTAACACCCATAATCAAATAAACCCGACAGAACTGTCTCAAATTTGTGGTTCAACCATATAAATTTAGCGTCGATTCATACTTGAATTTGATTAGGATTTGATAGATTTTTAAAGATTTAGAACTTTTAAGAACTTTTAGTACTAAAATTTACTATACTGCTATGAGTTTCAATGGATTTTATAACTTTTATGAATTTTTATTTATAGTAGTTGAACCAATAATAAAGAGATAAAAAAATGTTGAATAGAAAAGAGGAAAATAAAAATCGTTAGAAATCTTATGAATAATAAGTATAAATATTCTTACATATAGTCTTAACTAAAAAGTATACAAAGTCTTGTAAGTTTTAAAAATCTTTTAAAGTCAGTGATTTTTTAAGTACATATAGTTTTTTTTAAAGTCAGTGAATATAATCCATCTAAATTTTTAAATAATCTTTAAAAATTTTAATTAAATATTGTGAATTTTAAAACTTGGTAAAAATCATTAAAAATCTCAATTGACTATACCGAAGTTTATTAAAAGAAGGCCAAAAAATAAAATTAAAACAATACATTAGGGTTGGTTTTCGCGTCGGCCCTACCTAAATCCGACCTTGAAACCAACTCTAACTTGACTAAAAAAATAATTAAAACATTTAGGTAGGTTTTCATGTAAAATATGTGTTAAATCCCAGCCCATAATTAACCCTTTTTTTTTCTCCCCCATTTTTCTAAACGAGTCAAACCCTAACCCTAACATCTTCTAAGCCGCTGCAGAACCCCAACCCTTCCTGGACCTCCCCACACCTAGTCAGCATCTATCCGCCACCCTAGCCTTCAATTTGGCCCTTTGTCACATGATTTGAGTGTTTGGTTGAGTTCATATTTTCTTCTCATTTTCTCACATACCAAACAACCTTTAAACATCTCATCACTTTGGTTATGTAAGTAAGTGTTCCATTATTTGACATGGTTCCATTACCAAGTTTATTGCAAATTTTCATGTTTTTATTTAATGTTTAATATTCAACTTTTTATATCCAATTTATTTAAATGTATAACCGAAATTTTATTTAAATGTTAGATTTGTTAATAAATTAAATTTTTATTTGATTAGAAGATTTATTTTGGGTGTTAATTAGGTTGTGAAGTTTGACTAACCAAATTATTTGGATGGCTTTTGCTTAAAGAGTTCGAGGTAATTTTATAAACTTTTCATTGATAATATTTTATTTTTAAAAATTAATTGTATGATATTACTTATGTATTTATTTGTTATATTAATTGTTATATATATATATATATATATATATATTGTGTGTGTGTTTTTGTTTTTGTTTTTGGAATTAATTATATGTGTGCATATATATACTTTTATGAATATGTTTCTATCATATAAAAATAGACAAGTATTATATGTAAAAATGTAGAATTGATCATGAACTATATATATTTTTGGACTTTGTTCAATGGTGATATTGATATGATTTGATTTTCATGTGTTAGATGGTAAAAATAAGAATTTTAATTTTATGGAAGAGGTTAAGAATCACTTATTTGATAAGGCAATATTCTTAATTATTGGGGTCAAGTTTGACAAATAGCGAATGTTAAAGAAAATAAAATCGAAATATTGTTACCAAGTAAAAACTTGGTAAATATAAAATTGTAAATATGGAGATAGAAAATGTCTTTCATGCCACTATTTATCATATTTGGTATAAAGTTATTTATTAACAAATATTACATGATTAAGAATGATTTAAATACATCTAATGATTTTTTTTAATAGAAAAAAAGTCTAATGGTTCGAAAAAAAATATGTATTTAACTATGAATATACTGTAATATGATCATTTAGTAAAATGTGGCTAACTTGAAAAGCATCATCAAATATTCTAACTTGTGTCTTCTATATGTTTCATTCCTCCGCTATCCAAATATGTTGGGTAATTAAAGTAAATTTTTTTTATATAAATAAATTTAATAAAAAAATATTAACTCAATAAGTCTTAAAAGTGTATCATAATTAAGATATATATATTTTTTTCTTTTTCAAAATAACATTTACGTAACCATACACACATACAAAAACTTGGTTGGAATCCTAGAATTTTAATACCAACAATAAATATATAACAATATTCTATCAGGTAATTAGTAGGTAAGAGTGACCAAATAATCTGATCAATTCGATTAAATTAAAAAAATTTGATTCGATCCGTCGAATTTGGATCGGATTAGATTGATAGATTTTATAGTCGGATCAGATTCAGATTGTAAAGTATACAATTCTTTTGGATTGATAGATTTTATAATCCGCTGTAATCCGATCTGGACCGAATTACTTTTAAAATTATAAATATATGTATATTTTATTTTTAATATGGTATATTTAAATATTATACATATCACATTTATATTAAATTACTATTTTAGCTTAAAAATAAAAATAATGTTAAATTTTCTATAACAATTTAATAATATTCAAAAATATACTTTTTATTATTTTAATTATCTTATTTATAACTATAAATAAATAAATTGACTTAATGAAGTACCAATTTTGAATTTAAATGTTAATATATATTGTTTTATATATAACAATAATTTAAAAATAAGTTATAATCTCAATCTGACTTATACGATCCGAAAAATCTGATATGTTCAAATTTAGATTGGTTCAAATTGAGTATATCATCAAATTGGATTTAAATTGAATATCTTCAAATCTGTTTCGGATTAGATTGAATACAGATTGGTAAAAAACTGGCGGTTTTGATCCACTGCTCATCCTTATTAGTAGGTATGACGTTTAAATTCTCTTCGCAATATTTTAACTTAAAATAAGGATTTAAAACTCATATGCATTTTATCAAAATTAGCTTATATAATTGTTAATGAATAAAAAACTGTTAATTGTTAACTCAAAATTAGCTTCTATAATTGTTAATTGTTAACTCATATGCATTGTTAATTCAGATTGGAATAAATTTGGATTGGTAAAAAATTGGTGGTTTCAACTCCACTACTCATCCCTATTAGTAGGTATGACGTTTAATTTCTTTTCGCAATATTTTAACTTAAAATAGGGATTTAAAACTCATATGCATTTTATCAAAATTAGCTTCTATAATTGTTAATGAATAAAAAATAAATCTTTTATTATAAAATTAAATTATATATTTTAATACTAATTCTTATTATTTATATTACTTTATTAATTTTATGTATTATTATTATATATTAATCATTAATTTCATTATATCAACTATCAAGCTATGAAAGCCCAATAAAGACAGAGGCCCGACAATTAGTCGAGAATATTCGGCCCAACATTGAGTCGAGAATATTTGGTCCATATCCGTTAAAACCTCTACACGCCAAAGACAGACAATTTGACAAGCGTAAATGGCTAAATGCTTAACGTTGCCAAGAAAAGCAAATGGTAATTTTATTTTATTTTTTTATTAAGCCCAAAAAGCCAAAAGAGAATTTACTAGAGGAAAGAAGCAGATGAATCTAGTTAACTCAGCAACGATAACAACTACAACAAAGACATTAGCGTATGGTTGCCGCTATCGTGCGCACTCTCTGAAGCGTTTCTTAACCTTCACCACTCTCTTACTCCACCACTACCACCATCATCATATTCATCGTCGCTTTCGTAAGCGCTGCATTTTAGCTCGTCCTTCCACCACTCTCTCCCTCTTCTCTCAGTTCTCTAACCCTATTTTCGTCACGGGGAATTCTCCCTTCTTAACAATGGAGGTAAATTTTCTTTGCACTTTTTCCCCTTTATTACAACTTAGTTTGTTGCTGGACCAAACTAAGATTTTTTTTTTGCTAAATCAGATATAAGCTGTTAAATTATTATCAAATTTTATGTGCTTCTTATTAATGTACAATCTTTATATTCTATTCTGGTGTGTTATTATGTCGGTCTGGGCTTTCATAGAATCCAAACTATTTCTCAAGAATTGACTTTTTATTTGGAAATAAGTACTGTTTGGATACGCTACTATGGTACGAGGTTTCGTCAAGCTAGCAATCAGTAAAAGCTTGGTTCAATATTTGATCAACTACTTAGATATCTGATGTTTTGGTATTAGTTTTCATTGTGAATCAAGTTTTAAATTTTCGCTGTTTGTGCCTTCTTATTTTGATGATTAGAGTCTAACTGTTAGACTTAGCTGCTTGAGTTGAAACTTTTGTGTTTAATTTTGAAATTTTCTAGTTTATTTGAAACAAAGTTAAGAGTAAAGGATTGTTTGAATAACTGTTTTTTTACTATTTAACTTCATGGGTCTGAAGTGATCCCACAGTTGGTGTCCCACAAATTGAATTATATACTTTTGAGAAAGGTCGTTTCTGAACATATAGTCGTTTATTTGTCAATTGAGTTTAGGATGTATTATCATGTACAGATGTACTTATGTAAGAAATGTTACGTATATGGACCTTTTGATGCGTTCGTGTATTTTCAGGAATCTCTCTGTCGAGTAATATGTACAATATATTTTGTGTTGTTCATTATTGTCGGGGATAACTGTTCCCTCTTTAATGAAGCCGTGGAATTATATAAATGTCCAGTGGCTTTGCAAGGTCCAACACAACCCATCCTTGTATATAGTTTACAGGCTATGCAACTTGACGAACTTGACCTCAAGTTTCCATGCAGATTATTGCAATTTTAGTTGCATTTATTCACAACCATTCACTGGGGTATCAGGGTTTTTGTCATGGCGTATATGTTGTGATGTTTATCATTTGGTGGTTCTTATTCAATTAAACTTTTATTATTTCGATCATATTCTTTATTTTATTTATTTATTTATTTTTTCTTTCTTTCTGATGTCCTTTTTATAATGTTTATTTTGAAAAATCCTTTTTATTATTTTAGTCCAAGGAAATTGAATCTTTGACTCTATTTGATTTTTTAATTTTGTTGCAGCGATGGTTTTCTGGAACTAGCCTGAATAAGAACAAAGCATTGGTGGAGCATTTACAGCGCTATGGGGTGATAACCTCTAAAAGGGTAGCTGAAATAATGGACAACATTGACAGGGCTTTGTTCGTACCTGATGGAACCGAAGCTTATCTTGATAGCCCCCAACCTATAGGATTTAATGCTACTATTTCTGCTCCTCATATGCATGCAACATGCCTTCAACTATTGGAGGATAATTTGCAGCCCGGCATGCTTGCTTTAGATGTTGGGTCAGGTATGTCAGATGTCTTGTCTATTGCATGTCTATACCTTAAAATGTTAATGTCCTGTCACTTTGTCTTCATTATGTATGTGAGCATGCTGACATCTTCTGTTGAGAACAAGAAACAATACACGTAGTTAATGCTTTACTCTGGAATTATATCTGATTGTTGAAAAGAACAATCCATTTTGAAGTGATTTTTTGTGTTGGTTAATAGCAAGACTCTCTTCCCTTCAAATTCTGTTCTTATTATTGTGATTAGAATTTAATGTTTGATGTTAAATTATAGCATGTGATATATCATGATTAAATAGGATGATTAGTGTGATTACTGGTTTTGTTGCGTAATTTTGTATGAATAAAATGATCAGAGTTTTATTTGCTGATTACTTGAGTTGTATAACAAATCTGCAACGGGTTTCAGTTTCCACTTTCCACATGAAAATATACATCTCTTCTGTCAACAGTGCTTGCTTCTGCATCATTTTTTTGGTTAGTTATATTCTCCTTTTGATGATGTACAATGTGCAACGCCTGCAAACCATGGTCTTACATTAACGATATTTTCAGTTGAAGGACAGCAGAATGTAAGCCTTTGTCATTAGTTGATATGGTGCGCAGATATGGTGTTTTATGGCTTGATTGTAAAGCGTAGTTCTTAGTATTGGGTTCTCTTCTATTCAACTGCTTCCCGCATAAACATGTGACTCTAGACAGAATGGAAAAACACGCTGAAAGTCTTTACTAGGATCTCATAAAACCTGAAGCTCTGATCAAGGCTATGATTTGATGAATTTCTATTTATTTATCTATCCATCCTAATTTATAGAATAATTTAACATCTGGAGTAAAAGAATTATAAACAAGTGCCTTTGTGCACTCAAAAAGTCAATCCTTGTATTGTTACATGTTCAATTTTCTCAGCTATATGTTCCATTTTGTTACAGACAAACAACCGGCATTCTGAATTCCGCTTTAATCTGTTTATAGGTACGGGATACTTGACAGCATGTTTTGCAATGATGGTTGGACCACAAGGCCATGCAGTTGGTGTTGAACACATTCCTGAGCTGGTCTCCTTTTCCATCCAGAACATCCAAAAGAGTGCAGCAGCACCATATTTAAAAGATGGTTCTCTTTGTGTGCATGTTGGTGGTAAGTATTTTTCCAACGCCAAGATCGAACAATCTTTGTTGCTTTGCTTTAAATTAAAATTTGTTAAAGATTGTTGCATTATGATTGCTAATGAGTCACATTTCAATTATGTAAGAATATAATTTATATATTTTCAAGGTATATGAACTCATTCCCCTGCTTTTATTTCTTACTGATGTTCAGTTTTTGTATATTTCAGCTATAAAATTCATTGCGAGCCTTCCAAAAGGCATTTTGATGCAATTCCTTGTTCTTAGAGTTTGAAACTAGGTGTATCTTTTACACAACACTGCTCTGTTTTCCATGTATTGTCAACCATAAGTTCTAGAGAAAGTCTTTTTATAATAAGGATCTTAGATGGCATATACATGACCATGTGATATTTCCTATAGTTTTTTCCTTTCTTAATCTGGAATCTGATCTGTCGCAGATGGAAGGCAAGGTTGGCCTGAATTTGCGCCTTATGATGCTATTCATGTTGGGGCGGCTGCTTCTGAAATCCCGCAACCACTTATCGACCAGCTGAAGCCTGGAGGCAGAATGGTGATCCCAGTGGGTAACTTGTATCAGGATTTGCAAGTGGTGGACAAAAATTTGGATGGCTCCATCACTATCAGGACCGAAACCTCAGTCCGATATGTCCCTCTCACTAGTCGAGATGCTCAACTGCGAGGAAACTGAGGCTGGGAAGTTAGCCAAAGATCTATGATTTGTTATTGACGCTTTTATCGTTTTTTTTTTCCTGGTGTATTTCTTCTACTCTTGAGCAAATTGTTAGGTTTGCTACTTCTGTATATATAACTGTACTCTTTTATTCAAGTGCAATAATATAAATTCAGCGTCTGTCATTGTCTTTTTTTTCCTGTACGTGCATAGCTGCAGTAATTTTAAGGGTATGTTTGAAACCACTTTGAAAGTGAGTTTTAAATAAATCAAAGATCTTACCCAGGTTCATATTTGGCTTTACTTTTAAAACCCTAAAAATACATGTTTTTTACGTTATGAAAAAAACATTCTGCATGTAGAAAACGATTTTTTTTTTTTTTTTTTTTAAGTTAAAAAAAAAGGTGCTCCTAGTTAAAATGAAAGTTATGTTATATTATTTGTACTTTCAAGTACTTTTGAGAGTAGTACTCTGATTATAAAATAATTATTAAATTGTCACCAAAAAATCTGTAAACAATTTTTTTTAGCAAAAGTTCAAGACTAAACAAATATTTGTTATGAACGAGGCAAAGGACTAGCAATTTGCATGAAAATTCAAAAATTGCCCACAGTCGTTACAAATGATGCAGAAAAGACCAGAATTATCGTGTTCTCTTGATCGGGTGCTGGAACTGCCCTTGCTTTCCATCTAAGAAATTCTTGTTTGTCCATGAATTTAAGATCTTTTTAAATTATTATCAATGATACAAAAATTTCCGTACATATCAATAATGATATATCAAAAACACTGATATTTTAATCCTTGCTTGTATGCCAAATAGACGCTAGAAGTCTAATTCAAACAAGGATATTAAATATAACGGTTATGTTCCTCAAGAAAGGCATAAACCTGACCTATGAAGAAGAAAAACAAATCTAAAACCATTCTGTTTCAAACTTGGTTTGGCTCAGAAGGAGCTGCGTCTTGATCTTTCCTCGGCAACATTTACTCTGATTGCCCTACCACCCAGACTCTGCGGCATCAAAAGTATCTAATCAGATCACCATGGAGATATTCCAAAACAAACCCAAAGAAGTTTTAAAATCCTCAACAGTTCTAAAATAGACGGAAATATTTATATTACCTGTCCATCCAGAGCAGCAATGGCATCATTCATTTCAGCTTCACTGGACATTGTCACAAAACCAAAACCACGGGAACGACCAGTCTCTCTGTCAGAAACCACACGAGCCTGTAATACCTCACCATGTGTGCTAAAAAGCTGCTCCAAGCGAGCATTGTCAACATCCCATGGTAGATTACCAACATAGATTCTGGAAGCAGGTTCAAACACACGAGGAGGACGTTCTTGGCGTGTTCCTCTGGCAGACGCTTTGTTCACAGTCAATAGCCTTCCATCTAATTCCTAATCATTAGGTTTAAGCGAAAAGAAAAATTAAGAAACAGCACAATGATTAAAAATTAGTAATCCAAATGTTATGTTTTTGTTGCATAGCAACTGCAAAGAGCATGTGTTAAACTCTCCATGCCTCATGATATACAAACTCTTTAGAATTTTCCACTGACATGATTGAGAAGTGTAGAAAACTATTATAGAATAAATGTTTAACATTTATGTAGTCATTTGTTAGAATTAGTTTGACCTATCCAATAGTGCAATGGACAACTTTCTTTTGACTTTCCAACTCATTCTCAGCTTTTGAAATAAGTTACTCTACTACAGCTACTATGCTATCTTTGTCTAAGAGACTGAAACACTTCCACCCAAGTAATTGAAATCTAATGGCTTATTCATCATGGAGTTGGTACTTCTGAGTTCTGATCCTTAAGGTTATCACTAGGGGAACCCCAAATAATCTACAATTCAGCTCACAAGTATTGGTACCTTATGCTCAATCTAAAACAAGCACTAAGTTCAAGTACTACCCTTTATGCATTCATTTCACTAATAAAGGTGTTAATAAAGTTCGACAGAATCTTGCAACATAGCATGAATATAAGTGTGATTACTTAGACACTCAAATTTGGTATAAATTTACAGAGAATTTAGAAAAAGGGGCGTGTCCAACATCCGAATATGTATCAAAAATTTTAAGACTCTCAATATCCTAAAAGAGACATGTAATATAGGTTTTTATGTGGAATAGACACCGGGAGTTCATTGTTTTCAAACACCAATTATTCTTTCACAAATTTCATTGTTAAGAACCTAATAATTTCCAACACCCCAAAAAAATACAAATGTAATATCAATCTATTTAGATTAATGAAGAACCTCAAGGGCTTGAGCATACTAGTTTTGACATTCTGTACATGCATTAGGATCATCTACTTCATCTGAGGTATCCTAGACACCTCACTCATATGTTTTCAAGGCTTTCCATCTGAAAGAGTCATATTTATCTTTGAGTAATATTTGATACTAAGAACTTCTCGTACATTCAGACAAACAAAGCATTTACATAACTAATTGCATAAAAGAAAGAACACTTAGAAGTAAGTTGGAACTCACAAAACCATTAAACATCTCCACAGCTTCATCAGCATCTTCAAGACTACTCATCGTCACAAAGCCAAAACCACGACTCTGATCAGTCTCCCTATTGTATATAACCTACAGCCAACACAATCAAATTAACCAAAAACAAAAACTCAACCTTATGTCAAAACATAATGAATTCCTAAAACCACTGAACCCAAAAAGGCAAAATTCAAGCATTAAACGCAATCAAATTCACCTCAGCAATCTCCACTATTCCAGCCTTCTCAAAAGTCATAGCCAATTTATGACTATCAACATCATAAGGCAAATTGCCAACAAAAATTTTGGCTTCCTCTGGTGGCTCTGCATAACCCTTTTCCTCTTCTCCATCTCCTTCCACAAAAACCCCATCTTCACCACTTTCACTAGCCTCGGTTGCCGGATGCTCACCCTCAGCTTCCCAATCTGGACTACGAGCTTCAGTATCATTGAGACCTTTATTTTCCCAAATGGGTTCGTTTTGTTCTTGCTCAAAGGTAAATGTGCTGCCTTCTTCTTGTTGAGCCCAGTCTGATGTCTGGGCTACAGAGGAAACTATGGAAGACCATTTATTTCTCTTCTTAAGGGAAAGAGGTAGCGAAAATTGTGAAGAGTGAACGCATGAGAGATGGAATTTCATGGGTTTGGTTGGGACTACGAGAAAAGGGATGATATTTTTCGAAGTTAAGATGGATGGAAATAAAATAATAGATGACTCTTCCATTGATAAGGTCTTGAAGAGAGGTGTAGTTGCAGAAGCCATTTGTTCTGCAGACTGAGAATAACGAGAGTGAAGATTTGAGGATAAGGGAGTTGGGAAGAAGGAAGATGCCGGGACGGGGTTTATAATAAGGAAATGGTTATCGAGAATCAAAAGTACCTAGAGTTAGGAATTACAATGTCATGGGCTATTAGTTCAATTAAGAAGATGGGCTTTAAAATCCATTTGTCTTCAGATCAGCCCATCTATTTATACAAATGCATGGAACAAAGTTTTTTCTTTGATCAATTCTACTAACATCCCACGTGAAATTTCAAGAACATATCTTTGGATATTTTTTTCTTTTTTAATTTTATCCTTGATGATATAAAATTTTATTTTTTTATCCAAATATTTTGTTTTAAATATTTTTGAGTCAAAATTTATAATTTTTGAAAGTAAGTTTTACCAAAAATTTAGTAATTTTTTTTTTCATATTCTGAAATATTTATTCCTTTTCGTATTTTTAAAGAATTTCTTTTAATTTTTTTTTAAGATAATGTTCATAAAGACTTTAAATTCTTCTATAAAATTTTCTTTTGTTTTTGTATATTTTAAATGTTTTAATTTTTCTTTTAAGATTTCTATTTGTTCTTGTGATAAAATTATATTGTTTATTTTTATTTCTATACATGCTAAAAACATTTTTGTAAAATCTTTCTTAAGTTTTTGTTTTTTTTTTTGTTTTTAGTATTTCAGATTATATTAATTAATTCATTTAGATTACAAATTTGTACTTGTGTAAGCATTTCTTATTACTTATAGTGTAATCATATTAATTCTTTATTCTAATTGTAAAGTACTTTGTAAATTATTAATTGTGTTATTTCCTTAGGTAATCCTTTGTTTATTTCTTTAATCTATAATATTAATTCTATTGTTTCTTTTTTATAATATTTTAAATAATTCATTTTTCTGTTTGAATTTGGTTGATTATATCTTATTTTAAAAATTATGTTTAAAGTTTTATTTTTAAGTTTTTTTTTTTTATTTTTTTTTTTTATGTTTATGGCTCCGATACCAATTTTTAAAGCTGAATTTTTATAATTTTGAATTTTAAGTTTCAATTAGCTTATCTTCTAATTTGTTCCTTAAATAAACAAAATTCAAAAATTAGGTTATCAAATTTTTCTTTATTTACTTGTACAAATTTCTGTGTAAAATAGTTTTTTAATATTTTTCCTACATAATGGTTTATTAAGAATAATATACTGGAAATATAATCTGTATAATAGTCTAAAAGGGTGTCAAATTTTTTAAAATTTTCTAAACATGTTTCATAATCTTCATTATCAAAATATTCTTCTAATAATTTAATATATTTTCTTTCAAAATATTCTATATTAATCATAGTTTTTTCTGTTGAGTTTCAGATTTATATTCTTTAATTTCTTGGTCTATCCAACGACTTAATTCTAGAATTTTTTTATTTTCTTCTATGTCCATTTTTACTAGTTCAAGACTTACTTCAAGATTTAAATGTTCTTTGTCTTGTCCTTTTATTAAATTATTTCTTTTTTCTTGTTTAGTAAAATAATCAATTAATTTTTGTAAATTTTTTATTACTTTAGATCTTTCTGTACTTTTTTCAAAGTTATCTTTTATAGATGTTTTATAACAGATAAGAGATTATTTACGATAAATTGCATTTTTTAGATTTTCTTGGTTTTCAAAATATTTTTTACTTTTATTTCTATAAAGTTTTGTTTCAAGTTTCCTTTTCATGCTATTATGTTTATCATCCCTTTATTATGATCTCATGCGGTATGAATAAGATTTTAATAATATTAATAAAGTTTCAAAATATACTAGCCTCTATTTGCAAACTAGCATGTTTCTGAATATGGGTCCACCGCATTCTTCTACTTCCTAGCTATCTCCTTCTTGTTCTAAAGAGCTAAACCTCATCTGACCCTGCTGATCTAATGAGATCCGTACTTAACTTACTAAGTAAGAGTGATAGGTTGGATTAAAATGGACTTTTATTCATTAAACAGAAAGTTTATACAAACTAGAGAACTAGTAACCTTGAAAGGGTTATTAGTTCTTACTTATTACAAGATATATAGCTTAAACTTGAAAATAAAAAAGTGGATAGATGTTAGGTTTTCGTAGTGAGTCCCTTAGATGCAGAAAATTCCCTTTTATAGACATAATGGTTCTTTATTTACAATGGTGAGATTGTTCTATTCCTAATTTTCCTATTTGGCATTAAACGCCTACATTATTGGCACTCTTGGTGCCAACTGTTGGAGTGGTCCTACATGGTTTGCTCTGACGACATAAAACTGTTTGATGAGTTTGATTCCATGCAAGCTTCCTTATCTCTGATGCAGTAGATGTATTTGTGGTCCTCTGATTGCTATTTTGAATAATAGCAAAATACCTTTTTGGTTTTCTCACCTACTTCAATCTCATTATAGTTGAAGCTTGTTTCATAGGAAATTACTTTTTTATTGTCTTCCTAAGTGATAACTATATTATTTTGGAAAATAATAATAGTTTTACTTGTACTATAATTAATCTTAATTTCTGAAGAGTTATTAACTCTTTTTATTTCATGAAAAATTTGACTTAACATATGTTCTCTTTTAATACATAATTCCTTAGAAGTAAATTTCTTTTCTGGTAAAGATTTTGGACGAGTAACTTCTCTTTTATTGTTAGCTATGCCAAGTTTAATAAAATGATAAGAACTTACAGGTGTTTCTTGGTTCCAATCCATTAATGAACTGAAACATCTTAAATAAATAGGCCTATCTGTAGCTCTGATTTTTTTTTTTTTAAATTTCTGATAGATTTCTTGAAGTTTTCAGGAAAATATATTAATTCTTTTAATTCATTTCCTGGATATATATTTTCTATTAATCCAGCATGAAATGCCTTATAGACAAATACTGGATCAACTCCTACTAAGATATTGAATTTGTTACCTGATGAAAAATCTTTTTCTGAGGTATAAAATTTCATGTCATCAAGATGTTTCTCAGTAGTTTTTCTTGCTAGATTATATAGGCTTAACCATTGTTGTTTTGTTAAATTCCTAGATCTTTCTCTTTCTTCTTCAGAAGAATTATTTGTTGTTTCTCTAAAAATTACTGGTCTTTAGATTTTTTCAAGGTTTCTTAATCTATTGGTTCCTATTGCAGGTTGTTGTACTATCTGAGAATAATTTTTTGTTATTTCTGTTGGTGTTAATAGCTTAGGAATTTTATAGTTATTGTAACTTTCTTCTGCTTTTATTCTATTTGTAAAGGATATATTGATGATTCCACTAAGCTCCATTATTACTTTGCTTGCTCCAATTAGTGTATATTCTTGGTTTAGTTCATTATATACTACATAACCTTTTTTAAATCTTCCTTTTTAGCTTCATCTGCCCAATTGATTTTTCCTTTTTTTTTCTCCTCTAAGTTCTTACTAGGTTCTGGGTTGTTACTGCCAGTTTCTTCAATTTCTGTTTTTGAAATTTTTATTCCTTTCTATTTAATTTCTGTTGAAGTTTCAACTTCTTTTCCTATAGAACTTTCTTTAAGTCATTCTGGGTTAACCATAATAAGCCTGTTTTTTAAAGATTTTTTAAGTTGTAATACCTTTAGTTGTTTTCTGAGAGATTTGATTTCTGTTTCATGAATCAAGATTTCCTATTCTTTGATCTGAATTTCTATTTCAATGGGATCCATTCCTGTCATAAAAAACGTAGTTAGAGGTGTACTAATTCTTTAATTAAAGCATCTACTAAACTATTTTTCTTTCCTAGTAAATGTTCTACATTAAATTTGTAATAGTTAAACCATTGTTGTCATCTAATAAGTCTTCCTTGTTTATAATCACCTACAATATTAGTTCTTAAAAAATGTCCAAAATTTTTATTGTCAGTTGTAACAATGAATTTTGAACTTATAACATATATTGCAAATTTCTTTATAGATTTTTTAACAGTTAAATATTCTTTTTCATTATTATGATAATTATTCAATTCAGGGCATTGGAAAGATTCTGAAGTAAATCTGCAAAGATATTCATCTTTGTCATCAACTTTTACTTTTAATACTGCTCTCCAATATTCATGTGAAACATTTATTTATATTATCATTTTATATCTAGTCCTGGATGATATAAAGTTAGTAAATCTTTTACTTGTGCTTTTATTTTATCCATATATTTAGTGTCATGATCAGTCCATTACCAGACATAGTCTTTTTTAAGTTTTGTCTGTAATAGTTTTCTCATTTCTACTAATTTCTTTATATATGGTTCTGCATATGTTAAACATCCTAAAAATCTTTGTAATTGATTTTTATCTTTGATTATACTAGGAAAATTTTGTATGTTATTCAAAATATGAGATTGTAGATGATGTTTTCTATCTTCTATTTCTAATCCTAAATATTTTATTTTTTGTTGAGCAATAACTGCTTTCTTTTTTAATAATATTATTCCTAATTTTTTACATTCTTGTAGAACGTTAATAGTATCTAAATAATATTTTGATAATTTATTGCTAAATATTAAAATATCATCAATATAAACGCAACAAAAATTGTGATATTTTTTGAAAATATTATCCATATATTTTTAAAAAATACATGGTGCTTGCTTAATTCTAAATGGAACAACTGTCCATTGGAATTGTCCTTGAGGGCAGCTAAATGCTGTTAATTTTTGTGATTCATTATCAAGTCTTATTTGCCAAAATTCATTTTTGCAATCAAAACTTGAAAAATATTTTTTTTCCTTTAATAAGTGATAATAATTCTTCTTTCTTTGAAATAAAATAATCATCATCAATAGTTTCTTTATTTAAAGCTTTAAAATTTATTATCATTCTCTTTTTTCCTCTTCTTTTCTCAGCTTCTTTTTCTACTAAGAATGCTGGACTAGAATGTGGTGAATTACTGAAAATAATTACTTTTAATTCCAAAAGTTCTTGAATTTATTTTTCAAATTCTTTTCGATCTTCTGAGATGTAAATCATTGGTTTTACTCTTATAACTTTTAAAGGGTCTTTTAATTCTATTTTTGCTATTTCATTAGATCTATTGATATTTGGATCTAAAAGATTTTCTGAGCATACTATCTTTAATAATCTTCTATTTCTGTTAAAGTTTTATCCTCTTGCATTTTTAAAAATGGGTTTTGGTCAACCTTTATGTCTAAAGAAATATTTTCTAAATATGATTTTTGTTTTTCTATATACTCACAACACTTTCTCTTTTTATGTTGTGACATAAAAGTTAGTGATGAAACAGTTAATATTTTCATGATTTTTGATACATAAATCGTCTCTCCATCTAGGATTGTCAAGCTTATTTTATCTAAGTACTAGGTAAATGGTTAATATAAGTTTAAAAAGTTATTTTCTAATAAGGTATTAACTCAAGTTTCTTGTTGATAAATTGTAGATATATGAAATATTTCTCCTCCTATTGATACATCTGTATCTTTTAGTACTTTATTTAGATTGATTGTAGAATTATTTGCAATTCTTACTACTAATTATTTTAGTGATTGTTTCCAAAGTTCTTCTAGGAATATATATTTACTGGCTACACACATATTTATACCTGTGTCAATATATGCGTGTAAATGATAATTTTTATATCCTTCAAACTTTTAATCCTATATTTATATATGTACTATTTGGATTTATTATGCTTAATATTTCATTAATTATTCAAAATCAGAACCAAATGTTTCTGAATTTGTTATTTCCTCTTCAGTTTCTTCTAATAAAGAAATACTACACATATCATCTATATCAGATTCTTCTATTGGTTCTAGTTCTATTTTAAAAGCTTCTTCTAAAATTTTTGCTTTATGGGAAAAACTCCTTTTAAATTTTTTTTTATGTTGGAGTCTAATAGGACATTCATTTACATAATGTCCTTCATTACATATCCAACATTTACATTTTCTTTTTCCTGATGAAAAATAATTTTTCTTTTCAGGTGTATTATATCCTTTTCTTCTAAAATATCTCTTTTTATAAGGTTCCATATTATACATTTTTCTATATTATACCTTTTTCTATACTTTTGGAAATTTTGTATTCTAAATTTATATCTTTTGAATTTCTAAATTTCTTATGCTTCTTATATTTATTATAAAGTCTTATATTACAACCATATTTTTATGGTATTTTAAAATCTCTTGAATCACAACAAATTCTATCATTTTCTTTTATTTGTTTGAATTCTTTTCTTTCTCAACATTTTATTATTATCCAACTCTTACGACTTCTTATTCTTCCTCTTAAAGTGTCAGGTATAGTTTGTCTATTCCTTTATTCCATCCTTCTGTCATAGTTTTTTGTAATGTTCCAGGTAATTTTTGAAAAAATATTTCTTTATAAATTTTTTGCATAGAAGGTGTTAATTTATGATAATATATTTCATATTCATATATAAAAGAATCTATGTAATACATATCACATATTTTCATATTTGTTAAGTGCCATTTGGCTTCAATTATTTCATTTTCACTAGATTCTTTAATATTTTTTTCTTTATCTTCTCCAATACATTCTTTATATATTTCATTTACTACAGTATCTAAGTAATCTCTTCCTGTTGTTGAATTTCCTTCCATTTTTAAATGTGTTGTTCAGTTAAATTTGAAAACTAATTTTTTACATTTTCTGTCATTTTATGAGCTACTAAAACTTCACAAACTGAAGGGTTTGTATTTGAAGTCGTAGAAGTTTGTATAATTACACTCATTCGATTAGTCCATTCGTCCAAGGCTTTTTTCCTATCTCTTATGCAATCTAGGTCTAGAATATTAGTTTTATAATTTTTGTGGTCTAAATTCTGGTGGAATAGTTCCTCTAGTCACCCAATATAATCATTCTTCTATTTTAGGTGGTTGTCTTCTTTTATGTATTGGTTCAGTTTCTTCTGATCTTTATCTATATCTATCTTCCCTATATGAGTCAGAAGTTTCTCCTCTTTCTAAAATTGATCTTTTTGGGTTTGTTCTTGGTACTAACACAGGTTTTATATGAATTCTTTGGGTTATATTTTCTTGTTCAGATTCTCTTTCGCTTATTACTGTCATATTATATTCTTCTTTATTTGTGCAAAATTTTTCTTCATATATTTTTCTAATTCTTCATTTGTTAGGGTTAACAAACTAATTAATTTTTCTATATCTTTATTCTCAGGATTCCTGAATTATTCTTCTAAATTTTTTCTATATTCTATTAAATTCATTAAATTGTTATTATTTCTTTAAATGTTTTATCTTTTCTTTTATCATTCTTGGATATTAATGCATCAGATCTCCTAGGAGGTTCTTCTTTTAATCCTCTTAATGGATCAAATCTTAATCCATTTCCTCTTTGTATGTTGCTAACATCCCTTTTTAATTCTATAATTTCTTTATATATATCTAACTGTAATCCTTTTAATTCTTGTATATTTTCATCTGTAGTGTCTATTTTTTCTGCTATAAGAATTAAAACTTTCATTATAGATATTTAGTTTTTACATACACTTGTTAATCTACTATTTTCTTCTAATTGTATTTCTAATAGTTTGTCTTTTACCATAATTATTTCATTGTGTAGACTAGTTCTTTTACTTCTTCAATTTTCTCTTTTAATTCTTCTATTTCTCTATTTCTTTTACTAACTTCTGCCTGAGTATCTATAAATCTTATTCTTTGTATATTATCTTTTTTTCATGGTATCAAAGGTTTTTCTTTAATGTCTAGATTCCATTCATTAGGTATTTCATATTCTGATAATATTTCTAGTTTCTTTATTACTTGTCTTATTTCTTTGAAAATTTTATCTATTTTTAGAAATTTATTTTGTCAATATATTGAACTATTGTGACTGTTTGTTAATGAATATCCTACTAGGTAATGGATTGAAAATATGTAGTTTTCATCTTTCATTAGATATTCTTGTTCAAAGTCATAAGCTAAGCTTAATACTTGGTTTAGATTTTTATCATGGATATTGACAGAAAATTTAGGATATACTGTAAATTTTAATTTTTGATATCCTAAATTTTCATTAATCATTCATAACAGATCATCTTTTCTATTTGTTATTCTGTTATCTAATAATGCTAACTTAATTAGTGTATCTATTCTTTCTCTAAAGTGTGCTTTTATCAAAATTTGTATTCCTCCTAAGTGGATATATCTAATTTTTCCTCTATCTTTTTTGGGAATGTTTGATAAATTTTTCACAATAGTTTCTTTATTAATTAGTAGTATATTAAACATTCCTTTTGCATATGCTATAGTAACATTCATTTTTTTATTACTAATGTCATAATATATTATATCTTTTCTTGAAAATAATTTTTTTATTTTAGAATGATTATTCCCTAAATCCATCTTTTTCTTTAAGATTTAGTTTTGATTTTTAAATTTCTTCAAATTTCTTTTTACTGAATGTCATTTCTTGTGAAAAATATCCAAAAATGTCTTGTTTTTCTACATCCATTATTTCTTGATTTTCTATTATTTCTGACATTTTTAAGTTATGTATGTTTTTATATTGTTTGTAAGCTTTTACAGATTTTTTATTACTTTTGTAAGGTGTCACAAATTTTTCTATTTTGTAAGATATTACAGGTTTTCATTGTGTAAGGGTTACATAAATTTAGGGGTATGAATTTAGTGATAGGTGGTGAATATTAATAGTAGTGCTCTTTCTCTTTTTCATTAGGGTAAACCTTTCGGTTGGATATAATACATAAATGATATCATAATTATACTAAAAATATAATGAAAAATTATTTAAAATAATACCCTTAAAATTTATAATAATAAAATTAGCACTTCAATAATATTGAACGTTCAACATTGAATAAGTCTAAATTGCCATAATTTAATTTAAACGACGTTTAATTGAATGGACGTTCAAAAAAATAATGTAAAAATCTTTTTTTTATTATGAAAATATATGATTTGAATATAGGGGTGTTATTTTTGTTATTATAAATTTTAAAGAATATTATTTTTATTGTTTTTTTTTAAATATAATTTATTTATTTTGATAGCCTAACTAATACCATAATTGAAACAACATATAAGAGATTTAGGATTTGAAACTGAATACTATCCCTCGTCGTCTGAAGGAGCTCGAACAACCTTCTTGCTAGTTCAAAGGAAAAAAAAAAAAGTACAATTTAGTTATTTACTTTTCAAGTGTAAAATTTTAGCATCCATTTCAAACTGTTTTTCTCTTTTAGTTAAAATAATTTTAAGTAGTCTTAAGAAGCACTTTTAAATACGTTTTACAATTTCTAACCAAAATGAGAAGTGTTGTCTGTGCATTCAAGATAAATAAGTTATACTTTTCTTCCTAAATAGTTATGATTTTTTTTTTTTCCTCTTTTTAAAATAATTACTAAAGAGCCAACTAAAATCTTTTTTATAAATTTTATATCAAACACCTAAAGCTACTTTTTAAGTCAATTTTAACCAAAGTATTTTATTTTAAACCACTTTTAAGCGCATCAAAACGTGCCAAACATACCCTTAATACTTTTTTCAAGGTGAACTACATAACTTATATATCCATTGAAAAGAAAAGTCACATGACTAGCAGAATGTCATTAATATTAAATCAACGGAAACAAGTAATTAACTAAACGAATGCCTAATTAACCCTAATCCATTTAACAACTAACATCTGGTTAAAAAAGCAAATAAGAAATGAAACTAACACCTAGATTTCTGGGATTAGATTCATTCTTCCACCATTTCAAATAACCAATTTGAACTATGCCAAGTGTCATTATAAAAAAATAAAATAAAAAATCTAACGTTGATTTGAGTTGAATTTGGAGATTTGGGTTCGTGGTTTAGCTGATTCAGAGATTTGGGTGCTTGGTTTTAGGCTTCAAACTGAGTTAGCTCGCTAAAGAAGATGGGGAGTGGGTAAGACATTAGACTTAATCTCTTATGTCACTTTGAGTAATGCTAGGAGTACGCATTTTTTCTTGAATTTAACCGTACGCAATGTCATATACTAATAGTTAATTCGAACAAATGATCATAAGGATAGGATAATTTATACACGTTCCACTGTTATCTGTTCCTCACACCTATGCAGTTCACAATCACCAGTACAGAAGCAAATTATTTTTCAATGAAATTGATGAGATTGTATAAAACACTCCTAGTCTACCACGTTCCTCAAAAGATTTCAATAACTGGTATAAAAAGTGGCAAATTAGTACACAAATTCAACATCTCTAGGATTGCATTCACCTTGAAGCTTTACTGTCAATAATTTATCTTCGGAATTGTAGGTGAACTCCTCTTCTTTCATGCCTATCATGCAATACCTCGGTTTCGAGCTTGAATAGGCTCCAAGTTTTCCAACGCCACGCACTCCAATTTTTATTCTGCAACCTGACTCTTCTTCTTTGCATCTCAGTGATTCTAATGCTCCTCCTGAGTTGTACATGTTAAGCAATCCAATTGGAGCAAAATGCACCCCATGACCAAAACCCTGCTCCATAAAATAGCATTGACAGATTTCATATCATTAGCACTATTGCGACGGTAGAAGAAACACGAGAAGCTTTCAAATTACTTACCCATATAGGAGAGACCGTATATATTTTGCATTTGAGTGTGGCCAATGTAACTTTTAGCTTCCCATTACTTGGCAATATAGAAAGAGACCCTGCATTAGTGCCGTTTAAGCATTTTAGGCTTTTTAAATTAGAAATTTCAATGCCAATTCCAATAAAGTTGGTTTCAGAAGTAAACAAAGGGAATATGGGGGGAAATTGAACCTGAATTGAAGTCATATACTGCACAATTTCCATTCCAGTTTTCACCTGCAATCTCTTCAAGAAATTCAACATCAAGGGGACTCAAGTGCCCAGAGATGGAGGAAAATTTAGAAACTATGTTGGAGTTGTCTTCAACTAACTGCTTCAGTGGCCAACGACCGGTTCCTTGGCAATTGAATACACCAACTATCCCAGACAAGTTATTCAAGTTCCATATTTTCAGCAGGCTAAAAAGAATCATAGTTATTCAAATGAAAAGAAATACAAAGATCATGCTTGATAGAATTAGAAACAGGAATTTGATCCATTTTTTAAAGAGATTGCCTTACCTTTTTCCATCCATTACAGGATCTTCGAACAAACAGTCTCGAGTAGGTCGACCAGCATATCTGGCTCTTAGAACTGATCCATCAGGCAATACTAGTTTCCTGAGGACTTCAATGTCGTGATTGCCAGGTTTATCACTGGAATTATGTCAATTGTTCAGAAGAGCTTTCTTCTTTAATTTAACAACAGATAATTATAAACTGTTACTTTGTATTTTATGTAATTTAATTGTTGTTCAATGCTTCTCACCTCACATATATTGCACATCCACCCAAAGCTCTAGCTGCAGCATGAAATTCGGCTGTTTCATGTTTGCTCTGTAATTAAAACAGGAATAAGATCAGATTTTACAGACACGTGTTGTAACTAATAAGCTTCCAACAGAATATCACAGTCGCACGATTATTCTGAGAAGCTAATTTTCATCCATGAAATACACTGCATAGGCTGACAAGCAGATTGACAGTGCAAGCAAAACAAGATTCACAAATAAATTATTAAGTTTAATTTCTTACATGGAACATATCCCAATCTGGCACCACAATCTCGCCTAGGAGGAGGCTGTTAAAAGCCACAGAAGCAACATGTAATGTCTGTAATGTTGGCTCTCTTGGCATGAAATCTTCAGATGCTCTAGCAACAGCACTTGTCTTTGAACTAATAGCAGGCAACCAATTAGAAAACTTCAACAATGTACCTTACTCAAAATTATTTGTAAAAGGTACATAGACAAACCTGTATAAAGAATCTGAGTTATGACTCATGCAGCAAATGAGGTTGTTGTTTCTGAAATTTTGTACAACGGATTCCTCAAGAGCTTCTTGATACTGTCTAGTGATTAACACCCGGCCACCAAACCCAGAACCTAAGGTTTCTAATACATTCTGAATATCTACTTTAACTCCATTTATGCCACAGCTGGCAAGATAACCATGTAGATCACTATAAAACTCAAAAACCTTTTTGGGATCTATTACTCCTACCCCATATTTCTCCAAGCTGTCCATAGCAATATCTCTAAGATTTCCTATATTACCAGGTGACTGAATTGGGTAAGCAATCTTTGGATTATATTTTTTCATAGTTTCAGATGAAGGGAGTACCCCTCCCCAGTAACCAGCTAAAGCATGCCACATATAAATAAGCCTGCATATATTTAACACTTATAATAGTTAATTTAACTTGCTATTAAAAGGTTTTTAATAAAATAAAATTCTATATATGTACTGAAAGCATACTTCACTCCATATTTGTCTTTCATATCATTGACAAACTCGTGGAGATCAGCGTATGTACTTCCTGAGCCTGAACTCTTGAACGTACTGTTTTCTTTTATGTCAATCAATCTGGAAGCAAACCTACAGGTGTAGAGAAAAAAGAGTAAGTTCACTATATCGCCTAAAAATGCATCTGGATATTTTTAAGTTACAAAGCTCCTGTTTAATGAGGTACTTACTGTGTCTCTTCAACAAGTGGTTCACCTTCTTTATGGAACTCATTTATAGTATCTTGCCATCCATCATCGATGATAAGAAATTTCGGAGAACAGCCTCCTTCTTGGAGACTGAACATTCAAAGCACAAAACATATATTATGTAACAACTTGGTGGATATATTCTATAGAAAAATGCTAACTACATGTAAAAGAATTAGCTTGGAAAAATAAAATTACTTGTATTCTCATTAACCTAATAAGGTATTTATATACACATAGATAATAAGTACAAAATATTTACAGAATAATGATAATAGGGAAAAAATCTCTATGACATAAATGTATATTCCAACTCTTCCTTCAAGTTGGAGCATAGATATCACACATGCCCAACTTGAATAGTGATGTACGAAAGAAACATCCTGTAATAGCATGGTCATAATGTCAAATAATTGATCAACACTCTTATTGTATGAGACTTTAATGACAACAATATCGAAATTATCTTTGATATAGTTTCTGTCAAATTCAATGTACTTGGTTCGGTCATGTTGCACTAGATTATTTGCAATCTTAATTGCTACAGTATTATCACAAATTAAAGTCATAGACTTCTTACGTCCAAAATCAAGCTCACTTAACAAAATCTTTAACCAAAAAAGCTCTGCAATACCAAGATAAAGAGTGCGGTACTTGGCCTTTGTACTAGACAACAACACCACGTTATGTTTCTTACATTTCCAAGACACCAAATTTTCTCCAATAAAGGTAACAAATCTTGAAGTAGGCTTCTTATCTACCTTGGGCCCCGTAAAATCAGAATCAGTGTAACCTTTAATGTCTAGGTGTCCATATTGTGAGAACAAAATACTCTTGTCTGGAGAGGATTTTAAATAGGCCAAGATCCAATTTACAGCTTCTATGTGCCTGTTACTTGGATTATGTATGAACTGACTAACACGTTAACAGTATAAGATAAATCAGGTCGGATATGAGTCAAGTAAATCAATTTTCCTACTAATCTTTGATTCTCTTCTTATTAGCTGGAATCTGATCAGGATAGACGGTTAAACCATGACTCACCTCAATAGATATGTCTACAAAAGCACAAGCAGAATTGCCAGTTTCAATCAAAAAATTTAGTATATATTTTCGTTGAGAGAGAAAAAGCCCTTACTTAGACCTAGAAGCTTCAATACCCAAGAAGTATTTCAAATTTTCTAAATCCTTCATTTCAAATTCTTCTGTCAAATAACTGCATAATCTTTCTATCTCATTGAAATTACTACCTCTAATAATCATATTATCAACATAAACTAGAGTAAGGTAATATCATCACCTATTCTTTTATATAAAAGAGTGATCTACTTGGGCTTGTTTAAAACCATATTCCTTCATTGATCGGCTCAACCTACCAAACCACTCCTTGGGTGACTGTTTCAACCCATACAAGGCTTTTTTCAACCTGCACACTTCTCATCTTCAGTTGGAAAACCAGGAGGAGAATCCATATAAACTTTCTGTGACAGATCTTCATGAAGAAATGCATTTTTTACATCGAGTTGAAGTAATGCCAATCTAGATTCATTGCCGTAAACTACTTGGTGTGGGAGCAAATGTCTCTTAATAGTCAATTCCATAAGTTTGAGCATATTCCTTAGCCACTACTTTGGCCTTATTCCTCTCCTATGTTTTATCGAAATGAAACTTGACCGTGCACACCCACTTATCACTTATAGTCTTCTTTCCCTTAGGTAATTCGACCACCTCTCAAGTACAATTTTTTTTAGAGGACATTCATTTCTTCTATCATAGCAACTTTCCATTTAAAGTCTTCAAGATTCTCCTGAAAATGACTAGGGATAGGTACAAAAGAAATTTAAAGAGCAAAAACTAAGTGAGCTTTAGACAAAATATGATAAGAAACAAAGTCAAAAATGAGATAAATAATATTAGATGAAGGCTTAGAGAAGCCCAATCTATAAGGCTGTTTACGAGTTATAAGAGGATACCTTCTACCTTGATCATTACTCAGTGGATCTAAGATAGTAGGTTATATCACTACAGAATCAAAAGATATGGCAGAAGCAAAGATATCATTAGTAGAAGATAAAGGTGGAACACGTATCTTAAAGACAACCTCGAAAGAGTCATTTGAAAGCATGGTAGTATCATCAAGAACAATATCTGAGTTAGAAGGTGGGATCATAGCAATAACGTCCTTATTTCTTCTACCAAATTGTAGGTGGAACATATGAGGTGGCCTTAACTCCTTAGCTGGTTTCCCTTTTTCAGGTTTGGGTCCTCCCAAAGGATGTGATAATCGAGAGAACCATTATAAAGGGAGTCCTCCTCCTCACCAGAAATTCACAACTTCTTTTCTTCCAGCCATACTTCTCCTCTTCTATACTATGAATCTCCCCTTGAAGAGGGGTCAAAGAGACATCTTCAAAGAATAAGACTCATTTTTACAAAATTGAACATCCATGAACACAAAGAATTTATTTGTAAGTGGGTGAAAACATTTATATCCCTTTCGTGTGTTAGAGTTCCCAAAAAAACACACTTGAGAGCACGTGGATCAAATTTGTCCCGATGAAGTTCATGAACATAAACATAGAACACAACCGAACACAACCGAACACTTTAGGACATATATTAAGTGTAGAGGATAAAGTATAAAAAATAGATAATTTTCTCAATAGAGTCTGATAGTTGAAAATACAAGCGGACATTCAGTTTATAAGAAAGGTAGTAGTCATGACAGCCTTAGCCCAAAAATGTTTAGGAATGTGCATAGTAAAATATAGGGCATGCGCTACCTCAAGAGGGTGTCGGTTCTTATGTTCTTATATCAAATTAGCTTGAAAAATAAAATTGCTTGTATTCTCATTAACCTAATAGAGTATTTAAATACACATATTAGTCTTAATTAAGGAAAGATAATAAATACAGAATAATGATAATAAGGAAAAAATCTCTATGACATAAATGTATATTTCAACTAAAAGTACTCTTATTGTACCTTCTAAGACCGTCTTGAATTCCTTGTGGATTGACTTCTTTATAGAAAGCATCCCAAGTGCACCATCCAAACCAGTCTAAATGTTCAGGAATCTGATCATGCAAACATATGTAGTATATCAATTGGGGTCAAGATTTCAGGTGAAATGCACAATGTTACATTTAGCAAAAAGAGTACTGGTTTTTAAAAAAAGCTGTTACTTTCTTGTTGTCAATATGACTGAATGTTCCTTTGTTCTTCTCCAATATCCTAAATCAACACGGGTAAAAAATTACAGAACAACAATAACTCAGGATGAGAAGATCTCAAATGGAAAATAATCACATAAGAAAATCTATCTTTATAAGAAACAAATACATACTTGATGGAATTTTTAATAAGCTCAAATGGGTTGTCCCCTGAATTCACAAATAATGCTTCTAGAGCTTGGGAGGTCTGAACATTGGTATCCCCTGAAGAAATATTGACAGCAAAATCCATCATAAATAAATGCTCACGCTCACACACCCATTAGATGGGGACTCTAACAATGCTCGTTTGGAGCATATGCCATTACATATAGTCAACAGGCAACATTGTACTTAAGTATTAAAAACAGAATACTTACCACTTTCAATGCAGAGTTGGAGCTCATTTTGCCTTGTCCCTTGCAAGCTTGAGCGGAAAAGTCCATCCAACACAGGTAGGAAAAGAATGTAGAAAGTGGTGTTTTCGGTAGTAGTTGGATCAGAAGAAATGTCATTATGCAAAGCAGACTCTTCTGTTGCTTCCAAGATAAGCATTTGAGCTTCCATGGGAATTTCACTTGCTGATTTTCCCACACGTGGTATCATCCACCAGATTTTGGGTCTAAAGAGGGTCAAAAACTTAAATTCCCTGAAAGCCCCAAATTAGAAAATGATAAGGAAAAAAACGAATATTTAAGAAGCTGGAAACAACGAATTAATACACCATGGTTCATAGTAACATAAAGATACATTTGCCTTTAGCATAAGGTATCTAATTTGACATTATCAAATTAGTAGAATCAATGTTACAAACCCTAATTTTTATAGGAATTTTAAGCAGAAACTGAAAGAAACAAAACCATGTAATGAGAAATACAAACAGAAACTGAAGCATAATTGCATAATTCTCTGTTCTGAAAAATGAACAGTAACCTTGAATTGTAAGTAAGTTTCTTGTGAACCAAACAATGCGTAAAGGAAGAAAGAAAATAACTCACTCAAGAATCCCAAGACTGAAAACATGACGAGAACTTGGAATTGATTGAGTTGCACCAATGAAAGCGGCCGAGCCAATTTCATCTAACGGCGAAACAGTTATGTTTTCAGGGACTCGGGACAAGACCACCTTGGTCCTCACCATGAGGCAGCCATTTTCGACGCTTGGTTTGGACGTAATTGTCATATTCTTCACCACCACTGGAATCACTTTTTGAGTTTAAATCAAGAAGCGCTTCTTGGAAACAAAGCCGATTAGAAATTGGTAGCTATAAATTGGAAAATGAAGAATAAACTTTGCAATAACACCACCAAACAGTTAATTAATAATGGAATTAGGATTATGATTTAATGACAAAAAGAGCACTTGGGTGGATCAAAATTCAAAACTCAACTTGCTTGTGCATGACTAGACCTGCGTGATTTTTAGAAGGGAAAAAAAAATTAAATTGAATAGTTTACAAAATTATATAAATTGAATGCTATAAAATTATTTAATTTGAATGATCTAGGTCAGTTTAATTTAATTAATAATTTTTTATCTTTAATAATAAATAATATAATATATTTTTATTTTTTAAAATAAATAATAATATAATAATTTTTTATATATAATATATAAAATTTTTAAAAAATTAAATCCAACATTTTATTTTAAATGGTTAAAAAATTCAAAAAAAATTAAATCGGACATTTTGAAAAACGGTTTGAAAAAATATAAATCAAACCGAACCATATAACTTCTAATCAATTTAATCTGATTAATTTTTTAATTTAACCTAATTTATTCTAATTTTTAAAAACCTCTAACTAAGCCATTCATTTTCCCAACATATATTATATTTATATTATATCTTATTTGACTGTTATTTTGAGTTATATCAACAAACACGACTTGTATTTGTTTATTTTGACCTGAAGGCATCTTCACTGTAGATAATTGAAATTGTAATTATATGTAAAAATTCAACAGTTTTTTATAAATAAAAAAAATCATAATTAAATAAACGTAAAGTAGGAATAACTATTGCGTGCAATATCGATATTATAGTTAATCGAAATTGAATATATATTAATATTATTTATTATATATATATAATTATATTAAAAAAATAATAATGTTATAATACATAATACTTATAATAATTAGATTAAATTTTATCTATTTTTACATATATATATTTTTATTTTATTTAAAAATATATGCTAAATAGTTCAAGAAAGAAAATTAATGACAATATTTTAAATAATGTAGTAAAGTATTATGATATTAACATTTTAATTTTTTTATATTAAATATATTTTTAAATAAATGTTAAAAAATAAAAAAGTATGATTAAGCTACGAAAAAACTACTACCCGCTCATAATCAGTGGTTATATTCACACTTGTTATGAAACAGTTATAATTATTAACATAATCGTCCCAACACACTAAACTCATGGTTATGTCACCTATTTTTATATTTATTTTTGTATAAAAATTTGTGTTAAATATTAAAATTATTTTAATTTTAACACACATATATATATTTCCGTAAGAGAGAAATATCATTAATAAGCAGCAAAAAAAAATATTACATCATCCAATTCAAAATCCTAACATAACCTAAAAACCAACACAAACGACCTGCAAAATAAAAAATAGATAACCTCTCAAACGGGCATTGGCTGAGCTTCTTGAGGCTACATGGAGTTGCAGTTTTGACTAATTTTTTTATAAAATATTGATTATGTATATATTTTTAACATTAAATAAATATTTTATTTTTAATTTTATATTGTGTCTAATTTTTGTATATATATTTTGGTATATATTAACAATATTTAACAAATATTTATATAAAAATGACATAAATTGTGAATAAAGTAACTAAATATTTTTATATATTTAATAACTATTAGTAATACAAATAAAATTGTAGTCATATATTAGATAAAAGATTATATTTAACTTTACACTCAATATTATAAAAACAAAATTAAAAAAAGAAGCATACAATAAATTTCAAATTAAAACTTTTAAGTTTTTATTATTAATATTGTTATAGTTTCTTATATTTTATTTCAATTCAAATTTTAACTTTATTTAATATTATATTATTTTGATGTGTTTGATTGATATTCTCATTTACTTAAATTTTTTAGTTAATAAATTTATTTTATACATAAATGGTATTAATATTTATTAACTTATTATACTTTTGTTTCATTTTTGTTATAAATTAATTGTAATATGTTAACTCTATATTTTTTGAGTGCTAATTTTATGTCTCTATTATAATATGACATAAAAAAAATTTAATATTTAATTGTGTATAATTCACTATAGCTTCTACTAATTATACATTATGATATATTTTTTTATTTTTTAATATTATGATATAAAAAAATTGAATAAAATTTTTTTATACTCTTTTAAGTAATATTTTGGCTCCGCCACTACCATTTTGTCATCTACGCTACCACCAAAGCTAGATAAAGATAACCTTGACTCAAAAACTAGTGCAACCATTTCAATAAAAAAAAAAAAAATTAAGTGGATCCACCAACCTTGGGCAGCAAGTGTTTATCATCAGCTCAGAACTCTCTAATACGGTTAATTCTTGGAAAATTAATATCAATTTCAATATTAAGTTGATTCTACGCTACATTCAAATTGTGTTTATTGATTCGTAATGTGAAATCAATTGAAATTAGAATAAAAATTAATCAGATCGAAGAGAAAAGTGAATGAAAAACCCATTCTCTATCTAGATGTCTACTAAAAATTTTAATGTATTGTAGTAATGATATTAACTTACTTAAATGTCCCTTTTAAAACAATAATGACTAGAGAGTTTTGAGAGTCCATTCTTTCTTGTCGTTCTTGCTTCTTCATCAGTACACCTTCTTCATCTTCTATTACATACAAGGATTTTGAGAGTCATTTTTGGGTTTCAGTATAGGGGGAAGAGCCTCGCCGCCAGCTTTTCTATTTCTCTAGTAATTTTGTGTCTGTGGTTAATTGTGTTTGTATGTCTAATAAAACTCAACCATATCTAGAAACTTTCCTTTTTAGATGTATTGTGTTTGTATTGCTTTTGTCTAACAATTGCATGGTTTTTTTCTATACTCTCTTATTTGTTGTTTGTTCTAATCGATAGGTATTTCATTTTTTGTTTTAATTCAGTTGATGTGTGTTCAGACAGACACCGACTTAGTGGTCGTCCTGCCCATTCAATATGTCGACTTTTAGCTTATTTAGTCAAACACCATTCAAACCGGTTATTTCATGTTCGACTTACCCAAGGACTAGTTCGGTCCCATTACATATTATATTTATAATGTAATATATGTTTTTATGTCTAAATTACATATGTACCCCCACTAAAAATGTAACATCTATAAATACCCAATAAAAGGCCATGGAGCCACCAGCATTGAATACATCATTTATTGCTTTTTTTACTCTCTCTCTCTATCGTCTCTCTTAAACCTGATCTACCTCCTAACTTTTTGGCACCCACTGTGGGGCTCAAGACAAACAGACACACTAATTTGCTTTGATCCCCTCCAACACTAAGATCAGATCATGTTCACACAATAATCTCATCGAGAACGAATGAGACCGAACCCTAAAAATCTCGCTCGATGACATGATTCGAACCAAAGCTATAGATTGCAATCGACTTGATGCTCAGGATGAGCATGTCGAACCAGATGTACCTGAGGGAATAGCTGAGGTAGAAGCCCGTACTTTAAATAACCCTCAAGAGCAATTATTGTGACAACTCTTAGACATGCAAAGATTGATGGAGGAAATGAAGAATGAGATGAGGAAGAAAAATCTTGAGCTGAAAAGGCAGGTGGAAGCGTTGTCTGGCAGAGCTGGCATCGAGGAAGGAGATGACGAAGTTGAAAGGATCATCGCAAAACATGAAAGAGAATCCCACAACCAAATGGCCCGCAATCGTGATATGTTGGACCTTAAGAACACTTCTAAAGACAACGAGTTCACGACCCAGAAAGAGCAAGTTAGTCTAGCCCTAAAAGAAAAACTGATATGGCATAATAAAGTAACAGCACTGGAGGAACAGGTTCAAAGTTAGGAAGAGCCCAGTCAGATCTGGACAAGATCTACAAGCAATTAATCAAGTTGCCCTTTTCTAAAGAAATTGAGTTGAGTGAACCTGTTGAGAAATTTACCCTTCCCAAATGCTCAAGTTACAAAGGAACCAAAGATCCTATCGTTCATGTGCTCCTCTTCAAGACGATCATGGCTCATATTAGCATGCCTCTTGATAAAAGGGAGGCGATGTTGTGTAAATCTTTCGCAACCACGTTACATGATGCCACGCAAAAGTGGTTCAGCGACTTGAAACCCAAAAGCCTTCTGTCATTTGCTGATTTGTTTAAACTCTTCATCACCAATTACGCCAACAACAAACCCCTGAAAAATGAGCCTCATCATTTGTTTTCGCTCACCCTGGGAACAGGGGGTCTGTCAAGGCGTACATGAAAAAATTCTGGGAAGAAAAAATAGAAATTTCTGATTGTCTCGACTCAATAGCCATGCAGGCCTTTCGAAGAGGTGTTCGAAGAAATTTTGGGTTGTTTGTTGAACTTACTAAAACAATGCCACGGACCTTGGAGAAAGCTTATGAAGAGGCAAGAAAATTCGTCAATGTTGAAAGAGAATTAAGGTCAAATAGAAGTGAGAGCTTAACCATTGGCCAAACTTTCAAATGGAAAGGCAAATGCAAACTCAGCCCCAACCAAGGTAGGATGAGCAGCGTTCTATGCAAAAAAGAGCAGTGGGCCCATCATTCAAGAAGAAAAATAGTTGGAAAAGAAATTTCGAGCCTTGGCAAAGGTCTTTGTCACCTTTTAGAGGACTTTCTCTGCGAGTAAGCTTGGCCGAGGCTGTACTCGAAATAGAATGTGAGCAAAATGTAAGATGGCCACAATAAATGAGGACATTAGGAAGAGATACCACTAAATGGTGTACGTTCCACAAAGACATCGGTCATGAAATCCATGACTGCCAACATCTGAAAAAAGAGCTGGAGGATTTGCTTTCGAAAGGGTATCTAAGACAGTTGATCAACAAAAACGGTAAAGGTGCCGGTTCTCGTCAACAAGAGAGCAAGCCTATTTTTCCAACATCGCAACCGAGCAACAAAAATCCTCACACAAATAGAACATACGATGCCCACAACATCATAACAATATACTCGATACATGGAGAACCGGGTTACGGTGGGAATTCAAATAATGCCCGAAAAAGATATGCCCAAGCTGTGGTTAATAATGAAGGGCTCAAAATCTGTGGCATAAAAGGTGGGTCGAAATCGGAAGCAATCATGTTTAACGAGGAAGTTGAAGTCTCTAGCCCACATGAAGATTGATGTGATAAATTTAGTACTCGCAAATGTTCGAATCACTCGTAGAAAAGTGACAAGCAAACCTCCAAGGTCGGTCTCTCAAGGAATTACAGTGGTTCTAAATAATCGTCTTCCTAATCTAAATAGAGTTCTAACGCAAATAAAACACTAATTAAATAAAGTTCTAATGAAACTAAAACTCTAAGTAACTAGATTCTTAAACCTAGTAAAACTATAAAAAGTAATGGTGAAATAACATTAACTTTCTAATAAACAATTTTACCGGCTTTCCTTTTAATTACGAGACTGCCTATGGTCGGGGTAAATCTCTTTGTTGATTAACTAATTAACATCCTATGATCGGGTATATCAAATAACAATCAAATTATGCGCAAGGCAATAAATGCCAATCAAACTAATGCTATGACTAAGTCACTAATTTGAAGCTTTGATTAAGTGTTTCGGAATAAAGTTAAGGTGATGTTCCTAAAACTATATCCTCAGATCTTTCAACCTAATTATGAATATCAAATTGGCCCATGAAAATTTATAATTAAATATCTAAACATGATCTTAATCAAAAGGTAATTTATTTATATTAATTCAATAAAACATTCACCATACACAATTCTAGCAAACATGACAACACAAATTAAACATCCATAATGAAATTAGCTGCTCATTTTCATATTAAAATTCATAGACAAATATAATATGATCATACACTTCAACGAAAGAAGAAGAAAATATAATTCTATAACAACAAGAAAAACCTAGATCTAAATACCGCTTATGGATGGGATAACGTTCTTTTCCAAAAGCTTGATCTTCGATTGTCAACGGCTGCCTTGGATCCTTAGAATGGTTTCTCTCACTTCGTTGAGTGTGGCAAAACTCCTAAAATTGAATGAATCTCTTGTTTGGTCGCAAAATTATTGTGTGTAAAAGTTGTATTTGAGTTGTATGTAAGGGGGAGTCTAGGGGGTATTTATAGATGTAAGAGTTTACACAAATCCTAATTGCAATAGGAATAGGCGCGCCGCGGCATACATTTTTTCCGCCACGGCGCAACACAAATTCTGGAAATAATGGTCAAAACCCTAGAGCTCCCCACCGCGGCATGTCTTTTCCTCGCCACAGTGCGTGTTGCCTTTCCTTTCTTCATATTTACCCCCTTACATATGTGATGGCTCGTTATGTAATGCTTACATATTTGACTTGTCTTGCTCGTAACTCGTGATCCGAGCACCGTAGGTGCTCCGTCCTTGCGTGTTTGCATTATTCAACTCGTTTAACGCTAAAAATACCTGAAATGTACTAAAACATATCCGTGATTCCGAATTGATAGATTTATGAAATTAGTCAAAAAATAACAAATAATAAATCTATTTCTAAACAATTAAGTGCAATAAACCACGAAATATTAGTGCTTTTCGAGCACTCATCACAACCCCCAACCAGCTTCTTGTTAGTCTCTAGCAAGAGGAGGGACCTAAAAATTAAAATAAAACGAATAAACTAACCTAACCTAAATCACTTTCGTTGATTGTCACGGTTGCATTTAGCGTATGCAACAAGCCTTTAAACCCCTAGGTGACCCTAATGGACGAGTTGTAGTCTCGTGAGGGTTTCCAGTGATGATACTCGCAAACATCGTAACTAACAAAACTAAATAAAGACTCTAACATACTTGAATCAATTCATCCATACGTCTCAAAAATTGTGAACAACGAATGGCATACAAAATAGTTAAAAATCGCTTAAGCTCAAAAACAGTCCAAACATCAAACCCATCTTAGTAATCGAATTTTGAACAACCAATCAAACCACAAGCCCATTAGTTACACTATCTGATCGTGTCATGCATGATATCCATAGATTACATTTTAATATCTCATAAATGTGCAAGTAAAATATGAATGAGAATTTTGCACTTCCAACCTCCATATGCTCACTTTTCAAATCTATCTCCACTAATATAGAAGTCAAACTACCTAGAATCAATAGGACGTCATTAAGCTTATAAAGTTGTGGTTAGGTGTGTGATTATGAAAGTATGAAAATGATATTTTCAATAGGATAAGAGTACTTTTTATTTCACAAACTTATTTTCAGTTTTTTCCACCAAGTGTTCTTTTTCATCCTCCTATAAATTCCATATATCCCTTAGATCTTTTTTGTTTCTTTACTTTTCTTGCTTATTAGTTCAATCATCATCATTTTTTTTATGATATAGCAAGATAAATACAATATAATTGCTCATGAAAATCAAATATTACATTGAGTACTCTTATCACTAAGGGTAGTATAACGTATGTCAATGTTGAATTCAAAGGTGTATTATGGATAAAATAATACAGGAAGGCTTGAAAAGTCCAAACGGTCCAAAGATGGCTAAATCATTTTCTAAGTAGCATTTGATTCTATTATTTCACTTTAATGGGTTTTCAAATGAGTTCTAGAGCTTGTTGAGACTTAAAATATATTATAAACATGCATATATTACACAAACCAAAATAGTCATATAATCATGCCTACTACCACATATACCACAAAATCTTCAAACTAGATGAATTTAACATTTATGTGTCTCTTTACTTAGGTAAAAATCTAATTTCCTTCATATATCATCATCATTACAATCATGTTAATATCATAGACTTCCGGATCGACTCAAGTAGACATGACAATAACCTAACAAAATTCAAGTGGCAAAAGTTAAAAATTAAAAATTTGGTCATATTTCATGCTCATGGAATATTTTTCCCACCCCCAACCTAATTTCTACATTGTCCTCAATGTTAAAAAAGAAAAACAAAAGAAATTAAGAAAAAGTGAGAGAAGTTACCCCCTTTCGTATGAGATTGTGTATACAACATGTACGCTCCGGTTCATTATTCCTCGCTTTTCTCATGATGAAGCATTTTAATGTGCAAGAAACATGTATGAAACCTCAAAGTATATGCATCACAATTTAAATCCAAATTTAAATTATAACTAGAGCAAATGAAAACAGAAAACATTAAACAAAGTTAATAAGTCTTAAACAATCCAAATAAAGGAAAATAAAAGAAAAAGAAAATTAGTCCAAAATAAAATGAAAATAACAATAAAAATAAAAATAAAAATAAACCAAAGAAAAATTACAAATGGGAGGCTCAGTCCTCCATGTCTTCAAGTTGCTCATTTTCCTCATCCTCGGGTTGGTCCGCCGGTGGTATAAAAGTAAAGTCATATCTCGGATATTGTGGAGGTGGCTGGAATTGGGTGAGGTCTATTTCACTGTGTGTCAATTGGAAGCTAATCATTTGGTGGAGTAGACCTTGGTACTCGTGTTGATATTTCATGTGATCATTGAGCCATGCTTGTTGTTGGGTTTGGTATTGATGCATCTCGTGTTGATATTGATGCATTTTATTAACCTTCGCTTCTAGGTTTACTAACCTGTCTCTTGTAGAAGTGTTCTTGGAAGAATCACCCTTCCTACTTCCTTGCCCAGCCTTAGTTCCACTTGTAAGGTGTTGCATGTAGGCAAAGGTTAATGTTTCACCTGGCTACAATAAGACCTCGCCCGTGTCGATTTGACTCCGTGCTTGACACAAAGGGTGGTTATGAGTTGAGGAAAGAAATAGCTAATGTTGTGGTGCTCAGATGAGTACACAACTCTCTGTTGTATGACCATTCCCACGTCTATGGACCGCTCAGTCTCTATAGCAAATTGCAATATAGCCTGTTCCCGATCGACTGTACTATAATGCCGAGTTGGCATTAACCTTGAGCAGATAAAATATTGCCAAATTCGGGAATGGGTTCTTAGGTCCTTTGCTTGAAAAATATTTACCATTTCCCCTTGTATTCCCACTCACCGTAACCATCGGTCAAGGTATTAATTACTTTGTCGTAATCAACCTGTGTTAAGTAGGTTTCATACGCGCTATTTTGAATGTCCCTTAACCCATAGTACGAGTTGATCACAGTCCTATTGAAGGGGACTTCAACGCCCCTCACCCAAACCATTCCATCTCTCGCTTCTGGGACATTCGTGTAGAATTTCCGAACTAGCGAACTCACACCCGCCTCCGGGGTGTATGCGAATTTCTTTCATCCTAATCTCTCAACTATATCAGAAATTCCCATTACACCTACTTGCCCAAATTTCATTCCTCTCTCATTGATGAATCCCTTATTCCTTTTGACGGCACCTTCGTACCGCTCTTGCACTTCTCGGCTTACAAACTGAGAGGCGTCATAAGTCCTATCCTCAACCACTTTTCCTTTTCCCTTGGAACGACTACTTTCACCAGCCTTTCTTTTAGGGGCATTTCAATTCTTAAACCAAATAAATTCAACAAACAACTTAAGTTTCAGAAAATGTAGAAAAATCCCAAAAATTTGCTCCCCTCTTATCCAAAATTTTCACTTAATTCCAAATTTTAGACAAAATTTCACAATTTTTAGAAAATTAATACTGAATTGAAGCAAAAATGTGATGAATTTTACCTCTTTAGAATGCAATTGAAGTCTTGAAAGAAAACTCCCAAATTTTGCTTGAAACCCTAATTCTTGAATTGGAGAGAAACTTGATCCTTGGATTAAATTTTCTGAAATTGATGGATGAAAAGGTGTTAGCAATGTTGAATTGAAGAATTGATTGAGTAAATTTTGAATTTTGGTGAGGATTTGGGAAGAAATTGGAGAGCAGAGTAGAGAGAAAATGAGAGAAAATGTGAGAAAGTAAGGGAAAAGTTTTGAAATGTTTTTGAAATTGCCTGAGTGCCTTTTCTGCCCATTTTTTATAGGCACACCGCAGCATACATTTTTTCCTGCCGCAGCGGGATTAAAATTTTTGAAATTGTAAGTGAAACAGAACGTTTCTCGCCGCGACGCAAATATTCCCCTTCGCAGCATGCACATTTTTTTGAAAATTTAGTTCGAGATAGAAAGTCCCTTGCCGCGGCACAAATTATCCCCGCCGCAGCATGGAATTGTTTTTGAAAATTTGTTTTGAAACAGGAAGTACCACACCGCGGCACAAATTTATCCCGCCGCAGCGCACACACTATTTTTAAAAAATTTGAAAATGTGCAACGCATCCACCCCCAACCAAAACTTGGGAATGTCCTCATTGCCTTGAAAAACTTATAAAAATAAAAATAATAAAAGAAATAGAAACAACGAAAGAAATACAATACCGAATGGGTGCCTCCCATTAAGGGCTTAGTTTAACGTCTTAGCAAGACATGACTGCTCTCGTATTATTTCGATGCTTTTTAGATTGTCTCCTTCCAAGTATGGCTTGACACGATGCCCGTTTACTTTAAATGTTTCTTTCGTTTTCGGATTGAGCAACTCGATTACTCCGTGTGGAAGTACGTTAGCGATTGTGTATGGTCCGCTCCACCTAGAATGAAGTTTTCCTGGAAACAAACGCAAAATAGAACTTTCATTCCAAGAACGAAATACTTACCGAAGAGCCCTTTGTCGTGATAGCGCTTAGTACGCTCCTTGTAAATTTTGGCATTTTCGTAAGCTTCATCCCAAATTTCCTCAAGTTCGCTCAGTTGGAGTAGTCATTTTTTCCCAGCTTTTTTCATGTCCATGTTGAGCTTCTTAATTGCCCAATAAGCCCTATGTTCTAGCTCAACAAGTAAGTGACATGCTTTACCAAAAATTAATTGGTAGGGACTCATACCAATTGGAGTTTTGTATGCTGTACGATATGCCCACAAGGCATCATTCAACTTAATTGACCAATCTCTCCTTGAGGGGTGCACTGTGCATTCCAATATCCCTTTGATCTATCGGTTGCTCACTTCCACTTGCCCCGAAGTTTGGGGATGGTATGGGGTAGCCACTCTATGAGAAATGTTGTACTTTTTCAAAAGCCCATCGAAGAGTCTATTGCAAAAGTGGCTGCCTCCATCACTAATGATCGCTCTTGGTGTGCCAAATCTACTAAAAATGTTATCCTTCAAAAATTTAACAATAACGTTACTAGTATGTAAGTGTAGCCAAAATATGGGAGAAATGGACACATGAAGTCAATTCTCCACACGTCAAACAATTCTACTACAAGATTAGACGTCAAAGGCATTTCGTTACGCTTACCTATGTTACCGGTCCTTTGACATCTATCACATCTCACACAAAACATGTTAGCATCTTTAAATAAAGTAGGCCAATAAAAACCAGATTGTATTACCTTTAGGGCCATTTTCTTACCACCAAAATGGCCCCCGCAATGTAGCTCATGGCAAAAGGTTAAGATGCTCTCATGTTCCTCTTCGGGCACACACCTCCGGATGACTTGATCTTGACATAACTTGAATAAATACGGGTCATCCCAAAAGTATTGCCGGCAAATACTGAAAAACTTTTTCTTTTCCCGAAAAGTAATGTTAGGTCTCAAAATACCACTAGCTAGATAATTAACAATGTCAGCATACCATGGATTCAGACCTATTGTAAACAATTGTTCATCAGGGAAGGTTTCAATGATTGTATCCTTACTTTCACCTTCAACATGTTTATACTCAGTAATTAACCTAAATAGATGATCAGCTACTACATTTTCAGTTCCTTTTTTGTCTTTAATCTCTAGGTCAAATTCTTGTAAAAGTAGGATCCACCTAATGAGTCTAGGCTTAGCATTCGGTTTAGTCAATAAATATCCCAAAGCAACATGATCCGAATGAACGATAACTTTAGTTTCTACCAAGTAAGACCTAAATTTATCAAGTGAAAACACAGCAGCCAATAGCTCTTTTTCAGTGGTGGTGTAGTTAATTTGGGCATCATTGAGTGTTTTGCTAGCACAGTATATAACATGTAATCTTTTATCCACTCTTTGCCCTAAAACAGCTCCTATAGCATGATCAGATGCATCACAAATGATTTCAAACGGTAAAGACCAATTAGGAACTACAATTATAAGTGCAGAAGTAAGCCTATCCTTTAAAGCATTGAAAGCAATAAGGCATTCATCATCAAAATCAAACAAAGTATCTTTGGACAATAGATTACATAATGGATGACTAATTTTGGAAAAATCCTTAATAAACCGTCTATAAAAACCTACATGTCCTAGGAAACTCCATATACCCTTAACAGATGTATGTGGAGGCAATTTTGCAATTAAATCTACCTTAGCCTTATCTACTTCAATTCCTTTGCTAGATATGACATGTCCTAGCACTATCCCCTATTGGACCATAAAATAACTTTTCTCCCAACTAAGCGTCAAATTGCATTCAATGCATCGTTCTAATACTAAAGTCAATTTATGCAAGCAATCATCAAAGGAATTACCAAAAACTAAAAAGTCATCCATAAATACCTCAATGAATTTCTCCACCATGTCTGAAAAGATCGACATCATACATCTCTGAAAAGTGGCGGGTGCATTGCATAGTCCAAATGGCATTCTCCTAAAAGCGAAAGTTCTGAATGGGCATGTGAATGTGGTTTTCTCTTGATCCTCCGAAGCGATAGGTACCTGATAATAACCTGAAAGACCATCCAAAAAGCAATAAAAATCATGCCCAGCTAGTCTTTCTAACATTTGATCAATGAAGGGGAGGGGGAAGTGATCTTTTTTAGTATACAAATTCAGCTTTCGAAAATCAATACACATCCTCCAACCCATAATTATCCTATTGGGCACTAATTCATCTTTTTGATTTTTAACCACGATTATTCTAGATTTCTTTGGTACCACATGAACGAGACTAACCCACTTATTATCAGCAATTGGATAAATTACCCCTATTGCTAGGAGTTTCAAAACCTCTTTCTTAACTACCTCTTGCATGATTGGGTTTAGTCTCATTTGCGCTTCTTTAACTGGTTTGACATTGTCCTCCAAATTTATCTTTGCATACACATTGCTGGACTAATGCCTCTAATGTCCTCAATACTCCATCCTATTGCCTTTTTATACTTCCTAAGCTCTCCAATCAATTTCTCCTCTTGGTTTTGGGTGAGTGTAGATGATATAATAACAGGGTAGGTCTCATTCTCTCCCACAAATACATATTTAAGATGCTTAGGTAGGTAGTTCTTTAAGTTCCAATTCAGGTGGAGCAATCTCATCATCATGTGGGACATCCAATAAATCTAAGGGTGTACTAGCATTATCTAATGATATGGTATTGTCTAATAGTTCACTGTACTCCCTAGCCTCATAGTCTAAGATGTCATCTACCTCTCCAACTGTAAGTGCTACCTCTAATTTTTCATCTAATCTAGCATGCACAAAAGTATCATGAATAATAGGATCTAAACATTCTACAAATGAGCACTCATCAATAGCAGATATAGAAGGGTAAGGAGATGAATCAAAAACCTTAAAATGCACAGTCTCTCCCAAGACTATCATTGTCAACTTTCCACTTTGGACATCAATGATGGTTTGGATAGTGGCCATAAATGGTCTACCCAAAAGAATGGTGTGCTCCTTGTCCAAAGATGGATTATCCTGCATGTCTAAAACGACAAAGTCAACAGGTATGATTAGCTTATCTGTCCGCAAGTTGAAGGGACATGGTTGTTGGTTTTAGCTCTCCCAAACCTAGCTGTAAGAAAATCGAGTAAGGCATCAAATTGATACTAGCACCTAAATCAAGCATAGCCTTAGCTACTTTCCTATCCCCCATAATAATATCAATAATAAAACTACCTAGATCTTTTAACTAAGGGGGTAAGTTGCGTTGAAGCACCGCACTAGCAATTTCAAATACTATTACTCTTTCATTAAGTTTATACCTTCTTTTCTTAGTGTTTAGTTCTTTGAAAAATTTTGCATAAGAAGGCACGTTTTTAATTACATCTAACAATGGCAAATTGATATTAACCTTAGAAAGCATGTTAAATAAATTAGAAAACTGCTTATCTTGCTTACTGTCCTTTAAACGGTGCGGGAATAGTACAGGTGGTTGGTATGGCTCCGATGACTTATGTAGCTTAGGTGGATTAGATGACTCTCCAATTGTCGCCTTTGAAGATTCTTCATGCTTGTCACCGCTTTCCTCCAATTCCTTAGAAACATTGTTGTCATCTTCCATGTTACCTGCACTATAAGGTAAATCATTAGAAAGTTCAGGTAAATTTTTAGTAACGACCTTACCACTTCGAAGAATCGTGATAGCTTTGGCTTGTTCGGGTTGACTGTGCAGCTTTCCCGTCTCTTGTTTGTGCATTTGTTTTGCTAGCTGCCCCACTTGCATTTTCACTCTTTTCATTGAAGTTTCCATAGAGTCCATCCTTCCACTACAGGAGTGTATGAAATTATTTAGGGTTTCCTGTACGGTTAGTTTATTTTGTGGAAATTGTCGGTTTATATTTTGGCCTTGTGTTTGGTTTTGGACAAATGGTTGGCTATTGTTTTGTTTCCAAGCAAAGTTAGGGTGATTCCTCCATCCAAGGTTGTAGGTATTTCAATAAGGGTCGTTCCTAGGTCTAGGTTGGTACACCTGCATTAAATTTGCCTCTTCAGTAGTACCTATTTAAGGATCACCTGCAAAAGAACAAACGTTAGTCCCATGTCCATATGAACCACAAACTTCACATACCTCATGTTTTGGCATTTGATTCATGTTGGAGGTAGTGAGAAGTTGCACTTATTTGGTCAATTCAGCAAGTTGCATGGCCATTTCATTGTTGGAGCCTAATTCGTGGACTCCAGCACTTCTTCCTCTAGCGCTCTTTTGTTGGAAATTGGCCCCAAACATCTCGAATAGTTTGTAAGTTTCATCTACTGTTTTCTCACCCATAGCTTCTCCTACAGCGTTGTCAACTGTGAATTGACATTGTAGTGTCAATCCATCGTAGAAAAACTGATTCTGTAGCTGCAACGAGAAGTGATGATGTAGACACTGTATCAAAAGCAATTTGAATCTGTCCCAAGCCTCGTGGAAGGGTTCTTCGTCCATCTGCGAAAAAGTAGCAATTTTTTGTTCTTAGGTCAGATTTTTTTTATGGGAATAGAACTTACCCATAAATTTGTTGTAAACATCGTCCCAAGTGGCCAAAGAACCGGGTGCCAATGTCATGAGCCAAGACTTAGCTCTATCTTTGAGAGTGTATGGAAAACAACTCATGCGTAGTTGATCTTCACTTAGTCCCTGCAATGGAAAGGTTTGCAAAGTTGCATATAATTCACGCATAAAATTTAAAGGATCTTCATTAGGGATACCTTAAAAGGAGGGAAGCATGGAATAATGAATATTTTTCAACTCATAATTTCTAGTTGCCTCTGTAAGTCGAATACACGATGTGGCAGTCCCAATGATAGGTCTTGCAAACTCTTTATTCATCATCTGCCTAGCCATGTTGTCATCCATTGTTGCTTGCAATTGTTGTTGGACTTCTTCCTCTTGAAGTTGATTATCCAGTTTCTTTTATCGGTGTTTGATCCTATGAATGTTGTCAATGAAGGGAGAGAGTTCCTTGTTAAGTGAACTCCTATCCTGCATGCACAAATAAAAAGCAAACAAAGATCAAGGCAGCAGTAAAATTGAAATTTAAGCACTATTTTTTGATTTTTTAATTTTTTGATTTTTTTTTTTGTATTTTTGAATAAAAGATAACAAATAAAATAAAAATAAAATAAATAAACAAATAAAACTAATTCAGAAACTCTAAAAAGTTAAAAAGAAAATTATTTAAAATGTCAATTCCCCGACAATAGTGCCAAAAAAACTTGATGTGATAAATTTAGTACTTGCAAGTGTACGAATCACTCGTAGAAAAGTGACAAGCAAATCTCCAAGGTCGGTCTCTCAAGGAATTGCAGTGGTTCTAAATAACCGTTTTCCTAATCTAAATAGAGTTCTAACGCAAATAAAACACTAATTAAATAGAATTCTAATGAAACTAAAAGTCTAAGTAACTAGAGTCCTAAACCTAGTAAACTGTAAAAAGTAATTATTTTGTGACGAGATCAATGGTATGAACAATTAAATGAAAACAATATCGCAAGTTAACAATCAATTCAAATAATTTAAAAATCAATGGAGGATGTATGGACGTTTAGTTTGGTTGGCCATGCTTGCATCGAAAAGTAATGGTGAAATAACATTAACTTTCTAATAAATAATTTTATCGGCTTTCCTTTTAATTACGAGACTGCCTACGGTCGAGGTAAATCTCTTTGTTAATTAACTAATTAACATCCTACGATCGGGTATATCAAATAGTAATTAAATTATGAGCAAGAAAATAAATGCCAATCAAACTAATGCTATGACTAAGTCACTAATTTGAAGCTTTGATTAAGTGTTTCAGAATAAAGTTAAGGTGACGTTCCTAAAACTATATCCTTAGATCTTTCAACCTAGTTATGAAAATCAAATTGGCCCATGAAAATTTATAATTAAATATCTAAACATGCTCTTAATCAAAAGGTAATTTATTTATATTAGTTCAATAAAACATTCACCATACACAATTCTAGCAAACATGGCAACATAAACTAAATATCCATAATGAAATTAGCCGCTCATTTTCATATTAAAATTCATAAAAAAATATAATATGATCATACACTTCAACGAAAGAAGAAGAAAATATAATTCCATAACAACAAGGAAAACCTAGATCTAAATACCGCTTATGGATGGGATAGTGTTCTTCTCCAAAAGGTTGATCTTCGATCGTCAACGACTTCCTTTGATCCTTAGAATGGTTTCTCTCGCTTCGTTGAGTGTGGCAAAACTCCTAAAATCGAATGAATCGCTTGTTTGGTCCCAAAATTATTGTGTAAAAGTTGTATTTGAGTTGTATGTAAGGGGGAGTCTAGGGGGGTATTTATAGATGTAAGGGTTTACACAAATCCTAATTGCAATAGGAATAGGCGCGCTGCAGCATACATTTTTCACGCCGCGGCGCAACACAAATTCTGAAAATAATGGTCAAAACTCGAGAGCTCCCCGCCGCGGCATGCCTTTTCCTCCCCGCAGTGCGTGTTGCCTTTTCTTTCTTCATATTTACCCCCTTATATATGTGATGGCTCGTTATGTAATGCTTACATATTTGACTTGTCTTGCCTGTAACTCGTGATCCGAGCGCCGTAAGTGCTCCGTCTTTGCGTGTTTGCATTATTCAACTCGTTTGACGTTAAAAATACTTGAAATGCACTAAAATATACCCGTGATTCCGAATTGATAGATTTATGAAATTAATCAAATAAACAACAAATAATAAATCTATTTTTAAATAATTAAGTGCCATAAACTACGAAATATTAGTGCTTTTCGAGCACTCATCAAAGACCCCTGGTCATCACTTTGAAAGGAAGCTCGTGCATTGTTTGCTAAATACTTGTTGACACCGGTAGTTCAGTTGACCTGCTCTTCCTGTCTACTCTACACGCCTTAGGATTGGGAACCGAAGACATGATTAACAGAGAAATGCCCTTGACAGGGTTCAATAGTAGCACTTCCTACGCACTAGGCACGATCAAGCTGCTTGTTGATGCACCAGGCCAATGGTAATGTCCAACTTTATAGTCATCGATTGTCCTACTCACTACAACATAATCCTGGGGCGACCTTGGATCCATAAAATGAGAGCAGTTCTTTCAATATATCACCAAGTTGTGAAATACCCCACTGATAACGGTGTCCTCAAAATTCGAAGAGATCAAGGTAAAACTCGGAGTTGTTACAATGCGACCATGAAAGGAATTCATACCAAATAAAAACTACAAAATAACCCGATTAATAGGTCTCAAAAATATGGTAACTGAGTAGGGGTCATCAACTCCGACAAATTTGAATGAATTTCTCTAGAGGAATGGAGTGATCGGGCATCAAGAGTGAGTGCTGATCTACCAGAAGAATACAAATAGAACCTCGTCTCGTTCTTAAGAAGTAACATTGACATCTTTGCTTGGAAGCTGGAAGATGTGTTCGGAATAGATCATGGATTCATCACCCACCGGTTAAATGTTGATCCTAAGAGGAAACTCATCCAACAAAAAGAAGAGAAAGTTTCCTTGAGAGAAAAATGATGTCATTAAAGCACAAGTGGATAATTTGATTCGCATTAATGTCATAAGAGAGGTGTGTTACCCCACCTGACTCTCAAATGTTGTCCTCGTCAAAAATTTGAATGGAGAGCCAAGAATGTGTGTCGCATTCACCGACCTAAATGACGCATGTCCAATGGACTGCTATCTGTTACAGAGCATAGATGAATTGGTTGATGCTACCTCAGGCTACAGTTTGATGAGCTTCTTGGATGCATACTCGGGCTATCATCAAACTCATATGGACAAGGGGAATGAAGAAAAAACATCCATCACTGAGGCAAGTACTTTTTTGCTATAATAGAACGCCTTTTGGTTTGAAAAAAGCAGGTGCGAGGTACCAACGGATGGTGAATGATATGTTCAAGCCCATGCTCAGAAAGAACATGAAAGTATATGTTGATGATATAGTGATCAAAATGACGAACAAAAATGAACACATCAAAGACCTAGAAAAGGCATTCAGTATCATGAGGATGTATGGTATCAAGTTGAACCCGAGAAAGTGTACATTCAGGATCAACAACGTAAGGTTCTTAGGGTACCTGGTATCAACTCGGAGAATTGAAGCCAATCCTGACAAAATAAAGACATTGCTCGTCATGAAACCACCCACGAATCTAAAAGGGATCCAACAACTCAACGGGAGGATTACAGTCCTTAATCGCTTCATCTTGAAATGTACAGATAAATGCATGCCATTTTTCGAACTTTTTAGAAAAACACCACGTCATTTTGGAACGAAGAGCGTGACCTGGCATTCATGAAGATCAAAGATTACCTCAAGTGTTCACCAGTTCTCGTGAGCCCGTTGGAAAATGAGATATTGTACCTCTACCTAGCAGTCACAACATAAACTGTTAGCACTGTTCTCTTGGTCGAGCGTGAAAATATACAACACCTCGTGTATTATGTGAACCAAATTTTGACCTGATCGAAGCACAAAGAAAGTATCCAATGTTAGAAAAATTGGCTTTTGCTCTCAAAGTAGCGACAAAGAAGCTCCAGCACTACTTCGGAGCCCACATTGTCATTGTTCTTACCTCCAATTCGTTGAAAAGTGTGCTCTCTAAGCCTAATGCAGCTGGTAGGTTGGCAAACATATCTATCGAACTAGGAGAATTTGACATCAAGTTTCGACCCCGAACGTCCATGAAAGCTCAAGCAGTCACAGAATTGTGGTTGAGTTTACCGAGTACCCAGAAAAAATCATAGGGGTCAAAAATCAATGAGACTGGGAATTGCCAAGACAGTATGCCTGATAAACGGTGTGTCTGTGTTGACGCGGCCAATAACATTAAAGGAGCCGGCACCGAAGTTGTCATTACCGATGCAAAGGGAAACGTTTATGAATACTCCATCAGAATAGCATTTCAAGTTATCAATAATGTGGCCGAGTATGAGGCAGCAATTTTGGTGTTATGATTTCCAAAAACCTCGGTGCTAAAAAACTGGACCTTCTTAGCGACTTGAGACTCGTTGTTAATCAATTCTCAGGCTCGTTCGAAGCCAAAGATGACAAGATGAAGAGGTGCCTAAAAAGAATAAAATGGGAATGTTGTGACCTTGAAGAGATATAGGTCTAACAATTATCCAGAAGCAGCAACAGTCATACTGATGCATTAGCAACTCTGGCTTCTGTACACAATACATATGAAAGTAGAGTCATCAATGTTACAATACTGTCCGAAGCCAGTCCAATTGAAGCCATCAAAGCGGTTAGTCAAGTCGAGCAAGGCGACAAAACTTAGTTCACCCTCATCTTGAAGTATCTGACTGACGAGTCTCTACTAGATGAGAAGAAGAAAAGGCAGGCAATTGTTGTTAAAAGTGTCAATTACTTTGTAGGAAATGGGTTGCTGTACAAAAAAAGGCCCATAAGTCCTGGATTATTATGTGTTAATGAACTGTCTACAAAGAAAATCCTCAAGGAAGCACACAAAGGAGAATGTGGGTCACATTTTAGGGGTCGTAAGTTTTCGCAAAGGATAATGCGACAAGGATACTACTGACCGACTGTACGAAGTTTTCTCAATGTTGTGACAAATGTCAATGTTTCGGCCTGCTCACTCATACCACTGCGACCCATATGACGAAAGTCATAAGTCCATGGCCTTTCTACAAATGGGGATTGGACATTGTCGGACCGTTACCACAAGCAATCAAACAAAAAAGGTTTATATTGGTCGCCAATGATTATTTCACTAAATGGATTGAGGCGGAGGCCTTAAGTCGAATTTGCAAAATCAAGATCATCAACTTCCTTTGGAAGTCCATAATTTCCTAGCTCAATCTTCCTAAAAGCTGGTTACCGATAATGGGAAACAATTTGTTGGGCAAAAGGTAAAGGACATTGCTCTAAAATGCGAAAAAAGCTCAACCATTCTTCACCTTATTACCCACAAGCCAATGGTCAGGCCGAGGCCTCAAATAAGTTGATACTCACTCTCTTAAAGAAAAAGCTCGCATCAGCAAAAGAAAGATGGGTCGAAGAATTGCTCCGTGTATTATGATCAATCCAGACTAGTCCTCGAGAAGTGACAAATGAATCCCCTTTTGTTGTAGTCTACAGGACAGAAGCGATGATACCTACAAAAGTTATTTTCCCCACACATTGGTCCAATATCAATGAAAAGCAGAACAGTTTGGAACAAATGCTGGATTTGGATTTATTTGAGGAGCGTCGAGGTAAAGCCCTATTACTAATAGAAGATAACAAACAAAAGGTTGCCACCTTTTACGACAAAGCAGTCTGGTTCAAAGCATTTGTAATTAAAGACTAGGTCATACGTAGAGTCCTCTTTAGTCACAAGGAATGGAGGGTCAGTGGGAGCAAACCGGAAAAGCTGGTACGAAATTGAAGACATCACACCTGGAGGTGCTTTTGTCCTTAAATGCCCTATAGGCGAGGTGGAATCTCAAAGTTGGAATGTTGAACATCTGAAGAAGTATTATTTCTAAGTTTTCATTTGATGTAATTTTAAAGCACGATTTGTGACAGGCATTTTGTAATCAACATAATGTTTCTATTATGTAACTAATGAATGTACTTTTGCATGCAAAAACAAGTCGTTTCCCTTTTTCTACAGGAACTAAGATTAGGCCGGTCGAGTTGATTGCCTGAGCTCATAAGCGGCCAGGTAGAGTGCTCGGGCCCCCCTTCTCGCTACGAGAGGCTAGTTTTGTCCAGCTTCTGGCCGATGAGGATTTATAATTAGGTCGCATGAATTGATAACCTAAGCTCACAAGCAACCAGGCAGAGCGCTCAGGCCCACCCTTCGAGCCACGAGAGGTTGGCTTTGTCTAGCTTCGAGTTGGTGTGGATCTGCGATTAGGTCACGCGAGTTGATCACGTAAGCTCACAAGCGACCAGGCAGAGCGCTTTGGCCTACCCTTCTCACCACGAGAGGCTGGCTTTATCTAGTTCTGGGCCGATGAGGATTTACAATTAGGCTGCGTGAGTCAATCGCCTGTGTTAAATAACAGCAAGGCAGAATGCTCGGGCCTACCCTTTGCACCACGAGAGGCTGGCTTTGTCCAACTTCGGGCTGATGAAGATCTATATTTGTGGTTAATTAAAAATGTCTTATTAATTCTTAATACAATAGAACAAATGGAAGAATGACCACCAAACATGGATACATTCTCCAAACCCACACACCGCCTTTTACATGCCACTTAAATGTTTTAATGACCAAGCTACATTCTTATTCATCGGTTCGGTTGAACTAACAAATACAATTTGGCTTGCACAACATTCACATAATTCAATACGGAGCAACGAATGGCCTCGCCCACTATTTCACCATCTTCTAATTTTTTTTCCAAGTCTAGGGTTGACTGCATAATGTCAAGGAGCACATCTTCTCCTTGTTTCAAGTATGCATCCGCCCATGACGACTCCTCTTCAATTATGTCGGCCTTTTCCATCAACACATGTTCATGATGTGTTGCACATGTTAAATTATTTTCGAGCAATTGATGATTCTCTCGCTTTAGGCGACGAACTTCCTCGTTTAGTATCGAGTTCTCATTTCTTACAGCCCGGACCCTTACCCTTAGAACTCGATTAGATGACATTGCTTTCGATCATTCTTTAGACACTTACATTAAATGTTCCACAACAGTTTCCCTCGCCTTCCTTTTATAATTCACATTTGCAAACTGTTTTCTTACATGTGTTGGACTCAAAACACTACATGATAAAATGCATGTGTTACCATATTCAAAATGAACACGTTCCATAAACCATGAACTTTCTATTTCTATTAAAATATTTAAATGCTTTACAATACTAAAATAAATTAGTCAATACAAGTTAAAGACGATTTACAAAAAATACTCATACAGCTTCGACCAGTTAAACTTGGCAAGGATCCTGTTCTACCTCCTCTTCCCCGATCTCCTCTACCCCATCATCCATACGAGTCTAGCCAGAGTTCGTCGCAACTGGGGTAATTTCAAGGATACTATTGTATTCCTCTAACTTCTCTTTCTCCACGGCCTTCTCCTTGAATTTCTCCATGGTCTTGTTGTACCCTATCTGTGCGAACTTCATATTGTTCGCCTTAGCCAGCTCTAAGGCCTCTTGGACCTTAGCCCGAGTCACCTTTTCCTTGGCAAGCTCGTCCTGGACAGACCTTAGCTCATTCTCAAGCTCCTCAACCACTCTATTTGTGACCTCTTTCTTCTTCCCAAGCTCTAGATTCCTTACATGCAGCGAGGTGACCTTGGACAACGCAGCTTGGTGGCCTACCTTTTTGGCCTTCAGCTCCTCTCTTATCCTCTCCAGCTAGCGCACCTTGAAATACTGAATCAGCGCCATCGACTACACGAGCACACCGTGAACTCAACATTGATATATACATTGTACTGCCCTTAGTGATAAGAGTACTCAATGTAATATTTGGTTTTCATGAGCAATCATATTGTATATGTCTTGCTTTAATTTAAAAAAAAAACGAGCAAGAGAAGTAAAGAAAGAAAATCAAGCAGAAATTCAAAGGACATATGGAATTTATAAAATAGGAGGATGAAAAAGAACATTTTGGTAGAAAAAGTTGAAATAAAAAAGTACTCTTATCCTATTGAGAATAACATTTTCGTACTTTTATAACCACACACCTAAACACAACTTACGAGCTTAATGAAGTCCTATTGATTCTAGGTAGTTTGATTTCTATATTAGTGGAGATGGATTTGAAAAGTGAGCATATGGAGTTTGTAAGTGCAATTTTCACTCATATTTTACGTGCACAATTTTGAGATCTAAAGTGTAATCTTGAATATCATGCATGACATAATCCGATAGTGTAACTAACGGGCTTGTGGTTTGATTGGTTGTTCAAAAGCTGATTACTAAGATGGATTTGATATTTGGACTGTTTTTTAGCTTAAGTGATTTTTAACTATTTCGTTTGCCATTCGTTATTGATAATTTTTGAGACATATGCATGGATTGATTCAAGTATGTTTAGAATTTTCATTGGTTTTAAGATTCGTACGATGTTTGTGGGTGTCATCACTAGAAACCTTTACGATACTATAACTCGTCCACTAGGGCCACCTAGGGGTTTAAAAGCTTGTTGCATATGCTAAATGTAACCGTAATAATCTACGGAAGTGATTTAGGTTAGTTTATTTTATTTGTTATTATTTTAGTTTTTAGATCGCTCTACTTGCTAGAGACTAGCAAGAAGCTGGTTGGGGGGTTATGATATGTGCTCAAAAAGCACTAACATTTCGTGATTTATTGCGCTTAATTGTTTAAAAATAAATTTGTTATATATTATTTATTTGATTATTTTCATAAATCTATCAATTTGGAATCACGGGTATGTTTTAGTGTATTTTAAGTATTCTTAGCGTCAAATGAGTTGAATAATGCAAACACGCAAAGACGGAACACTTACGACGCTCGGATCACAATTTACGGACAACACGAGTCAAATTATGTAAGTCGTACATAACGAGCCAACAAATATGTAAGGGAGTATATGTGAAGAAACTAGAGACAACTCGCGCCGCGGCGAGGAAAATGTATGCCGCGGCTAGCACCTCTCGGGTTTTGACCATTAATTCCAATTTTGTATTGTGCCGCGGTGGGGAATATTGTATGCTGCGGGGTGCTTATTCCTATTTCAATCAGGAATTGTGTAACCCTTTAATCTATAAATACTCCCTTTAGAGTCCATTGTAAACACAACTTTTATACACTTCAATTCTGCGAACAAACAAGAGATTTAACCAAATTTTGGGAGCTTTTTCACACTCAAGGAAGAAAGGAAATCAATTCTAAGAATCCAAGAAACCATTGACAATCGAAGATCAAGTTTTTAGAAAAGAACGTCATTCAATCCATTAGCGGTATTTAGATCTAGGGTTTCTCCTTGTTATAGAATTTTAATTTTCTTCTTACTTCTTTGAGTGTATGTTCAGATTATATTTGTCTATAAATTTTAATATGAACATGAGTGGCTAATTTTATTATGGATGGTTAGTTTGTGTTGTCATGTTTGCTAGAACTGTTGTGGTGAATGTTTTATTGTTTTGAGATAAATAAATTTATCTTTTGATTAAGAGCATGTTTAGATATTTAATTGTGAATTTTCATGGGCTAATTTGAGATTCATAGTTAGGTTGAAAAATCTGAGAATTTAGTTTTAGGAACGTCACCTTAACTATATTTTGAAAAACTTAATCAAAGCTTCAAATTAATGACTTAGTCATAGCATTAGTTTCTTTGGCATATTTTTTCTTATACATAATTTGGTTGCTAATTGATATACCCGATCATAGGATATTGTTTAATTAATCAACAAAGAAAATTACCCGATCGTAGAAATTTTCGTAATTAAAAGGAAAGCCGGTAAAGATTGTTTATTAGAACGTTCATGTTTAATTCACCATAACTTTTCGATGCAAGCATGGCCAATCAAACTAAACGTCTATACATCCTCCATTGATATTTGAAATCTTTTTGAATTAATTTTGAATTCGCGTAATTGTTCTCGTTAATTGTTCAATACCATTGATCTTGCTACAAATCCATTTTATTTACAATTTTACTAGGTTTAGGACTCTAGTTATTTAGAGTTTTAGTGTTACTAGAACTCTATTTAATTAATTTTTTAGCTGCTTTAGGACTCTAATTAGATTAAGAAAAATGTTGTTTAAAATCATTGCAATTTTTTGAGAGACCGACCTCGAAGATTTGCTTATCACTTTCTACAAGTGATTCATACATTTGCGAGTACTATAATTTACACATCACACAACAGCAATATGTATCAATTTTCTTTGTTGTATCAATGTATCTCTTATTATTGAGAATGTTGAACTTTTGTATTTTCTAGTTGAGATTTAATAAAACATTGATATATTTTATCAAAAAATAATAATAATGATGATTAATATAAGATAAAAAAAAATATCAAATAATTTTAAAATTATACATTATAAATTTTAAAAAGTGATAATCTAGGTGTGATGTATCAATAGAAGTGATTACTCCTATAATAATGGGTTTGATACCATAATGGTACCCAAGTTTAGCAACTGGTACTTCTTTTTATCCTTGTTACTAAAATGTTCTAATTTAATATACATGTTTATCAAATAGTACCAATATTATAAATTATAAACAGTAAACGTATTTAAATTGAAAATTTTCTCATGTGGCAATCACATTTGCTGTTTTACAAGGACATTTTTGTTCTTTTAACTGTTTATTGCCCAAATCCATTACAGGTAATAGTTTTCTGACTTATTTTGAGCATATTATAACTGACAGAGATGAATTTTTTTTAGAAAATCTAGAAAAAGTTAGGTTTATTTCTTCTCCACCTATCTCTAAATCTGCTTTGTATAAATTTACATTTTTTCTGTTGTAGGTATGGAGGATGACAATATAAGCTTCAGTCATAAGAGCGAAGATGTTGCATGCTGTTTCTACGGGAAACCGGCAAAACTAGTTTGTTCCTCAACAATGAAAATAAAATTACATTAGCAAGACGAAAATAACACATATACTATTATCTATAATGGATTTGGAAGGTAAACAATTAAACGGATGAAAATGTCCTTGTAAATCAGCTCATGTGATTGCCAAATGAAAAAATCTCAATTTAAACACGTTTACTGTTCATAATTTACAATATTGATAACATTTGACAAATAAAGATACTAAATTAAAATTCTTTAATAACAAGGGTGAAAAAAGATACCAAATGTAAACTTGGATACTGCTGTAGTAGCAAATCCCACATATGTAAGACAATTATACTCTTTCTACCACACGTTCATAAAGTAAACAAATGAAAGAGAACGACTCTCTTTTGGCTCATTTTCTTTTCTTATTAGTAAACATACCTTAAATATTTGAAGATCATAATATTATTTACAAAAGATGCAACTGAACAAAGTATATTGTTAACTTAAAAATAAATGTAGATGATGAATCACTAAAATCGTATTCCATTAAGTTATTTTAATTAGAAATATACGTTCAAAATGCATATATTATTCTATATTTATATTAGTAGTTGCAAGCAAATCTTAAAATTCTTATCAAAACTATGAGTAAATAAAAAAGTCATTAGAAATGAGTGAAGAATATTAAATATATATATACACACACACTTAATATGTATGAATTGGTTCGGTCCTTGACAATTTTTTTTTTTTTTATCAAACGATAAGGGTACTGATTTATTAAAAAGACCACTAAGCAGTTAACAGTACAAAAAGTACAAAGAGCAAGATTGCTCCCAAAGTTAATAGGCATATAAATTTTGAAAATCTTACTAGCACACAATAGCCACTAATAAATTTACGGTCAAGTCGGCCGCCATGTTAGCCAAAAGCTTTGGTAACCAAACGCCAATAGTATCCAACACCTGCAATAATACCTCCCGGGTCAAAAACCTTATGATTAAAGATTAAATCATTCCAGCTTTTCCATATTCACCATAAACCAAGTACCACCTTAGCCAACAACTCAGCTCCATTAGTACGAGGTCGTGTCCATTTGAATAGATCTCGATAGAACTCCAAGAAGGATCTATGATCATACTGATGAAAAGGAAAGGAAGAGCATATGGTGGAGAGAACTGGTTGGACTCGAGAACACCCTACTAATAAATGGTTAACTGTTTCCTCTGTAAGGGCACAAAGTGGACAAGAAGAGACCTCAATAGGGCAATGACGTTGAAGAAGCGAGTGACGTACAGCCAGTGCCCCATGCAAACATCTCCAAATGAAATGTCGCACCTTAGGTGGCACTTTAATTTTCCAAACTGACTTCCATACCAATCGGTCCAACTGATTCATGGTAGAAGCATTAGACAAGGGACGTCCCACGACTTCACAGGAAAGTGGGTACCCAGAACTAACCGAATACCATCCACTGGGTTCAAAATGCCAACATAAACAATCAATCGACCCAAAACAAGGGTATCCAAAATGCATTTCGCCTCTCTAGATGAGAATAAATGGTTAACTTTAAGAACATCCCAACCTCCTGATCCCGGAAGAAGTAATTCATTAACCCAAGTAACACCTACAATCCTAGGAGATTGAGGGCAAAAGCCAGGGATACCAGGAACCCATGGATCATCCCAAATGCGAATGAGTAGACCAGAATGAACCTCTCACCGAAGACCCACCTTAAGAACCTGTCGTGTTTGCAGAAGACCCCTATATGCCCAGGAAGGAGACGAGCCCAGACCAGCAGTCAAGAAAGATGTATGCCGAAAATATTTAGTCTTCAGAATACGAGCCAGTAAAGAATTTGGAGATTGAATGATCCGCCAGCATTGTTTGGCCACCATAGCCAAATTGAAAGCATGCAAGTCTTTAAAGCCTAAACCATCAGCCTCACGAATATCACACAACTTCTTCCAAGCTACCCAATGTATTTTCCTATAAGGACCTGAGGAGCCCCACCAAAATTTTTTCAAGACAGACTCAATGTCACTACACAACCCAAGAGGAAGAACAAAGCATTGCATAGCATAGTTAGGCATGGCGCAAGCAACAGATTTCAAAAGAACCTCTTTGCCCGACAAAGAGAGTGATCTACAAGCCCAGTTTTGTAGCTTACTATAAACCTTGTCTAGGATATAATTTATCTGCGACCTTTTATTTCTCCCATACAGCGCCGGGAGGCCCAAGTATTTGTCAAATCCAGAAGAGCAACAAATTCCCAGACAATCTTGAATAGCTTCTCTAGTGATGGACAGAGTATTTGAACTGTAAAAAATACTTGATTTCTGAAAGTTGACAGATTGACCCGACAATCGTTCATAATACTTCAAACTGATCTCAATCGCTCCACCTCATTAATGTTACTCTTGCAGAAAATAAGTGCATCATCTGCGAAGAATAAATGAGAAACTGGGGGGCTTATTCGACTGACCTTGAACCCACTGATAATCCCTATAGTTTCTTCCTTTTGCAGCATACAAGACAATCCCTCAGCACAAATCAAGAATAGAAAAGGAGACAGAGGGTCACCTTGTCTCAATCCGCGGAAGGGCCTAAAAAACCCAGAAGGTTCTCCATTTATTACACAAGAGTAAGATACACTAGTCACACAGGCCATAATCAATTTTACCCATTGATTTGCAAACCCAAGCTTCAACATCATTGCTTGTAAGAAACCCCACTCCATTCTATCATATGCCTTATTTATATCCAACTTCAGAGCCATAAATTGTTGTTGACCCCGTCTTCTCTGTTTTAGAGCATGCAATAATTCATGAGCTACAAGAATGTTATCAGTGATAAGGCACTTAGGAACAAACGCACTTTGAGTATAACTAATAACATCAGAAATTACCCCACTGAGCCGATTCACAAGAATTTTTGCAATAATCTTGTAAAGAACATTACACAAGCTAATTGGCCTCAATTGAGTCATTTGTCGCGGTGCATCAACTTTTGGTAAGAGAACAATATGAGTATAGTTGACAGTAGAAGAAAGGGTACACCATAACGAAAGAAGCATTTAATAGCATGTACAATATCAGCAGATACAATATTCCAATATTTTTGAAAAATAAGGCAGACATACCATCTGGTCCCGGAGCTGATAAGGATCCATCTGGAACAAAGCTGATTTAATTTCAAAGAAAGTAACTTTTCTCAAAAGTTGCTTATTTTGCTCAATAGTGACATGTTTTGGGACCAAAGAACCCATTAAATCATCTTCATCGGAGGGCTTTGATTTAAATAGATCCAAAAAGTAACCCTGAGCAATTTTGCCCAAATCTTGTTTACTTGTGCACCACTGTCCATCAGCATCTTCCAGTCCTGCAACGAGCGCACGACGGCGCCGTTGAGCCACTATGGAGTGAAAGTAGGCAGTATTCCGATCTCCGTCTCTTAACCAACGTATACGAGATTTCTCTCTCCATAATTTCTCCTCCTCCACACAAGTTCGTTTCAGAGCTGCTTTGATATTCAAATATTCATCAGACCCAATTTTGTCTTGTTGCTCCAAATTGAGCAAGGAATTTCTTAAGGTACAATATTGTTTGTAAGAATTATAATTGGCATTTCTTTTCCAATTAATAAAACCACGCCTACACTCTGCTATTTTCACTTTCAATTGGAACCAGATTGAACCATGAACCACCGTTATCCACGCCTAGCGTACCACCTCTTCACAACCCAAAACTCCCACCCATCTCCGTTCAAAAGCAAACCTATGTTTCACTTTTCTTGTGTTAGTGGCTAACAAAACCAACAAAGCCTTGTGGTCAGCTCCAACTACATTTAGATGTGTGACAGAAGCATTTGGGAAACAATCATGCCACTCCTTCGTTGCTAATGCTCTATCATTTCGTTGTGAAATACGTTCAGATCCTTGTCTTTTATTGCTCCAAGTCACAATAGGACCGATAAAACCCAAGTCAATAAGTGAGGCATCAAAGATGAAGTTTCTAAAATCAGCCATAGAAGTTTGTGTTCGGACTCTACCGCCCACCTTTTCAGTATTTGAAACGATGTCATTAAAATCTCCTACCATAATAACCTTGTTACTGAGTTGCGCCCGTAACATCAAATTATGCAATTAGTCTCGCCTAGCAATATCATCGCAGCTAGCATACACTCCAAAACAAACCCATGAAGAATGTCGCTCATGATCTGTAACCAAGAACTCAATAAAAAATGATGCTGATAGTCGAATGGTTACCTCGATTTGATTACTCCATAACAAGTAAATACCTCCCCTCGTATTAGTAGAATCCACTCCATACAAATTTGGTAGGCCAGAAAGACGTTTCAGGTGCTGTAAGTCCCTCACTTGATGTTTAGTTTCTAATAAAATGACTATGGACGGGGAATGGAATTGTATAAATTCCTTAAGTTCTCGAACTGTCATAGGGTTCCCCACACCTTGACAGTTCCAAACCAACATTCTCATTTAGCAGAGGGCCGTTTGGGGCCGGCGTCCTCCACTCATTCAGAAATATTTTCAACATCAGAATTTCCAACAAATTGAACCCCATTACACAAGTAAGAACCAGGATCATCTACGACCCCATCTTGGGCCTTAGTACTTGAACTAGGCAGATGTAAACTTCTGGCTAATCTACGCACTTGACTTAGGCGCTTGAAGGAGTTAGATGATATTTCCTCGGTTTGCCTTCCTATGGAAAATTGAGTTGATGGGTTTATAGTTTGATCATTGGTTTGATCATCAATTGGGTTGGTGAAGAGTTTATATCCCTCATCATGTTCCTTTTTATCATGGCCCATGTAATTAATTGTGCTTTGGTCCAAGACATCCAATCTTCTTGACTTTAGAGTTGGCTGAATGATTAGATCACAACCAATTGGATCCACCTCTTGGACAGTTGGTGTTGTAGCAATAATTATGTTTGAATCATGCTTAACAGTTGTCATAGTGTGGTGATTATGCTTTTTTAAATCTTTGACTACCAACTAGCTATCATTGTTTATATAGCCACTCATTAGTGCCTTCCTTTTCCAACTCCCTCCCTCCTTTAATGTCGGACCGTTATTAATGGAAGCTCCACCAGAGAGACCACCTTTGAACACCCTTGAATGTGAAACGGCCGTTATAGGCCTTGCTTTAAGCCAACCACCATAGGGAAGGCTACCTTGAGGGACGTATCTGCGTTATTGCAATCTTAATGGACACATGCGCAAATCATGACCAATGACTCCACATAAGTGGCAAAACAAAGGAAGGAACTCATATTTAAAATTAACCCACTCTTTCTTATGTGAATCAACCTGTAACATGGAACCCCGAAGAATTGGTTTTGTAATATTCACCCATACTCTAATTCTCATAAATCTTCCTTGTGCTTCCCCACCTTCAAAGTTGTCATCGCCATGTTGAATAAACACACCAATTTTATTTGCCAGTAATTTAGCAATAGACAGACGTCTAGCGCCATAAGAGAGATCCCATAGTTGAACCCAGAAAGCACACAAATCAAACTGGATATCAATAGGATTAATAATACCTGGACAACGCTTGAACAACACCAAGTAATCATCAAAGAGCCATGGCCCCCCATCTAATACAAAATTGAGTTGAGCTTCATCTTTAAATCTAAATTGAAATAGGTTGAATGACAATTCAATCACTTGAACCCAAGAGACATTTTTATTCCAGGCAGTCATTAGTGCTCCTCTTACACCTTTGCAATTAGCTGATCTTGTTGAAAAAATTTTTGCAAACAGATTAAAATCCACCACTTCTGAGACACTGAAATACTAAAGTTGTTCAAGCGTTGGTTCCGTTTGGTTAGCATAGGTTATGTGAGTTCAGTATAAAGTTGCACACCCTTAAAACCATAAAAACAGATGCACTGAAATACTAATATGAATTGACATAAACTGAAGATATATATACAGAAGGCATAAATATTTGATGGATTTCCCAGTTTGAGTTTTAAGAAATGAGCTGATGCCCTATCCAACAACTACAAAACAAGATTCTCACCTGTAAACGAAATTGCAAATACTTTAACATACATAATCTGCGAGCTAAAAGCTTAACAAACCCCAAATTTCAAACAGAAACTGTCAGTAGAGCTTTATTCTGGTTTGAATACTACTTCGACAAATCGGGCATAATTCAAGGTCTTCGCCGCATTCACAACATGTCTGCAAATTGTCTTCAAATTTTAGTCGTCTCATCATTTATTCCTCTAAAGCAGCAAAAACGAAAACAATTGCAAACAAATGCATACCTGATGTCCACAACCAAATGCCATGTCCTTTCGATTGGTAAGGCAAATGGGGCAAACCTGTCAGGAGCCAAACCGGAGGGAAAAATATATTAAAAAATCGACTTAAGATCGAGGGGAAAAAGGACCTAATTGTCCCATTATTATGTGAAAATGAACACTTTAATTCTGTAATTATTAAGTTTAGTCCTAAGATTATAAAAAAATAGCACTTCTACTCCCCAAATTATAAAAAAAGACTTCTACTCCCCAAATTATGAAAAATGAGCAATTCTAGTGCCCTAATGAAGAAAAATGGGCGGCTCTAGGCCTCAACTATAAATAGGAGCACTTTTAATCCCAAAAAAGGGACCAATTTTTACACCCATTTTTCAGAATAATGAGACTAAAAGTGTCTAACCAAAAAACAACATGATAACAGAACTTCTCATTTGAAAAGAAAAGGGATTTCCTCACATCCAAAGATCAAGTATATCAAGGCCACAGCAAACCCACCCTTTACAGAGGCTGTAGAAATATCATAATCATGATTGTGACAACAATGATTCAATAATGTTGAAAATAAAATTTTGTCGGGAAAATGAAAACAGAAATCACAGCTCATTATCAATTGAAGGGAAAAACAGTACGTGAATTTCAGAAGCAGAACTAGAAGGGGTTGCCCTTCCTTGATCATAATCCCGTCGTCCAGCAGAAGGGGCACTTGGACGATAACTGCTTGTTTGCCAAGGCTTTGAGGTGTTAGATGAAGCTGAACTGTACAAAGGAGAAGGAAGAGGAACTCTGTCTATAGCTTTTCCTCTGCTAGCACTGGATGAGAAATGACAGAATGGATAGTTTGTAAGATATGAAGTTGACTTCAATACAATATCTGCAAGACTGCGACCAATACAAAAAGCGCACAAAGGAAAATATAAGTTAGATTGGTACCCTAATAAACCCAGCTCTAATGTTGCTTTATACTGAGATGGTATTTCCATCAAAGCTGCGAGCGCAAATTCTGTTTCTTTTCTTGTTCGATCCGTATTCTTTGACATTATATCCGTGAAATTCACAAACTAAAGAAAACAAAGAAATAAACATCTATGAGTCTCAAATCAACCCAAAAAAAGAACAGCAGAACAAAGAGATAAACAATATTCACATGCTACTTCAGAAATACTTGCCTGAAAGTTATCAAAGGAGCGAGCAGGGATGTTATCATCAAATTTCATCATCATGTCCCATGGCCCATCTCCCACTCCAACAAGTATAATTGACAAGGGGTACTCACTGCAAATTAACAAGAATATCTGAGAGCTTTTTGGTGAAGTTATTTAGACTAAAAATATCAATCAGCTAAAAAAGTATTTCAAAGAGCTTCTTGGCAAAGTTATTTAGATTAAAATATCAAACAGTTGAAACACTTACCTTGCTTTTACTATTGCATCCACAGTTTTCTTTTCTTGTGGACTTAAATGGCCATGTTCAGTGTCAATACTTCTAGTAACCTGTAAAACCCCAGTAAGTCAATAAGTAGGAAAGTGATGGCAAGGCCCAGAGATGCCGATGAAATAGCAGGATGCAAGCTTGAAAAATGCTACATTGTTTAGATGCATTCTGAATATTACAATCAGAAATATGATTGCAGCACCAATCTTAGAAAAAATTAAAAGAAACTGTCTCCGTCTTTCAATTATGCTGTTCATGCTATATATGATAGAGAATAAAGGAGCGTCACCAAATGAGCACATTCTAATTGTGCCAACTGTTTAAAGAATCACTTATGGGCTTATTTGCACTTGTTTGGGTGTATTCCACCAGACCTGGCCGACCCAATCAACAAAATGAGCAAGAAGTGTCAAGCAAAATAGGACGCTCCGCGGCACAAGAAAAAGTAGGTTGTAGCATGGCCCTCTCGAATTGGGTGTGTGATTTCCAATTTTTTTGTTCCATGCAATTGCCAGTATTTTCGACGTATCTTTGTCATTCGATATCCAATTAAAGAGATTGAAATTGTGCTGGAAAGATGATTTAATGGGCTATAATTTTTACGGAAATACAATTTTTCCAATTCGGGTGTTTACTAGGACCAAAATGGCTTACAAAACAGACCAATGAATCTAGACAATTTGTGTGCAACTTCTCCTTCAGGAGTACCACTTGAGCTACATTTTTTAGCCTTTTTTATTCAGTAATTGACTATTGTTTTAGGGTTTTAATTATCTTAGGAATTATTTTATTTTCGAATGTTACTTAGATTTTATAATTATCTTTTTAGTTAGTTTATTGTTATTATTAGCCTATATAAGGTTGGAACTATGTAAGCAATGAAAATAGACAATAATAATGAATTAGTTTGATTTCATATCAAAGTTGAGAACTTTTTAGCCTCTTTTTGATCCTTTATCAACCAACTTATCAAGGAGTTGCAACCTTAGTGTCGTTTTTACACTTCTGATTCATAGTGCGTAATATTCACTGGATCAAGATGTACTTTGGGATCTTTTCCAATTCATTTGTTCTTAAGATTCTCAAGCACATAGATGTTCGTGGGTTTCAAGGTTGGTGTACACGGGTTTGCATCAATATGCAAGTCCATATGGATATGCAACAATTGAAAAAAAATACATCTCTCTTCACAAAGTGCAGAATAAATTACCTGTCCATCAGCTATTATCAGTAACACATGGTATTGGCCTCCACTCTGTTCAACAATAGTGATTGCCATTTCAATGACAGGTGCAAATGACGTGGGACCTACAACGATGGAAAATGAGAAGAGGAAGACAAAGGAAAAGAAAATATAAGAAAATGATGCATCAATCTAAGAAGTATAAGGACTTGTTTGGCCGGATGATTAGAAAACAATTCTCAAATATTGTTTTTAAATCAAAACTCAAAACCAATTTTCAATAATTTTTAAAAACAATGAAGCGCTCGGCGGGATGACTAGAAAACATCTCAAATATTGTTTTTAAATAATAACTCAAAAATAATTTTCAATAATTTTTAAAAACAATGAAGTGTTCTGCTACTATTTAAAATTTTGTTTTAAAAACAAAAAATAAAAAAACAGGATTGTCATGTTGTTTGACGAAAATTGTTTTTAAAACTTAGTTTCATAGTAAACTTTTTGTTATTAAATTTCAACATTTTTTAAGAATTTAAATATTTAAACTTTCAGCGAATTTACAACATACACTTCATCATTGTTTGTCCGGTTAATTCTTCTAAAACATTATTTTGTCACTAAAATATTTTTATTTAAATTTAAATCACTTCTTTTTTCCTACAATGCCTTTTTACAATAATTTAAACAAGTGTAAATGATTATAAAAATTACAAATATTAAATAATTTTTTAAATTAATAAGTTATCAAAATGTAAAAAAAGATAAAAATATTATATTAATTTTTTTTTTCATAATAGCAGAAAATTTTTTTGAGATGGATAAACTCAATCGGCAAAACTATAAGTCCAATTTTGCCAATCATTATCATATTCAATGTATTAGAAGCATATGTCACTAATATACAATAAATATGTAAGGTAAAAATTATTGAAAAATGATGGTCTTTATTGCATAAAAGTGGGCTTTTTATCTATGTAATTTTTTTTTTTAATTATTAATGTTATATAGAGTGATATACTAAAAATAATAAAAATAATTTGAAGTCTTAAGCTATCATGTGATCCACCGGCTAATTAGAATAATAAATGTAACACTCCTAAAATTCATAAAAATATAAATGATAAGGGTGTACAAATCATGCGTTAGTTTGGATTAAAGCTAAAACTAAAATTGAAATAATAATGTCGGTTCTTAAAAGGCAGATACCAATCTAATTCAATAAAACCTATAAAACTAATCCAAAGTGGACCGTTTGGATCGGGTGAATTAGATTTTGTGTTTTAGTTTTTTTTTTTTTTTTCCATTATTGAAAAACATTTATATTTCTTTTCACTAACTAAACAACTATTGAATTAGATTTGTTTACATTTATTTTAGTGCCTACTCTCCTCTCCTTTGTGTTGGGGCTAAGAAGAGTAAACGACGACTTAGAAATTAGATAGAGTTGGTGTGAGGATTCTAAGAAACTTTTTTTTAACTAAGTATTACTTGTATATTTTAAAATTACGATAATTAACTTTTTTTTGAAGATAATTAAAATTAAAAAAAAAATTATAAAGATGTCAGATTTAAATTAAGAAGTGATGTATATATGTTACGTGTTTAACAGTTGGGCAATATGGTTTTTTTAAGTCTCTAATCTATATGTGAGTCTGTGACCAAGACTAAACCGTAGCAAAGGAAAGGAAAAAAGAAGGTCATTAAAGGTAATATCCGCTTTTCGTAAATGATATTCTCCGTGTTTTCATCTGTTTTTTAGAACAGTGAAAACATGTTAGATGTGTTTTTAATTTTTAATTTTTTTAATTCACATAATTTTCAAAAATTGTAATTTAAAAATACGGCCAAACAAATTAAATTGTTTTTTAAACTATTTTTTTTTTCTTGAATATAGAAAGCAGTTTTAAAATTACATCGCTAAACAACCCCTACATTGTCTCGAAAATCAATGTTTTACTAAATTCAAACCTGCAAGACGTAGCTGAGGGACTAATTCTCTATATCGGCTCAATACTTCTTCAAATCCATTACAGAATCTCTCATCTGAATAGAAACTGAAGACTTCTTGGTCATGGGTTGATGCTGCAAACACAGAGAGTCAGTCGTGTGAGTTACAATTATCAATAGAATGGATTCAACTAAATCATGTACCAATCCTTTCAAAAGCATACCATCACCAAATCCAAAACATGGGATCATGTTATCCTCATCAAAGGAAGATAATGTCTTCCCAATAATTGATATTGCTTGTTCATAGGGATTTTGCATGCCTCCAATGTGATGCAAGCTTTTTCGGTTGAATGACCTCGCACCTATTACAAGATAAAAGAGAATTCAATTCCCCAAAACCTTAAGAGAGACTAGGAAAATATTGAAGGGAAACAAGACCTAGATGAGACCAACCTGTCCACTCATTGCTTTTCGTAAAATCAATACCAACAATAAGATTTGAAGACTCTAGCCCTGCACGTGCTAGTGCATCAGTTACCTGTGGAAATACATACACTACTGCATCATAACAAATCTCCATATGTTGTGTATGTCATTAAATCTTCATATATATGCAGAAATCCAACTACTTAGTACCCAAAAAATCCTCATAATCAGATATTTTAAAATAATTGACCCAGTTGTTAGTAAAGCAGTACAGAACACGAATCACACCACTTAAAAAGCTACATCAAGATTCATTGATTTGTAACACATTCTAAAGTAATAAAGTTCCCTCTAATCATAGGAGCTTTAATTCTCAAAATGCAGAGAACAATTGAACAAGTTCTCAAAAGCAAACTTAGTGTTCAACAATAGCACCGCCTATTAACTTAGCATCTTACCTGCTCCAAACTACTATAGTTGTCATCTATTTTAGAATACTTCCTTTCCAACTTCTTTCTTAAAGCAGGCATCTGAGCTCCATCATCATAGCTTTGAGCTGAAGGTGCAAAATATTGTGGTTGCCCGTACTCTTGGCTTGGTTGTGCATACCGTGACTGTTGATGGTCATAATCATTCCAAGAATGTGACCCAGACCCAAAAGAATGGTTTCTAGGACTCTCCCGTTTTGAAAAGACCCCTCCCATTTAAATCTATAAATTACTGAAACTCTGTAGCATTCAAACAGAAATACCAATATGATTCCACAAAATAACAGCACTCAAAACAAAACATTAGCTTGAAAAGAAAAATTGATCAGTAAGCCTTTGTATCTTCTCCCAACAAATGAAAGTCAAAACATTAAAAAGTAAAAAAGGCTCTTCTTTTTTTTAAGTTAATAGAAGTTGCTTATTTGAAGAAGTACTCGAAAAGTTTCCAATGCTGCAGAGACTCCATAATCAACAAGATACCAAATTCAATTCTAAATTTTAGTTTTTGGTGCTTTCATTGATGCTATAGGACTCAAGAAGCTTGAATAAGAAAAGAGTGCTTCTCTAAAAGGAATATTAATAAAGGGGTCAAGTCAACTGGGAATTAGGCCAATCATTAAATCAAAAAACAGTATGAACGAGTAATTCATTAGAAAAATCAAGAGTTAATGATTTGAACCCATGAAAACCCAGGACCCACATTGTTTCGAGATCTCAAGTTACAGATACATCTCCAAAACAAACCCAATAAGAAGTAACACTCAATTTCGACAAAATGTAAACAAATAACCACTAAACCAAAACCATGTCCACCAAAATAGAGAGCCCAGAAAAAAGAAGGAAAAAAGAGAGCAGAAAATTGGGAAACAGTAAAAAAGAAATAGAACCTCTGTAATAGCAAGTCAATTCCTATGGAGCATAGTTTTAGTTCTCGGTCAGACTGAAAAGATATAGATTAGAGAGAAAAAGAGAGGAAGGCGATGAAGAAAATAATTGTCAATGGCGTACAAGTCTGTGTCGGGGCTTTTTGAGGGTGATGGAGACGGTGTTAATGTTACCAAATTATCCAATAGTAGATATATACATATAATAAAGTTAAGATTTATTTATAAATTAAATTTTAATTAAAATAATCTCAACCATCCAAGCTTCTATATCTCTACGACTCAAAACATGACAGAATTATGAAGGATTTTATAATAAATAAAATGACAGAAGTTTCCATGAAATTGATTGTAAAAGAGTAAAATGTACGCATACTGATTGATGGAGGTGTTTGGTGCTCGGTGGTTCGGTGGTTCCAGGAATCTTCTCTCTTCAAAAAAAATAAAAAACACATTTATCTTGAATCCGACAATTGAAAAACATTTATACACGCTTCGATTTTACCTAAAATACAAATGAAATCCACGTTGAAAATTCTTAGGACAGTTGTGATAGAAGTGGCAAAATTTATAAAAAATAATATACTTAAAATTTATTATAATAAAATTAAAATTTTAATAAAATTAGTTATTTTTTTAATTACAAAAATATAAGTTTGAATACAAATGATACTAAGTTTATTATTATAAATTTTTAAATGTGTTATTTTTGTTGTTTTTTCGAACTTATTTTCATAAGTTAATTAAGTTTTATTAATTTAATTTTTATCTCATTTAATTTGAGATAAATTGACATTTATTGATTCATTAAATTAAATTTAAAATTAACTTACTAAATGTCGATTAAACCTATTAATTTTTTAAATAAATTTAAATTATTTTAATTACATGTTATTAATCTAAAATAGTTGTTTGTTATTTTATATAAATCAAAATTATGTATTAATTTTCAAGTAAATAAGAATTTCATAAAATGAATAAAGTTTTGAAAATTCAAGAAGAAAAAATAATTTATCAGTTATTATAGGCAATTGAGGTTGATTTGGTCAATTTTCAACAAATCTCATAAGCCGACCTTACCTTTACATAAAAACCAAACCAAATCAATTTATAGTAATAAATCTATCTTCTCAAAATTTGGACCTATCATTTTTTTCTAAAACAAAATCAACTTTTTCCTAAAATTTTAATAAATTTTTAAACTAATTGTAATAATATTATAAATAAATAATGTACTAATATCTCAATGCTTTTAAAAAAAATAAAAAATAAAAACTTCACCCAAATCACCAATATTAGTTTGTTCATAAAAAAAATTCATGTAAATTCCGTTGAGCCTTGTTCTTTCAGTTGGGCGATTTTTTTAAAGAAAAAAATTTTATACCCTTATTAGTTATAATAAATATTAATAAAAAAATTATATAAATTGTTTATTCTTCTCGATTGACATTATAAAAATTGATCTAAATTTAGATGATCATAAGAACATAAGAACGTGTTCATAGTTTGTGTTAGAGATAATTATGAGATCATCCTAACATAAACATTTTAATTATGAGATCATCCTAAACATAAACATTTTCAAAGAAGTGATTAAACCACCATCACACTAAAAATTCTCCTCTCTTTTTTCCACATCAGCAGAGATACGTTTAATGAGTTTCTTGCACGGAATGAGAGTTCCGGTGAAAACAACAAATAAAGAAAAATAAAATTAAAATGAGCATGACCCCAAAAAAAAATTCTACACTTATAATCGACATATGAACACAAGAGCAACATACTTATTAATGTACTCGAAAATATATTCCATAGTAAATTTTTTTAATACAATACAACTCAAATACTAATAACTGATACTCGAACTACAGACGTTCAATATGCCCAAGTAAATTCATGCCATTAAGCCACATGCTTCTTAGCAAAAAAAATATTCCGTAGTAAGTTAAAATTCCAAACAAACATGAAACCAGCCATCAAGTTACATGAGGGGAAAATACGAGAATATGTTCATACATTCAATACAATAATTTCAGAGATAAATTGTCCCTTCAATATCAGAACTAAATTATGACTGTAAGCAGACAATCAAAAGTTGGAAAGTTCTCACACCTCTCTTCCTCCCTAAACAAACTTAACTAAGAATGGAACTATCACACAACAAAAATTGCTACCAATCTGTTAAAAAGATATTGCAAAAAAAAAATTATTTGATTTGTTTCTCCTCAATGTGAAGATTGCTGCACAAAATTGAATATATAAGTTGGCTTATTACATCCTGCATTGGGCTATGGAATATAAATTGTTCAAATTTGCGCCTCCTTTCACTTTTTCCACTCAATAGACCACCTTCTAAAGAGAACCCGTGACTGAACCCAGACTTATTCCTGATGAGTAACGTGTTCCCAATCTCTGCAGATAAGCCCTGGAAATGGTTTCATAAAGCGCAGCGCATTTGTTGTGAAAAGGAAGAGTAGTCAACCCGCCAAATCTGTAAGGACATAATTTCCAATATATATCAGACTGTTTTTCAAGCACATGGATGATTATGAGTCTTCAAATTTAGTATCTATAATTTGCTTTCAGATGTCTATATAAAACCCAAAAAACATAAACATGTTATTCACATGACAGGTTCCCTTTGACCCAAGTCCTTCACTAAGTAGGGATGAGTATACTGTGTTAAATGGTGCCTTACTGAACAGACCAGTGGCAATCTTAGATTTTGTCGAAGCTCCTGGCCTTGATTTTGATCCAGCCCAGGTGCTTCTCAGCCTTTTCTCATCAAGAAATATGTTAATCATGTTAAATGATTATTATGAAGTTATCTCCAAACATCAACTTGTCAAAAGATATCAAATTATATAGGGGGAAATAACCATTAGTTTAGGCAAGTTGGACACTATAGTCCATTAGCTTTTTTCTAGTACCCTAGGGCTAGAAGTCTATCAGGTTAGCAAGTTAAGATCCCAAGTCCATCAGCTAATTACCAAGTTTGACCGGCATTGACTTTTAAAATACACCTCTGACGGTGGCAATATCAGTGATATTAGATAACTCTAGGAAAGAGGAGTTTATTTACGGTTGGTCAACTTAAATGAGTCTTAAGACGACGAATAAGCATGACGAAAATACTTTCCACCAACATTTCCATCATGGGTTTGTCATTCGGAGACTTGCATATAAGCAAACCAACCACCACAAAACACCTCTCACCAAGAGATTTCTAACATCACCGATATAACTGCCAGTCAAACCACCAAAGGAACTTCTAGGATCCTAGTTTGCTAACCTAGTGAACTACTAGGGTCATAGGAAAATGCTAGTATACTAAAGTGTAAAACTAGTGAACCAATTAGGTACCACACCCTTATAAAACTAGTGGTTGAACCTCCTACAACTCGAACTTCTATAAGAATTTCCGGACCAGAACTCTTTAACACAATCAAATGTCAAATACCAACAGAGGATATCATACCTAAATTTATCATGGATTCTGCTGAATTTGCCGATTTATTTGTAGAATCCAATCAACATAACCATTAGATCCTCCAACTGGGTCCTCAACAAGGTTTGCAAGCAGAAGGTAGCCTTCTCGAGGCTGTTCACCTTGTCTTACAAGATTACAGAGTTGATAATATGACGGATCATCCTCTCTAAACTTCTTGAGTATTTTCATTAACTTCTTGGACATTTCATTATCACGCTCACCGAGTGTAACCTGCTTCACAAAAGAACACAAGAATGCAGTGGAGTTAAAAAATATAATTGCAACAAGTAGAAAACTAATCCTTTTTCTATTACTTTTATCTTCACAGACATGTGTTACATACCTTCGATAATTCTGCTGCACATTCAGACCCAAGTAAATTCATAGCTATGTCAGGTGCAAGCACTCTACCAAACCATAAAATGAAACGAAATCCATCATTGTATAAATAAAGGCCTCTGGAATCTAAGCTCTCAGAAGCCAGTGGCAACCTTCTCTCAATGCTTTTGAGGTCATCGAGAGTAGATGTCTGCAAAACAAAGCAGCAGAAGCAGCTTCATGCAAATTTCAAATAAACAGTACTATAAGTAAATGTTTTGGTGAAGGACGATTATTACCTTCAAAAGGTGCTCATCCAGACGAACTAAGGTAGGATATAAAAGCTTCAACAGCTTTCTAACAGGTAGCGTCATTATTGTGTGACCTGCCGCACACCGTTCATCTAGTACAGCGTCAGCATATCCTCCACGCAGAGGAAATGATTTATGAAGAGCTAATCCATACAAAGGCAAGAACTTCAAAGATTCTGGATATATCATCCTCCCTCCCAATCGATGCTGCACAGAATGAAGATTTCGATATTCTTTGAGGGCTTTGACAATTCTTAGTTGCAAGGCATTTCGAGCATCTTCCAGCTTATGCGATAGTGTTTTCTCAATTGCTGCCAGTTATATCAGTTAGTAATCCGTAACCTTAAACCAATATAAAGATCTGAAATCACCCACACCATCCTAGTAATATAGTTACTCACCTAGCCTAGAAAGTAAGGTGACTATGGCACCAGTATCAGCCTGCCGATACATCTCCCCAAGATCTGTTACAACTGGTGCTGCAGCAGTATGTACTCTAATGCGCCTCTCACCGCAAGATGCAGTGTATCTTTAATATGTTAAGAAGTCTTCAGCAATTCACAAACTGTTTACTATGAAACAAACAGAAGGGACAGGACAAGTTGCATATCTAAAGTCCAAAATAGTACAGCAGCTATATGTGTTTGATAACGATTTTAATTTATGATATTTTCAAGTGATTTTTAATTATGTATGTTTGATAATGATTTCGGATTTTGATTTTCATATTTTTAAGAAATTATTACAAAATATGGGGTAAATCTAATTTATGATTTTTTTTTATTTTCACCAAACATTTTTCTATAAAGTAAATCAAGTCTTATGACTTTTATACATATAAATATTGAAAAAAAATAATTTAAATTTGTTAAAAAAATCAGAAAACAGAAAACATTACCAAACAAATTATAGGTGATATTTTTTCTTGAAAATCAATAAGTATAAATTGTTATTAAACACATTGTTCATTATTTTTACAAAAAAATCAGAAATAACAAAATAAAATATTTAATCACAAATTATAAATCATAATCTTTATCAAATATGACCTAAGTTAAAAAAAAAATTTAAAAATCATATTGCTATGACTAAGAGCAATGCACTGAAAGAATAATTAAGTACCTCAATACCATCAGTTAAACTTACGAGTGGTATGGTTGACTAGACATACACTACCTTCTGCCCCTCCCATGTGTGCGTATGCATCTCCTGAACAGTTCCCTTAAAAACCTAAAAAGGAAAATTTTATCTTGCTGCCTTTTCTATCAAAATAGAAAAATGTCCCAAAGGGACATGTAACAGGTTAGCATGAGGACTCAAAAGATCCACATCAAAAACACTTCAAATAATCCATCAAGGATATCTTGAGGCAACTTGCACATATAACAATATAAACCTACATGCATGGTTCATATCAAATATCCAACTCAAAGGATACAGCAAAGCAACTTGGAAATAAACTGTCTGAGTATTCAATAAAGTTTCTTCAAGTGAAAGCTGTGCTGCGAATGCTTTATCACAATCTACAGCAGGAAGGGCTAATAAATCAGTGGACCTCAGCATAAAGTTCCCATGATAAGTTGTGAAGCGAACACCTAAAATTAAGCAGAGTTTAGAAGCAAATACACATAAGCATTTACAACTGAGTCTGGAAAAAGTATTATCAATTCACTAACCTTTTCCACAACGTATACGCATGACCGCTTCCCAAGCAGTCTCCCTAGTTAGATCTCTAGCTAACTCATGTCTCAATTTCTCTCCATGGATTGCTGATTGGAAGCTTGGATAATAATAAACTTGACCTCCCGTGTATTTTGCTAGAGTCCCTGTATTAAAAGTTCAATGATGCAGACATAAGATATTCATACTTACAATGGCCAAACAAAGTTTAGTCTATATATGGTTAGAACTTATAAATACATGCATGCTCTAGAATCAAAATGGCATCAGAGAACAAATGAGAAAGAGAGAGAGAGAGAAAAGAGGCCAATCCCTTTTAATTTGGAGGCTAAAATTTTAAGCCTTTATGATTATTCTCAAACATTCTCAAGATGAATGCAGTGTACTGGCCGTTAGAAATTAAACCAATTTCTTTCTTTATTTTTTCCTTTAAACAAATACATGTCAAATTACGAATCAGATATGGCCATCTAAAATTAGCACTATATATACACCACCAATAATTCTGCCCCAGCATAAGTCACACTTGCACAAATAGGGCCGAGGTACTCAAAACAGTGTAAAATTCAAAATTCAAAATGTTACCGAATGAAAATGGAATGGATTAAAAGGAGCAACAACAGGATTTAGGCATCAAAGTTTTAAATGAAATAATATATCCAAACACCATATGGAAAGCATTTTTTTAACGAACAAAACATTATAACACAAAAGTTGATATAATGTCAACAGAGAATTACCATCCCTTAAAAGTAAACAGAGGAAGAAAATCATGAGTATATACCTAATGAGGCGATATCAGTGTACTTGTCACTGAATGCATAGATATTCACGCCTATCTGAAACTTAGTAAACTCAGCAGCCATCTGCTTGTAGAATGGATCTTCTGGAAGCCTTAGTGCATGTTCTTTATCCGTTCCATAAACACGAAGGTCATCTCCACGCAACTTTAAGCGACCAACACCAAGAGAGGGCAGTGTGTTTTGGAAAATTAACAATTTTCCTCCAAGTTGGCTCTGATTTCACATATAAGTGCACAAAAGTAGGTGGTGGCAAAAGGAAAAAACATCATGACGTGCATAAAGTAGCACCATAACAGTGTAGCATCTGAATTACAAATCCAAATAAAAATTTCAATTTGGTGTCAGTAAGAAAAGTTTAACAAACCATAAGCATTAATGCTGCCTTAAGAGCTGGACCAAAAGCAGATTCAACATTCACATTGTCCTGGAACATGGTGGGCAAGCTATCAAGAAATGTTTCCACCACATTTCTTGATTCTGATAAGTTGACAAGGAGATCATCTGGCAATGGCACAAATACATCATCAAGATCTGACACAACCATCATTTGAGGCTGGGTTAAAGATGACTGCATGGTCAAAATACAAATGAGATAAGCAGGTGTCTAGGCTGAAGCAAGAAGATAACAAAAAAAAAAAATCTATACTAGTAACAGAAGACACTTGCCTTCATGTTATAAAAATGAATTGTACTGTCAAAAGTTGCAAACCCAATTTGTGTTCTGGGGAAGCCAGGCAGCTCATCCAAACATGATCTTATGGTTTTCGCCACTACCTGCAAGCAGATGAACGTCAATTACAATTATTCAATTAAGAATACAATAAACTACATAGACCCGATTCTTACAATTCAAATAAGCTCACAATGTGCAATATACACCCTATTATTGGTTATAGAACATTCCCTCCTCTCTCTAAAAAAGTAGCAGAGGGCTATGGACTGAGAAAGATAATAAAAACCACATGTAAGCTGCTGGTATGATGCAAAATATCACATCAAATTTCCAAACCTAGGGATCTAAAGCAGGCCACTACATGCACCATTGTTTAGGATAGAAAAAGTGATGGTCTGTACAGCTATAAAAAAATTATTTTTAATCTCACTGTGTAATTCCCAAATGTGGATTAAAGAATATGAAGTATATGCTTCCTGAGGCAACCAAGAACGAAATGCATGTCATCAAAAAATATATCTCTGATTTAAGACAATAATGAACTGAGTAGTTCGGGCATAATATATCTTCAACTCCTTTAGTGATATATGAGCAGTATTTAACATGAAAAGCAAGTGCTATAAAAATTGTATATACACGAATAAGCAAGATCAATTGTAGGCTTGTAGATAATCATAGGAAGAAGTTGTACCTCGATCATTCCACTTCTAACAGCAGATATGGAAACGTCAATAAGGAAAAAATATAGTGGCGGCATAGGAGGCCGCACCATATATTCAGTTGGAGCGACAAATTCAACGCTACCTTGAGTTAACTCAGGTCGTTGATCCAAATCAACTCTTCTGTTGTTGACATCCAAATGGGCAAAATAATCACCAATGACTGCAGGAGTAAACACAAATCATTATAGAATATGCTGAGCTAAACAATGCACGGTTACATGTATTACATAATACCAAGCATAATCCTCCATAATATGGAAACCAAGCAACATATGTAGGAGCTTAGTGTGCACACACGCAACAATAAAAAAGTAGAGACTAGGTGAAATCCAGAACAATCAAAATATATAGGACACCTAAGTTTCATTGGTAAAATACATCCAAAGGCCATGACAATTTCTAATTTGTAAAACATCTTCTTTAGAATATGAAATTTTGAAACAATATGCCTATTCTAAAAACAAGGTTGCCCTTAAAAAAAATTACACAACTACTTTTTGAGAAGAAAACAAGATGAGGCCTCCAAGAAAAATATAACAAAATACACAACATAAGTGTTTGACAGAGAAACAACTATTCATAGTAGAAAGAGATGTTTGTAAAGCCTTATTGTTTCAAATAAAATGACATTTCTTTTTTTTTCCCCCGAACATGACATTCTTCAAGGGAAAAGAGAAAGAAAATGGAGCAGACGTGTACCATCATTGTGTAAAGAGCACAGGTTACATCTCCACTTTCTTCCTGAATCTGTAAAGACCACATAAGGATTGATATATGTGCGACATCTTCTACATCGAATAATGCCAGTAGAAGCAAAATTGATGACTGGAACTTCCTCCTAAATAAGTAAGAATACAATTAACAATGTTATCATCATGCATAAATATAGAACAACTTTGATTATTACAGAGATATTTAAACACTAACCCCTTTAGGTGCTTCTGCAAGTGGACAAACAACTGCCCCAAGAGGTAAGTGCCACCTCGAAGTCAAGGACTGAGAACTTGGTATTGCACTAGTTGTAAGCCGTAGATATCTAGAATTGCAATTCAATGGGTATGCCTGCGCAAATGAAAGTGGTTCAGCATCTCCATCCAATGGCCTCGGTAGAGCTTTGAGATCAAGCCCTGGTTCCATCGATCCAGGCATTGATCCAATAGAAAGTGAATTGAAATCCTCCATTAAACCTTGGATGGCACTACTAGGAGGTCCAGACCCAAAAATCTGCATGTGATCCCGTGACTGCAGTCCTAGGGGAGCCGCAACAGGTGGAGGTGGAGCATAACCACCTTGATGAGTAGAAAAAGGAGAGGATGCTATAGGTGGTACAGGTGGATGTGTTCCTTGGTTAGCCAAAAAGGGAGACTGGACTGGTGGAGCTTGAACATCAGCTATAGATTGTTTACGAGCATATCCAGGAAAGGGTGGCTGGAAATTAGATCCCGAAACTGGAAAAGATGAATCAAGATACTGGGAACCACTCAAACTTGATGGTGCATTATTCATGCTTTGTGGTGGAGATCCCATAGGCACCATAGATACTGGCTGTTGCGGACGAAGGGGAACCATTGAAGATGATATTTGACTTGTGGGTGCTCGGAATGGTGGTTGGCCAACAGGTGGAGTACGTGAAGGAGGTGCTTGGGTTGCAGATGGAAATTGTTGGGATGAAAATGATGAGAACGGTCCAACAGCAGATGGGGCACTAGATGTTGGTGGATGAGGCAACGATGGATCACTGTATCTACCTGGTTGAGTAGATAGCAAAGCAGAATAATTTGGAACTGATGGTCCAGATGAAAAAGGCATGCCAGGTCGTGGACCTGGTGGTGGAATGGGTCTAAATCCAGAAACATCTGGTCCAACCACAGGCCTTGATGAAGAAAAAGAAGTCATTGATTGTGGAGTGGGTCTAAAACCGGGGGCCTCTTGCCCAGCAACTGGACCAGATGATGAAAATGGTGACATAGTTTCAGTACCAGTAGGGGCAGGCCTTAAAGGAAAATTTGGGCGACCAGGGTTTTCAGTCCCCATTGATGATCAATGTCACTTTCTACTCCTTTCTAAAAATTCCCGTATTATGTAAGCCTGCCACGACAAACATTGTGGAGTTTCCATGTAAGAACTCAAATATATCAACAACAACAAATAAAGGCACTATGTCATAGCTTAGAGTAATACTCAGCAACAATAAAAAAAAAAACTAAGGCACCAAAGACATATAAAAAAGGTCATATCAATGATCAATGATATCTTAAATATGGTGATTTTGAAGCTAATAGTGTCTGTGAGATTTCAAAAGCATGTTTCATGTACTCAAAATTTTAATTTTATACTCGAAGCAACCTAAACTTCATTCAGTTTAGATCACATAAACTGCAGGAAAACCACTATTTATACCTTGTTAACTCCAACTGGTAAAACTGAGCAGGCTAAGGTCATGACTATCATCCAAAATAAGTTTAAAGGAACAAACCACAGAGTTAACATCACAATTTAGAAAATTTGCAGTCCAGAATGAACGCTCGAAATCAAGCCTCGAATGGACCTTTATATACCCTTTAATGAATTATGAATTAAAAATTAATTAATCAATCCACTAACTACTCATGTAATAGCATAAATAAATGCTGCTGGGCTCAGTACAACAATTAACGATTTGATTTTCAAGTTTGCTGGCAATACAAATTTATCATTATCATATCAGATAAAATCAAACCGTGACAAAACCAAGTACCATAAACCAAATCAAATGAATCACATGCGTAACCATGAGAACTAGCAGAATGCAACAGATCTCAACCAAATAAGTATTTTTATCATCAAAAATTGAAATCCATTAAGCATGTAAATCCCGCAATGGTTCAGATTGACGAGAAAAGGTAAATCTTGAATCGTATCAAAAAACCCAGATAAGGAAACAAGCAAAATTGATCAAATATATAAATCCAATGACATTTCTCAGAAATCATGCAGCAAGGGAAGCAACCCACCTAAAATCGGAACTTGGATACGCGATTTCTGTCGTACCCACCTGGATATAGGGCGGCTCCTGAGTTCAATACTTCAATTTTGGAAAAAACAGTTGAATTAGGGGTTTGCTAGGCTTTTATCAAAGAGGGAAATCGTAAACACAGACATAGAGAACGCTATTTACCCCTGCTCATAAACAGTCTTGGATCGACGAAGCTACGAAAGAGAGTGAGTTGATATTCAATTTTCCTTCTAACAGTTGAGCGACACCGTTTTCTCTTGTCTGCAATGTGCTTCTGTTTCTGTGGTTTTACTTTTTTTATTTCACCATTACATGCTCTCCTTTTTTTTTTTTAAAGAACAAAAATGGAGGAGTGTAAAAGGACACCTAGCACAATTTTTATTTTTTAAAGAATATCGATAGATTCTTCTTCTTCTTTTCTTTTTTTCATATTTGTTACACTATTAAAAGCATTTTTTTTAATCTAACGGTACTTAATTTAATTTAAGTACGTGACTTAAAACTAAAAAAAATGAGCATTATTGCTAGATTGTTAAGTAAAATACACATTTAGATATGAACTCTTACTGTAGTGTATAAAATAAAAAGGTACAAATATATAAGAAAAATAAATAGTTTAATCAATTGTTTATATTCTTACATTTTATAGAACATTTGTTTTCTTCTTCATCATCGTGAATTGAAAAAAAAATTATTTAAAAAACTTATTTAACATAAAAGGTTAAAATTTTATTAAGAATAACACAACAAACTAAAATTAAATTATCGTGAACAAGTAATCAAAATAACTTACACTTAAAAATTAGCAAATTTTTTTAAATAATGTGAATAAATTAATTATTCTTCTATTAAAATTTTATTTTACTTAATAACTATAATAAGATTAATAAAAAAAATGCATAATAAGCTGAAAAATGAATTTACACCAATGTTGGAATGTTAATATAAACTCATAAAAAAGTAAATACACTAAAATTTATAGGATTTTAGGTTAATTTAACCATATAATTTAGTATAATTGATACTTTAGTCCTGTAATTATTAAAATATGTCTATTTAATCCAATAATTTTTAGTTTAAGTCATTTATGGATAATTTTTATAAATATCCTAATTTTTATCATTAAATAAACATGTACATCTCACATATATTATTTTTTAAGGGTATTATTGGATTATCACTAAAATATTCACATAATTAAAAAAAAAAAAAAGACAAAGACTCCGTGCAACTCTCCGTCTCAATTTTGATCAGTTAGTTCGTCTATTCAATACGATTTCTTTTATATATTTTACTCGAAAACCCATAAGATCCAAAAAGGGAAAAATTTTAAGAGTGAGAGTGTTTTAGAAAAAGGGAGAGATTGCTCCTTTGTTTATGATGAGATTTTTTGATTGGTCTCTCTCTTTTGTTGAATTCGAAGATTCCAGGACGACCCACTTCGGGTTTGTTAAAGAAATTTCGTAAAGTTTGTGTTTTAATTTAGTAATATTTGTCATTTTACTATACGGGTTCATCTTTATTTTTTGTTCTGATTCTTGATCGAATCTTTTCTCTCTCTCTCTCTCTCGTTTTCTCTTCGAGTTCGTCATCTACATGATCTTCGATAATTTAATGGTGGTGGGCTCTGTAAAAATATGACACTATATAATATATGGGTTTTAATATTTTATTGAGTTTGATTTGTTAAAGTAATGTGTCTTTAATTTTTTATTATATTGTATGTAATTAAGTATACTCAACTCTAATTATACGTACCATGTGTATGTGGGCTTCTATAATATACTTGTAATAATAAGAGCAAGGCCTTTAATTAACTAAGTGACAAGTGGGCTCTTTTCAATAGCCCATATGATTTACACACTCGCTCATTAGGTATTAGTTACAAGTGATATATATATTACTTTATATGTGATAAAAGCGAGGAACACAGAGAGACGTAGAGGAGCGGCAAATAACATATAGAGAAATGGAACAGAGAAGCAGCATAGAAAACTGGTAAAGAAAATGACGCAGTGAAGAAGAAAATAAGAGGAAAAAGGACAAGCAGTGTTAAGGTTCTATGATGATCTTCTTCACTGGACAAATATTGTTAGGGTTCTTATGGGTATAAATTCTTGGTACATTTTCTTGTTATTTTCTGTAATCTCTTTGTATGTGTTCTCTGATTAATAATATGAGTTACTAGTGAGCTTTTCCCGTGGAGTAGGATTTCCTAACCACGTAAATTTTTTGTATTATTTTGTGCCTTTAATTTATGTGTGTAATTTTAAAGAACATTTCAGATTGTGTTCTTAAACAAAAACGATCCATTAAAACTGAGATTTTACATTATTGGAACCAAAGTTCCTAACAACTGGTATTAGAGCCCATGGTTGGGCTTTTGCTGTATGATTTATGATTTTTTCCAATTTTTCTTTAGGATTTTTTGAATTTCTTGTTTCTGAAATTTTTTAGGTATTTTTATTATTTCGAAAATTGCTTATTAAAATATATTTTTTTGTTATGAAAATTATGTTGGAAACACCAATTTTTAGTTTTATAAATTGGGTGATTTAAATCATATTAAGGGAATTTATGGTGATTTAAATCATGTTAAGGGAATTTATGGTGATTTAAATAGAATTATTTAAATCTGATTTTTTGTGTATCTTCTTGGGTGAACTTTTTGGTTCAAATTTTGGGTAAAATCATTTTGGTGTCCCTCTTCAATAAAGATTTATTGTCTGATTTTTTGAAAGTATAAAAATATGAGAAAAGAAATAAATCAATTTTTATGTTTAATAAATTGAGTAATGATGTATTATTTCTTGTGTGTTTCAATCTGTCCGAAATTTTATATTTTAATATTTATTTTTTGTAAAATCAAGAATTTGACCTATTAATATTTTTTGTAAGCTTGCTAGTCACTTGTTGGTAGTAAAAAAAATAGGACAAGTTTCTTGGTAAGTTTGTGATCGAAACTTGAGATAAAAGATGTGATTTTTTTTTTTGGGTAACACAAGATGGGTACAACACATTAAAGAATTGAAGGAGGTTGACATGAGAGGTTGTTGTAAAGAAATAGCAAGGTTAGGAAGTGCGCAACTCTGAGACATAGCACATTAGTATCCTCCTGGACGTGGTTGCAAGGTGCTGAAATAATTGCACATAAAGGATAGTGTAGCAATTTAGTGAGCTATAGCACTATAAGGCCTTCTCTCTCTATATTTATTTTAAAAAATATTTGTATTTGTTTTTGAATGAATGAATGTTGCAATGGATGTGAACTTTTGATAATCTTGATTAAATTTTATTTTTATTTATGAAAGATTTGTATTTAAAGAATCTTGAAATTATCATGTTGAGTTTTATAATTAATCCATGGTGTTAGTGAAAACTAATTGTTATATATCTTTGGAGATTTTAATGTGTATGTTCTTTTGTTGTCCTTGGTAAGAAAAAGACATAACATGAAATCTAAATTTTGCATGAAAGATGCATGTTAGAAATAAGTTGGATTTGGTATAATTTATTTCTAGTTGATAAAGTTAGCCACGGTCTAAGTCGAAATCTAAAAGCAATTAGGTGCTTTCATTATTGTTATGGAAAGATGCAGGTTTGTGGGTATGCCCTTTTATGAAAAGAAAATATGACTTGTTGATGAATTTAAGATTGGATATGCATGCATGAAAATTTCAAGTTTTGATAATAGTGTTGCATTTGTTAGATGACTATTATAACTGTGAAATTTGAATTATAGAATCTTGAATTGTTTGGTATCTTGATTATTCTTTTCATGTGTGTCCTGATAGTAAAAGTTCTGTAATGCTTGATAATTCCTAGCGCTAAGTGGTAACCTGATAAGAGGTTTGAAGCATGTGTTGTATGAACTTGTTACTTGGACTATTATAACATTGTGAGCTTTGTACGTTTTATAGTCTTTGACACTGTATGTTGTGATGTACTAAAGGCTTGTAATATATGGCACTTGGTATGTACATGGATGCTCACTTAATAGTATTATTAGGTATATGCATAATGATCTTTGAGTAGTGTTAAGGGAACTCATGTGGAGTTGTGATCTTGTTTGCCCTTGTATTTGAAAAGTTTATATTATGACATGAATAGTTGACCATATTGGAATAAAAAACTTGTTAAAATTGTCAAAGTAAAAGTCTATTTGATATTTGTACTACTAGTACTTTAGTTTGTTATATTTGTAGTGTACAAATGAAGTCTAATTGTATTTCTTGGAAAGCATGCAACTAGAGACTGTTTTTGAATAATTTATATTGGTTTGTAAGGTCCTAATCAATCCTTATCAAAGTGAGATATGAATTGTATCGCTTTTACTAGTCTATGTTGGCTTATGCTTGATTATCAATATTTCTAAGATTGGTAATGTTGTTGAATTCTTTTTTATCATTGTTTGAATGATTTATTATTTTCGGCTCTTGAATGCCTTTTAGAAATATGAAATTGATAATCTATTTGAAAATTAGACAATGTTAGAAACTGAATGTTGGTTGAGTAGTATGATTGAAGTATTATGTGAACATCATATATATGGTGGGTTGTTAGCTTGCTCCGTTATTCTTTTACTAACAATGGTAAAGAGAATGTGTTGCAATTAAGGTGAAGCTTGCAAGGATAGCACTTGAATTTGTAGGATTGTAACTACTAATGCACGTGGGGTCCATGATGAGCATAAAGATGCTTTGCGGCTAGGTGACAATACTCAATGGGATGCAATGGAGGAAGAGAAGCTATGATATTTGGGTAAGCCACCTGGAAGGTATATGTATGCAAACCTTGGTACTTGTGTATGATAATTGATGCTATTTAGATGACTTAGAGTGAACATCTTGTAATGATGTTATATTTAAAAAATCTGAAATATGGCTTGGGGTCTTGGATATTTATTGAGATTTTTTGTGTGAAAATGAAAACTGGTTTTAAAAGCCTAAGATGTGAGTTTGTTACTGTTGCTTGGCTTTGTGGAACATGTTAAATGGATTGTATGTACTTATGCGTGATGTCCCTATATTGTACAGATATTTTTCTTGGCTTGATATAGATGTAATCTATATGATCTAAATTGGCTTAGAAGATGTAAGCATATTAGTAATAACCCCTTAAATCAATTTAGTGTTAATTGATGTATGTACTTGTTGATATATTGATTATATGCTATTTGCATGTAATAATATAGAAAAATTTATTACTTAGTATACATGCTTAATTTGTCTTATAATGAGTAATTTATAATTGAGGTGGAGCTAATTAAAGTGATATCCATAGAACATATGTAGGACATATTTGTTACATAGTTTATGCATTTGAAAAAGTGAAATACTGATAGTCCATAATGATGTTTTATGACATGTTTGACTTGTGAGTGTTTCCATGATATTTATTGCTTATCGTCAGTTTAGTATCCCAAAATTGGATTATGTGATGGCTATTGGAGCACATGTAAGTGTAGTGCCATATTTGTGTGCTATATTATGTGGGATATGTTTTGTTCCATAGTAACTAGTGTTGGAATAGCTAATGAGTTGCATTATTTGAGTTGGTTTAATTCAAATAGAACTTATTGTTGATTGTTGGTTGGAAATGAACACTTATATATTCGAGTGTTAATGGTGTTGGTTTAGTATATGAAAATGAAACATGTACGTTATGAGGAGTTTTACTAACTCTCATGTTACAAGTGATTTGAGAGGTGACGATCTTTCAAAATGAATTATATGTTCATTATTTTCATGATTAATGGGGAATTTAACTTTGTTTACTTGTAAGCTTTGATTGAGTATAGTGACTATTTATAGTATGTACTAAAGCGGAAGCAATGTGAACTAGAGGCATAGTGAATGTGACTCAAGGATTGTGTAGATTCCAGTTTAAAGTTGTATTATTACTTTATCAAACCATTGTCCGATTAAGTATTGTTAAGAAATTAGTAACCAGCTTGGAAAGGCTAATTTGCAATTCATTGAAAGCATATAGTTATATAGTGTCAAGGTGGAGATTTGTAAAAATATGACACTATATAATATATGAGCTTTAATATTTTATTAGGTTTGATTTGTTAAAATAATGTGTCTTTAATCTTTTATTATATTATATGTAATTAAATGTATTTAATTCTAATTATATGTACCACGTGTACGTAGGCTTTTATAATATACTTGTAATAATGAATGCAAGACTTTTAATTAACTAAGTGACAAATGGACTCTTTTCATCGGTCCATATGAGGTATTAGTTACAAGTGATATATATATTACTTTATCTATGATAAAAGAGAGGAACACATAGAGACGCATGGGAGCGGCAAATAACATAGAGAAATGGAACATAAAAGTAGCGTAGAAAACTGTTAAAGAAAATGACGCAATGAAGAAGAAAATAAGAGGAAAAAGGGCAAACATTATTGAGGTTCTATGATGGATCTTCTTCACTTGACATATATTGTTAGGGTTTTTGTGGGTATGAATTCTTTTGGTATATTTTCTTGCTATTTTCTGTAATCTCTTTATATGTATTCTCTGGTTAATAATATGAGTTGTTAGTGAGCATTCTTTGTAGAGTAGGATTTTCAAACTACGTAAATATTTTGTGTTATTTTGTGCCTCTAATTTATGTGTGTAATTTTAAAAAATATTTTAATTTATATTTTTTAATAAAAATAATTTATTAAAATTGAGATTTTATATTCTTTAAACTAAAGTTTTAAAATGGCTCTTTTGTTTGTCAGAATTTATAGGTGTTTCAATTTCTCAGACGAGTTGTGATGGAAAATGGAATCTGATTGTTGCTTTTTTTTTTTTCCTTGACAGAGTAATGGTTGGATCAAAAGAGAACAATCCTAGAGTAATAGGCCACGCAAATATTTAGAGTAATTTAATTAGATTTGATTTTGAAATTATGATTTTTATTTTGATAGACTCTAAACTTATTAACTTTCTTCTTTGTTTCTATATTTTGGAATAAAGGGGGGATTATTTGTGGAGGAGGGAAATTCGTGATGGGACAAAATCATAGAGCTGTCTTTTTTTTTTTTTTTTTTTATTGAGAGTTGCACGTAGTGTTTGTCCTTTTTTTTTAATTATGTGAAAATAAGTGATAATTTAATAATATCTTTAAAAAATAACATATATAAAATACACATATTTATTTAATAATAAAATTTAAAATATTTATAAAAATTATCTTTAAATAACTAAAATTAAAAATTATTAAACTAAATAGACCTACTTTAATAATTACAGAATTAAAAAATCAAATAAATTAATTTACACAACCAAACAAATCCAAAATTCAAAATTTATCTGGTGGTTATAAAACTTCTGTGAAAATTTAAAATGACCATCAAAATGTCAAACGAATATACATTCGACTCTCTGGAGAGATAAAAATTGCTATATTTTCACATAAAAAAAATAGTTCTTAAAGTCTTTTAACTTTTAAAAATATATTTTTTTATTTTTTAAAAAGTACACATAAATTTATTTTATATTAATTAATTTAATTTAATTACAATTTAAATATATAAAAATAAATAATATCATAAATAACAGATAAATTATCATAAATAAAAATAATTAATAGTCGTTAATTTTTTGAGAAAAATAAATGTCTTTTATCAACAAATTTATCCTTATTTATAATGTCATATGATTTTTGCATATTTTATTAGCAAGCAAATAAAAACAATTAATCCAAAATTTACTTGTATCTATATAACAAATAATGAACTTATAAAAAATATTTTAAAAAATAAAGAACTTAAATGTACTTTTTAAAAAATAAATCAACATGTACTCTAGACCCCTTTTCACGAAAATTCAATATGAAACTATGTATGAATGATTGTTTCAATGTTTTGAAAGTCGTCTAAAAGAAATACTAAATATGTGCACATCGTCATAGAAGGTTTTGAGAGTTGTTTAATATTTTGTTGTTTGTTGGGGCTTTTAGGCTTCCATAGTCATTGGGAAGAGCTTTTTTTTTGTGTGTGTTTTCAGAGACTAGTTTTTTGAGCAATTTTGGGCTTGTTGTCTCTATGACCCTAGTCGAGGTTTTGGGTGTTGCCTTCTGCTCTGTCTGGTTGATTAGCTACCTGGCGCTAGTATTTTCTCTATTCTTTTCAGCTTGGCTCTAGTCTTGTTTAAGGTCTATTTGTGCATTTTGTAGTAAGGCTATTGTATTTAATCTATGTATTTCAGTTTTTAATTACAGTAGTTTTCAACAAAACTTAGCTAGATTTATAAACTTTCATTTTTAAATCTATTGGATTTGTTATTGTTAGTATGGACTGCTTTTCGTTACACAGAGGCTTTTATGACAAACACAACAAGTAACAGGGGCGGAGGCAATAAGGGACCAGATTCGCCACGACCTCTTTAGCTTGATAATTTTTTTTCTATTAATATATATATATATATATATTTTTTTTTTTCTATTTTTGAAGATAAAATAAGACATTTAACTTCTTATATTATAATAAAATTGTTATTAATATATATAAGTAAATAAAAAAAACAATTAATATGATCTTTTGCATTTTTTAAAATATTTATATTTGTTCACAATATAAATTTAAGCATATATATTATCATAAATTTGTATATTTTATAAAATATAATTTTATTTACTATCAAATAGTTTATAACATAAATACAATAGTTTAACTATTATTATAATTATATTCAATTATTTTAATTTTTTTGGTATATTTTGTATAATCTTTAATTAAAATTTAGATCCTTTGAAAAAAAAAAATACTAATAAATTATTTTATTTATTTTAAAAGTAACATTTTAACTTTAACCTCAACCTTATTCTTGATCCTGACGCCTAAAACATAAATCATAACTTTGGTAAGCACAACCAATTAATATAATTTTTGACTAATGTCTAATGTCTAATGTATCTATAATAATAATTAACAATCAACCAGAGAGAACCAAAAGTAAAATGAAAAAGCTATATATTTTTATCGAACTTAAGCTTCTTTACCAATTTTGACGAATACATTCCCCTCTGTAGCCCTAATTATTATTGCACGCGGAATGACTTTTCTGTAAGAAAAGTTGTGTAATCATAATTTCTAGTCTTTTAATAGTATTTTACATTTGGTTACATATCTTTAATATAATTAAACTTAATAATACGCATAATTAATTCTATTTTTAATATTTTTAATTATTAGATATATCTTATAAAAAAATTATTGATAAATGAACTCACATCATGTCATTTATTTGAAGTTAAGGACGTAAATTTAATTATTTTAATAAAAAATTAAATAATTTAGTTTGATTCAACTAGACTTGAAGCTCGATTAGGTCAAGTCTAGGCCAGTCCAAATAAATTTAAAGCTGAGTTGATGATTAAATATTTATAATACAAACTCAACTTAAATTTGGTTCGAAATATGAATTAAGTTTAAATTTTATAAAATATTATTATTATATATATTTGTCTATGTGTCATTTGTCATTTTGAAATATTTTATTTTCAAATTTTTACTTTAATTAAATTATCTTTATTATTTATTTAATGATAATAATTATATTATTTTATTATAAAAATAAAATCATAAAAATATTATTTGTAATTCATTTTATTTATTTATTTATTTATAAGAAGTCCTAAAATACATAATTATACTTTTTGAATTAATTTTATCTTTTTTATTTTTATTTAAAAATATTGGATTAAAAAAAATCAAATTTTATTTTAGATAATTTGCCCTTAAATTTTTACTTTAATAACAAAATTGTCATTACTATTTATTCTATATATTTAATAATAATAATTAAATATTATTATTTTTATTTCTTTTAAAATAATAGATTAAAAAAATGATACAAACAAATAAATAAGAAAGATATTTGAAAGATAAAATAAAATATAATATTATTTTTAATTTTTATTTAATTTTTATACTATAAATCTTATTTAAACTAAAATATATATTTATTTTCGAGCACTATCTGTGACTAATAAAAAAATTTGAAAAAATTATTATTAATAATTTTATTTATTTAATAAAAAATAATATAAGAGTGTTAATTATTATTTTTTAATTACAAAAAGTCACAAAATACATAATATATCTTTGAATTTTTTATTATTATTCCTTTAATAAAATAATGAGTTAAAACAAAAATCAGCATAACAAATAAACAAAATTAAAATGTAAACATAATATTATAATATTATTATTTATGATTTAATGTTTTATATTAAAAGTTATATATAAAATAAAATATATATTTATTTTAAAAATAATATTAGTAATATAATTTAATAAAAAATTAGACATAATTATTCAAATTTAATTACAAAAATTTATCGTTATTATTAATTTTATTTATTTAATTATAATAATTATATTATATTATAATTTTATTTTATTTTTTTATTATAAGAGTTTGCATTAATTATTTTATAAATAAAACTTATATCTTTATGTTTGTTATGCAACTTTTTGTATGCTTTAGATAATTTGTATTTTGTGACTGTTATTTTTGTTTTTATAATTTTTATTTTTTTGAGCTTGAGTCTTTCAAAATAAGTTTTGATGTTGTTGTACCTCAAAATAATTATTTTTTATAATGAGTAGTTGTTGAATTTTTAGTACTTTATTTATTTAAAAAATTAATACATATATATTTTAATATCATATAACAATATAACAAAAAATAAAATAAAACATAGCACATGTTAAATACGTATATTTTATTTATATTTATATTTAAATATGATATGTTATTATTTTATAATTTATTATACAATTTAAATTTAAGTACTAACTTAAAGTAATTTAAAATTTTAAAAATTTAGGTTTAAATTTACTCAAATTTTTTAGGATTAAATATTAACTTTGCATTTAATTTAAAAATTTGATTAAACCTTACATAATGAAAAGATGTTAACATCGTTTGTTTCTTTAACTTCTGGTGAGATACAAAAGATGTTAAAACAAATGATCTTAACCAAACTGTTGAATTGTCAAACAATAATAGACATTACGCGTATTTTTATAATGACTTAAATATTATAGTATTTTTATATGTAGGTATCAAAATATTATAGACATTAAATTTATTAAAGCAATAATATAAAAATTACTGATTTTTGATGTTGAGCACCACTTTGCCAATAGCACGTTGAACAAGCGCATAACAGACCTACAATAATTTTTTTTTTTATTAATAAAAAATATAATACTAGTTAAAAACATTAGTTTTATAATTGAAGCTTTTTTTAATTAATTTTTATAATATATTTAAAATAAATATAATATTAGTTTATTATGCTACTAAATAAATTATTAAAGTAAAATAATATTTAAATTTTTTATTAAATATTGTAATAATCATATAATTAAAGTCTTTATTAAATATAACATTTTTATTTTATTATTATGTTTAAAATTTTTAATTTTTTTAAATAATTAATATTAATAATTTAAGATATAAGAATAGTTTTATTTAAATAAAGATTAAATATGATTTAAATTTTTATATATAATTAACGAAGCTAAAAAAAAAAAAAAAGAAGTCACGTATCTCCTCTCTTATTCGAGAAAAAAAGAAGAGAGGGACATTTTTTATCATGAGATATCTTTACAATATCATTGAATTGCGCTTGTAAAAGGAGTAATTTTAAGTATATTATTCGAATAAGCACCGAAAAATCATAATTAGACAAAACATATTAATTACATAGTAACGATAATTTCATAATTAAATTTATTATTATTATTATAATAATATAAGAATTGTGTATTATATTTTTAGAATTAATTATATTTTATTAAATATTTTTATAATTAAAAATTAATTTAAAAATTACTTAAAATAAATTTTAAAAATTTATAATAACAAAAATAACATACTTATTTTTAATTGAGAATAATATAAAATAATATTAGGGATATTATTTTTGTTATTATCTATTTTAATAATTTTAATTTTGTAGCTTTTTAAATCAATTTTGTAACATTAATAATTTGAATTAAGGTAATATGTTTACTTAATATAATATAATATATTTAAATATTAGTTAAATCATAATTTTTTAAATTTGTATAATTAAGTTTTTAATATACACTCACTAATTTACAAAACTGGAAAATTCTATCAACAAAATTATTATGGCGACATGCCACAATTTAGCAAATCATAAATTAGCTAATACAAAAAGACGTCGTTTAAAACATGGGATTACATATTTGTAATGAATTTAAAAAGAATTAGAGTAGTAAGAAATAGTAATTTGAAGAATAAGTAAACATTTTTTATTATTGTATTTACTTACTGTTAAGATCATCTAATTGAAATTAACTTAATAGTTACATATATAATAAGAAATTAATATTTTATATACATAATAATTTTAATTTTATTTTATTACTTCACATTTAATATATTTTTTAGGATAGATTTGAAACAAATATTCTTTTCATAACTTTCAATTAGGAATTCAAAATTTTTTTTTTATAACAGGAATTCAATTCTTATTTGTGTAAGATTTTAATTTAAGATAGATTATTTAATTCACTGTTGATTTATCATGCTTCATATGTACAGTATCTAAAAAAGAAAAACTAATTTGAATTGACTAGCATCACTCAGGAAAAAAAAAAAAACGATTATAGCTGTGACACGAATCTGTCAAAGAAACCGTTCGATTCTGTACACGTGGACGGTCAAGGTTGATCTCAACCGCCTCCAACCTCTTTGTTAAGTTAAAATTAGGGTTAGGTTTACAGATATCTCCATCTAAAAGTCAGCTGTTGCCTTTCTCTGTTTCTTTGGTATCAATATCATCGAGTTCTCTGCTAATATACCTATCATCATTTGAATTCTGTTATCAATTGCTTTGTGATCATGGAGATGGAGCGCGTTACTGAGTTTCCTCACACCCACTTGGATCGGCGACCCCGAAAGAGAGCACGTTTGGGCTGGGATGTTCCACAGGCTCCCAAGGTATATTTTTTGGTCCAGATCTATGTCAGATCTGATTGAATTTTTCCTTGTTTTCTTATCTTTTGCTAGATCTGGCAGATCTGGTGTAGAATTAGATTTGTTTTGAATAAGGTATGGTACAAATATTTTGGTTTTTGCTGTTACGCATCCGATTCTAGATTTTATTTATATCTTGATCAGATTCGTGTTTTTCCAGCCTTTAATTATTTCTGCATCTTGTAACTGTTGTACTAATTTTATGTTGAACTATTTTCCCCAATCTACTTCGTTTAACATTTTTATGCTGGTGGATTTCCCTGGTTCAAAACCACTTTTTGGTTTTTTCAGGTTAGAGAAAAATTGTAGATTTTGAATTAATATATAAGACGCGTTTCATAATATGATCAAGTTTTCATCTTCATTTGACGATAAATGTTATGATAGGTTGAAGATCTATTGTGGAAAGCTTATTTATTAAACTATTTAACAAGGAATTTTAAGATTTTCTCAATTTTACACACACTGCATGCTGAAATTTGTTTTAAAAAAATGTTCAGGCCCATTTTTCTTAATATTATCGATATATGACCTTGCATGAGTATATAGTGGAGAGGAGTAGATTTCGTTGTATTGATTCTTTTGTTTTTCTTTGGGATGTCTGTCTCCTGAAGTTACTTTGTTTTCTCACAAGAAACAATATAATTGGGATGTAAGGGGATAAGGATTTTAATTTAATGTTTAGTGGTACATGAATGAATGGATGTGTGTAGGCTCAGGTTACAATGTTTTGTGGACAAGATGTTGGCTTCTCGGATCATAGCTCTCTGTTTCATAAGGGAGTAGCTAAAAATGGTTCTCCCCCAAGGCGTGAGGATGACAAGGATGGACATTACTTATTTGAGCTTGGAGAAAATTTAACTTCACGCTGTAATTACACCTTACCATCATCATAGAAATTTGCATATAGTAATCATTATGATCATAATTAGTTGAGAATGTTCTAAATTCTTTCTGCTCCCTGCACTTATCTCATAATGTTTTTATCACAAGAGAATGAATCAGTTTTCAAAACAACAGTATAAATTAAATATATATTAGTTTTATTTTTGTAATATCTAAACCAGTAATATATTTGATTCATTAGTTCAATTATCTCAATTCATTTTTGTGCCTTTTTTTGTTTAATTTAAAAGGCTGAAAAGAACCACTTTAAGATGTTATTGGTCATGTTGTTGTGGCAACATATTCTCCTAATTATTTAGTTGTTAAAATTTATACATTTCTCTGATTGTGTTTGCAGATAAGATCCATAATAAAATGGGTGAAGGTACATTTGGTCAGGTTTTAGAATGTTGGGACAGAGACAGAAAGGAAATAGTTGCCATAAAAATTGTTCGTGGGATCAAGAAATATCGTGAAGCGGCCATGATTGAAATTGAAATGTTACTACAGCTTGGAAAGCATGATAAGGGTGGAAACCGGTGAGTAACTTTAGTTTATTGCATGATTATCACTTGTAACATGTTATAGATGGTTTGTCGTGCATTGTTGCAATTGTTAAATGGGTTTATTCCTTGCAGTTGTGTGCAAATCAAGAACTGGTTTGACTATCGTAACCATATCTGTATTGTAAGTATATGATTGATTTGTGATGTGGATTAATTTCCCCTATCCCAAGTAATATGGGGGTTAAGCCTTTTGGGTGAATTAAATGGTTTCAACAGGTCTTTGAGAAGCTTGGACCAAGTTTATACGATTTTCTACGGAAAAACAATTACCGATCATTTCCCATTGACCATGTCCGTGAGATTGGCCGACAACTGTTGGAATGTGTAGCATGTGTGTATTAATTACTTTAGCTGGTTTTCTCTTTTTTGCTTCAAGTAATTGTTAGCTTAGTCTCCATCATGTATTGCGTCATAATTATATTTTGTACCGACTACCATTTAATATGGATTTCTTGTTTCTTTTTGTAGTCATGCATGATCTAAATATGATTCACACAGACTTGAAGCCTGAAAACATCCTACTTGTTTCTCCAGATTATGAAAAAGTTCCAGATTATAAGGTAATTTTTCTCCATTTCATGCCATATACTCAAATTTTTTTTTGCTTTCCTTCTGTCTGTCTCTGTAAATATGCTTGTGACGTTGTTTGTCTTTATGTTTCTTGTGTAGGATCGGTTTTAAGCTCTTTGTATCCCCCTTTTATATCACTTTTTAATTTTTAATTTAGGCATATTTTTCTTTTTTCTTGGAAAGCTAATTTGTTCTGTAATGATTTGTTCAGAATTCGTCTCGATCACCAAAAGATAGCTCCTATTACAAAAGAGTTCCCAAGTCAAGTGCTATCAAGGTGATTGACTTTGGAAGCACCACATATGAGCGTCAAAATCAGAATTACATTGTATCAACCCGACATTATAGGGCACCTGAGGTCATCCTTGGTTAGTGTCAATACTGTCAATACTTATCTTCTTTAAGAATCGTTCTTAAAATCTTTAGATGAGTGTATAACTTGATTATTTTGATATTGATTCTGGTAGGGCTTGGATGGAGTTTTCCCTGTGATGTTTGGAGTGTTGGTTGTATCTTGGTGGAGTTGTGCACCGTATGTTATTTGATGCTTGTTTGTTTAAGTAGCCAAGAATTAAGTTGTGGCATAACATTCTCATTGCATTAGTTTGATTGTGAAATACTGTGCAGGGTGAGGCTTTGTTTCAAACTCACGAGAACCTGGAACATCTTGCCATGATGGAGCGGGTTCTTGGACCTCTACCCCAGCACATGTTAACAAAGGCAGAGTGAGTATATTAATTTTTAATTTTATATTTTATTAGAGAAGGATCTAATTATTAATCCCCCTCGCTCATTATGGAAATTATTCAGTCGTCATGCTGAGAAGTATGTTAGGAGGGGTAGGTTGGACTGGCCAGAAGGTGCGTCGTCAAAAGAGAGTATTAGAGCTGTTCAGAAGCTTTTTCGTCTTCAGGTTTGTGTTCCACTTGTTGGTTGTATGTTACCCTAAAAGAAGCATGGTGCTTAATTGGTCTTTTGATGATTTGCAGAATCTCGTTATGCAGCATGTAGACCATTCTGCAGGGGATCTAATCCATCTTTTGCAAGGGTTACTCAGGCATGATCCTTCAGCTAGATTGACTGCACGTGAAGGTCTCAGACATCCTTTTTTCTCGAAGGACAATCTGAGAAGGTGATACTACTGGCTGAGTAGAATATTTGGGCAATGACTCATCATCATTGTATTAGGGTATGAATTTGTATCTAGATGAGTGAGCAGGATTGTCTTGTTTTAAATGTAACTAACCAATTGAGACGATAGAAAGGCCTTATTTATTTTTGGACAAAATTAGAAAGCCCTAATTGATGTGTTCTCATCAATGATGATTGTGCATCCTAACTAAATTTTTTGCGTTGTACAGTTCTGGATTCTTATGAGAAATGAAATCTGGTATTTAAGTTCTTATGAGCAATTTCTATTTGTAATGTTTTATGTGATCGAACCATTTCTGATGGTTTGCACTGTACTAAATATCTTTTAATCGGTTTAATTTTTTTGTTTTTAAATTATTTAAAATAATATACCCTAAAATTTATAATAATAATAAAAAAATGAATTAGTTAGCATTATTTTTAGTTTTTAAGAGTTATATTTATTATTTTTTTTTTTTAAGAATTACTTAAAATAATATACATTAAAATTTATAATAAAAAAATATATATTTGTTTTGGCATTATTTTTATTGTTTTAATTTCTAAGAGTTATATCTGTTTTTTTTTTTCCTGACGTATTTACCGGCGAATGAGCTACCGAACTTAGAACTCGATGACCAACTGGATTGGGTTTATTACTCCTCTAATTTTGTGTCCAGTTCTTGTGTCAATAACTAATTTTATTGCTATAATTAACCCCATAAAACATGCTTTAATATTCAAAACAGTCCCAAATCTAGTTAAAGCTAATTACAAAGAGGTATTTAGTGAATAATAAGTTTCTCTATGGCATATGGAAAATGCCAAATGGGGACATTTACGTAAGTGCATCTGGAAACCAAATGCTGGAGAAAATGAGTAAATGAAAATGTGAATAGATTTGAAGTTTGTCTTGGGAATATATACTGGTTTTTGTCCAATCAAGAGAAACAGCTCAGCACTTGGAATCAAGTTTAGAAGGGCACCAATTGTTGTAGAAATTTCAGTTTAGAAGGGCAAATCATTTCTGAAAGATTGATTAATAAAATCTGCAAAAGCTTTGTTTATAATAATATGAGTTGAAGCAACAGAACAAATCGGAAGTTACCTCCAATGTGATCTAAACCATGGAGTCTACAATAAAAAATGCATCAAGCAAACAAAACAGACAGAGAAGCAGAAGAAAAACTAAATACCCACGTCGACTTCTATCTCGAGATTGAATTCTTACAACTTTGAGGCTCTGCTTCCATGAAGTAATCAAAGGCTAAAGGAGAGCAATGTGAGTTGTTCTTCAATAGAGCAATCAACGTGACAAGAGGAACGGTAAGAGCGAGGAATGAGAATAATGCCAAGGCAACGTTCTTCCATTGGAGAAGGAGAAGAGCGTCGAGTACTACGATACTCGACAGCGTCTTGAAGAATAATATTGCCTTGTTTGTCTAAACAATGAAAATTTCCCAAGAAAAATCGACCATCTTTAATCCCTATTAACATTCTCCTATTCCACAATTTTCTCACCTTATTCACTGCTTCTGAATCTGAACTACAACATTTCCCCTCATTCAACGATTTCTCTGCTTCTTGATCCATCGAAAGATACCTATTTTCACTGCCAATCAAAAAAGTAGCAAACTTTTTAAGAAACACATTCAAATACGCAAGAACTCAAATTATACAGTTTCAATTCAACTACTGAATAAATTTGGCAATTGAAGCAGAAATCGTTACGTAGTCAGATCATCCATTGATTGAGGATTGAGAGTTGCCTTTCTTGATAAACCCAAATCATATTATCTAAAAGGGTTAAACTCGATTCCCTAAAGTTCGGTGAATTGTAAAAGTCAAAAATTGATCGAACGGTGAATTGTAAAAGTCAAAAATTGATCGAACACGGACCAAAGGTTTCTGGAATTATAGAGAACGGAGAGACACGCCTCTTTTTTGGGGGTGACAACGAAGACACCAACCTGGTATTGCTGCTGCTGCTGCTGCAGCTGTTGTTGTTGATGGAGGCGGATTCAAAAGTAAGCCCTAATATTTCTTCGTTATTCTATCAGAAATTCGTTTTCCCTTATTATAGCTACATGGCCATTGATTCAATATGTTATATTTGAAGGGCTGAGATTAGCTGGCTTTTCTTTTAGTTTACACCCGTTAAAAGAATTTTTAATTTCATTCTATGGTTTTCCTATGAGATTTGGGTCAAAATAGTCGTATCAAATTAAATAATATATTAATTTTGTAATTATTTAGATGAATATATTTAATTTTATAATTAAAATAAATGATTTAATTAGTTTAAATTTTTACTCAATCAGCACTTGCTTAACAGGTAACTTATTTTTAAGGGCATTTATGAATTTTGAATTTTTATATTTAAAGGCAAAAAATAATTGTTCGATTAAAAGAAAGAAAACAAATAAAATAACAATCCAAACATCATTAAAAATCTTCATATTCCAGCAGTTTGAACGGTTTAAAATGGCTGGGAATAGAATGATAAGGCTGAGAATCGAGAGAGAATGCTTAGAATGGAGACATAAGGGTGAAATAAATGGGTTTGAGATTGGGACAGATCTAAGCTTTAAAGAAGCTCTAAGGAAAACATTGATGGCGGATGTGTAAATCTTTGATTTGTTTTCTTTTAATCAATGGACTTTTCACTGCTATTATTTTTTAATTCCTAAGAACTAGAAATTCAAAAGTGCCTTCAAACAATTAGTCATGTGCATGTTACATGACTGATTAAGTTGAACTTTTGATAAAATTATAAAATTTGAATTAATTGAACCATTTATTTTTAATTATAAGATTAAATTTATCCACTTAAATAGTAACAATATTAATATATTATTTATTTATAATTATAAGATTATTTTTTTATCAAAAATCCAGTTTACTGTAGAAATTGTAGCATAATATTGTAGCCTCATAAAGAACTTGAGATTTGGAGCAAGTAGTTGTAGGGTTTTAGGGAATTTAATAGATCAAAACTATTTAAAGTCGATAATTTTTGACACGTTTCAAAAATTTAACAAGATCTAGCTTATGAAGTAGTCAAATTTAAGTTGGGCTTAAATATATTGAGAACAAGTAGACTCGTTTAACATATTACTCGTATAAACAACTCGAGTAAATAATTAAAATTATTAAGATATGTAAGTAATTATTTTTAATTTAATTGTTTTGTAGGTTGAATTTTAAAATATTTTTGAGATGTTCAAATTCATTTCATATTTTATTTTCGTATTTTTATCAATTTATAGTAATATATTGTTTATTTTAATTTTATGTGTTTATATTATTAATTATTTATATTAGACTTGAACAAGTTTTTACTTTAAAAAAGAATAAGAATATATTTATATATTTTTGTTAGATTTTTTTTTTAAGTGTTTGAAATTTTAAAACATTAAATTTAATGTATTACAATATTTATGATTATTAATATTATTTATATTTTATATTAAATAATCTTTTATCAATTTTTATTGAAGTAATGCTTAAATTAATTTAATTTTGTTAGTTTAATTAGAATTTATTATATTAACATATTACATAAATATATGTTGATACTTGATATAATATTAAATTTTTTTTATATTATAAAATATTATATATATTATTTTATATATTTAAATAATTTAAATAAGTTAATTTATTTATTAAATAGATTAGATTACAGTAGTATTTTCTAATCTATATCATAAATAAATTGACACTAAATCAAGTTTATACGGATGGATCTAGCTGAAAAAAGCTATTAACTGTACACGGCAAGAGATTAGATGCATTCTTGGTATGTTTCCTAATAATTTGAAAAGGATCGTAAAAAATAATAATTGAAAATACAAAAAAATTACTTTTAGTTGTATTTATTTATTTTCTTATGAAATTATAATACAAATAATTCTTTTACTATCTTTTGAATGTAAAATTAATTATTTTTTAAAGATGTTATTTTGAAAATATAAGATATAAATTTTTCTTGCAATTTAATTCAAGATGCTTTCAACGTAGTCAAGTTATTAAAAAAATTAATAACTTAATTTTTTATATTTATGTGAGGCCTTAATTACTTAAAAAAAAGTAAAAAAATAAAGAAAATAATTATTTATAACTTAATTTATTTTACAAATTAAACATGCTCTTTACTATCTCTTTATTTTATTTTATTTTTCAATTTTCATATATTTGAGAAATAAAAAGCTAAACATGGGCATTTTATCCACAATTGACTGAAATTATGGTTATTCACAAAATCCTAATAATTTTTTTCTCAAAATTAACCATAACTAATTAAGAATAAGACGTGTATCGTTATTGCATTCCAAAATGGTGATCAATTAAAGCTAAGCATTTATTAATACTTTTTTTTTAATATTCATATAGTTACGTAATAAAAAACAAATTTAATATAAAATACTAAAAACAAAACTTTATGAATAATCTTAATAATTATATTAAATTTTGTTTATTATATATATATTCTATTTTATTTAAAAGTATTTGTTAAATAGTTAAATAATAAAAAATAAGGTTAATATTTTAAATAATTTAGTGGAATATGTTGTATATTAATTTTTTTAATTTTTCAAAATAAATATATTTATAAGTTTTGAACCAAGTATTATTAAGAATAAATATTAAAAAAAATAAGAATGATTAAATTAAAGAAAAAAAGTACTCGTTGACGGTTGTTATCTTAGCCTACTTAAAGTACATGAGAACGTGGATGTGGTTATTAGCATAATTGTTATCGTGCCCATCCATGAGTAACTTTTTTATTTTTATAGTTATTTTGTCATATATTATACTATAATTAGTATTGTTAGTATGAGTCATATAATTAATATATAATATATTATAATTAATATTTATTTATTTAATTTTAGTTGATACTTATTTTTAGTAGACACTAAAATTACACAAGATTAGATTTTATATTTGCAATCTCCTATATATACCTCAACTATGAGGTGTGTAAATAAGAAAAAAATATTTAATTCTCGTTATATTTAACTTGGTATCGAAGCATAAAAGGACTTTGTTTTTTTGGCTTCGTCATTTAAATTGCCATTATCATCGTCGTTGCCGCGGTTAGAAACTCTCCACTGCTGTCGCCGTCGCCCTCAACCAAATCTGCTTTGCCATTGCGCTCTGTCACGTTGCATAGTCTGCGATCCATATTCAGCATTAGTTACCACCGATTGTCGCTAGCCTCACCAGACCCCTATACCAGATCACTGCACCATATTGCCGCCTCATCAGCTCGTTGCACCAGACCACCGCCTTATCTGTCCTGCGCGATCTCACGATTGGATCCACCTTACTAATCTACAGCCCAATCACCATTCCAGCCTAGTCACCTCCTTTTAGGCCCAGTCAACAACACCTAAAAAAGTTTTAATTCCGTTGCACATTATTATTGTCTGTTTCAATAGAAGATTTGAGATAAAATCTAGGTCCTAATATTATTGCAGTTCCCAAATTTGAAGTCTCCGTCAAGAGCTTAGAATGTGGCTCTTTCAGGGTTACCAAACTTAATAATACCAACTTTTGAACATGGAAAAGGGTTATGTCCATTTATTTCTGTGGGATGCACAAGATGAGACATGTGATTGGAACAATCAAGGCCCCTCGTGAAGATGATGTAAAGGCCTATATCAAGTGGAAAGATAATGATGGCCTTGTAATGTCAATTTTATTTTGAGCCATCACTGATAATGTATTACAGATGGTAAAAGAGTGTGAAACAATTGATGCCATATTGAAGACTTTAGAAGATCTCTACACTAATGAGTCTGACTTTATACAGGTCCACGAATTAATGTGCAAAGTTGCAGGCATGCAACAGAATGGACAACCAATATCTGTGTTTTTTACCAAGCTAAAGAATGTATGGGCTGAAATTGATCAGAAGCGTCCATGCAAAATTAAAAATCAATAAGGTCTTATATGGTACTAGAAAGAAAAGGAAGTTGAGTGAGTTCATGCATTCTTGAGAAGACTTGATGCGAAACAGTGCCAAGGGCAAATTGTTCCGAATGCCAGACCCTTCATGCTTAACCATAGCTTTTACATAAGTAAGGTCGAATTCCCTCCAGCAACAGAGTTCAGTTCCACTCCATCAGCAAGGGCCTCCACCAGGTTTTGTCAATTGCCCTCGCCTTTAATGCTCTTATTGCAATAATGTTGAGCATCTCCAAGAGACTTGTTAGAAACTGAACTCACACCTAAAACCTAAAAGGTAGAAATATTATCCTAAAGTGAAAGCTGCAGCTGTGCAATTGGTCCAAGAACAAGATTTCTATGGAGTGGCTAGACAGGATCATCATGCGATGTGTGGAGGCACCCCTACAGCTTCTATAGCTGGTCGTGGTAAGATTGGTATGGCCTTAAACTTTTCTCATTTTTTTTGATCTAATACTTAGATTATTGATTATGATACATCTAATCATATGACTTATAATAAATCTTATTTTACTGAGTTATCTTCCCTACCAGTGTCTTATGTTATGAATGCTAATGATGAAGCTTTTTCTGTATCAGGGATAAGGTCAGTCCGTATTACCCCAACCTTACAACTTCATAATGTTTTATATGTACTTGATTTATCTCATCACTTAATATATGTCTTACAATTAAATACTGAATCTAAATGTTATGTAACTTTTTATCATATGTATGTTATTTTTCAGGACCTTTTTACTGGAAAAATAATTGGTTGGGGTATCTGAAGGGTAGATTATTTTATCTGGATCAGATCTATGCAGGGGAGAAACCAGGAGCATGGTTCTGCACCACTTTGACTTCGAGTTGTGGCCAGCTAAGTGAAATTTGGTGCATTATCGATTAGGGCATCCGTCTTTTAGTCTTATGAAAAAATTCATGCCTACTTTGTTTATTAATATGAGTGAGTCTGTTTTACGTTGTGACACATGTGTCTTGGCCATGAACCAGTATACTACTTATTCTCCTAGTATTTCTAATAAAAGTATTATTCCTTTTAAATTAATTCATTCTAATGTTTGTGGATCGTCTAGAGAGCCTACTATATTGGGTATGAGGTATTTTGTATTGTTTATTGATAATTTTACAAGATTGTCATATGTTGTTCTTCTTAAAACTAAAGATGAAGTTTTTTCAACTTTTCAAACTTTTCATACTCTTGTTTAAACACAATAGAATAGCACCATTAGGGTTTTTCGCTTTGACAATGGAGGAGAATATGTTAATCATGCTTTCCAAGATTTTTTTCGAACACATAAAATTGTTCACTAAACTACCTGCCCATAAAAACTAGAACAAATTGGGGTGTTCGAAAAAAAAATCATCAGTTACTTAATATGGCCTGTGCCCTTCTATTTAGTGTTCATATGCCAAAATATCTTTAGGGAGATATTGTACAAGCTTCCTTCCATCTCATCAATCGTCTCCCATCTAGTGTCCTTCACAGACGAATCCCATTTGAGGTTCTTTCATCTTATGTATCCTTGCCATCATTTCATAATCTTACTATTCGTGCTTTTGGTTGTCACTTTTGTCCATGTTCTTAAAAATTAGAAGTTTAAGTTAGATGCTCCGGGCAATTAATTGTGTGTTTGTTGGTTATGAAGGTTATCAAAAAAGATACAAGTGCTTTCATCCACCTATCAGAAAGTATCATGTCACTATAGATGTTACTTTCTTTGAAGACATGGGCTATTTTTTCTCATTTGATATTGCTCTTTAGGGAGAGAATTCATATTTTGAAGAGTTGTATCATGGTAAGGGGGAGGAATTAGAAGAAAGTGAAGAAGTAACGCAATCACCTATTGATATTTCGATAGGTCCAGTTGAGATTCTTAACCCATTGAATCCAATAGTAGAAAAAGTAGATGCTCTAAGTATCCAGGCATCACTCCTACCTTTGATCAACAGCTCCCTAGTACTGAAAGTCACTCATCTGAGGTATGTACAGTTATTGATACTAATAGCATTGAGTCTAGTGTTGGACAATATGTGTTACTAAATAGGTCTACTTGGGGTCAACCAGCTAAAAGATACGAACCAAATATTCATGCAAAACTAAAATATCTAGTAGCCAACTACATCTCCACTAAAAGATTGCCTAAGCCATATGAATCATTTGTAAATCAAGTATTTGTTGTATGAGTACATAACAAAGTACAAGATGCGTTTGGAGATCCTAAGGAGAGGAAGGCAATAGAGGAAGAGATTGAGGCATTACAAAAGAATAATACTTGGCAACTTGTGCCTCCACCATAAACTAATAAGGTAGTTGGTTGCCATTAGGTGTTTACTGTGAAACATAATGCTGATGGATATGTGAATCGAAAAAAGTTTGCCTTGTAGCAAAAGGATTTACTCAGACGTATAATATAGACTATGATTAGACTTTTGCTCATGTTGCCAAAATGAACACTATTCGAGTTTTGTTCTCACTTGCTACTAGCTTAAACTGGCCACTTCGAGAGTTTTATGTCAAGAATGCATTTCTTCATGGAGAGTTAGTCAATGAAGTGTACATGAGCCTTCCACTTGGGTATTTAATTGCTTCTCTTAGTAATTTTGTATGCAAATTGAGGAAGTCTCTATATGGTTTCAAGCAGTCCCCTCGTGCTTAGTTTGAAAGGTTTTCACAGTTCATGCAGAAGGTTGGTTACAGTTAGAGTAATTCAGATCATACACTGTTTCTCAAACATCAACAAGGAAAGGTGACAACTCTAATTATTTATGTTGATGATATGGTAATTATTGGCAATGAGACTGTTGAGATGGATAGATTATAGAGACAACTAGCTATTGAATTCTAAATGAAGGACTTGGGTGAACTGAAGTACTTCTTAGAGATTGAGGTAGCTAGGGAGAGAGAAGTAATTTATCTGTGTTAGAGAAAATGCATTCTTGACTTGCTAACTGAGACATGTATGTTGGATTGCAAACCTATTGACACCCCTATTGAACAAAATCATTATTTAGCAGAGTATCCAGATCAGATACCAACTGATCGAGCTTGCTATCAGAGATTGGTTGGGCACTTAATTTATTTGGCGCATATTAGATTAGATGTTGCATATGTAGTAAGTGTAGCAAGTCAGTTTATTCATAACTCGAGTGAGAGTCATATGGATGCTATTGTGAGAATTTTAAAGTACTTAAAGTCAACTCCAGTTTGGGGTGGCAATTTCTGACACAACCCCATAACATTATTCGAACATAGCAAGATACGAATTTTTTTAGTAAGAATTGATCAATAATTTTTTCAAGTTTTTAAAGGTTTTATTATTTCTTACTATTATAAATAGGCAATATGAAAAAAAAAGTCGAGTAAATTTTTTCATGTGTCAACTAACAAGAAACAAACATGACACGAACACTATTAACACGACACGATTGCCACCCCTAGTTCCAAGGAGTGGAATAATGTTTTCTAAACACAACAATACTCTTGAAGTTTGTGGCATCACAGATGGAGATTGGGCTAGAAATATTACAGATAGGAGGTCAACATCATGTTACTTCACCTTTGTGGGAGATAATTGGTTATATGAAAAAGTTAGAAATAGAAAATTGTGGGGTGATTTAGTGTTAATGATGTGTATAGAGGTATGACTCATGAGGTATGTGAATTGCTGTGGATAAGAAGTTTGTTATCTGATTTGGGTTTCGAACTCAAAAGTACTATGTAGTTTTATTGCGAGAACCTAGCAGCCATTGATATATCACAAAATTCAGTACAACATGATCGCACTAAGCATGTAGTGATTGATAGTCACTTTTTAAAATAGAAGCTAGATGCCAAACTTATTAGCTTCCTTTTTGTTCTCACTGAAAAGCAACTTGCAGATGTGCTCACCAAATGAGTTTTTAAGAAGGCGTTTTATAACTCACTGCAAGTTAGACATGGTCGATATGTATGCTTCAACTTGAGGAAAGTGTTAGCATGAGTCGTGTAATTAATATTTGATATGTTATAATTAGTATTTACCTATCATATTGTGGTTGATATTTATTTTTAATAGAGACTTAAATTACACAAAATTAAGTTTTATACTTATAATCTCCTATATATACCTCTATTATGAGGTGTGTAAATAAGAAAAAATATTTCATTATCGTTATATTTAACTAGCATGTGTATAAATAAAAAAATCTCTATTTACATAAAATTATTGTAAAATAATAGATAATGTAACTATTTATTAATTAAAACAATCTAACATACTTTTTATGTTATCATTATATGTCACATAAATTATTATTTTTACTTTTTCGTAAAAATAAGTGAGAATTTTGCATTTTTGAAAAAAAATGCTTGTTTTACCAAATAAAAAGACAAAATGTGTCACTTTTTTTCATAAAGCACATATTCTAATTTCCAAAACTAATAATTATAAAAAAAAAATAATCCAAAAGTAATAATGCTTTCTTTGGTAGTCAAAACAAATTTTGGAGATATTGAGTAATGAACAACAGAGACTATTTCCAAATTTTCAACATCATTCCTTTGATCTGAAGATAACAATATTGGGTATAAATTGTAATCACTAACATATAATTAAAGGTATCACAAAATGTTAAAAAATTACATAAAAAGGTAAACACTTAAAACAATAACATCACTATTCCTTTTAATGTCTTTGTGGAATATGCTTTTATTTAGCTTGTAAGGTTGGAATTCATACAGAATAATATTCAGTTACAGAAAAATTAATATTGATATTGTAACTATTTATTAATTAAAATAATCTAACATACTTTTATGTTATGATTATATGTCACATAAATTATTATTTTTACTTTTTCGTAAAAATAAGTGAGAATTTTGTATTTTTTAAAAGAAATACTTGTTTGACTAAAATCAAAGACAAAATGAGTCACTTTTTTCATAAAGTACATATTCTAATTTATAAAAAAAAAATCCAAAAGTAATAATGCTTTCTTTGGTAGTCAAAACAAATTTTGGAGATATTGAGTAATGAACAACAGAGACTATTTCCAAATTTTCAACATCATCCCTTTGGTCTGAAGATAACAATATTGGGTATAAATAGTAATCACTAACATATAATTAAAGGTATCACAAAATGTTCAAAAATTGCATAAAAAGGTAAACACTTAAAACAATAACATCACTATTCCTTTTAATGTCTTTGTGGAATATGCTTTTATTTAGCTTGTAAGGTTGGAATTCATATAGAATAATATTCAGTTACAGAAAAATTAATATTGATATTGTAACTATTTATTAATTAAAATAATCTAACATACTTTTATGTTATGATTATATGTCACATAAATTATTATTTTTACTTTTTCGTAAAAATAAGTGAGAATTTTGTATTTTTTAAAAGAAATACTTGTTTGACTAAAATTAAAGACAAAATGAGTCACTTTTTTCATAAAGTACATATTCTAATTTATAAAAAAAAAATCCAAAAGTAATAATGCTTTTTTTGGTAGTCAAAACAAATTTTGGAGATGTTGAGTAATGAACAACAGAGACTATTTCCAAATTTTCAACATCATCCCTTTGGTCTGAAGATAACAATATTGGGTATAAATTGTAATCACTAACATATAATTAAAGGTATCACAAAATGTTAAAAAATTACATAAAAAGGTAAACACTTAAAACAATAACATCACTATTCCTTTTAATGTCTTTGTGGAATATGCTTTTATTTAGCTTGTAAGGTTGGAATTCATACAGAATAATATTCAGTTCCAGAAAAATTAATATTGATATTGTAACTATTTATTAATTAAAATAATCTAACATGCTTTTTATGTTATGATTATATGTCACATAAATTATTATTTTTACTTTTTCGTAAAAATAAGTGAGAATTTTGTATTTTTTAAAAGAAATACTTGTTTGACTAAAATCAAAGACAAAATGAGTCACTTTTTTCATAAAGTACATATTCTAATTTATAAAAAAAAAAAATCCAAAAGTAATAATGCTTTCTTTGGTAGTCAAAACAAATTTTGGAGATATTGAGTAATGAACAACAGAGACTATTTCCAAATTTTCAACATCATCCCTTTGGTCTGAAGATAACAATATTGGGTATAAATTGTAATTCACTAACATATAATTAAAGGTATCACAAAATGTTAAAAAATTACATAAAAAGGTAAACACTTAAAACAATAACATCACTATTCCTTTTAATGTCTTTGTGGAATATGCTTTTATTTAGCTTGTAAGAGTTGGAATTCATACACGAATAATATTCAGTTCAGAAAAATTAATATTGATATTCGTAACTATTTATTAATTAAAATAATCTAACATACTTTTTATGTTATGATTATATGTCACATAAATTATTATTTTTACTTTTTTGTAAAAATAAGTGAGAATTTTGTATTTTTTAAAAGAAATACTTGTTTGACTAAAATCAAAGACAAAATGAGTCACTTTTTTCATAAAGTACATATTCTAATTTATAAAAAAAAAAAAATTCAAAAGTAATAATGCTTTCTTTGGTAGTCAAAACAAATTTTGGAGATATTGAGTAATGAACAACAGAGACTATTTCCAAATTTTCAACATCATCCCTTTGGTCTGAAGATAACAATATTGGGTATAAATTGTAATACTAACATATAATTAAAGGTATCACAAAATGTTAAAAAATTACATAAAAAGGTAAACACTTAAAACAATAACATCACTATTCCTTTTAATGTCTTTGTGAAATATGCTTTATTTAGCTTATAAGATTAGAATTCACACACAATAATATTAAGTTTTAGAAAAATTAATATTGATACCGTAACTATTTATTAATTAAAACAATCTAACATACTTTTTATGTTATGATTATATGTCACATAAATTATTATTTTTACTTTTTCGTAAAAATAAGTGAGAATTTTGTATTTTTTAAAAGAAATACTTGTTTGACTAAAATCAAAGACAAAATGAGTCACTTTTTTCATAAAGTACATATTCTAATTTTAAATATAATAAAAAAAAAAATCCAAAAAAAGTAATAATGCTTTCTTTGGTAGTCAAAACAAATTTTGGAGATATTGAGTAATGAACAACAGAGACTATTTCAAATTTTCAACATCATCCATTTGGTCTAAGATAACAATATTGGGTATAAATTGTAATTACTAACATATATTAAAAGTATCACAAAATGTTAAAAAAATTGCATAAAAAGTTGTAAACACTTAAAACAATAGGCGTCACTATTCCTTTTAATGTCTATTGTGAAATATGCTTTATTTAGCTTATAAGATTAGAATTCACACACAATAATATTAAGTTTTAGAAAAATTTGAATATTAGATACACGTAACTATTTAATTAATTAAAACAATCTTGTAACATACTTTTTATGTTATGATTATATGTCACATAAATTATTAAGTTTCTTACTTTAAAAAATTGTATAAATAAGTGAGAATTAAAATATGTATTCTTTTAAAAGAAATGCTTGTTTGACTTAAGTGAATCAAAGACAAAAGGTATCACTTTTTTCATAAAGTAAATATTCTAATTTTAAATAATGATTTAAAAATAAAATCCAAAAAAAAATAATGTTTTAACTATTGATAGTCAAAACATATATTTTGGAGATATTGAGTATAACAACAGAGACTATTTCAAAAAGATTTTTAATAGTTATCCTTTTGTCTAACATAACATATTATTGGTACTATTTTGTATAAATACTAGAATTTTGCATTAAAAAAATGCTTGTTTGACTAAAATCAAAGACAAAAGGTGTCCCTTTTTCCATCAAGAATGTATTCTAATTTCCAAAACTTATAATTATAAAAAAAATTCTAAAAGTAATAATGTTTTATATGGTATTCAAAACAAATTTTGGAGATATTAAGTAATGATCAACAGACACTATTTCGAAATTTTCAATACCATTCCTTTGGTACGAGGATAACAATATTGGGTATAAATTATAATCACTAGCATATGATTAAAGGTTTCCTAGAATTTTAAAAAATTGCATAAAAAGTTAAACACTTAAAACAATAATTCATACATATAAATTCTTTTAAATAATTTATATTAATTGTAATTTTATTAATTAAAAATATAATTTTAAAAAAATTATTATTAATAATTTTATTTATTAAAAATAAAATATGAATTTTTATTTCAAAATAAATTTTTTTATAATAAACAAAATATGACTTTTTGTATTAAAACAAATCTTTTTGAAAATAAAAGACAAAAGATACTTTTTTGACAAATCAATTTTGAAATAAAAAAAATACAAAAATACTTCATATTACAAAACAAACATTTGGAAATAAATATGGAACAAGGTAATTCAATAAATAACATCAATTTTCTAAAGTTAAAATATTGTAAAAGGTAAACACTTAAAAATAATAATATTACAAAATTTAAATATTGAATATATGTAAATATTAATAAGTTAAATCATATATAAATTCTTTTAGAAAAATTAATATTTAATTGTAATTTTATTAATTAAAATAAAAATATTTAATATTATATTATATAATAAATTATTATTTTAAAATTAAAAAAATAGTATTTTTGTATTTAAAATAAATATTTTTGACTAAAATAAAAAATAATAATATTTTATTTTTTAAAAAGAAATTTGTAATTTTAAAAATAAAAACAAAGAAATCTTTATTGTAAAGTAATATCTAAATTTGAAGAAAAAAAAACAAATAAAATATTTCAAAGGTTCAAACAATTTGGAATGAGATAAAATAATGGTAAAATTTCAAAATTAAATCATAAGGTTGAAAATTTAAAAATTGCTTAAAAGGTAATCATAAAATAATAAACTATTCCAATTAAAATATTGAATAAATTTAACTTTATTAAGTTAGAATATTTAATTTTTTCAGAAAATTATATTAATTGTAATATTATTATTAAAATAATATACATCCAAAATTAATATTATATGTAAATATTTATTTTAAAATATCAAAAAAAATAATTTATTTTTTCAAAAAAATATTATTTTAAAATCAAAAATAATGAGATTTTGTTTTTAAAAAAATATTAATTTTGATAAAACAAACAAAATATACTTTTTTAAAGACAAATCAATTTTGAAAAAAATCAAAAAAATGCTTTCAAAATTTTTAACAACTTTGGGAAGATAAAAATGGATATTTAAAATTTTACCTTGAAATGGAATTGTAATCACTAACATATGATTAAAGGTATCACAAAATGTTAAAAAAATTGCATAAAAAGGTAAACACTTAAAACAATAACGTCACTATTCCTTTTAATGTCTTTGTGAAATATGCTTTATTTAGCTTATAAGATTAGAATTCACACACAATAATATTAAGTTTTAGAAAAATTAATATTGATACCGTAACTATTTATTAATTAAAACAATCTAACATACTTTTTATGTTATGATTATATGTCACATAAATTATTATTTTTACTTTTTGTATAAATACGTGAGAATTTTGTATTTTCTAAAAGAAATGCTTGTTTGACTAAAATCAAAGACAAAAGGTATCACTTTTTTTCCTCAAGTACATATTCTAATTTTTAAAACTAATAATTTAAAAAAAAAATCCAAAAAAAAAAAATAATGTTTTCTTTGATAGTTAAAACAAATTTAGGAGATATTGAGTCATAATCAACAGAAACTATTTCAAACAAGAATTGATCTTATTATGTTATCCTTATATATCACATAAATTATTATCTTTACTATTTTGTATAAATACGTGAGAATTTTGCATTTAAAAAAAATGCTTGTTTGACTAAAATCAAAGACAAAAGGTGTCCCTTTTTCCATCAAGAATGTATTCTAATTTCCAAAACTTATAATTATAAAAAAAAGTCTAAAAGTAATAATGTTTTATATGGTATTCAAAACAAATTTTGGAGATATTAAGTAATGATCAACAGACACTATTTCGAAATTTTCAATACCATTCCTTTGGTATGAGGATAACAATATTGGGTATAAATTATAATCACTAGCATATGATTAAAGGTTTCCTAGAATTTTAAAAAATTGCATAAAAAGTTAAACACTTAAAACAATAACATCACTATTCCTTTTAATGTCTATGTAGAATATGTTTTATTTAGCTTGTAAGGTTGGAATTCATACAGAATAATATTCGGTTTCAAAAAAATTAATATTGATATTGTAACTGTTTATTAATTAAAACAATAAAACATACTTTTTAAACTATCATTATATGTCACATAAATTATTATTTTTACTTTTTTGTATAAATACGTGAGAATTTTGTATTTTCTAAAAGAAATGCTTGTTTGACTAAAATTAAAGACAAAAGGTGTCACTTTTTCCCTCAAGTACATATTCTAATTTTTAAAACTAATAATTTAAAAAAAAAATCCAAAAGTAATAATGTTTTTTATGGTAGTCAAAACAAATTTTGGAGATATTGAGTCATAATCAACAGGGACTGTTTCAAAATTTTCAACACCATCCTTTTGGTCCAAGGATAACAATATTGGGTATAAATTATAATGACTAATATATGATTAAATGTTTTCTGTTAAAAAATTGCATAAAAAATTAAACACTTAAAACAATAACATTATTATTTCTTTTAATGTTTTTGTGGAATATGCTTTATTTAACTTGTAAGATTGGAAATCACACAAAGTAATATTCAATTTCAAAAAAATTAATATTGTCTAGAATTTATATTTGTTTTCATTTGTCTAATAAAATAAACATAATTAACTTACATAAATCACTTGTACCTATATTGATAGGGTTTAGGGAATAAATACTCGATATTATATCTAATATTTATCCCTCATGTCTCTGTGATAGAGGAGAGGTAGTTACATTGACAAATAGGCAAATAATTAAGGCTTAATTGGGTTATTAGTTTCTAAATTTTAATACATTTATAAATACGTAATTAAATTTTTAAATCATATAATTTAATACTTAAATTTTAAATTTTTACGCATATGTTCTTAAAATTTTAAATTCTACAATTTAGTGTTAAAATTAGCAATTAAGTCCTAACTTAGCTACTAAAATACATATTTATAGATCAAAATTTTAAAACCTATGTACAAAATTTTTAAAGTTTGGGGCCTTATATGCTAAGTTTTAAAAGTTTGAGAATTAAAATATATTTTAAAAATTTAAAAATTTGTGTGTAAATTTAATTAAAATTTAAAAATTAATAATATAATTTAACGAATAATTAAAGCTGGCTTACTTTAATTCTCAAACTTGGTATCATTGTGATATGTACCAAATGAAAATAGTTTACGACCATTGTCTTTTATCATAGTTGATTCTTAAAACCTCAAATATACTTACTATTTTTATATGCTATGGAGATTGTATTCTAACGGAAGTGCTGTTCTCAAAACAAAAAAACATAGAGCGCAATAGAGATTAAAAAATTTGCTCTGACAATAACAATGTATTCTAATTCAAACAAGAAAGTAAAAGAATAATAAAAAAAAAGGAAGATCTTTTGGATTGCATATAAGATATATACCATTTTACAAAAATGATAGGGAAAAAATTATCGATATTTTAATTTTATGAAAATATACGAGAAATATTATTGAAATTGTTTGATATTTGAAGAAAATTAAAAAAAATTATAGTACTTTTAAAATTTTATATGAAAGCTTTAAAAATATTAAAACAAATAATAATATACCAATCAAATTAAATTTTTAATTTAAATATTATATTTGTGACTCAAATATGACATAAAATATACATATATAATATAAATTATTAAATTATAACTAATATTATTTTTGTATCAATAAATAAATAATTATTTATAATTTCGAGATATCTATATAAATTATATTAAAATTTATGAAAACATGAATAATATAAGTACACAATTATTTCTAAAAAGAAATATGTATTTCAGAAATAAAAAAAATGTTCGAGAGAGAAAGATAATTGAAAAAAAAAAAACATTAATTAATTATGTATAAATGAATCATATAATTTAATGAGTTATAATTAAATATGTACTATTTATGTAAATAAAAAAAAATTATGAAAAACTAAAATTATTTATCTGTACCTAAATATTAACTTAATTCATAATATAAATAATAAGTTATGTATGTGTAATCTTAAAAAAAGAAAGAGAAAATCCATATTCTTAAAATTTAATCTAATTTTTAGAAAATTACAAAATAACTTAAAAAAATAAAAAAATGACATTTTTTATATTTTTAAGGAAATATCGGATTTTTTTTTTATAGAAATTGTGCAAGATATTTCGAAAACAATATATCTATATGGTTATCTTCACTTTACATAAATTTTAATTAATATATTAAAAAAATTTGAGATATTTTCATCAATGACAAAATTCCATACCATGTGCAATACGTCGTTTGCTTAAGTCACGCCACCTCAACTGTCCAATTTTCCTCCTTAGTCTTAAACCCATAAAAAAAAAATCCTTAGACTAAGAATAATATTCAATTAATGTCTTAGTATTTTGCAGCACTAATTTTATCTTATGACCACTTTTTATGTGCAAGAATAACTTTTTTTTCTTGATTGTTCACTTTATTCGCAAGGTTCAATTTTTTCTACCGGCTGTATGCCATATTTTTTGTTTTGTTGTTCAATTTGACCATAATTGACATATTTGAAAAAAAGTTGCCTTTTCTTGGAATTGTCATAAAGTTATGCATATATTCTTTTTTCTGTTTTTTCCAGATAAAGTTATGCGCAATGAGGCAAAATTTCAGTAAATTTTGTATTTTATTATATGTATCATCAATCATATAATTATATTTAAATAATTACAGTCAAATTTTTAATTATTTTTTATTTAAATTATTATCATGATATTATTTTTATTATTATTTTATATAATTTTGTTTTGTGGCTGCGTGAATTTCCTGGTTTTTATTATGTGTTGGGAAGGGAGACGGTGGCCTAGTTATAATATATGCTTATTATATTAAAGTCTCAAATGCGTAGAAGTTTTAAGATTTTATTTCCCGATGTTCATGCATGCGGACAAAGCCTACCAACATGGACGGAACCACGTTGGCGTTTGGATATCCCCGGTTTCCTGACCCATATATATATATATATATATATATATATATATATATATATCTTAATTTTAAATATGTAATTTTTTTTAATAAAATTTATATTATATAGTAATTTTGTTATTTTTTATATTTTAATTTTATTAGTTAATATTTATAAAATTAAGAACATTTGATATTCTTCAATAAAAGAATTAATTAAATTTGTATACTTGCAATTATTATTTATACAAATTAAAATTATATTTTTTAACTACTAATTATTGTATAGATTTTAGTGACATATTTAACCTTTAATCAAAATAATTCTGTGTATGTATAAGTGTGTAGTCATATATTTAAAAATATCTATTTAATTTATTTTATTTTATATCATAATATTACAAAATAAAAATAATAAAAATTTATAGTTATTTTATTAATTCCGCCTCAGTCTACCAAGTTTCCAATTTCATCAACCCATTACGAGCAGCCAGACTTCACTGAATCTAGACATCATGTTAAATATTCAAAGCACATGTGTTTATTAATTTATCCAGTCATAAGTTAATTTTTTTTAAATAATAAAAACAGTTCTCTTACAAATAAAAAGATAGTATTTTATTATTAAAAAATAATGGGTTATATGCTGTCATGACCCCCTATTTATTAAAAATCTGATATGACCCCCTCCACTTAATTTTTTTACATATTATGACAAAAATGCCCTTAATAATCCCTCAGTTGGACGACTGTCCAACTCACCTCAACAGAGTTGGACATGTGTCCAACTGAAAACCAGAGGAGTATACATATGTCCACTCGCCGGAGCTCAGTTGGACGACTGTCCGACCGGCGACCTCACTCGCCGGAGTCCAGTTGGACACATGTCCAACTAGACTGCTCAGAATTGGACGACTGTCCAACTAGCAAAATTTTGATTAGCCGACGACTCCACTCGCCGGAGCTTAGTTGGACACATGTCCAACTGAGTTGGACGTATATCCAACTGATCGAATTTTGATTGGCCGATGACCCCACTCGCCGGAGCTCAGTTGGACGCATGTCCAACTAAAAACTACAGAGTTGGACGCATGTCCAACTAAAAACCAGCGAGCTTATTTCAACAGAGTTGGACATTTTTTTAACAGAGTTGGACGTACGTCCAACTAAAAACCAGCGAGCTTATTTCACTCGCCGGAGCTCAGTTGGACAGTCAAATTTGTTATACGAGCTCCAGTTTGAAATTTACAGAACTAGTTCGTTTTTTCCTTTCTTCTCTGTCAAGTCTTTTCCAACCTCCATGACTGGGTTTTTTCAAACTGTAACAGAAAACCCACGATTCAAATAGTCATTTGAGCAGTAAAATTTCAGTTGCTTTGAATCATTTTTAAAGAGGAGGAGATAAAGTCCAATCCTCTGCTAAAAAGCTCTTGCTATGGAACCAAGGTCTATCAAACAACAGGAGTTCAACTAAGATTCTTATAATTGATTCACAGAAAAATACAATTAAAAGGCAAAGAAGAGAACTATACACGAAATATAGGATAAACAAACTCAAATATAATGATTAAAAAAATACCTCGAAATTGAGTCTGGGGAAGGCAAAACAACAACCCGATTCGTGTAATCAACAGGCGCAGAAAAGGTACTCACTGGTACAATCGTATTGGGCATCGGCGGCGGCGAAGAAATAAGAACAAAACCACTCTCCTCTTGCTTTTGCCCACTTTGAGCAATACCCATCTGCGCTAATTGCTCCTCAATCCCGACAACCCTCTGATCCTGAGCTCTCACACCACCACCACCATCTTCCACATGGACACGAATTGGCGGCAAGTTCGCTAGGGAAGGTGATGAGTCTGAAGCAGAAGGCAAAAGCGAAGATGAAGCAGAAGGCGAAAGCGAAGAATCAAACGAAGAGGACGATGAAGAGTTAAAAACGTGAAGGGTATAATAGGAATATTATTAAAATTGAAAGTGAGGGGTTTAATGTAGAATAAAATTAAAAAAAAGGGGTTATATGAGCCTATTTCCCAAAAATAATTAGCTTATAATTTCATATTAAATATTATTTAATATTAAATACAGCTTAATTTAACACCATTAAATATTATTATGTATTATTTTATTATTGTAAGATTTATAAGATTTTATTTTATATAATTTTTCTTGTTTTTTTTTTTTATTATATAATTTGAACCACTATAATTTTTTATGCAAACAGTGAAGTTGTTTAAACCTTTTTATTTTGAGTAGTGTTAGATATGTGATAAATACAAATAGTATATTTAAATTTGATTAGCACTTATATAAAGGAGCCCACATAATTTTATTATTTATTAATATTTAATTTTTATACGATTAATCAACACATGATTTAAAATTATTGTAAATTTGTGATAGAAGTCATTTATCTTTTGTTTTAGATAAAGTCTTCTGTCTTATTTTTAAATAAAGCCAATATTAAAATATTATTAAAATAATATTCTTTAAATTTATAAAAATAAAAAATATATATTTAATTTTAATTAAAAATAATATGAGTTAATATTAAGGATTCTGTTTTTATTTTCTTGTTATATATTTTATGGGTTTTAATTTTATAATTTTCTCAACAATATTTGATTATTTCAAAAATCTTACTTAAAATGAATAATAGTAAATCTTATAATTAAAGTAATGAACCACATTCTAATATATAAGAATATGATGAAAATGAATTAAAATTTCGAACATGAAATAAATAAAAACACAAATAACTTGACGGTACTCACATTTTTATGTTTATTTTATTTTTTAATTATTAAAACTACTTCGTTAAGGTATTATTTTTTAAACTTATTTTTAACAAATATAGTTAATAAAATAAAATAAAATAATAGCTTGTGAAACAAAGTGCAATATTTTGTTATTGTTGTCATATTTTTAAAGAATAAATCACAATAATTAAAAAAATAATTGAGTTCAGAAATATTCCAAATTTTAATTACTAGCATTGCTCTTATTGAATATATATATATATATATATATATATTGAGACAAAAGAGGGAAATATATAAATGTTCGGTGAAAATAACTTGCATATTTAATTGTAAAATTTTATATTTTTAGTTTTATTATTTAAAAATAATATAAAAAAGAGTCTAATATAATTATTCTACTAACCTTTTCAGGGCTCCATTATGTTTCACATATTTATGAAAATTAAATTAGTAGGGATACAAATTGATATTTTTTATTTACAAATAATTCTAGAATGTTTATTTTATTATTAGATATATGTTCTAAAAGTCAAACATTTTTGTAGCGCCGTCAAGTGGTCAACATTAAAATATAACTGATTTTATTTGTCATAATTTTTTTTTTTTTTTTTTTGCTATGTCAAAATGATATATATTTTTTTGCTATGTCAAATACAAATTGATATATATATATTTTTTTGCTACTAACCTTTTAACAATTTACTATTCTCCTTGGGATATATTTTGTTTTGTAGGATACAAATTTCTAATTTAAAAAAATGCGAATGACATAGCAAAAAAAAATGATAAATAACATGACAAAGAACGTTGTGTATGTTTTAATGCTGGTAGCAGAGAGAGTATTTATTTATTTAAAGTAAATTTCAATTTAATACTTATTTACATTTAATTTAAAAGTCGTATTTGATCCCTTTTTTTTTTTTTTAGAAAATATTTTTTTTTTTTATTATGGAGCTAGTTTATCAAGTTATTTAATTATAAATTAAAAAAAAAAAAAAGGAATGAAAGAGACAATTACACTAATATAAAATTAAATATGTAAGATATAATAAACTAATAAAGCTTAACAAAAAATATTACAGTAGAATAAATAAGTTATATTTTTTTATATTATTTTAAAATGATAAAATTAAAAATATAAAATCTTACTATTAGAGATATATGTTATTTTCATTTAATATGCGTCTCTTTCTTTATATATATATTTTTAATAATAATAATAATAATAATAATAATAATAATAATAATTAAAGTGTCTAGCAGAGCAAATTGGGATTTAGACAATATTTAATTTATTAAAAGAAAAGTATTTATGGCAATTTATGATTTGTAAAACAAAGAAGCTGGAGTTGTTATTTAAGAGTACTCATATAGGTGTCTTTTGTGTTTTGTAGTTCGATTTCAATTCTCATTGTTCTCAGTTACTCCTGATCGATATAAAAATAAAAATAGTGATAATTTTTAATAATGTGATGATATATGATAATAGCTCTATTTTCTTTAAATTGAGGGAAGCTTTTTTTTTTTTTTTTTTTTTAATAAAAAAAATGTAGGATATTTAAACTCAAAATAATTTATAAATTTAGTACTTTAATTTCAATATCTCAAATTTGTAATACTTTTCATGACAATATATTGTCCTATCCTAGGTTTTTCTCTAAAATTATTTTTTATTATAATTTAATATATATTTTAATTAATTTATAATAGTAAGTGATCTTATTTTTTATTATCTTATATTATTAACTTTACATTTAATCAATAACTCATATATTATTTAATACATACAAATAATATTACTTATTTTTCTTTTCACAAATTATTTTTATCATAATTTAATATATATTAATCATATAATATACTTTAATTAATTCTTATTAATTATTAATCTTAATTATTATATAATTTTATATTTAATTAATAATTAATAAATTATTTAATATTTTTAATAATATAATTTTAATGGATATAGCACTATTAGGTCGAGATTGAGATTGGAACCCAAAATATGCCATGGACCTGGCGATTCTTGGGAAATTACTAAAAATAGCACCCTTAAAACTCATAGTAACAAAACTAACACCCTCAATAATATTGAACGTTTAATATTCAATTTGAACGTAAAATATTGAACGTTCAATATTAAACGAGTCTAAATTATCGTTGTTCAATTCTAATTGGATAAATGTTAAAAAAAAAAAGACATATTAGTCATTTTTTTAATTGTAAAAATATAAAGGGGTGCTAGTTTTGTTATTAGAAATTTTGAGGGGTGTTAGTTTTGTTATTCTCTCGCAAATCTTCAATGTTCGGACGTTACATTTTCTTGAGGATGTTTGTGTGGAATTAATGACTTGTTATAGCATTGAATTGAAAATTTTAGTACTTTTTTCCTAATTCGCTTCACGGCGCCGTTTTAATCTTTATTTTTTACAATTTTGCCTTGCTCGCTTCTTACGCCTGTAACCTTTCTGAATTAGTTCTTCTAATTAAGCTATTTTGCGTTTTTTCTTGCTCTTATCTTAGTTTTATTTTTTATTTATAAAATAAAATGCCAAACATTAAATTATTGGGAACAGACAGATTATATTACGTAAACAGTTAGCTCAAGTATAACAACAAAGGAAACACGAAATTTTATTTGATATGTAAAACTATTTACATAATATTATATTAGTATGTAAATTATTTACATATTATATTAGTATGTAAATAAGTTTACATACTGATATATTGGTATGTAAATTTATTTACATACTGATATATTGGTATGTAAATCATTTTACATACTATGTAAACTGATTTATAACCAATTTACATACTATGTAAACTGATTTACATATTATATAAATTATTTTACATATTATGTAAACTGATTTACATACTGATATTACATATCACATAACTAAGAATATTTTTGTAATTTATTTAATTTTAATGTAATCAAAACTCACAATTTTGATCATATTATTGCTAGTTTTGAAAAATTTAATTTTTTAACTAAATGCATGCTATTTAGGCAAATAACTCTGTTTGTGTGCCTGCTTTTTCTTTTTTTTTTTTAGTACTGTTATTAAACTATGCTGTAATTATTGATATATATTTTGAATATAAAATGTTAAGTAATTGTATAATTAAATATTAATTATATATATTAAATAATATATTAATTATTAATTAAATATAAAATTAAATATTTAAAATAAACATTAAATTACTTATTAACATAAATTAATTAATATTATATATATTAATATATACAAATAAATTTATTTTTATGTAATATATTAATTATTAATTGAATTTAAAATTATAAGATTTGATGGTTAATTAATGAATTTTTTTATATATAATAATTGCATACGTTACATGCTAAAAAAATAAATATTATATACAAAATTTTTTCTTAATTAAGGAAGTTGTTTTTTTTAGAAAAAAATAAACAAATTAAAATTTTTTTCGTACAATTTAATATTTTAATATTTTTAAAAATAAAAATATTATCATGGTATTAGTATTTTTTAAATAGGATTTTATTGATTAATTGTGTAATTAGGAATTAATTAATTTGTGTCCGTATCTAGTTGCCACTAAAATTTGGGTTGGTGTTTGGTAGTTGGAATCGTTTCCATTTTTAAGGCTCTGCTCCCTCCATCTTTCTCTTTACCTCTGCAACTCTTTTAAACTCAATCTCATACAAACTCCTAGTAACGTTCTTTTCCTTCTCCAATTTCCGCACTTTAAGCTTATCTACTCTTCGTCTCTCTTCCTCTGCTAATCTGTGTATCTCTCCATTCAAATCATCTTCAATTATGGTCCTCAGTGCCTCATCTTCTTCCCTTTCTTCTTCATCCTCCACCTTCTTCTCAATTTTCCCAAACCCTAACCCTAATACCAATCGTTCCGTCTTTCAACTGTATACCCACAAACTCATTTCTCTCAAACCTCTCAAATGCATTCAATCTCCTTCCCCTGATTCAAACCCATCAAAATCGAGTCTCCGGCCAATCATGTCTCCGTTTTCGTGCTCCGCTTTGACGCTTTCGCCCTCTCAAATCACCGATACGTCTGTGCCAAGCAAGCTCCAGCAATTAATTGCCGAGTTCCGGTCGTTAACCGAACCCATGGACCGTGTAAGGCGGTTATTGCACTACTCGGGTCTTTTACCGCTTTTTGATGACTCGGCCCGGGTAGACATTAACCGGGTCATGGGTTGTACTGCCCAGGTGTGGTTGGAGGTAAATATGGATGAGGAGGGTCGAATGAGGTTTGCCGCGGACAGTGATTCAGAGATTACCAGAGGGTTTTGCTCTTGTTTGATTTCTGTTCTTGATGGGGCCTTGCCAGAGGAGGTGTTGAAGGTCAATACGGAGGATTTGGGGGACCTCAATGTCGGTCTGCCTGGTGCTCAGCGATCAAGAGTCAATACTTGGCATAATGTTTTGATTAGCATGCAGAAAAAGACTAAAGCTTTGCTGGCTGATCGAGAAGGAAAGGTGCCTTTTGATCCATTTCCTTCCTTGGTTATTACCGCGGATGGAATTCAGGCCAAGGGAAGCTATGCTGAAGCTCAGGTTAGCGTTACTTCTTTATGCATTACTCTATTTGGAAATTACATAAAATAACAACTAAAACTTATAACAAAAATAACAAACAGTGTTTAATTAGACTGAGTTAAACATTTAATTGAATAGGTCTACATAGTCAAAATTAAACGTTCGTCTAACCATCCAGCTTTGTTTTAGCTAAGTTTTTTTTTTTTTTTTTCATAAACAAAAACGAGTGTTATTTTTGTGTTTAAAAGTTTAAAAGGGTGTTATAAATGTTGTTTCCTATTTTATTTTGAGTTATCTCGGAGTTTTTTTTTGTAAGTTTCGCGTTTTAAATTGAATAAGGGTCTTTACTTTGGGTTCTCTGGTACTTTGCCTCAGTTGGAATTTTTAATAGTTATAGCTATTAGACATTTGTTTTATTACCTTTATTTAGACTAAGTTCTGCAACTGTTAAAATTCTAAAGTATTTTTCTTGCTCAATTGCAGGCCAGGTATTTGTTGCCGGACAAGTTGAAGGTTCAAGAACTTGTTAACGAGCTGAAGGAGAAGAAAATTGGTGTAGCTGCTCACTTCTACATGGACCCTGAAGTTCAAGGGGTCTTAACTGCTGCGCAGAAGCAGTGGCCTCACATTTATATATCAGATTCGTTGGTTATGGCGGACACAGCAGTTAAGATGGCTAAAGCTGGATGCAAATTTATCACAGTTTTGGGTGTAGATTTTATGTCTGAAAATGTGCGGGCAATTCTTGATCAAGCTGGATTTACAGAGGTGGTTACTATACTCTAATTGTTTACTCTCAACAAATGAAACCGTGTAACTTATAGCAATAAGATATTTCAATTGCCATTAAATATTCAATTTTTATTCTTGCAGATTTAGTCCTGTTCTCACAATTAAAGGGGTTTGATGTTTAAAAGATTTATGGTTTGGGACCTTTTATTCTATGATAGGGTTTCCTTGACAACTATATTGAATTTAGGCAATGAACTGATGTAGAGTACCTCATCCTTTATAGAATTAACCATTACTCTTTGTTGTACTTGCTTGTGGAGCAATTTATAAGTTTGTTTCTTTGCTATTTACGTGCAGGTTGGTGTATATAGGATGTCAAATGAACGGATTGGATGTTCTTTGGCAGATGCTGCCGCTACCCCTGCTTATACAAGTTATCTTGAGGCAGCTTCTGCTTCAACTCCATCTTTACATGTCGTATACATAAATACTTCACTAGAGACGAAGGCATTTTCTCATGAGCTAGTTCCAACAATAACTTGTACTTCTTCAAATGTCATGCAAACTATTTTGCAGGTATGAACTTAATGGCATTCATATTTTGCAGTTAGTGTGTCATATTGATGCCTAGCTTAGTTTATTATATTTTTTTTATGAGGACTAATGATTCACTTCTGAGCAGGCCTTTGCCCAGGTGCCGGATTTAAACATTTGGTATGGGCCGGATTCATACATGGGTGCAAATATTGCAGAATTGCTCCGCCAGATGACCAAAATGACTGATGAAGAGATCGCAGAAGTACATCCAGAACACAATAGGGATTCAATCAAATCCATTTTACCTCGACTTCACTATTATCAGGTGCTTCTCCCTAATTCTTTTTTATTTTATTTTCTATTTTTACTTTTTCCTAATTATTGTTCTATTGCTTCATTTGTTGTTTTAATAATAGGATGGAACATGCATAGTACATCACCTTTTTGGACATGAAGTTGTGGAGAAAATAAATGAAATGTACTGTGATGCTTTTTTGACGGCGCATTTTGAAGTCCCAGGGGAAATGTTTGCCTTGGCAATGGAAGCAAAGAGAAGAGGCATGGGAGTTGTAGGGTCTACCCAAAACATCCTAGATTTTATAAAACAGAGGGTTCAAGAGGCTCTAGATAGAAATGTCAATGACCATCTCCAATTTGTTTTAGGAACAGAATCTGGAATGGTAACTTCAATTGTTGCAGCAGTTCGTAATTTATTAAGTTCAGCTAAGTCATCTGCTACTAGTGCTAAAGTTAGTGTTGAGATTGTGTTTCCAGTCTCATCGGACTCAATTACGGGAACATCTTCAAGTTCATCTGGCGTAAACTCAATTAAAATGGGTGATATTATACTACAAGTTATACCTGGAGTTGCTAGTGGGGAGGGTTGTTCTATTCACGGTGGTTGTGCATCCTGTCCTTACATGAAGGTTAGCAAATTCATATTTTTGTAGAGTTTGTTGATTGGTTATTTTGAATAATCTTGAATAAATTTAATCAGCATCTGGAATTCTTCAAGTTGGCAATCAGACGTTACAGTCACTCCTGTCGTTCAATATGCGTGTGAATTTGTTCTCTTTTATAATCTTCTGTAGACGTGCTTCAGTGTTGTAATGAAACTTTAAAATCGAGGGTCAAAATAGGTGAAGCTGTATAATTGATTTTTTATTTGTTAAAAGCAATGATGGCTCTGCAACTAGGATTAGAACACAGGATCTCCTCATAATGGGAGTTGCCTATTGAGCAGCTACACTCTTATGCAATTGCCAATCTCCTTGCAGCGCATTGTCATTTGATCCTTGTGGGTACTTAAGCCGATCTTTAGAAGAAAATGTAAAAAGAATCCAAGCTACTGCCTTTTTAATTCCCAAGAGCACTGGTGTACCATATTAACATCTTACTCGTGTAATAAAAATGACTGGTTTATTTTATTATCTGTTAATGATGTTCCATGGTGTCATAGTTATTGTTGGTTTGCATTCTATATGCTTTATGTTCTTCCAGGTTATGCTTTAAGCAGTTAAATTCTTATTTAATTCTGTTTTGCTCTTGACCTGCCAGATGAATTCTCTTAATTCCCTCTTAAAAGTATGTCATTTACTTCCTGATGAGACGAACGCCCTTGCTGCATATGGAGCTGAGCGATTTAAGTTGTGTACTCCAAATGGAAAATCGGTTGCGGATGTTGGGTGTGAACCAATCTTGCATATGAGACACTTCCAGGTTATTGTCCGATCTTTTGCACCACTTTCCGTAAGATTTCCTTTAGCTTTTAGTCTCAACTGCCTTTTCCCCCTATTACCTTTGCAGGCCTCGAAAAAGTTACCTGAGAAGTTGGTTGATCAGATCCAACATCCACAGTAATGGAAGGTCACTATCACCGAGCTGATTTGGAATTCATTTGGTGTGGGTGTAACAATCACTAGTACAAACTGTTAATTCAAGTTTCAAGATTATGGCTGTCCTTTTTGAAAGAGAATGTAAATGTAACAGAAAAGAGGAAAAATGTCAAAGTGTTTACTACTGAGCTAATGCTCTTGTTTATATATATGTACAGTCTAAGCTATGCTAGCAATGAGTGCACTACACAGGCACTTGTAACAACCTAACAAACTAGTGCCAGCTAAGACACATGAGTAACTAACTTAGTTACTAAATACACTTTAATATCTCCCCTTAATCTGAAGGTGAAGGAAGCACCATCAATTTAGACTTCAAAGAACTAAAATGACACTCTGCAAGAGGCTTGGTTATATGTCTGTAATTAGTTGAGAGTGTAAATCTTACATCTAATTTTCCTTCAGCTATTAGATCTCTTAAGAAATGAAAGTTTAGTTTTACATACTTCATTCTAGCATGAAGGATTGGATTTGAGGTTAACTATTTTGTAATGATATTGTTACCGTATAAGATGGGTGTATGTATAGACTGAATTTTTAATTTTGAAAGCAAAGACTGTAACCATATTACTTCCGTTGAAGCTAGAGCTAGAGCTAAAGCTCTATATTCAGCCTTTGTGGAACTCCTTGCTAATATTCTTAGCTTCCTTGCATTCCATGAAACCAAACTATTCTCAAAATAAATACAATATCCTCCGGTACTTCTTTTATCATATAGGCAGCAAGCCCAATCTAAATCAGAGAACCCAACAAGACGAAAAGCCTGAGACTTTTGTAACACCACACCAAGTGAAGCTGTGCCTTTGAGATATCTTAGCACTCTTTTAGCTGCTTTCATATATTCATCTGTTGGAGCATGCAAAAATTGACACAACCAATTAATTGAGTGCCATGTCATGACACAATACTGAAGTGCTCCAGTTAAGCTTCTGTACAAAGTGGGATTAGTGAGAGGTAAGCCATCATATCTTGACAGAACTTTTCTAAAAACCATGGGAGTGCTAAGAGACTTAGTTGAAGTCAGACAAGCTTTCACAAGCAAGTCATGAATGTATTTATTCTGTGAGAGATGTATACCATTACTCAGTCGCTTAACTTCTACTCCCAAGAAGAAATGAAGATCTCCAAGATCTTTTAGTGCAAACCTTGCATTGAGTAATCCAATAAGTTCCTTTATGTATCTAGAGTCATTACCTGTCACCACAATGTCATCTACATATACCAAAAGTATAATGGACCTTTGGGAAGTAAAAGAAACAAACATAGATGAATCTGATCTTGAATTGGTAAAGCCCAACTCAATCAAGGCTGATGACAGCCTGTGAAACGAAGCTCTAGTTGCTTGCTTAAGGCCATAGAGAGCCTTCTGCAATTTACACACTAAACCAGTTCTAGTAGTGTCTACAAAACCCAAAGGTTGGTCCATATTAGGGGTATCTACGGTTCGATTTGGTTCGGTTTTTAGTAAAAAAAAATTAACCAGATCGGACCGTTCATATTATTTTTACCGGACCGGACCGGACCGGACCGTTTAACTAATAAAAATTTTAAAACCGTCCAATTTGGTCTAGTTTGGTCCGGTTTGGTTAACGGTTTTCAATGGTTTTTAAAACTTTTTTTTGTTAAACTTTTTTTTATGCGTGATTTCCATGAGTTCATCATACAGACCTCAACAGTCTGATGCAGAGGATCAGACAAATTGACTCTTTTTACTGCCTGCCTTTTCACATTTTCAACTTCTTCATAACCAACAAGTTCCCTCCTCTTAAGGTGTGACCCTGCACATAACAAGGCATCATCAGTTGCATGCCCTTATTTGGTTGACAGTAGATAAAGCTGATCTCATTAAAACAATAACTTTGTTTGAATCTCCCATGGAAGGTGGGAGTTGGTAGTCCAGATCTCACAAGGTCCACTTTTGTGCCTCAAACTACATGAGAACCTTGATTAATTTTAACTGGTTGTTCATATCTTGAAGATCTTGGGATCAGAGGAGAAATATGCTTTTTCCCATACTGATACCCAATCATTCCAAAAAACATATTCTTGGGAAATTTGATAAATGATAATTAAGAAAGAAAGAAAATAAAAGATTTCAACTTTTCCTGCTTAAGCTTTTAAAGCAAAAGAAGACACTTGAAGAGATCTGGCATCATAGTAAAACTGCTTGAGCATAAAAGATAAAAGACAAGCCTTTAGTTAGTTTTTCTTAAGTAAACAAATGGCTCCACGCATCAGTCCAAAGTTATAACAATTGCAAGTTTACAACCCACATACTCAGAGAATTTCCAAGATGTAATCAATATGAAATCAATACTACACAATACAAAAGTAAAACAAGAAAAATAAGCAGCAGAATGTTACTGCCATAGAAACAGTAACAGAACCTTTGACATATACAGCTGAACGAATAGCTCACCAGTATTCTGAGGTCATTTCCTTCAGACGAGTTGCAAGTTTCTAGAAAAGTGATGTTCTCTCAAAATCTTGTTTGTTGTGTGTTGTTTCAATAAAATTTGCTTCCAGAATACCTGCAACAAACATTAACAACAACAATAATAATAATATATTATTTTAAAAAATTAATATTTTATTTATAACAGCCTGGTCCGGTCCGATTGGTTAAAAAATTTGCAAAATCGGACCGGATCGTTTTACTAATGGTTTGTATAGTTTTTAACCAGATTGGACTGTATATTTCATGAAATTGTCCGATCCGATCTGGTTCGGTCCGATTTAGTCCAATTTTTGGACACCCCTAGTCCATATATATTGACTCTTCAAGCTCCCTATTGAGGAAGGCATTATTCACATTTATTTGCTTGAGATCCCAACCAAAAGAGATAACAATTGTGAGAACTACTTGTATTGTTTGTGGCTTAACCACATGTGAGAAAGTTTCAATATAATCTATCCCTTGTTTCTGATGGTACCCCTTTGCTATCAACCTAGACTTAATACTTATTAAGTGTGGAATCTGGAAGCAACTTCACTTTGTATACCCATTTGCAACCAATGGTTTTCTTCCCAGAAGGAAGAGGAACAAGTGACCAAGTTTGATTACCTAGCAGTGCTTCATATTCTTTCCTCATAGCTTCTTCCCATTCAGGGATGCCTTGAGCTTCATCGTAGCAAGAAGGCTCAGGTAGAATAATTGGTGAAGTGAGAGCAATTGAGAGGAGCTTTGGATGAGGCTTATGGATCCTTGCCTTTACTCAAGTAACCATGGGATGAGTGTTGAGAGGAGAGGAAACAATAGGTAGCATTGGTGAGACTGGTGAGGAAACAAGAGGTAGCACTGGTGAGGAAGAAAAGAGAGGAAGAGGATGAAAAGTAGGTGCTAGTGAAGAAAGAGGATGTGAAGTGGGAACTGAGGAGGACACAACAAGAGAAGATGAACCATCAAGTGATAGAGGTGAGAGAGGATGAGAAAACTTAGAAGAGTTTGCAGGTGGACCTGAAGACATAGGAACTGAAGTAGGAGGACTCATGACAAATTGTGTGTCAGATAAAGATGCACCGGGAACATTAGAATAAGAAAAGGACAACTGAGAAAATGGAAAAGTAGTTTCATCAAAAAGTACATGGTTGCTGGAAAACAATTTTTGAGTGATAGGATCAAGACACAAATAGCCTCTTTGACTAGGTGCATACCCAAAAAATATGCAGGCCTTGTACCTAGGAAGAAGTTTATGCTTATTTGTAGCCCTGACACAAGGATAGGAAGCATAACCAAAGGATTTAAAAAAGTGATAATCATGAGACTTGGAATACAACAATGTATATGGACTTTGAAATTGAAGAATTATAGTGGGAAGTTTATTCATTGTATAGACTGCAGAACGAAAAGCATGAACCCAAAAAGTGGTAGGCAATTGTGCTTGTAATAAAAGAGCTAAAACCTTTCTCAACTACTCTTTTATTTCGAGTTTCTACTATGCCATTTTGTTCAGAGGTATAGGGACAAGTGACCCAATTAATAAGGCCCAAGTGGTGAAGATGTGTGTTCAAAAACTTGAACTCACCACCACCATCAATCTGAATGGACTTCAATTTGACAGAAAAATTACATTCAACCATATTCATGAAGGAAACAAATAATGTGTGAACTTGATCTTTGGTAGACAAAAAATATAACCATATAAACCGAGTGCAATCACCTACAATAAGTAAAAATATTTTGCACCAGTAGTAGCTATAACAGGAGAAGTCCATACATTCATATACAACAAATCAAACGGTTTATATGCCTTTACATGAGTAGAGTGAAAAGGAAGCTTATGTCCTTTGGCAAGAGGACATACTGTACATAAAGATTTATTCTTAATAGCTATTTAAGGAAGTAAAGACTGCTTAATAAGTACATCTAAAACCTGATCTGAAAGATGTGCTAGTTGTGAGTACCAAACACCAAAGGAGGTGACACCTGAAAAAGCTTGAGGAGATTTGAAGAGAGGTAAAGAACTGAGTCATTGTAAAGAATACAATCCATTAGTCACACTTCCATGAGCCAAAGTTTTCTTCGTGTGTGCCTTTTTAATAGAAAAGGCATTAGCAGAAAACTTAACACTTAAGTCATTGTCAGAACATAAACGTTGAACATATAGCAAATTGGAAGAGACTCTAGGTGTGTCAAGTACTTTTGGCAAACGTAAGATATGATTGTTAACACAAAGTGAACTAGAATCAATGTTTTGAATGAGAAGCGCAGAACCATTACCTATTGTAACAGTCTCTGATTCTGTGTAAGGTGTGACATTATGCAAAGTAGAAGAATCATCAATGAGATGATGTGTTGCACCAGTGTCCAAAAACTAGGAAGGAGAGCTAGAAGACTCATGAGAGTGTTTTGAAAAATGACTATTAGCAACAAAAGCAGTAGGAAGGGAAGAACCTATTTTGCCAAGAAGCAAATCTCTGAGTTGAAGACATTTTTAAGCCCCATGTCCAAGTTTGCCACAAACCTGACACTTGATAGAGCTACCTCCACCATTAGGTTTCCTGTTTCTGTAAGAATCAGATGTACCACCATTGTAGGTAGACTTCTTATGGTGTGCTTGTTCATTCTGTTGAATAAAGTTTTGAAGATTCCACGGACCTTTCTGAAGTCCAAACTTTTGTATAGTAAAAGTTGAAATCGAGGACTTAGCAACACTAGGTGAATCATGTGCTAAGTTGGCTTGATATAAAAAAGTCATTTCAAGTTGTGCAGCTCGATGATCAAGCATGCGATCATGATAAGCTATAAAACTCCTCAAAAGTCAAGGAACCTCCATGGAAAGATAAGGAAGAGATGAATGTGTTATACTTTGAGTCAAGACCTTGGATAACATAGAGAATGAGATCTTTGTCTCCAATCATCTCACCAATTGCTGCTAGACGATCAAAAATTTCTTTCACTCATAGAAGATACTCATCCATAGTAGAACCACCTTTTTGAATTGTTTGAAGTTGCAATCTCAAATCCATGATCTGTGCTTGAGATGAACTAGAAAACTTTTTCTCAAGTGCTGACCACATATGTGTTGCAAAACTTGTACGTGGAAGATGTGATAACACACTACTACCAACTAATCCATAAATCCAAGACTTGATGGTTCCATTCATGTGAGTCCACACCTCAAACTCGAGATTAGGAAGTGCAGAACCAGGTAACAGTGGTGAAGGAGGAGCACGAGAAACATCAACATATTTCTCTAAGCCAAATGCATTAATAATCACAAGCAGTTGTTCTCGCCATATCAAGAAATTGTGACGATCAAATTTGATCGAAAATGTCAAACCTATAGGAGGACAGACAACAACAATTGTCATAGAAGAAGAAGCATAAATTGCTAGCGGCTAGCAATGAGTGCACTACATGGCACTTATAACAACCTAACAAACTAGTGCCATCTAGGACACATGAGTAACTAACTTAGTTACTAAATAGACCTTAATACTCTTAAGACAATTTTTAGTGAGCTAACTATTCATTGTTGTGCAATATTTGACACAAATCTCTTCAAGGTTGCTAAGTTCATTGCTGGGGCAATTATAGGAATGAAATGAAAATCTTAATTTAAATAGCTTTATATTTTATAGTTGTCAAATAAGGCAATAACAATTATTATTTATAGAATTTTCTTGGCTCTGATTGAGGCAGAGCAACAGTTAAATTGCCAATTTTTTATTTAAACTATTCACTCAATAAATTATAGATGTGAGAAGTAACAAAGTAAATATAAACGATTAATCATAATGTTCTTATTTCGACCCAAGCTATTGAGCAATAGCAGGCTTGCGTGTTGTGCATGTACATGAAACTTCAACCGTAGCAGCTATGGAACATTGCAATCGTACCATTTGTTTCTTGAAAGAGTATTTTTTTTACATAAAATTTATATTATTACAAAAAAATTAATTTGGAAAACATGGAGGCTATTGTAATTCCATTTTAAAAAAGTATATTAGTTATCTCCTTGGAGACTTTATCACATAAAAAACATGCCTATATTTTTGTTGTAATTGCATTTTAAAAAGGTATATTAGTGTTCGCTCTAAAAAAAAAAAATGCTATTATCTAGTTAATTTGGAAAAAAATTGTAAATGAAAATTTTTAAAGATTTGTCAAGTGAGCGAAGAATTTTAGATATTTTATAATTGATCTTTCATTTGAATTTTAATTAATATTTTAATTATATGATATATAGGAATGAATTTTAAAAAAAAATTATCTCGATCGATTCACATTTTTATACGGTAATAAGATTAGCGCCCATGTCAGTAAATTATAGTGTACGTATGGCTTATCTAAATTTTCTCCGTTCGGTAAACAGATAGACATTCCAGTAATTTGACATGGATAGTTTTCCTATATTTGTCATTTCGTTAGAGACGTGATTCATGAAACAAACGCATAGTCGCATACACGCTAGCGTACACCAACCATGATTCCTACTTGAGTAGGATTTCTACATTGCGATCACTAACGACACGTCGTATATCGCTGGTGGTTACAGGGTTTCCGCTCTCTTTCACGTGTTTATTTATTGGTGAAAGAATTATGAATCCACCAGTTAGGATTTTTGCTCTCTCAATGTTCTCAAAGCAACGGAGATTAAGATAGTCTGTCTCAAACAGATTTAGCGACTCGCGTTTTCGGTATTTTCTGTCCTTTTTAGTTTGTTTGTTTGTTTATGATTTGATGAGAATAGTTTATTTCCTTTTAAGATTTTCTTTTCGTTTCTTTTTTGACGATCGAAAATATAGAGATTGATTGTAAGTATCGTCTTCGCCTGCAACGAATTAGCTTACCCAGAGCTACAGTCACCTGTTAATTCTGGAATCATGCTCAGGCCGTGCAATGTATACATTTTCTGCTGATCTTTTTATTGAATATTGACCTATCAATGGATTCATCAAAATTTTAAGATAACGTGTGGTTGGTATTTGGGTTTAGGTGTTAATAAATAGTACATTAGCCTTTATAATCAATAATATGCCCTTTTTTCCCCTTACTCTTTGAGATACGTTTCAAACAGCTCCCTTTATATTTTCAACATGGTTGTGAATCATAAGAAGTTTTCAGACATCTGTGATTTGGTTGGTGAGGAAACAGGGAATTTTCTAGGCCGTTGACCTGCTGTTCTAGTATACTACTGTGCAATTTTTGCTTGTGGTGGTTGGCTTGAGTATGAAGTATGTAGCCTGGTAGCTAATGATTCAATCAATAACAGAGCTTTTTGCATGAGTCCAACAAGCCCAATCATTACTTTCAAGTCCAATTGTAGCTGTTTTATTATTCTGCTTTTCATGTCTGCTAAGACACAATAAGCATTACAATCCTTTTATTACTTACATTACAGCAAGTTAAACCTGCATGGAAGTAAATATATTAGAACTTAGCTCTCATCAAAATAAAATGGAATTATTATCTTATTCATATCTTTAAATTGTCAAATAATGCATTTCGAGTCATACCCAGAAAGGCAGAGAATTATTATAATTTGAATGCGTGCTATAATAGTTGTCTTATGAATGGCCATATATCTGTAATTGGTATCAGTATAGTTCAAGTGGATTCTTGACGGAAACATTTTGCTTGGTCTTTTAGTTGCCTCCTTGATCACGTTGATAAAAGTATCCCAGAGCTACTATAATTGATGTATATGTATTATGTGCAACCAAACTGTTTTTGAACTTGATTCCATATGTGAGAAGTGAAAAATCTCTCAAAATATTTATATGTTTTGAGATCATCCTCTGGACTCAAAACTTTCCTCCTTTATATGTTTCTCCTATGCATTGCCTGTTGTTAACCTTTATTCCTTTCATGACAGTATTTATCCGTTATATGATGAAATAAGATGAAAGTGTTTGATGCCGATTATTTTATTAGTATCCATATTGACTTTTAATGATTAACTACTTAACTTTTACTTTTCTAAGCTATGTTACTTGGACTCTCTAAGGACACTGAGAGTTATAAATTTTTAGATATCCATTTTTCTAATTTTTTTTTCCTGTAAATTTACATTAAATTGGTGTGTATGAGTACCTTTGTCCATGTCATGTCATGTCGCTTAGACATAGGTACTTCACAAAAAATGAAGAGTTCAAGTAACATAGTTTTTAAGTGCGCATCTGAAGGACATGTACTGCAGCTAGTCTGACTATATTTTATTAATGCAGTTTGATAGTTTCCTTCTGCTAAATACCTAATGGGCTCTGCAAATGGATTTGCTACTTCAAGAGGGAAGTCACCTATTTTTTCGTTTGGTGTAATATCAGATGTCCAGCATGCTAATATCCCTGATGGTCGTTCATTCCTTGGCGTTCCAAGATATTACCGGCATAGCATTCTTGTATTGCAAAGGGCAGTCCAAAGATGGAATGATGACATGAAGCATAAATTTTCCATTAATTTTGGGGATATTGTTGACGGGTTTTGCCCAAAAGATCAGTCTCTAACTACAGTAAGAAAGGTGGTTGAAGAATTTGAGAAATTTAATGGCCCTGTCTATCATATGATTGGTAATCATTGCCTCTACAATCTTCCCCGTGAGAAGCTACTTCCAATGCTGAAGATTCCAACTTTCGATGGCCATGCATATTATGAATTTTCACCAACCCCTGACTTCAGATTTGTTGTTTTGGATGGATATGACATTAGTGCCATTGGTTGGCCTCGTGATGACCCCAGAACATTAGAGGCTCTGAAATTCCTTTCTGAGAAGAATCCAAATTCAGATAAGAACAGTCCAGTCGGAATGGTTGGCCTTGACAGAAGGTTCCTTATGTTTAATGGAGCTGTAGGGAAGGAACAAATAGAATGGTTAGATGGCATCCTTCGGGAAGCAACCACGATGAGACAAAAGGTAGTAATATGTTGCCATCTACCTCTGTATCATGGTGTATCATCCAAGGAAGCACTTTTGTGGAATTACGATGAAGTAATGAACGTGATACACAGGTATAGCTGTGTTAAGGTTTGTCTTGGTGGGCATGATCACAAAGGTGGGCACTCCATTGATTCTCATGGAATACATCATAGAGTTCTAGAAGCTGCGCTCGAGTGCCCCCCTGGAGCTGATTCATTTGGATATATAGATGTATATGATGATAGAATGACGCTTATTGGTACTGGCCGGATGGTAAACACTGACATGTATTTCAATCTTCATGCAGATTTATAAAACCTAATTTTTTATTTATTTTGATGTTGAGCCACACTACCAGAGATTGGTGTACAGTCTATAGAAGAAGTCACAAGGCTTGAAAGAGTGACCAAGTTTCTAGCTGAAACCAGGTAAGCTTGGAAAGACAGAGCCAATGTTTCATTGTCATGACCCCTCAGCTGTTCTCGCTTCACTCATGCATTTTTGTTCCTATGGAACGCCTTTAATCTAGGGCTTGATTTTGATTCAAACACATGAACTATGATTCGTGATAAATGTTTCTCTGCTATAAACTTTTTCCTGGATATAAGATTGCAATATGAAAGAACAATTCTAAAGGGTCGTGTACACAGGTTACTTTTAAAGTTATACCCGTAAACATAAACTCGATTGAGATGGATGCTAAATTTTGAATTTATCGTTTTTTTCCTTCATAATTTGCATGTCTATGTATCATGGTGGTTGTATTTTATAGTGATTGGGATATCTGTCAATTGAGCAATCGATTGAGAATCTATAGTTCAGCAATCTCTAATTGAATAGATTCAAACTGAAAGTCTTAAGTGTTTTTTTTTTTTTTTATCATGCTATGCATTTGCAAACTCAATGTCAGCTAATCAATGGAAATGTATTTTATCTTCTTTCAATATTTTATCACTTTCTTAAATTAAAAATACATTAATTACAGCTCCTCAACCTTCTATAATTCTTTCCTCTAGCAAGTACTCATATCCCAAAACCAAATATAAGAAAAGGAAATCTAAAACAAAAGCAAACCTCTTTTTTGAGTTCTTAAGTTGTAAGTTCTAACCCACATATAATATGATCATAACATTTATACTGTTTCAGTTCTTTTGGCCTTGAGCTATTATCTTTGCCTTCCTCTTCTCAACAAAAAAGAACCCAAACAAGGACACTACAGAGAAAGCACTGAAGCAAACTGAGGCAATATCAAGTGACGCGTGGCGTCCAGATATTGGTTGAACATCAAACAAGTTGGTGGTTTTGTTTGTATTGGTTGTTTGACCGTAAGCCACCTCATGGTCTTCAGAGTTGAAAACATAGGCGCGTATGAAGTACGTGGCTAAGGGCACGTCGCGCTCCACTGTCCACTCGTAGCTTTGGTTAGAAGAGCTGTAGGGCTTTACTACGATTTTGAACTGGCAGGTCTTATCCTTTTTGAGGTGATCATCTGTTTTTCTCCAAGCTCGGTCCACTTGGCTAACAGGCGCGTAGCACAACTTCAACTTTACAGTCTTGTAATCCGAGTCGGTCCCAGCTGGTACAGCCTGGTTTAGACCCCATGTTACCGTAATTTCGTCTTCCCCAGCTTTAAAAACTACAAATTTGATCAAAATTTTGCTATTATTTCATTCAAATTAACCAACAATCAAAAATCCTATCTTTGTCATAAAAGGAAAAAGAAAGAAAGAAATATAATATCTCATAAAGATGAAATAAATTTATAAGGGAGTTTTTAATTAAATTTTTTTTTTATAGACTTTTAATAAATTACAAATTTTAAAAAAAAATTATGAATTTTTAAAGAATATGTAGATTTTAATCGAGCCTTTTAAGATGTAGTAATTTTTTTTAATCAATAAAAATAAAATAAAATGAAAAAATAATAAAAATAATACCCTTTAAATTTACAATAACAAAACTAACATCATTTGTATTCAATTTTATATTTTTACAACTAAAAAAAATAATTAATATGTCATTTTTTTAAATATTTAATTAGAATTAAACGACGATAATTTAGACTCGTTCAATATTTCACGTTTAATATTATTATAGTATTAATTTTATTATTATAAATTTTATAGGAATTATTTTTGATAATTTTCTAAAAAAAAAATTAAATAAAAAAAAATGACTAAATATTTTTTTAGGTATAATTTTAATTAAAAAATAATTAAAAATTTATTAATATTTAAAATAAATAACTTTTTGAATACTTTTAATAAAATTAAATTTTTATATATTTTTAAAATTCTATAAGATCATAATTGAATATAACTGTTCAACTTCAACAACAAAAATCCTAAAAATGGAAACTTAATTTTTCTTAGTCATTTTGAATGATAGTCGACTAGTTTGGGTAACCCAGATGGTAAATTTGGGAAATCTACTAAAGATTCACAATTTAATGGGAGAAAATCTATAAAAGGTTAAAAATTTTGTTGTTTTGTTAGTGCTCTTTTGTGCATCATATACTTTCTATTAATAGAAAGATGGAAGAAGACTTTAGCAGAGAATTAAAAAGAAACAGAGAGAGAGAGAGGGTGTTTACCTTGTCCCTGTTTAGGAGAAGCAGTGACTATAAGAGTCCTTTTGAGAGAAGAAAACAGAACAGCACCATTAGAGATATTTGTAAAGCAAGATAGAAGAAGAAGAGAAGCCAAGAGAAGTCCACGACTAGCCATTTGATTGTTAATTTGCTTTCAAACTCAGAAATGAATGAACCGAATTCGGTGGTGATGAATATGAGTGGGTCATCATATATATACAAGAAGGCCCAAACACATTAATAAATAAAAGAAAAGAAAAACAGATTTATTCTTGCGTATAATAAAAAGTCAACAGGCCCAAAGTTCAAGCTGGATATGTGAAGTAAAAAAGAACAGGCAGAGGTTTAATTGCCGTAAATCGTAATTAACGATAGGAAAAATTGCCACGTGTCACTACAAAATAATACTAAATAAATTTATAGTAAAGTTTATATAAATCCTGAAACTTTTTAAAAGATATAATTTAATCTTGTATTTTTTAGATATGTTTTTAGAATTGTTGTAATTTTTTAAAATATATATTTTAATATTTCATCTTTTAAGATATATGATCATGTAATTCATTAAAAGTTATAATCAACTTCAAATAATCTATTTTTTTTAATAATAAATTCAAAATTTTAATAAATAAAATAAAATAAGTAAATGATAAAATTCAAAAAGAGACATTTAATTTTTATTTGAAATAAAAAAATAAAAAATCAATTTTTTTTGTGTTTTTAAATTTTTTACCTTTTATGTTTTTTTGAATTTTAATTCTTTAATTTTCTTCATTTTTAATCCATTTTAAATTAAAATTTTTTATTTACTTATATTATTTTAAAAATTAAAATTTTAATATTTATTTAAAAAATATTATTTTTTTTGTATTTATTTTTCAGAATTTATTTATATAAAAAAATTATTTAAACTTAATTAAAATTTTTTTAAAAAATTACAGGATTTTAGGAGTATATTTTAAAAGATATATGACTAAAGTACATATTTTAAAAAATTATAAAACTTTAAGAATATACATTAAAAATATAAGATTAAATTGTATTTTTTGAAAAATGATAATACTTAAAAAAAACCTAACTATTAAACAAATACTTGATATATATTATTGAAATTTGTGCTACACTTTATATAAAAACATATTTTAACCAATTATAAATGGTATAAATCGTTATTATTTAAGTAATCTCTAACAATAATGACGTTTTTATTAGAATATAAAAAAATGATCTAAATGGCCCTAAAGCATACCCAAGGGGTGGTCGTGAAATATTTTTTCCAAACTCTTTTATTATTAATAATATTTGCACTATATTCGTAGCATTGATTTTGACACTGTTTGTTACTCGTGTGTCAAACCAAATTTTTTAATTCCCCTCACAAAATAAAAAATAAAGGGTATAAATGATTATTACAAATTTAGTATTATGGTCGATTGAAAACCGGCCGTACTAATAATTATTTTAAAAAATATTAATTTTGAAAAATAAAAAATTGAAATTAATTTTTTAATTTTAAAATAAGAAAATAATTGTTTTATTAACTATCTTATATTTTTATTAATATAATAATAATTATTTTTGAAAAGGTTAATTTTCGCGACATAAGTTTTCAATTATTCTAAAAAAAAAATTCAGAACCTTATTAGGGAAATCAAATCAGGGAGTCACTATAAAATGAGTAGCTTGATCAGTGATTACCCATATTTGGGACCTAATTCCTAATTCTTATTTTATTAGTAAATAAAAAAAATAATTATTACAAGTAATTTAATTCTCCTTTCTAACAAATAAATATTCTAATAGTTTGATTAATTTATTTACAAATTTTTTTTAAAAAATATTATTTTTTATAACGTAAAATAACATATATTTTTTACTTAAACATATTTTTTTATGAAAAATACTTACGTTATAAGAAAAATAACTTTTTTTTTTTGTTGAATTAAAAGTGAAACTTTAAAAAAAATTATGTTATGTAATTAAATAGTTAAAAAATATATATTTTTATGTAAAAATATATATATATTAAAAAATTAAAAATAAAATTATGTAAATAAATGTGTGTAAAGAAATAAATAAATTTTTAAAAGAAGGATATAGTTTAGTGATTGACTTTGTTGAGTTTCATTTTATGCAAATATTTCTGTCCCCAGGTGTCCGGGAAAGGGCAAACAGACAAAACAAGAAGCTTGAAAGTAGTACAGCTATTCAAAACAAGTGGTTCCATACATTACCTACATTATACATATAATAATAGGACTTTTAATTTTTAAATATTTTTGTTCCGTAAAGGGCAGTGGACTCCATTTTTTTTAATAACGAGCAGTGAACTCCTTATTTCTTATAAAATTATTATATATTATAAAAATATTATAAATATAATTAATTTAATATAATTATGAGTCCAATTTTATTATATAATTAAACTCTATCAAATCATTTTAAATTTATGATATTTAATATATATGTTGTTAATTAGAGGAAAAAATATCAATAATATCCTTAAAATTCTCTTTTTTTTCTCACAAAAACCTTCAACTTTTTAAAAATGTCAATAATGACTTTAAATTTTAATAAAACTTAAAATATAGCAGTTATTCAATAAATTTTTTATAATATTTCAAAATTTAAGGTATTTTTTGTTTTTAGCTAGAACTTTAATCTCTTATATTTTAATATTAAATAATCAATGAAACTAAATTAATAAAATAAAAATTTTACATTTTGTTTATTGTAATAATATAAAGAATAATAAATAAATAAATAAATGCACTTATAATTAAAAAAAAAAATTATGTACACATGCTTACCAATTTAGAAAATATTTAATCAATGATTTTTTTTTATTTATACTAAATCACATGCAGTGAATTGATTACTTAATTTTTTTTTTTTACAAATGGTTTATGGTCCAATTTTATTTAGATTTAATGACATATAATTCAAGATGTAATGATAAAAATAACTTAATATTTTCATGTTTAAAATTTACATGTGAATTAATAATAAAATTAACAAACTGAATTAATTTATAATAGTATAAAAAATTATATAGATTATTTGACTTGTATTAAATTATAAATAACTTATTTTTTAATAAATCATTCAATTCTTGTGAACAAATATTTTATTTCTTGAATAGGTTAAGTAATTTTTTTAATTATTATAAGTACACTAAAAAGTAAAAATTTTAATTTATTATAAGAAATTGTAAAAATATTTAAAAATATTTTGTGAATTTAACTATCTAGTTAATAAATTTTCTCATCAATAAATACAAACAATGAAAGAAATTTTTGGACGATGTAAAAAAATATAGAAATATTTTTTAAAATTAATGTTGAAAGAGATAAAGAAATATGAGTGAGGAGGGAAATCAAGATCATTATATTAATTTTTTGTGATCATTTTTTAATTTAAATAAGCCTTTATATTTCTGTATATTTAATTAGCAAATATTTTTATTTTTTAACCATACAATTATATGTATATATTTTTTACTTTATTATTTTATTTAAAGAGTATTTCAATAATTTAGCAAAAACTAATAAATATGTGATATACAATAAATGAAAAAGTTAACATCATTAATAATGAGATTATTTATGATAATATGTCTAATTTTAATATTATTAAATATTTTTTTAAATACTAAAAATATTTGTGAAAAAAATGCATACCTCAACAGGGGTTTTTTCTCCAACCTTCTGCTATCATTGAGGTGATATGCTAGTCTGATCCGCATGATGAATGATTTAATTAAGACAATTTTTCACTCATTTTAGATTGATAAGGACTACACCTCTTATGTCATATTGATTATTTTTGTCCAAGAAATAGTCTAATTTTCAAAATAAAATAAGTTCAAATTAATATGCAAAGAATTAGTTTCTTAATTTTATTATTTTTTATAAATAATAGTTAAGTTGTGCAAGCCAAGATGCATTGCCATTGACTTTGAGTTTCTTTAATTTATACACTTTTCTCCAACTTTTTTCCCTTTCATTGAAAAAAAATAAATATAAAACAACCATACATGTGTTTTTTTTATTATATATTTTTATAATGCTATAATCACATAAATTTATACTTATTTTTGTATTTATTTTAATTATATTATGATATGTGTTAAAATTATTTAGAAAATTGAATCACTTTTTTACTTTTTAAAATAATTTTACAAAGTATCAAAATATAATTACTACAAAAATAAACTTATTCAGATACAGTTGTATAATTAAAAAATTGAAAATAACAATACTTAAATAGTTTTAGATACGGCTAAAAGTGAACCAAAATATGGAACATTTTTTGAAAATTTACGAAAACTTTCAGGTACAGTTAACAAGCGTACCTAATTCTTAAGTAAAAGATTTTCAAGTACGGTTCATTAAGACAAATAATTAGGGTTCCACCAAGGCTCCATAATATCTTTGTATTTCTTTTTGTCCTCCTCCACCCGAGCAAAAGTGATCCTTTCCTGTGCCGTCACCCACCATACCCACATTGTTGAGAATAGAAATGAAACTGTTATCAGTTAGTTAGTTAGTTTTTGTTATGAGAGTTAGTTAATCTGTTATCAGATATTTTAGATTGTAATTTGATAATTTTCCTTGTTGTTCACGCATAGAAGGAGATATATAAACTCTTGTAAATAAGAAAGAATCCAGTGTAGCCTATATCCTTTCTCTGGATATTATGTACTGTTCATCTTCTTCCTAAGCGACTGAAATCATTTCTGCGTATTGAAGTTTTCTTTCTTTCTTTTCTCTTTCTCCCTGTTACACTTATATCAATTCTTCACATGGTATCAGAGCTCTGAGCTCAGTGAGCTTCTTAGTAATTGAAGAAATGGAAGAAAATGAAGAATCATCACATCAGACTGCATTCATACAGGCAACTGAAAAGAAAACAGATAACGAAATTTTTTCGTTTCACAATCTTATTGTTACGATCAAACTGGATAATCATAATTTTACAATTTGGAAGCATCAGATAATCAAGATATTAAAGAGTCTTGATCTTGAAGATTATGTGCTGAAAGATCCACCATTAGAGGTTTTACCTGATGGAAAAACAAATTTCAAGTACAAGATCTGGAGAAAACAAGATAGTATGTTAGGATGCTGGTTGATGTCCTGTATGACTAGTGATATTCTCAAGCAAATTTCAGGATTTGATACTGCTCGAGAGGCATGGTTAATTCTTGAAAAAAAATTTTCGTCACGATCGCGAGCCAGAGCGATTCAACTTAAGGAAGAAATGCAAAATCTCAAGAAAGGTAATATGTCAATCTCAGATTACATTCTTAAGATCAAAATGTTAAGTGATGAATTAAAGGCTGCTGGATGTGCGATGAATGAAGAAGAGAAGTTGATGTCGGTTTTGAGTGGACTCGATGAAAACTTCGACAATGTATTTTCCACCATTACTGTAACGCCCCGATATTTTACATACAAATAAAGGCATTATCTAAGCATTCTATTGATTGAAAACCTTGAAATAATTGATTATGACTTTAAATAGAGAAGATTTTATAGCTAAAAAAAACTTACAAATAAAAACTTGCAAAAAGTTTAGCACTTATTAAAGTTTACAATTTATTAGTTAAAAAAAGGGAATTTAAAACCTAGGGAACCAATAACAATCCTCAAACATTGCCAAATCCTCATCATGGTGTTCCTGAGAAAGTGAAGGGAAACTTGGGGTGAGTGAAAATCACTCAGTAAGCAAACTTATCTTACTTGAAACATTAAGCACACACAACACATGTTTATACTTAAAACAACAAGTAGACATCACATGCTTAATTACAACATACTTATGCTTATGCTTATGCTTTTGAAATAGTGCTTGCAATGCACATGTCTTAGAAAGAAAATACAAAATCTTATCATAATAATATAACCTGAACCATCCACTTAAAAACTTATCATAGCGGAGCCTTACATAAGTCACCCGTCGGCGACTGGCACGCGTGAAAGGCATATGCAAGTGAGATTTAACTTATAACTTATCAAAATTGGAATTCCATACATAATTCTCACATGCACACATACGTCCAAACCAAAGGTGAGGACTCTTTAGTCCCCGGGTACCCTAACTTACACGAGAGACACTTCCCGCACACGGCCCTTAACTTATTATAGTGCACTTAACTTATCATATTGCTCCAAAACATAGAATTTCATAACGATGGTTCAAGTATCAATAAAAATACCATATAAAACTTATTGTTTTAAACCTTGCATAAAACTTATCATCTCTCAAAAGCTTAGCATAAAAGAAATACTTTCAAAACTTGTATTTGAAATATCATGATTCAATGATGCATATGTCATGCCATTAATGACCATGTAATTGTAAGCATATTTAATCCATTCAAATAAACATAATATCATAAATCACATAATCATATAACCATGACACAAAAATATTCACTTAGCATATCTCATATATACATACAAAAGAGAGATCACATAAACTATTTAGTCATACGACTATCAAATAAGACACATATGTAAAAACAACCATGCAAATATTCATACACCAAACAAAACAAACAAAGCAAACAATACTTAATATTACAAGTAAGGTTAGTCTACTTACCTGATACGAATAACTAGCACAGCTAAAATCACCCACTAATTCAACCGAGTTTAGCCTAAACAAATTATAATTGTATAATTATTAGATACTCATAATATATTAAGTATCCTCCTTTATATATATATATATATATTAATACTTAGGTCTAACTCTTGTTTTTCCAAAAGTTTCATATTTTTATTCACAAAATTATTAGTTGTTTCCACTGTCAGCAGAAACTAAATAATTAATTTCAAACTTAATTGGTGTCATAAGATTACCAAATTTTTTAGAGTTTTCATAGAGGTATAGTAAAATTTTCAATAAATTTTTTAGGTAAAACTGAATGCTAAGCAATTACAAAAGTGATTTTTATTCGATAACTTTTAAAACTGCCAGTATAAGAAAATCAGCAATACTACTGGACTTAAACAATTTTAGAAAAATATTGGAAAATCATATCGAATTGAAATTTTAACCATAGTTTTATAACTTAAATATTACTATACATAAAAATTTACAAATACTTTGGAATCTGTTTTCATAGGTAAAACGGGTTTTGAAACTAGTTCAATAAATCTGCTGTAAAATATTTGAGCAACAAACATATATAAATAAAAAATTCATAACATATATATATCTGATCTAAAAATCATAAAATTTTATCAAATAAAAAATAAGACCCATATAACGTATTATAAAAATTTTCACAAATTTTTAACATTTATAACACCATAAATTAATTCCAAACTTTTTTGTTTTAATCTGTCAGGTTTCCTGTTTCCAGCATAAAATTTTGACTTCGAAAAATTATATAAAATTAAATACATGGATTTTTATAATGATTCTAAAACCAAAAGTTTTATTTTTATGTCTAGTTTCAAAGACAAAAATTTCACGTTCAGATAAAAATCGAAACTCATATAAAATAACCCTAAAATACGAGTAGTTCAAAAACTGACAGATTCAAAACACAAACTTCACAAATTCATAACAAATTCAATATAAATGATATTTTGACAAATAAATATTCGTTGAATTCTTCAAGAAGTCTAGTTTAATATAAAAATAGTTTAAGATTTTATTGAATTAGTATAAGGTTTCGAAACTAATTTATTTTCAAGATTCTGCATAAAATTTGCAAACAATTGCTTTATAAAATTTCTTAGAAAAATCACTAAACATTAACCATAAACCCTTAAATCATAAATGATAAAGTGATGGAGGAAAATTAACAAACGTACCTAATTTACTTTATGAACTTCTATTCTCTTATGACTGTTGTTGTGAAAGACATATGTGAGAAGAATAGAAATATAGTTTTTTTTTTGTTTCTCCTTTGGTCTAGTAAAGGATTTATATATTTTGTTCTAATAAAGAGTTTATATGTGAATAGAAATCTATTCCTATTAGGATATTCTAATTATTATTGTCATATCTTTGAATTAAATAAGAGTTCAATATACCTTAGACAACAAATTGAAACCTACTTTCTGCTTTATCTTTAAAGAGTTTATTTATACTTATAATTCTATTTTAAAATTATAACTTACTCTCAAAAACTCTTTATTTTTTAATAATTAACGTTATTTGAAAATTTGGGATATTACAATTACTGAGAAAATGTTAAGTGAGCAAGTAACTATTGATGATGCTAAGGCATTGCTTCTTAGTCATGAGAGCAGGCTTGAAAGGAGAAAATTATTGTTAAATTCTACCTTACTACCCAGTGCAAATCTGAGTGTTAAATCAGCATCACCATTAACAAGTGAAAATGGATCGGCAATGTATGATAACAAAGCACTTAAATTTGTACCTCAAATGCAACAATTATCATTGCAGGATAGTATACATTCCAGTTTTTATCAAAATCCCCTACGTGACAATATTCAATTCAGTTCTTATCAAACTCCAAATCCACAGTTTCATTATTCTAATACCTTCAATAGAGGACGTGGCAGAGGCAGAAACAATCGACCTCAGTGTCAACTATGTGGAAAACTTGGACATATTGTGTCTGCTTGTTGGTTTAGGTTTGATAAGAATGTTGTTCCTTATCAATCTCAATCTCAGTTCTCAAATTTATCACCTCAGCCAAATCATTATCCTAACAGTCAATTTGTTTCTCAATATCCTCATAGATCTTCCAGTTCACCACAAGCACATTGTGTTTTGCATACTCAATTTCACCAGCAACTACCACAAGCACATTATGCTTCACATAATCAACCTCACCAGCAACAACCTCACTAGCAACTTCCCCAAGCACACACTGTCTCACAAACACAATCTCATCAACAAATTTTCAACCCATCAACAAACACTGGTCTGCTTCCTACACCTTCTCCATCTTCTATAGCACAACCATGGCATGTCTCTCAATCTTCTTCCTCTGCATCTTCTCCAGATAATGTTTGGCTTCCTGACTCAGGGGCTACTCATCATGTGACATCAGATCCTAGCAATCTGGCTGTTTCACAAGAATATACAGGTACTGAACAGCTTCTTGTGGGTAATGGTATAGGCTTACAGATAACACATCTAGGTTCTAACTCATTTTCTTCTTCCTCTTCTCCTCATAAATCTCTTTTTTTGTCCAATATTCTTCGTGTTCCTATGATTACAAAGAATTTATTAAGTGTTGCTAAATTTGCACAAGATAATAGTGTTTTCTTTGAATTTCATCCTTATTCTTGCTTTGTTAAGGATCATTTGAATGGTGAGACGTTGCTCAAGGGTGTTCTGCATAATGGCTTGTATGAGTTTGATCTTCCTCTGTCCTCACAAACTTCATCAGAGGCAAAGTCTTTTATGTGCAGTAGCTCTCCTAATTCAACGTCAGTTTTTTCTTGCTCCTCCTCTGATCTCATTACTTGGCATAGAAGGCTTGGTCATGCTTCCTTTCCTGTGGTTGCCAAAGTTTTATCTCATTGTAATATACACATATCTGATTTGTCTAAAGCTAGTACTTCATTTTGTAATTCCTGTCATATCAGTAAGCATCATAAACTTCCTTATTCTTCTTCACTTTCTAAATCTGATGTACCTCTTGCTTTAATACATTCTGACATTTGGGTTTCTTCTACCTCTTCTACAAATGGATATAATTACTATATTCACTTCATTGATGCTTTTTCACGTTACACATGGATTTACTTCCTGAAAAATAAATCTGGTGCTGCTCAGGCTTTCCTTCAGTTTAAAACTCAAGCTGAGTTGCAAACTGGTTTCAAAATTAAGGTGCTACAATCCGATTGGGGTGGTGAGTATCAAGGACTCACTAACATTCTTACACAATTTGGAATTGTACATCACACTTCTTGTCCACACTCTCATGAGCAAAATGGCATTGCCGAACGGAAGCACAAGCATATTGTTGAGCTTGGTCTTTCCATGATGCATCAAGCTTCTTTACCTGTAGTCTATTGGGATGAAGCCTTTTTCTCCAGCACTTATATTATTAATAGACTCCCTACACCTCTTCTAAATAACAAAAGCCCTCTAGAAGTCCTTTTTCACGATAAACCTGATTATCATTTCCTTAAGGTTTTTGGGTGTTTGTGTTATCCATCTCTCAGACCTTACATGCATCATAAGCTTGATCAGAGGTCTCTTCCTTGTACTTTTCTTGGCTATAGTCCAAGACATAAGGGCTACAAATGTCTTTCTGCCAGTGGTAAACTCTATCTCAGTCGAGATGTTGTTTTTCATGAAAATAAATTTCCTTTTGCTGAGTCTCAGTCTTCAAGTATATCTTCAGCTTTTTCTTCACCTTTAAAGTCTACTTCTACTACTTTACCTGTGTTACATATTCCCAAATCTGTATCAAATGTACCAGCTCATGCTGTGCCTCGATCTCCAGTCACTTTACCATTACAAAGTTTGTCTTCTAGTCCATCTTCTTCCTCCTCTTTATCTGTGCATTCAAGTCCTGTCATTGTCCACACAGAAGCTGCAAGCATTCACTCATCTGACACTGGTTCTTCTATGCCAGTTGTTCCTCACTCTAACACTCCAGTACCTGTTCCTTCACGTTCCTCTATACCTTCTGATTCATCTGTTTCTTCATCTGTTTCTGTTTCTTCTTCTTCAGAACTTCCTTCCTTTTTGCCTTCATCTATTTCTTCTACTCATCCTATGCAGACCAGATCAAAATCTGGCATTTTTAAACCTAAAGTTTTTAATACCTCTGGTGTTAATCTTTCTCTTACTGAACCTACCAATGTTAAGCAGGCACTTTCTGATCCAGAGTGGAAATCTTCCATGAAATTGGAGTTTGATGCATTACTTTCCAATAATACATGGACTCTAGTCCCTCCTCCGATAGATAAAAATATTATTGGACATAAATGGATCTTCAGAATTAAAAGATTGCCTAATGGTCAGATTGATAAGAAGAAGTCTCGTGTTGTTGCTCAAGGTTTCACTCAGCAAGCTGGTTTTGATTTTTGTGAGACATTCAGCCCTGTGGTTAAGCAAGTTACTGTTAGAGTTGTTCTCTGCATTAGCTTGTCTCGTGGGTGGAAGTTACATCAGCTTGATATAAATAATGCATTCTTAAATGGTGCTTTACAGGAGGAGGTTTACATGTCTCAGCCAAAGGGCTTTGAGGATCCCACATTCCCTAACTATGTCTGCAAACTGAACAAAGCTATATATGGATTGAAACAAGCACCTCGTGCTTGGTTTGATACGCTGAAAGTGTGTCTTCTCAGTCTTGGGTTTAAGCAATCTCAAGCCGACACATCTTTGTTCTTTAATATTTCCTCTATTGTCACTACTTATATTCTTGTGTATGTTGATGATATTATCATCACAGGAAGCTCAGAATCTGTCATTAGTGATCTTATTTCAACACTCAATTGTCGCTTTGCATTGAAATATTTGGGGTTGTTGAATTACTTTCTTGGTATTGAAGTGCACCGATTAGAAAATGGGGATTTAATGTTATGTCAGGCAAAGTACATTCGTGAATTGTTGTCTAAAACTGTCATGCTTGATTCTAAGGCCATTTCAACTCCTATGTTGTCTCATCCCAAGCTCTCTTCTTTTGAAGGTGATGATTTTGATAATCCTAGCTATTACAGAAGTGTTGTGGGAGCTCTGCAGTACGTAACAATTACCAGACCTGATTTGTCATATGCTGTAAACAAAGTCTGTCAGTTTATGAGTAAACCGAAGGTGCCTCATTGGTGTGCAGTGAAACGAATTTTAAGGTATCTCAAAGGTACTCTCACCCATGGCTTAGTTTTCAAACCTTCCTCACAGCTTCTATTGCAAGGATTTGCTGATGCAGATTGGGGTTCAGATCCTGATAGTGGTCGTTCTACTTTTGGTATGGTTGTTTTTCTTGGTGCAAATCCAGTAGCCTGGTCTGCTCGTAAACAGGTCTCTGTCTCTCGCTCTAGCACAGAAGCAGAATATAGAGCTCTTGCTAACACTGTGGCTGAGGTATCTTGGGTTCAATCACTTCTAGTAGAGTTGCAAGTTAATCTGCCCAGCTCACCTGTTGTTTGGTGTGATAATTTGAGCACTGTGCATCTGGCAGCTAATCCTATTTTGCATTCCAAGATAAAACATGTGGAACTTGATCTTCATTTTATCAGGGAACGAGTTCTGTCCAAGAAATTATATGTTAATCACATACCCTCTCTTGAGCAACTTGCTGATTTGCTTACTAAGCCATTGCCTCCTTCTCAATTTACTTATTTGCGTGGCAAACTCAGTGTCATGATTCGACCACTGAGTTTGAGGGGGGATGTTGAGAATAGAAATGAAACTGTTATCAGTTAGTTAGTTAGTTTTTGTTATGAGAGTTAGTTAATCTGTTATCAGATATTTTAGATTGTAATTTGATAATTTTCCTTGTTGTTCACGCATAGAAGGAGATATATAAATTCTTGTAAATAAGAAAGAATCCAGTGTAGCCTATATCCTTTCTCTGGATATTATGTACTGTTCATCTTCTTCCTAAGCGACTGAAATCATTTCTGCGTATTGAAGTTTTCTTTCTTTCTTTTCTCTTTCTCCCTGTTACACTTATATCAATTCTTCACACACATAACCCAACGTCGTCGATACTTCTCCGTCAATGTCGTTCGTAGCCTGTGCCGTCAACCTTGTACATAGTTGAGTTGTTTCTTTCAATGGATTTGAGGACTGATTCTTAGATTTCATCTTCATTTTAAGAGGTATGTTTGGGAGGTATGTTCTACAGCATTTATCAGCTATTGTTACTTGCTGTTTGGCTGTAATTTTGGTAACTCATGCACTAGGGTCTATAAATTTTGTTTGAGACTTGGTGGCTTGTCTCCATTCTATATGTTTGTGTGTTGACTATCCTACATGGATTGACGAAAAAGAGCAAGGGGGTGTAGTATTCGACTGCTTTTGGCAACTGGTGAGGAAGTTTCTCTACTGTTAAGTGGATCAAACTTGTTTCAGTATTTGAAGCAAGGGGATAAAACTGTCATTCCCAAGGGAGTCATGATGGGCTTGGTATAAGCAATAGTCGGTGTGGTTTGCAAATGTGAGTTATATAAGAAAAAATATATTTTGATTTATAGCTTCTTAACTCTAAAAACTTCTTTGACAATCATGCTTCAACGATTGAGTAATTTTGTGTTCAAGTTTTGTTGATTTATAATCCTTATCAGTATCCAACATATAATATTACTTGCTTGAGTAACTATGGTTCATCTCCTGATTTTGGTAGAAACTGGGAGGCCATAGGTTATGGGGAGAAAAACTAGTTTGTCGACTTTATACAGCGTTGCAACTTGCTTGTGCACTTTAATCTTAAGAACTTGAGAATCGGACGACTTAATCCACTTTGCTGTACTACTGGTAAGCCTTGGAATGAATTAATCTTGCAATATTGGTGTTAAAAGAAAAGTTGAGCATGGTAGTGACTAGTGACTTTAGATAAACATTAAAAAAAATAAACGCTAAAAAGAAGCTAAGGATAAGAATCTAGATGCTGTCCGAGCTCTGGTTTATGTTTGTTTTGATACATGTAATTTTCCGTTAATACTGATGCAGTGGATACGAATTGTGAAGTTAAAGGCATGCAGTGGGTATGAACTAGGAAAGGCAGATCTCCAAACTTTTTACTCAGCAAGTTTTAAATAACTTTTCGTACTGAAGATGGATTCTATGCGGACATAATTTGTCGGATGTCATCTGCCAAAATTAATCTAAATCATTCTATTTAGATATAAGGTGATTTAAATCAATCTTAAAGAACTCCTAAACTCAACAAGTAACATCACTGATCTTTTTTTTTCTTTTTTAAATTCGTAATATAATCTAAATTATTATAATTGTGACATAATTTATAGTGTCATCTTTCCTCCTTTTTTTTTTTTTTTTTTTTTTTTTTTTTTTTCTTTTTTTTTTTTTTTCTTTTTTGCCTATTAAAATTAATATTAATTTATTATTTGTTATATGTATGTATATTTTTAATTACAAATAAATATTTAGTTAAATTAGTGAATATTAATTAATTAATATTTATGTTGCCTTATATATTTGTGTATACACCTATTCAAAATAATGATATTGAGAGTGTTTTTTTCGTGATGAGATATATGAGAAATATTATATATCAATAAAAAATGTCTCGGTTATTACTACTAAGTTAAAAAAATAATTCATGCATGTACATACAATATATGTTAATAGCTAGTTTAATGTAAATTTTTTAAATCATCATATTAACTATCTTGTAATTTCTTATAACTATATATCTAATTATATTTTTTTAGTTTGCAGAAAAGAAAACATACATACGAAAAGAACTTGATGTTTATCGAAGAGAAGCATGCCAATTTCTTATTGATAGTATTGGACACATGTAATAGCTAGTTAATTATATAATTAACATTTTAATATTAATTAGATTTAACTTAAATGTATATATAGTTAGTTTTGGTTAGTGTCATTACTGCTTGTATTTTAATATTACTAATGTAATTAAGTGGCATGTATGCTTGTGTTTTTTATTAATGAAATATATATTATTGTATGTGTGTGTTTGTATATATATATATATATGAATTTATGATCAAATTCTTAAATGAGCATATATAGTCTCAAATGAGTAGGGCATACAACAGGTCAAAAAAGTTAGGATCGAAAATTAATATTTAAAAAAAAAATTAACTTTTAGATACGGTTGTTAACCGTACTTAAATAATTTTAAGTATGGTTATTGTTCTATAGGTACGGTTGTTAATCGTACCTAAAACATTTTCGGTACGGTTAACAACTGTACCTATAGACCTGAAAAATTTTTTAATTACGGATCTAATAAACCTAGAGGGGGGTGAATAGGTTATTTTCAATTTTCAACAAATATTATATAATCTAATCACAACGGCCAGACATGCAATCGCGTGTAAAGATAAATGCGGAATAATAAAATAACACACGATATTTTTAGGTGGAAACAACCTAGGCCACAACAATGACCTAAGAGGAAAACCACCGGTCCACCGGACCACCTAACTATCCACTATGAAAATAATGTTCAATTACAACCATAGAGTCCAGAACTACCCGTCGCAGATAGATCCCCCTTTCTGTAATTTACTTACGAGCCGCTTGCTCCTTTCACAGCCTCCAATAGTTAGATGTCTGGATCCGGACCAACGTTCCGATCTACTTAAGTCACACAAGATCAACCGAACCCGTCACCTTCAGTAATTTCGAGTCACACGAAATACTGAAGCCGTCACCTGTAACGTTAGCACAATAACACAAGTGCAATGCGTGTCCTAGAGCGGATTCAAATAATGAATAATCCTAACTAGCAAATATACTAACATGCGATGTAAAAACAATATCAGCTAGCAAACCCTAGAACATTCAATTAAGCTCAATATCATGCAAATCAATTAGGCATATGAATATAACATGAGAAAGCCTAAGAACAATAGATGAAGAGAATAAGCACAATTCAGATGCTAGAAAGTATTAGTGCTATATGATTCTAAATGCTCAAGTTGATTAATTATGCACAAACATCCTTTCACTTATATAGAGTCCAATCCTAGCTCAAATAGGATTTGCAATTCACTATAACTCTACTCATATCAGGATTTAGTTCTCAAAAGAATTCTTCTCATACAATGATTCTATCAGCATTTATTTCTCACAAGAATTCTACTCATACAATGATTCCACAATTAGAATAATCCTACGCAAATAAGGACTCTATTTCCAAAACACTTTTATTCACACAAGGATTCTACTTTCTTAACACTTCTACTCATACTAGAATTTTGCTTTCTCATTAAATGAGTCAAATTGATAAAAGTAACACATGGGTCGAATACACAAAAAGAGTTTGAGTAGGAATATAATACTGGCTCGATCGATCGACAGGCCGTCTCGATCGATCGAGAAGGTCTCGATCGATCGATACACAAAACTCGATCGATCTAACTCAAACAGAGAGAACCTGGATCGAAGTTGTTCTATACTCGATCGATCGAACAGGGTTCGATCGATCGGTCCAATTGCTCGATCGATCCAGTCCAAACAGAGAGCACCTAGATCGAAGTTGTCTCAGGCTCGATCGATCGACCACTCGATCGATCGAACAATACTCTCGATCGATCGACCAACATGTGCACAAAACATTTTTCGTTACGATCCATACTAAGTGTCGTGCTCAATTGTGTGCATATGTATGCATGATGGAATATTATACCTGTCATATGGGCGTTGCAAGCTTGGTGACTCCATCATTACGTGTTGTCTGAATAATCGTTGAATTCCTATTCTAGATTACAATCAAACATTTTGTCAACGAAAATTGCCAATACAAAATAAACCTTACAATCTCCCCCTTTGGCATTTTCGTGTGACAAAACCACTCTCTCACTACATAACGCTCAAGGTTAAAATATCATTACATCAATTACATAGTGGACTGTCTATGATCTGGTGGACCATCTTCGCTTGATACTTGATACGCTCGGTCCACTGAAATTAGACAAACAAATAGCACACAAATGTGGCTTGAAAGCCTCATTGCTTATTAGTTCAGTGTACATAAAAGTGCGAAAGATATGTAGTGTATGTGGACATGAATCTTTCTCCCCCACAACTAATAAATGCAACATCTCCCCCTAAATTCAATCTCCATAGCAACATGAATAACATGAATCTTTCTCTCCCTTTTTGGCATACGAAATTGACAAATCATGAAACACTAAAGATGATAAGGGTCACTCTCAACAAGGTGGGCTAAAAATGCATAAGAGCACACATGTATATGTCCAAAGCATGTAGGAGGAATTGCATAAGTCAAAAGAAGAATAATGAAATATGTATGCAATGACTCCCCCTAAGTTCTATGACTCTCTAGACGAAAAACAAATTCAAAAGAATTTTTTTTTTTTTTTTGATTTACCACACAAAGTAATGAACTCATTTAACACGAATAAGCATACAACCAATTGAAAAAATTGTTTTTGCTTAAATTTTGATTATTCATTGTATTAGCAAAATAAATAGGTCACATAAGCACACTAACACATATAATGACATATTGACATTCACTTAAGGTAGTATACAAATGTGAACTCCACTTGTATTCCAATAATTTCATTTATGACCAATTTTAAGAGACTCAAAAGAAAATAAGTTCATCTATAATGCTAAATCATAATTGAGTCATCAATCTTACATAATAAAATATGTCTATGAAAAAAGAGATTTTTTTTTTAAAACATTTTTGCTCTTTCTTTTTGTACATGCCAAATAGAATTTCTTAATTAATTTTTTTTTTTAAAAACATGTACGAGCCATAAATCTAATACGATGACTTTCACACTAGTTATGAGGTAGCCCTCTCCGCTCACTACGATAGCTTCACACATCATAGTAGGTAGCCCTCTCAATACTAGTTATCTCCCTAAGATGAAATATTTAAAAAATAAGAAATAGAGCTCAATATAATTTCGCAATCAAGATTAGCTTAAGTCTTAGAGTCTTTCAGAATTAATCATAAACTTCATAGATGACATACATGAGTGTTCAGTGGGTGTGTGCATAAGTTCAGTCAATAGTGTCATCATATGGTAACAAAGTAAATATGTGCAGAATTTTGAATTTTAGCATAGAATATACAATGAGAATCAAAATAAGCCACAAAAGATAAGGTTGTAAAAGTATAAGCATCATTTGAATCCAAAACCTTGTAGACCTTTTTTTTTTTTTTTTTTTTTTAATCCAAAAAAATTAACAACAAAAAAAAAAAAACGAAATAAACCAAAAAAAATACTCACCTAGGGTCATTTAAGCACTCAAACAAAAGTACCTAGGTGGTCTAGCAATAGTGATCAATTGATAGGAAACATGCAATCTTTCCTAACCCAAATTTTCATGAATTTTGATTTCTTTATGTTTTTGGGTTGAGACTTAATTGCATTAGATTTTAAAGGCATACTCTTAGGCTCATATTTCCTATTCAAATTCAACATAGGCATGGTATGATGATAATTATGAGTTCTATACCTATAAGCATGAAGATGATTATTAAATCGAAAAGCATTCATCAAAAATCTACAGTTAGGTCGAATATGGCCTTTTCTACCACAATGATGACAAACAGGCACAAACTTAACAGTTTTAGCTCCTACAGTTTTAGTGGGTGTTTGTGCAGAATTTGTAGCAGTAGAGATAAAGTTAGAAGACCTTACAAATGTAGTTTTTGAAGTGGAAGGTGTACAGTTTTCTTCTGAAAATCCAAGTCCACTTGTATCACTGAAAGGCTTACCAATGCTCAACATCTTGTCTAGTCGTTCAGCTCCAATTGTTAATCTTTTGACAGTTTCCTTTGATTGCTCCAATTCCTGCACAAGCTTTGAATTTTCCTGTTCAATACCTGCAAGACTTAAACTTAACTTGTCAAAATGCTCAGACAGTTCAACTTTTTCTTTTTCTAAAACTGATAAATTAAGGTCTTGCAAATTGATCTGTTCATTCAGCTTTGTTACAGTTATGAGTAGTTTATCTTTTTCCTTCTTGCATTTAATTAAATCAATAAATAACTCCTCAAAATTGTTTGCATTAAATTTATCAAGGATACGTTTACTTCCCTCTTCATCTGAGTCAAAGTCTGACTCACTGGAGTATCCACCAACAGTTGACGTAAAAGCTACGTAATTGGTGTTAGCTTTTTCTGACCCACTAGCTTGATCTTCATCACTTTCTGTGTCACTAAGGGTAGCATTGAAAGCTTTTCCTGTTTTCTTCTTCTTGTTGGCACAATCTGCTGCATAGTGTCCAAAACCATTGCATTCAAAACATTTAGGTCCAGTGGGTTTATATTTCTTACTTTCTGAACTCATTGGGGTGAATTCTCTTCCCTTACGATCTTTTCTGTTGAACATTCTCTTGAGTTTTCTAGCAAGTGTGAGTAGCTCTTCATCATCACTATCACCATCGTCAGCATTGGTGGTTTTCAGAGCAATTCCAATGTTCTTTTTGGGTGCTGGAAAGTTCATCTCAAATGTTTGAATTGACCCAACTAGTTCTTCAATCTTCATGGTGTCAATGTCTTTGCTTTCCTCTATCGCTGTAACCTTTGCTTCAAAGCGTTCTGGTAATGAGCATAAGACTTTTCGAACCAACCTGCATTCATCAATTTTATCTCCAAGATTTGAAGAAGAGTTAGTAATATCACATAAATTAGCATAAAACTCTGAAAACGTTTCATCCTCCTTCATTCTAAGATTTTCAAACTTAGTAGCTAACATACGAAGTTTTGTTCGTTTAACTTGGGACGTGCCCTCATGGGCAACCTCTAAAGTGTCCCAAGCAGCCTTAGCAGTTTCAACATTAGAGATACGTCGGAATTCATCCGGCGACACAGCACTAAAAATAGCATTAATGCCTTTTTGGTTCCAGCCACTACCAATTCTATCTTGGGGAGTCCAATCATTCCTAGGTTTAAGTGTGACAACATTATCCTTGGTAACCGTAGGTGGTTCCCAACCATAAAGCACAGAGTTCCAAACACTTTCATCTAAGGAACGTAAAAAGGCTCTCATACGAGCTTTCCAATATGGGTAGTTAGACCCATCAAAATAAGGTGCACGGGTTGTAGAAAAACCCTCTCTCATATGATCCATAATAAGGTCCTAGGCAAACACTAAGTATATCTAGTGACCCGCTCTGATACCAATTGAAAAAATTTTTAATTACGGATCTAATAAACCTAGAGGGGGGTGAATAGGTTATTTTCAATTTTCAACAAATATTATATAATCTAATCACAACGGCCAGACATGCAATCGCGTGTAAAGATAAATGCGGAATAATAAAATAACACACGATATTTTTAGGTGGAAACAACCTAGGCCACAACAATGACCTAAGAGGAAAACCACCGGTCCACCGGACCACCTAACTATCCACTATGAAAATAATGTTCAATTACAACCATAGAGTCCAGAACTACCCGTCGCAGATAGATCCCCCTTTCTGTAATTTACTTACGAGCCGCTTGCTCCTTTCACAGCCTCCAATAGTTAGATGTCTGGATCCGGACCAACGTTCCGATCTACTTGAGTCACACAAGATCAACCGAACCCGTCACCTTCAGTAATTTCGAGTCACACGAAATACTGAAGCCGTCACCTGTAACGTTAGCACAATAACACAAGTGCAATGCGTGTCCTAGAGCGGATTCAAATAATGAATAATCCTAACTAGCAAATATACTAACATGCGATGTAAAAACAATATCAGCTAGCAAACCCTAGAACATTCAATTAAGCTCAATATCATGCAAATCAATTAGGCATATGAATATAACATGAGAAAGCCTAAGAACAATAGATGAAGAGAATAAGCACAATTCAGATGCTAGAAAGTATTAGTGCTATATGATTCTAAATGCTCAAGTTGATTAATTATGCACAAACATCCCTTCACTTATATAGAGTCCAATCCTAGCTCAAATAGGATTTACAATTCACTATAACTCTACTCATATCAGGATTTAGTTCTCAAAAGAATTCTTCTCATACAATGATTCTATCAGCATTTATTTCTCACAAGAATTCTACTCATACAATGATTCCACAATTAGAATAATCCTACGCAAATAAGGACTCTATTTCCAAAACACTTTTATTCACACAAGGATTCTACTTTCTTAACACTTCTACTCATACTAGAATTTTGCTTTCTCATTAAATGAGTCAAATTGATAAAAGTAACACATGGGTCGAATACACAAAAAGAGTTTGAGTAGGAATATAATACTGGCTCGATCGATCGACAGGCCGTCTCGATCGATCGAGAAGGTCTCGATCGATCGATACACAAAACTCGATCGATCTAACTCAAACAGAGAGAACCTGGATCGAAGTTGTTCTATACTCGATCGATCGAACAGGGTTCGATCGATCGGTCCAATTGCTCGATCGATCCAGTCCAAACAGAGAGCACCTAGATCGAAGTTGTCTCAGGCTCGATCGATCGACCACTCGATCGATCGAACAATACTCTCGATCGATCGACCAACATGTGCACAAAACATTTTTCGTTACGATCCATACTAAGTGTCGTGCTCAATTGTGTGCATATGTATGCATGATGGAATATTATACCTGTCATATGGGCGTTGCAAGCTTGGTGACTCCATCATTACGTGTTGTCTGAATAATCGTTGAATTCCTATTCTAGATTACAATCAAACATTTTGTCAACGAAAATTGCCAATACAAAATAAACCTTACAAGACCTTTAGGTACGGTTACTAAAACTTTTAGATACGATTAACAATGAACTTATGGCAAAAGTGACTATTGATACAGTTACAAGTACAAAGACAACCGTACCTAAAATCTTTTAGATACAATTAACAACAATATTTAAAACTCTTTTTTCTTGTATTGAATTAATGTGAATAAAAAAATAAAAATAAAAATAAATTTAATATTTTAAGCATTTATTGTTTTAAAATAATATTACATACTCTCACGTGCCAACTTTGTATGGTTTGAACGCATAAGTTCTTAGTATCTATATATAAAAAAAAAAAAAAAAAAAAAAATTTGTACACCATTACACTGTAAGACGTTTGAAAGTTGAATATTGACATATTAAATGCACAACTGTTTTCGTTTAAAGGCCCTTGACAATTCAAGTTTTTTATATATTCAACTTAATTGACCAATAAGAACATAATTGACATATACCCTAGGCAGCCCCAGACACATTTTGCAAGACAGCAAAATACAAAATATAAGTTTGTGGTTTGAAACTTACATTATAATATCAAGTTTTTATGTGAGTAATAGTATCATGCTTTTTATGAAGTATACACAACCATTTTTAGGAGAGAGCTCGTCGATGAATTAATGATATGAGTGTGTGAGAGTAGTCTTATCTCCTAAATTTTAATAAAATTTTTTAAAAAGAAAGAAAAACTTAATTGCCATATAATTTTAAAAAAATAAGAATTTTAGTCTAGTATTTTTTTTTAATTAGTGGAATAAGAAAGATAAATATATTCAAACAAAATTAGACGAGCTAGGAGATGAGTGGTGTCCATTTCTTCTAGACACAATATAAAGAAAATAAATTTTATTTTTTAAATAGGATATGAAACTGGACATTTGATATTGTGTATATTTATAAGTGTCAAATGAGTTAAATTGACTTAATTTCTTGTGTTCAAATTACCTTAGATAAGTTATAACTCAATCCAACTCATGTAAATTCAGCTTATCTCACGTTTAAATAAGCTAAATTAAGTAGTTCATGAGCTAACTTATTTATTGTTCTAAAAAAAATTTATAATTTTATTTATAAACAAAAATATTTAGTATAAAATTATACTTTTATTATATTTTCTTAAATAAGAAAAAAAATATATTTTAATTATGATATTTTATAATAGCATTATTGTCATTATAAAAATGCTATAATTAACAAATATATTTTGTTAAATGAGTTCGCAAAGTTTCACAAGTTTGAGTTTATGAATTAAGTAAACTAATTTATCTGAGTTCATAGGCAAAGTAAGCTTGTTTTTTTTTTTTTTTATATAACTAATAAGCTTATTAAATCAATATTAAATAAGCTAAATTGGATTTAATTATTCATTTGATACAGTTATCTACACCAAATTATTTTGATTATATAAAGTAATATTCTTCTTATTTGTTTTGCATGTTACTTTAGTTATTTGATTTATTTAAATATAATATTATTATACATTCCTCAATAGAAACATAGATAAGATAATTATGATCGAATAAAAGTTACAAAAAATCTCTAGCAAAAAAGTAAAAACAAGAAATGCCTTACAACTTCATTTTTAGTGGATGTGAAAAATGTGACTTTTACTTATGTTAAAAACATTTGACATTAATTGTTATAAAATTTCGGATTTTTAACATCAACTATTAAAAAGAATTAAAATAAGTTACTTCACATAAATTTAGCATCAATTATTTTCTTAAAGTTTTTAACATGCATATATATTTTTAAGCTCAATGTTATTTAAGAAAGAAATGAATTTAAATGACTTTGACATCACCAAGTAAATGATGTTGATAACTATTTTTTTTTTTTTTTTTTATCAATCAATAAACATTTTTTTGGCATAAATTTGACCTTTGGCCAATAATATATTTATGTTTTTGTCGAAATTCGAACACACAATCTTTTAAATGTAAAGCATTTTCATCTATAACCTAAATCAAGAGTCGAGAAAATAACTTTTTTATTAGTAGTGTACTTTTTTTTATATCAAATAATTGACACATTTTAAATATAAATTTAACATTTAGTTAATAATATAAATACAATATTGCTTGTTGCATATACATGGATTTACAACCAAGGACAATTTACAAAACATTCACAAACATAATGCAAAAAGCCAACTTCATAACAATTTCCACCTATGTGACCCTCATTGTGGCATGCGTATTCACATTTCCATTTATTAAATATAATGCAAGGCCCCTTAAATGTTTCGCTCCATCTCTTACAAATATTGTTGCTTTCTTTCGCATCTATTTGCGACCCTACAAAAAAATTTACATTTATTTTAACGAAACAAAAATAAGTTTCAAATATTAAAGAAAAGTGTGCATTCAATTATAAATCATAAAATAAGAGCCTACGTTCTTACATTAAATTAATAAATTAAGATAATACTTAATTTACATGAAAATATAACGTGAATAATAATATTAATATAATTGAATTAAATAGAGATAATTTTATATGACATAACTTTTAATTATACATAAGTTTTATTTTTAATTCTCATCACACACAAAAAAAAAAATAATAATAATAAATATATATATATATATATAGCAAGGGTTTTTACTTATGAATAATAAGACAATTTATCTCTTATCAAGTAGAGCACTTTAGTATATTACTTTTCAAGTAGAGCTCTTTAATTTCTTCATTGCTCAAGGTGGGAGCACTTTTCAGTCTCTCTGTTTTTCAAGGTAAAGCACTTTAGTCAATTTATTATTCATGATAGAGCAAGTAGATTCTTTATTAATCGACCAAAAAGCCCAGCTCTAAAAATTTAATATTACACCAAAAATGAGTTCCCACATATTTTCATGGCAATAAATTCAGATTTTAGAAGTTATAATGATTATTTATTCTTTTTGCTCTTAATAAAATTAGGTTTTTTTTTAGATTAAACGACATTGATGTAATTTGAATGTAAAATTTGAAATGAGAGAAAAAAGATTCTTATGTGTTAGATCACCAGGTAAATCCATAAAGAAGTTATATGTCCCAAACTCTTCTAAAGTTAAGGGGGTTTGGCTGTTTAATTGCAAAACAATTCTTAAAAATAGTTTTTAAATCATTATTAAAAGCATTTTTTTTTCCATTAATTTTAAAAATTAATCAATCGTTTTGCCATTGTTTTTAAAAATTGTTCTTAAGAACAAAAAACATACTTGTCAAAATGTTTGTCTAATTATTCTTAAAAATTGTTTTCATAGTAAAATATTTTTTATTTTAAAATTAGTCTTCTAAGCTAATTTAAACACTTTACATATTTTATTAAATTAAAATTGTTAAGTAATATTTTTTTGGGGAATCTTAAATAATATTTGAAATTAATAAACTATCAAAATAAACGAAGGAATAACATACAAAGAATGTGAATTATATAATCAATTAAAAAGAAATACAATGAATTTTTTTTATTTATTAATATGTTTCAATTTACTTTTAAAAAAATTGAACTAATTATTAGTTACGTTTTTGATATATTGTTTTAAATATTTTTTTTTTTGAAATAACTATACTATTTATATACCATGATTGAAATAACTAACCTTGAAATAACTAACCTCTTATGACATTGCTATTAGGATATCACAAAGAAGTTATATGTCCCAAACTCTTCTAAAGATTAAACTTTTAAAATAGTTAATTTTTTAACAAATTTTAACATGATAAGAAAGTAAAAGTTATGATCAACATCAAGTCAATTTCAAGTGTCCGACAGAAGGTACTCAATTCAAGTTCTTGCAATCACAATGGTTAAATTTCAATTTTTGGGTCAACATGGTATATAAAAGTCGAGTGATTTGTCTAAATAGATTCAATTTTGCTTAAAAGTTAATTTTTTCAAAATTACCAATAATAAGCTCAAAACTGTTCGTTTTAGTTATATCAAAATTAGATAAATTACAGAAATATCCTTTCACTCTAATTCATACATGCTACACTGCGCAATATGTAAACAATTTGCATACCTGTTTATTTGTGTTTGTTTCTCGTGACAACTTTGAATTACGATATTTGATTCGTTTCAGCTTATCTTTTATATCCTAAACAAAGAGCATTCAAGTATCATCCACACTGCAGAAGATTAAAACAGTTTACATACTGTGTAAACAGGTATGTAAATTGTGTTACATACTATTTAAACTGTTTTACATAATCTACACTACAGAAGATTAAAACAGTTTACATACTATGTAAGCAGGTATGTAATATAGTTTACATACTTGGTTGTAGAGCGTTGAGCAAGTTGGAAGCAGAGCTGATCGTATGGAGATTGGGACTGAGGAACTTTTCTTATATTCAAGTACTGATACTGAGGTTCATGATTTTGGACTTAAAAGTGCCTCGTCCATGCACAAACCAATAAGATCTTCTTGGTTATTTTATTCCATTACTATCAGAATTTTATTGTCCTTTATATACAATTTCAAGCACGGCTTTGCTGGCTAGTCCTTTATTAATCTAATATCAATCCAAGAATTTTAATTCTTGGAAATTAGGTTCAAGATACGGGATTTTAAATAGTGTTTTTTTCCTTTAAAACATGAGTTTTAATAATATCAACATCTGTGAATAGAAAAGGAATGTGTTTGCAAACTATTTTTCTAAATTTATCCATCTTGATATCAATTCACTTATGTTACACATCCTACAGTCACAACTAAGATCTATCTGCAATTGGCTTGTGGAACATTTTGATTACGTTATATTTTTTCAACATAAAATCCTATTGTTTCAAATGAATCTAATTGGTGATTTGACTTCTTTCAGGACATACGCAAAGAGTTTTAATAATATCAACATTTGTGAACATAAAATCCTATTGTTTATTTGTGTTTGTTTCTCATGACAACATTAAAATATGATATTTGATTCGTTTCGACTTATCTTTTATATCCTAAACAAAGAGCATTCACGTATCATCCATACTAATAAATTTCAATTCATTTTTTAATATCTAAGTAGCGAATCATTACGTGTAAGGTTTCATTACCAATTGATAGAGCATATAGAAGCTATCAATTTGTAACTCATGACTGATAAAAGTCAAGACTTGCAATCATAAAAAGATTAAAGGGCATTTGTTAAAAAAAATATCACATTTCATACACCCCTTCAAAACTGCAGAAGATTAAAACAGTTTACATACTATGTAAACAAGTATGTAAACTGTGTTATATATTGTGTAAACTGTTTTACATAGTACGTAACACAGTTTACATACTATGTAAAACAGTTTACATACATGTTTATATAGTATGTAAACAGTTTACATACCTATTTACATAGTATGTGTATATATACTTTGTTTTGCCTAGCAAAAATAGAGTATCTCAGTTTACATACTCTTATAGCAGTATGTAAATGAATATGGTAGTATGTAAAAGAACTACATGAAACACTAACTTCCTTTAAAGAAAATAACTCAAAAAATGAGCAAAATAATGAAGAAAGTAAACAATATTGACCTTACATAAATAACAAAAGTTGAAAATTTGGAGGTTGCAAAAATATCTAAAAATGGAACAAACAACTACAAAATTAAAGTTGCATTGGAATCAAAAATATAGATAAACATAGTGATAACAACAAATAAATAGCACGTTATTAGCTTACGTGAATTGGAACAAACCTTGAATTATTAGAATGAGTGAGTTGGAATGTAAGAAAGAGAATGAGAACGAAGAGCTTTGTTAAAATTAGTTGAATTAATTGATTAAAGGATAAAAAGTTAAACTTAAACTTGTAAAATGTGATCGTACTGTTATTTTTGTCAAAAATGAATGCGAACTTAAAATGCTACTATTTTGAGGATTTAAATCTATAAAAGGCACCCTAGAGTTTAGAGAATTGGTTGGGCTGGGTCATGATTTCTCTTAGCTATAAATTTTTTCTACTAGTATAGATTTTTGTATATGAAATAAGATATTGGTCCCTTTTTATTGCAATAAAATTCTCGCTATTATACATAAATAAATAAAAATAAGGTGGTGCTTCTACTTTCTTGATCAGATGATAAATGAGAGTGTTTTATATTCAAAGGTCATAAATTTAAGTATTGATAGAAGTATAAAATTTATCATTAGTCAAAAGACAAGTTTACATCTAAATAATGCATATCATTTGCTAAAAAAAATAAAATAAAGCAAATAATATAACTTTTTGCATTTTTTTTAAATATCTTATATTTATCGACCATGTAAATTTAAGCAATGCATATATAATTAAATTCATATATATTATTTATAACAAGTAACTTTGTGTACTACATTTAAAATACAAGCACAATTCTAATATTATTATAATTATATTCTAAAGTTTTTTTTTGGTCAATTTTATTCTATACCAATTTTTAATTGATACTTGATGATAATTAATTATTATTATATACATAAACTTGTATCCTTTAATAAATTTATGTTTGTTTCATTTTTTTTAAATAAATGCTTGCAAACTCACATTTTCACGTAATTCACACTTGAGTGGAGTATAATGTATTATAAAATGATTACTAATCAATCTCTCAATAGCTTAAAATTTTTTAAAAAATTGATAAACAACGGCTTCTAACACAATCAACTTATTCATATATAATTTAATATAGAAATTAATTTAAGTATAAATGTGAGTACAAGATCTGAGAAAATAAATGAACTTTGAATTAAAAATTACCATAGACTGATGACGAGAAGAATACAAACATGTAGAGAAACAACATAATTATGTTGATGTAATTGATATAAGACCTAACCATAATTATGTGGATTTTATTTTATAACCAGAGCAGAGGAAAACAGAGGACTTTATATAGAAACAACCTAATGCTTTTGATTTGCACAGCTATGCAATTTATTTAGTGTAAAACACAAAGTTTTGTTGGTTACTATTGTTTTATGGAAAAATTCTAATTGAAATATATTTGTCCATTTATTTAAAAATTAAAGTGATTTAACATATTTTGTTTTTGCCGGATTGATTTCATAGATATTGATGACACATATTGGTTGGTTTGTTTTCTCCGTAAAAAAAAAAAAATTCAAAAATTATATAAAATAATTCTTAAAACTTATATAATAAAAATAATAGTGATATTAAATGAGTTTAATTAAATATAAGTATACATTAAATAAATTTAAATAACTTTAATTGAATTTAAACAATATTTAATTAGATAATATTATGCTGACTTTTTGAATAATAAAATATATAAATTGAATATAAAAATATTATTTTAACGTTACAAATTTTAAGGATACAAACTAGAAATTATTTTTTATTTTTAAAGTAAACGATAATATAATACTTTTTTTTAAAAGGGCTCTAAAGTCTCCTTTTTTATTAATAAAGAAAAAATACACACTTACACATTCTGGTGAGATTCGAACTTAAGTTCTTAATAGGGGATCAGGAATCTTATCACTTAAATCACAAGAGATTCTCGAGAAGAACGTCATTTTTAATGAATAAAATTTAAAATTAGTAAAAATAATTTATAAAAAAAATATAAATATATAATAAATAATAAAAAAAAATAAAATAATATGATAGAGTACCGAAAAAACACCCAAGCATGTACACTTTGATTGCATTGGTGAATACGAGATGACTAGCTTACGAGATGACTAGCTTCCTAGTTCTTACCTTAAAATACTCGACACACTTATGTGTCGAAATCTCAATGTAATCTTATACATTATTTTTATTCTCTAATCTAGCTTACTACATGGAGATTAAATCATGATTTAATATTTAAAAGAGATCGAATTATTATAATATTTATTATGAGATTTTAAAAAATATATTTAAAAACAAAATGTGTTTGTTATATTTAAATCTACTGTACTACAAAATTAAATTTAGCAAATTAAAAAAATACACAAAACAATATTGGATGAATGAGAATTTTATTTTCTTTATATGATAATGTACCACAAAAGAAATTTAATGTAATATTAGAGAAAGAAAAATGCTAAAAATAAATAAATTTATTTATATTTTTTTATTCTATATTATTTATATCGTCACATATTTATTTTAAAAAATAAAAAATTTATTTATTTTTTAGATAATTTTATCACTTAATATTATATAAATAATATAAGTATAAAAATGAGTATATATTTATCTTGTTATAATATTTATAATTAAGAAAAGCAAGTGATTTAGATTGTTCTTTGGTTGATTTGATATAGGACTCTTGATCTTGAATTGAAATGGGAATGTGCCACGAAAGCATCACGAGCAAAGTGGAGCCCCAAAAAACAATATTAGCAGGCTAAAATTTAATTTTTTTTTTATATAAAATAAAAATTTAATAAAAATTATAATAAATTATATTCAATTTAATATTAAATTTTTTAAAAATATAAATTTAACACTTTATAATTAACTTAATTAAAAAAATATAATAAATTAATATGTATTAGTATTATTTATGTATAAAATAAATATATTAACTAAAAAATCTAAATACATAGAAAGTTCAACCAAACACATCAAAATTTATAGTTATTAAAATTAAAAGTAAAAAATATATATAAAGTAAAATATGATTTAGAATTTTAACTTTAAGACTATATTTAAAAATATATGTTGATAAAAAAATAAAAGATTAGCTAATAATAATAAAAATAATAAAAATTTTTATATAAAAAATTTTTAAAAGACTATTAAAATAAAATTTCAAATAATATAATATTAGATAAAATTAAAATTTGAGTTGAAATAAAATACGATAAACATAAACTTAAAGCTTTAATATGAAGCTTATCATATACTTCTTTTTTTGATTTTGTTTTTATAATGTTGAGTTTAAAGTTAAAAATTTAATTTTTTTTTCATACACATTTAAGAATTTTTTTTTACATAATATATAACTACAATTTTATTTATGTTACTAATAGTTACTAAATACATAAAAAATATATATATATTTAATCATTTTATTTATAATTTATGTCATTTTTATCAACATATTTTTAAATATTATTAATATATATTAAAATATGTACATAAAAATTAGATATAATATATTATTATAAATAAAATATTTATTTAATACTAAAATATATATATATATATATATATATATATATATATATATATATATATATATATATATATAAGTTAACTAAGACTGCAGCCTTCAACCAACCCCAAAGAAGCTCCGTGCATGATGAAGAGTTAAAGTCCGGGAGTTAGAAAAAATAGTTGAATGGAAATGTTCTTTTTGATTGATTTATTTAATGCAAGGATAAAAAAAATTGACCATATCATTCACATTGTTGCAATATTGTTGATTTTTTTGACACATTTTGACTTCAAAACATAATATTTATATTTTTTTATTAAAATATAAAAAATATCGCTATATTGTTGACAAAATGTAATGTCGAGAAAATATCATATAAATGTAATTTTTTTGCCAAAATATCCTAAATATTATCTCTAAAATATTAATAAAATATCAACAAATATTGATAAAATATTATTTCATAATAAATTTTTTATTTTTTAAATAATTTACCATTACTTTTATCTATATTTAGTTTTTTATTTTCAATTAAAAAATTATTTATTTGAATTTAGGACAATATTCTATACTTCTTTTCATATTATTTATTTAAATTTGAGACAATATTTTATACTTCTAATCTTATTATTATTTTTATTAATGCATCATTTTTTTCATTTCTTTTATTACTTTTACTTATAGTTTTTATTTTTTTTTTCATTGTTTAAATTTTATTATGTATTGTCGAGGTTTATTTATTTATAATAATATTACAATTGCAATTTAAATAATTATTTCAAATTTTAACTAATTATTTTTGCAATATTCAGATTAATAAAAATAATAGTTCAATGATATCAAATGAGTTTAATTAAATAGAGTTATACATTAAATAAATTTAAATAATTGTAGTTCAATTTGAATACATCTAATTAAATAACATTAAATATAAAATAATATGTTGAGTTTTTTAATAATAAAATGTATAAATTGAATATAAAAATATTATTTTAATGTTACAAATTTTAAAGATGCAAACAAAAAATTATTTATAATTCTTAAAATAAGTAATAATATAATATTTTAAATTAATAAAATTTGAATTAACGCAATCTAATAATGTATATATATTTTTTATAATAATTTAATATTTTCCTTCATTTTAGAATCACTCGTTATTTTAAGTAATCTAATATATTATAACATATATTTAATATATTATAACATCTATAAATATTTTTAAAAAGTAATAACTAGTTTTAACCAAAGGCCACCATGATTTGATAACTTTATTTGTTATCATTATTTACTAGATTTTATTTATTCGGATCCCAACAATATATATATATATATATATATATATATATATATATATATAGACGGACCTTCTTAATGTGCTGTATTAGGCTTGAGTGCAAACAATTTAGTGAAATTTTTTTAATAGATATTAATAATATAAATATAATTTAATGTATTATATTAATTAAAATTTTAATTATAAATTATTATTTTTTATTATTCTGCTGCTCTTTATTGATTGTTGCTTTATTTTCTAACTTTGCAACGCTGTATATTTGGTATCTTTTTTTTTTTTTTTTAAATAAAATTATTATAGACATATATTCTTCTTTAAAAATATTAAATACTTAAAATATTCATATTTTAATTTATATTCATATTAATAATTATGTATTATATATTCCTAAAAATTATAGCTTTTAAACTTTTGATCGATAAATATTATATAATTAATAATTTAAGTGCTTATTTAAGTATAAATTTATATGTATTTAACACTTATTTTTTTTTCATAACAATTCACTATTATTTCATTAAATATGTTATTTTTTCATTCTTTAAATTATTAATTAGAGTTCTTTATTTCAAAATATATATTATCTCATTGTTATATTAGAACATAGAATTTATTTTAAATTTCTATACTTATTAATTATTATTAATAGGTAAAAAAATAATTAGACATATAACTTATTTATTGATTCTTTAGTTATTTTAATTTTTTGTTTATTTGTTATTAGATGTTTGTAATTTTTAATTTATATACTTTAATTTACATTAAATACTTTTATCGTAGATTATAATGAATAAATTTTACTAAAGTTTTAAATCATTTAAAACTCTTTATTTATCTTTTAAGAAAATAGATGATCTATAATTAACCAAAAATATTTTTAAATTTAATATATATCAATCTTTCTAAAAAATATTTCAATATATATATATATATATATATATATATATATATATATATATATGCGCGCTCTTGCTAAAGATTGATTTACTGGAAACTTTTTAACTTATTTTTCTCTATTTAATAATACCATAAATAAGGGAGTAAATGATAAGGATGCTACAAATGTAATAACTTAGTTGTGATATCTCCTGTCATCTATAACATTGTAGAAAATAATGTATTAAATAAACAAAAAATTAAATATTATAAAATAATAATATAAATTAAAAATTTACAAAATAAATAAAAAATTGTAAATTATAATAATATAAATTCAAAAGAACAATAAGAGAAAGATTGAGGCCCGTAAACAGTTTTCTTAAGATAAATTTTTCCCCTTACAATGAGTGTTTGAGATTAAGGAAAAATACCTCACAGGATACAACGATCTAAAACACAGTTTAAGAACATCAAACTTAAACTGTTTGTACGAACTGAATTTTTATCTATTCTCTATCACACAAAGCTAACTCTAGAATAATTTTACTAGAAGTTAGGAAGTGTTTGCTGCAAGAAAATTGAGAAAAGAAATATTAATATTTGCTGTGTATTTTCCTTCAATTGTAAAGTCAATATATAAGCATCCAAAATATAGCTGTTGAAAAACTACGCGATAACAAAACTCGAATCATGTAAGACTCATCAAAATTAAAAAATAGCATAAGTCAATATATAAACATGAATCTAAATACCCATTTTTTTTTTTTTACTTTCCAACATAACATTTCATTTAAAAAGCGGACCCGATTAATAACCTACTTTTCAGATCAACAAAATTACAAAAATACAGTTATGAATAAGATATACAATTAAACATAGATATCCACTTTGCAGCACAAATAAATATATTTTTTTATAATAAATAAATAAATTTTTTTCTTATATGCTCACTTATCTTAATTGTAAAACTATCGATATGCACTAGTTATAATTGTACTAAATCATAAGTGGTCATTTTTTCTTATGATTATTTATGTTATTTAATTTTTTAGATTATAAATAGTGTTATTTGATCCCTTAATTTAAAAAAAATGAGTAAATTAAGGACAAAATATATGATTTTAATGATTTTTTTAATTAAAATATTATTTTTTAAAAAGTCAATTAATAAAAAATTATACTATTTTAATGTTTTGGATATTGAAATATTAATTTAAAAATAATATTTTAATTAAAAAATTATGTGTTTTGTCCTTAATTGACCCATTTTTTTAAAATTAAGGAATCAAATAATACCACTTATAATCTAAACAACCAAATGACACAAATGACATAATATAAGATATCTTTATGGCCCTACTCTCTAAAAAATATTTTAATCTATAATTATATTCATAATATATGATCACTCACTTAAGAACATATACACATAATTTTTATAAATAAAGATCGAACTTACAGTACTAAAATATAGGATGTCCGTGGTTCGGTCTGGTCTAATTTTTAACCAAAAAAATAACCAAACTGAATCGAACATATTATTTTAATTAAACCGAACCGAACCGATTAACTAATAAAATTTTAAAATTGAACGGTCTAATCTAATTTAGTCAGATTTAATTAACGATTTTTAACAGCTTTTTTTTTACTTTTTTTTTTTTAAATTATTTATTATTTTTATGCATGTCATAATAAAATGAATATCATATTAGAAGGAAAGTACGTCTCACAAAGTGAAAAAATGATGGTTTTGAAAATAATCTGATGGTGTTGAATCCTAAATGTGATCAAATACAGCATAGAACAGACCACTATAAGAGCATTTATGCAGAACTGACATTTGTGTCACCAAAAACAGAAAACAAATCTTTTTAAGATTACAAAGATAAAACTGATCCAATAAAATTATTATAATCTGATGTATGTTTCATGAAAGCTAAAATAAATAAAATCATCATAGAGAAGCAGAGGAGAAGATAAAAGAGAGACAAAATATGATAATTCTTACTGGGTCTTTGAATTGCTTATTAACTTGTTCAATAACTTCCTTCATGCCTCAAGCCTTCCCAATAGTGCATCCTCTCCAAATTCATCCTCAATGCCAAACATACGAGTCATCTGCCACGGATTCAAATTATTGATATCAACTACAGGGGGAAAATGTTACTGCTACAACCTTACATGAAAAAATGAATATCGAATATCTTTATAGTTAATATTGCCATTTGAGGAAATATGTGGTAAGACCGTAAGAGGCTCAACAAGGTCAACTGCAAGAACCATACCACTAACATTAATTATCATAATAATATAGAATAATGTAAGTATGTAACATGCCAAAATATGCAAAACTATTTACGTACAATCGCACCATAGCATCCCTTGTACCATTAATCTCACAGGTTCTCAACTTCTCATATACCGTATGCTCCTTCCCATACCCAATTATATCACAGATAAATGAAAACAACATAAAAAATAAAAATCCTACAAAAACTTGTACACTCAAGAACCAAAAACAAAAAGATCCGAGATCTCACCACAACCACATTAAACAATATCAGCATAATCATATAAACAATAGGTTGAAATTCAAAATTATTACAAGAATTACCAAAACATTCACTAGAAAAGAAAAATATACAAAATGTAATTCTGTAAACCTTTCATGGCCGGCAGGAGAGAGCTTGTGGCCTGTGGGACCTGGCAGGAGTTGACTAGAGAGGCGGGCTGGCGAGGCAAGGGCTAATAACGGGGCAAGGCTTGATGTATGTATGTGTATATATATATATATATATATTTTAAATAATTTTAATTATCAGTTTGGTTCAGTTTGGTTTAAAATTTTGAAAAATTGGACCGAATCGTTAGTCTAACAGTTTGAAAAATAAAAAATCGGATTGGATCGTTTCATTTGAAAAATCGTCCGGTTCGGTTCTGTTTATCGGTTTGGTTCGATTTTTGAACACCCCTACTAAAATGTACACAATAACTAATAATCAAAAATATTTTTTCAATTTCACTAAATAATAATTACATATATAAAATTTAATAAAAAGATTGCACATTTATTACATATATTTCATATTTTTTCTATTATACTATATGAATGTATATATATATATAAATAATATTTAGGGTTAGGATGGTGGGGCAACCCAAACTCTAACATAGTTTCATTTCAATATAAAGTGAATTTTAGGTTTATATATATGTAAGAAATATTGTGTATGTTAAAAAAAATATTCAAGTACATATAAAACCATAAATCTTTGTACAATAAGAAAAGAGATTACTTTTTGTGGAATATGAATCTATTTTTTAATTTTTTTAAAATAATTGTTAGCACTATAAACTTATTAAGTTAGCATTAGTAAATTAAGTATGTATGTATTTAACAAATGCATTTTAGCTATGTAGCATTAGGAGTGTTCAAAAATCGAACCAAACCGAATAAAACTGAAAAATAGGACCGGACCGGACCGGATGGTTTTACAAGTAAAACGGTCCGATCCGGTTTTTTATTTTCCAAATTGTTTGACTTTCAGTTCAGTCCGATTTTTCAAAATTTTAAACCAAACCAAACCGAAATGAAAATTAAAATTATTATTATTATATATATCTCAATTAGCTCTCCTGAAGATTAATCCAATTATCCCCAAATTCCCAATCCGTGAAACCTAAGAAATTGAGCTCCGCCAACCAGCTAGCTCGCGCCCCTCCCCCAACCTGCGCCCCGTCGCTCCGGTCAACTCACCCAGTCAGCCTCCGACGCTGTCCCGGTAAATATCTCTTAAGTTTGTTTGCTTTAAATATCTCTTAAGTCTTAAGTGACGTTCTTTCACTTCTTTGCAAACGTTAATCATTCTGCGCTTTTGAGTGGAAAGCAAAAGCCTCAGATTTTGACACTTCATTCTCTTCCTCCTCGGTAAATTCTAGCTAGACTATTACTAATTTTCTTTTTTTGTGGGGTGATATAGATTTGGAATTTTTGTGAGGCTTGTTTAAAGACTATAAATTGTATTTGCTAGATTCAGATTTCAATCTGAATTATGATTCAGTGTGGGGTATATTTTCATGGCATTCAAGCTTTGATGACTTCCACTTTTCGTATTATTGAAGGATGTAGTGCCTCTTCTCTCTCTAGTTGATACAATTTGGTGGTCGTTCTTCCAAATTTCATTTGTTTTCATATACCGAGCTTCAATTTAAGCCCATCCAGTTACATATAAAAGGATCCTTAATTTGACACTATCTATACTTGCGCTTAACAAAAAATATGCATTTTGGGAATTACTTTGTTCGGGCAGGCGATTTGAACTTCTCTAAGCTTTACTTCATAAACTGAATGTGACTTTTTTTTTCCTTGTTATATTTGATTGTTAGTTGTTGATTGTTTGGCTTGGATAGCAGTTATTAAAGAGAGGTCTGAGCAATGGCAAAGGAAGCTTCGAATGGAGTTAACAATGCAACCACAAAACCACCTCCAACCCCTTCTCCATTGAGAAATGCCAGATGATTCTAAAACAAAACACTGTCAATACAAATTGCAAACATTGTTTTATCATTGTGGATCAACATTAGTTTTAAATTATATACATATGAACGCCTTTTCATATGTGGGTAGACATGATTTCATAGGCCCTTAAGGCAGAAAAGGTATTCTATTTGTTAGTTTTATCATTCACTTTCCTGATGGTATGCATTAGCAAAGTTTTCATGAGAGACTCATTAAATTTACTATAAGGGCTGGTGTGTGATTGGTGTGATTTACCCTATAGCAATTTTAATATGGTTGGCTTTAACATTTTAATATATAAAATTGGTTTTGTATTAAAAAAAGAAAAGTATAAAAAAATTGTTAACCAAACCGGACAAAACTGTTTAGTTTTAAAAAAAATTTAGTCAATCGGTTCAGTTCGGTTTGGTTAAATTAATATGTTCGGTTCGGTTTGGTTATTTTTTTTGGGCTAAAAACCGGACCGGATCGAACCGCGGACACCCTTATGTAGCATTAGTAAATTAGGTATGTATGTGCTTAACAAATGCATTTTATTTATGTCTTGACTTTTTTATTAATTAAGTTAATTTGACTATATTTTTTTAAATTAAGGGATCAAATTCAACCAATTAATAATTATATGACTAAATTACAAATTTTATGATAAGTATATATTAAACTAAACCAAACTTCTTCTTTTTTCTGTCGAAATTAGTCGCAATAAACTCCCTACCCTTATTTTAATAAATAAAAAAACTCCCTACCCTTATAATTTAATACATATTGTGTAACCTTCAACAAGTTTGGGAACCAGTATTTAATATATATTAATAATCATACTGATACGTGTAATTCTTATGATTAAAAAAAAGAAGGCAATTCATAACCAACTTAAAGAAAATGTAGAGTCATATATAGCCAACTTAAAATTTTAGTTTGAGTGTACAATATAATCTTATTTTATAAATAAAATTTTATTTTAATCATATTTTAAACATTAAATATATACTCATTTTTTTTTATTATAATGCGATGAATATATATTTAATTCACCTTCTATAATATATTAAATATATGTTCAAATTTTTTTAATATTTTAAATATAAATTTATTTTATATTCTCAACGTCTATATTATAATATAAATATTTTTAATCTTTATATTTATAAAAATCATATTTATATCAAAAAATAAATTTAAAATATGTCTTGAACAAATGCTATAAATTCACATAAAAAATAGCTCATATGTTTTTTTTTTTTTAGAATTTAAAGATAAACTAATCAAATAAGTAGATTTATATATGAAAAAAAAAATTAAAAAATAGCTATTAAGTCTTTCACTTTTTTCAAAAGAGTAATGCTATACATAACAAGTTGTAGCAATTATTGTTAGAATGTACGCTAGCATTGACATCATTGTTGACTGGATGCATCACATTATTTAGGTTACGAACTTGTTATTTATATGCATAAGGATATCAATATGAGGAAAACCAAAAGACTTCGTATGTACGAGGTGGATCAACATCGTACCTAACCAAATGACCTCGTACGTACGAGGTAGTTCAAGATCGTCTACCCTGAATCAGATGACATCATACCTGATGCGAACCGCTCGCCACGACTTCTATGACCTCCAAATCATGCGGCTTGGCAACCATAAGAAATACGAACAGATGACCCGACAACAATGTTAGCACGCAGATTCTACGAAGAACGCTCGACTATGGTAGCAAAGAACTCGCCTCCACCCTTGGATATACACACCACGAGCCGAGACAAGGCGAAACGCCACAAAGGGTTGCTAGTTCCTTTGATAAGTTTCTTGATAGAACAAGAGAAGCACTTGTGCTCTCTCAATTTTGAAATCACTTCAAAATCTATTTCATTGATGAAAATTCATAATTGGTTGATTAATTCATTACAATGGCAGCTGCCTTACATATTTATAGACACAAAGAAAACCTAAAAATTGTCTCAGGGAATCCTAGCCATTGATCTGGATCCAATTGTCCAAAAATTACAACATTTTGAATCCTTGCCGCGGCGGGGAATTATTCATGCCGCGGCGCGCCCTGTTCTGTTTGCCCTACGCGAAGCCTCGCCGCGGCGCACAAAAGTTCATGCCGCGGTGCGCAGGTCTGGCTGTCAGGCGCGCATGTCCGTGTCAGCGCGCAGGTCTGGCATGTCAGCGCGTGCACGTCTCGGCCTGTCCTCGTCATGCCGCGGCGCGCTTGCAACCTCGGTCCAAAACAGAAACCTTCTCGCCGCGGCGCACAAAATCTATGCAGCGGCGCGCTTGTTTTTCTCAATCTAAAACAGAACGCCTTGTGCAGCAGTGCATCAAATCCATGCTGCGGCGCGCATGTGTGACAATTTCTCCCCCCAATACAGAACCTTCCTCGCCGCGGCGCACAATATTTATGCCGCGGCGCAGCTCCAATTTTTGGGATTGCCACTTGCACTCTTCTCCTTCACTTCCATGGTGCTTGCATGCTTGTTTTTGATGTTGCATGCCATTTTGCACCTTCTTGAGGCCCTTCTCAAGGCGCGGCTCTCGGCGCGTGTCGGGCCGACTTCGGGAGGGGGTCCGATTCGTATCATTCCCTCCTTCTTCGAAAGAATTCGACCTCGAATTCGGACCTTTGTCATAGGGCAAGTTTTGCAGGCCATCTTTGTTGTGTCTTTCATCAAAAGATTCCTGCAAGAAAGAAAAGTTAGAATATAAACATTGTTGGGTCCTTTTTCTTTCTTCCTTCCCTCTTGAGCAACCCTCCTTCTCCTTGGGCTTTCCCCCCAACCTTTTCCCCTTTCTCTCCTCCACTTCCGTTAACAGCTTGTCGGACATTTGTCGCGGAGTCAAAGGCAAAAGAGTAAACTTCCTCCCTTCCCTCTCAAGGGAATACTCGTTCTTGTATCCGTCATAGGTGACCTTCCTATCGTATTGCCATGGCCGCCCTAGCAATACATGCCCAGCTTGCATGGGTAATACGTCACAAATCACCTCATCCTTATATCGACCAATGGAAAAGGTTACAAGTACTTGCTCTTCAACCTTCGCTTCTCCATTGTCATTTAGCCACTGTAGCTTGTACGGTTGGGAATGTTTGCTCGTAGTCAACCCTAGCTTCTCAACTAAAGTTGTGCTCGCAATGTTGGTGCAACTCCCACTATCAATTATCAACTGGCACACCTTATCATTCCACTTGGCATCTCGTCTGAAAAGTATGAACTCTTTGGGATCCCATGTCAACTTCTCGGTAATGATCCAATGGTGCCCGCCGTACTACAAGCAACTCTCCCGTGACTGGATACACTTCCTCGTCATTATCCTCCTCCAATGACGGCTTCTCCCCTTCATCACTGTCATCATCGGTCGCCACCTCCCCGTTGGCTTGGACGATCATTGTCCTTTTGTTCGGACATTGATGAGCATAGTGACCTTTTCCAAGGCAACGGTAACAATTGATATCACGACTTCGATGGACGGCTCCTCCTTCATCCTTTCCCTTATCTCTCCTCATCTCCCTTTCTTTGCCCTTGCTCTCAAAATTGGGCTTGGAGCTACCTTCCCCTTCCTTCCTCCCATTAGACTTCCAAGGCGGAATTGGGTTCGATGTTGGTGTCGGAACAGTGGTGTCCTGATTGTTCTCTACGGGTATGGTATGGCTACTCCTCCTCTTCAATTGCCTTTCTACTTTGATGGCCATTTGCACCATATCCTCCAACTCGACATAGTGATGCAACTCCACAATGTTGGCAATGCTAGAATTCAACCCGCTTAAGAACCGAGCCATGGTGGCCTCCCTATCTTCCTCCACACTTGCTCTCACCATAGTCATCTCCATCTCCTTGAAATACTCATCAATGGACCGATGACCTTGATTAAGCCTTTGTAGCCTCTGATAGAGTTCCCGGTAGTAGTGGCTTGGGACAAACCGCTTCCTCATTACGGCCTTCATCTCACCCCAATTATCAATGGGCCTCTCTCCATTTCTCCTCCTTGAGACCACCAATTGGTCCCACCAATTCAAGGCGTAATCGCTAAACTCGATTACCGCCAACTTCACTTTCTTCTCCTCGGAATAATGGTGACAATCAAAAACATGCTCAACCCGTTTCTCCCATTCCAAGTACAACTCCTGATCATTCTTTTCTTGGAATGAAGGCATCTTCATTTTGATGTTGTCCAAATTCCGGTCAACTCTGTCAAAGGGTCGAGGTGGGGGTCTCCACAAACCTTCCCGACCATTCCTTCCTCCCCGATATTCATCCCTTCCTCCATAAGGCATCCTCCTTTCTCCATTATCAAATTCTTCATCCCAATTCTCCTCATCCACTAAAGGCCTCCTATTTGGTCTCCTAACCTCCGGAGCCTCTTCGGATGCTCTTCGTTGTAAGTTAGCAACCGCCGCTTCTTGCCGTTCTACCCGTTCATCAAGATTTACTATGACGGCACTCAACCGTTCCATGGACTGTTGCATTGCACGCAACAAAAATGCGGTATCCGGACGTTCTTCGGAGTTGCTCCTGTTAGACATAATTCCACAACTTTTGCACACAGAGAATTAGTTAAACAACTTAAGAACAGAAAAATTCACTTTGTTACCTCACGTGTTTAATCGCTCGGTTTGATTGCTCAAGCACTTCTCGTTCTATGGCAAGTCAATTTCCGAAACTTTCAACCCGAGGTAGAATTCCGCACTCACCCGATAGTGGCGTAATATCCAAATCAAGGCAAGCAATGAACCAACTCAAAGTGTTTGGAGTTCTAACTCAATGAAAAAGGAATATTTGATTCAAACAAAATTTAGTCCCGAGAGGAATCAAATAACGACTGTAAAAATTTCTCGGAAAAGAAATTTTCACTCCTTTTTTTTTATATAGAAACTGTTTGGAACGTAAAACACAAACAAAACACGAAACACGAACAAAAATTACGAGAGCACAGTAAAATTACCAAAATGCCCTTACACGGAAACAGTACGAGATCAAGGTAAAATTACCAAAATACCCTTTTCGTTACGAACAGATTTTTCAGAAAAATTTTCAACACGAAAACCTTTCCAAATCACAACAGAAATTCAGGAAACACAAAAACACAATCTGAAATTTCCAACAACAGCAGAATAATTCCAGAAAATCAGAAACACAAAACACAATTCTGAAAATTTCAACACAACAGAAAATTTCCAGAAAATCAGAAACACAAAACTCAATTCTGAAAATTTTCAGGAAATCATAAACTACAATTTCAATTCTGAAATCTTCAGAAAAACAGAATCAGTAACACAGGAAACAACAGTACAAATCAGAATTGATTTCAGAAACACAATACAATCAGATTTTTTTTTTTGCAAGAAGAACAAGAAAAATTCTGGAACAATGAAGAACACACAGAATTTTGAAAAATGCACAGATTTTGTTTTTGTAAACAAAAATGACAACACAAAACAGAAACGATTTCAGGATTACAAACACAAACAGAATTTTGCAAGAACAACAAGAAAAATTCTGGAAAGATGAAGAACACACAGATTTTTTTTTTATAATGAAAATGAAAATAAAAGATAGGAGTCTAGAATTACAACCTAGAGCTCTGATACCAAATGATGCGAACCGCTCGCCACGACTCCTATGACCTCCAAATCACGCGGCTTGGCAACCACATTTATCTGTCTATATATATGTAACTATTGTCTTCAATAAAAGGATTCGATTCAACCAATATAGACAATTCTAGTGATTTATAGTGTGAGAAAATTATTAAAAATAATTGGCACCCACCGTAGAGTTTCAAGCATTTTAGCTCTTGCTATTTTCGTTTGAGACCTTAAAATTAGTTCATAACTAAGAGAATTAGATCACACTTTGAAAAAGTCAATTCACCAATTATACCCCATCATGGCGGGACTTAACCCCAACAGTTTACCATTGCAAGACCAAATATCTAATGTTTTGAACGAAAGCTTTAGTCGTACAAGGGAACCTATCCCAATCAATGATCAAACAACCCATCATTTATTCTCTTCAGAGCCATCAGGTCGTCTTACTCAAGAAAATAACACTCTATTGCTCCTTTTGCAGCAACAATTGTTGGAGTTGCAGCAAGCCTTTTTACAAAGTTAAGAGAATAATCGAGAACTAAGAAATCATTTGGCAAATGCTCGTAATCCTAGATTGGATCTACGAGAACAAGAACTACATCATGATGCTGAGAGCTCCCACAGAGTGTGCAATTCACTTCCTCATCAAGCTTCAATTCCTCAAGAAATTATCCCATCTATAATTCCTTGCATTCCTCGTCAAAAGTCACAAACAAATCAAGAATGGAAGGAAAGGATGAAGAAAATGGAAGAGCGGATTAAGCAGCAGGGAGCAGGACAGACTCAATATGATATTGATAAAGTCTGTGATCAATTAAATATCTCTCCCTTTTTTGATCATATTGAACATACTGTGCCTCCTCAGAAGTTCTCTTCGCCTCGGTGTCCAGCCTATAGAGGGACCAAAGATCCAGTCACCCATGTCATGCAGTTTAAAACCATAATGGCACCCATTTGTCTCCCGATCGACAAAAAAATGCAATGATGTACAAGATTTTTGCATATACTTTGCAAGATTCTACTCAAAAATGATTCAACGGTTTGACTCCAAGAAGCGTTACATGCTTTGGAGAATTCATAAAGATATTCATCACCAATTATGCAAGCATCAAGCCTATAAGGAAAGAAGCTTATCACCTCTTTACAATAGTACAAGAACCACTAGAAACTATTGAAGCCTATTTCAAACGCTTTAAAATTGAAAAACTTGAGATTATGGATTGTCCCAAATCTTTAGCAATTGAGGTTTTCCGAATGGGAATTAAAAGAAGTTCCGCACTATTCATTGAATTAACAAAAATCACCCCAAGGTCATTGGAAGCAGTATATGATGAGGCTTTGTAAACATGGAAAGAGAAATTTCCTCAACAAAACTGTCAACCACAAGAGCTGGAAATTATAGAGGAAAACTTTCGTCTGACAGAAAACTCAATGTGAGGAGACCATATCAAGGGATCAAACCATACTCCTCAAGATTCCGACCCAACGATACTTTTTCTCAGCATATTAAAACCTAGGGCAGATCTTTATCTCCTTTTAGAGGACTGTTGAAATCCCTAAATATTAGGGATGATAACAGTTTGTTGACATCCCTAAATATCAGGGATAATAACAGTTTCAAAATCAAGTTTTAGAATAATATTTCTTGTAAATATAATTTAGATTTAGATTTTATTTTTTCTGTTAGTTTCTGATTCTGTAAGTCTCTTATTTAAAGACTTTATTTGTACATAATTTAGATACACAGAAAACATAATAAAACAAACAGTTTTATTATTCTTTATGGTATCAGAGCATGGAGGATAACACTAGTGAGTCTCGTCCTTCCGATCGTACCAATAAGGAGACGGAGGAGATTACTTTACCGACCGCTAGTATGAACGATAATTCCGCTCTTCAACTCACAATTGAGAAATTAAATGGAAAAAATTACAGAGAATGGGCTCAGAATATTAAGCTCGTTATTCAAGGCAAAGGAAAGATGGGGTATCTTACTGGTGAAATCAGGAAGCCCGAGAATTCAACCGGTCTTCAAACCTGGGTAGTTGAGAATTCCATGCTGATTTCGTGGCTAATTCAATCCATGCAGGTCTCGATAGGAAAAACCTATCTGTTCCTTCCAACAGCCAAAGACGTATGGATTGCTGTAAGAGAAACATACTCAGACTCCGAAAATTCATCACGAATTTTTGAATTGAAAAATCAACTGTGGCAAATGAAACAAGGAAATCTTACCATTACTGATTTTTACACGAACATGCTCGGGTTGTGGCAAGAGCTTGATCTAATTTGTGAAGAGGAATGGGAGTGTGTAGGTGACAGTGTAAAATACAAGCAGAAGATCGAAAATGAAAGGGTTTTTGAATTCTTGGCAGGTCTCAATCAGGATTTGGACGAGATACGTGGCCGGATTCTTGGTCGGCAGCCATTGCCGACCATTAGAGAGGTTTTTTCCGAGTTACGCCGTGAGGAACAGCGACGGAGGGTCATGTTTGCTGGCGGAGGTAGCGACGCTCCCTTCTGCTCGCACGGCACCACCGACCGTGGAGGTTCCCGTATGCGCGACGGCGTGGGCTGGAGGAAGACGGGCGCTGGTGGTGCGGGTGCTGGTGTAGCGGCGCTCGGCTCTGGTTTCCGGAGTGATTCTGGATGAACAGGAGTTACGCAATATAAAGGAGGCGGGCCGGACTATGGGATGCATGGGTCTGGGCCGAACAGTCATGGGCCAAACGGTATTGGGCTCCATAATGGGTCTGGTGGTATTTCACATAGCTTGGGCCAGGAATATGGGCTGAATGGGCATGGCTCTAATGGACAGTTCAATGAATGGCCCGAACATCATAGTTTTTTATCTCGTGGAGGACCAAATAATTTTGGACAAAAAAAACGCCCATGGTGTGAACATTGCCGAAAAAATGGTCATACGAAGGATTCATGCTGGGAGATACATGGCAAACCAGCTGATTGGAAACCTAGGCAAAATTTTAAAGTTCGGGGATACCAGGCCTCCTCTACTCAAAAAATTTCGAACGAGTCAAGTTCAGCATTTAATCCCGAACAAATAGAACAACTTCGACAAATGTTCTCTCAGATTCAGACATCTGGTCAGTCTTCTTATATACCCTCTGGTTCTCTAGCCCACAAAGGTACTTTTCTAACCGCTTTAAATACCACTTTAAATTTCCCGTGGATCATTGATTCTGGTGCATCAGATCACATAACTAGCAATCACCACCTTTTTTCTTCATATACACCATGTGCGGGAAATTTAAAGGTTAAAATAGCAGATGGTACCCTTTCTCCGATTCACGGAAAAGGGAACATCTAAATTTCTGATACTCTCACCCTTGAATCTGTTTTACATGTCCCTAAACTGTCTTGTAATTTGTTGTCTGTTAGTAAACTCATCAACCATTCCAAATGTTCAGTTAAATTCACTTCCTCCTCTTGTATTTTTCAGGACCTATCATCGGGGAGGACGATTGGCAGTGCTAAAGAGAGTGAAGGACTTTATTACTTTGAAATAGCCAATGTGAGTGATCAGTATCAAATTGCAAATTGTAATTCTACGTTTTTTCCTAAGAATAATGAGTTTATGTTGTGGCACCTTAGAATGGGTCACCCTAATTTTCAATATTTAAAACAATTGTTTCCTTCCCTTATTTCGAATAAAGAATTACATGATTTGCAGTGTGAAATATGTGAACTTGCTAAACATCATCGCACATCTTTTTCAAAGCCTAAATACACTCCGTCTAAACCTTTTGCCATGATACACAGCGACGTTTGGGGACCATCTCGTTTACCCAATCGTACGCATACAAAGTGGTTTGTCACCTTTATTGATGATCATACTCGTGTTTGTTGGGTGTATCTTCTAAAAACTAAGAGTGATGTTCGCCAAGTCTTCATCAATTTTCATTCCATGATTCGTACTGAATTTCAAACTCCCATTCAAATTTTACGTACAGACAATGGAACCGAATATGTTAACCATTTCCTTAAGGATTATCTCCAGAGTCATGGTATTATTCACCAAACATCTTGTGTCTACATGATGAGTGCTCGAAAAGCACTAATATTTCGTGATTAATTGTGCGTAATTGATTGATATATAGATTTATTATGATTATTATTTCGATTATTTTCATAAATCTATCCATTCGGAGTCACGGGTATATTTTAGTGCATTTCAGGTGTTTTTAGCGTCAAATGAGTCAAATGATGAAATCACGCAAAGACGGGACACCTACGGCGCTCGGATCACAAGTTACGGGCTAATCAATACAAAATATGTAAGCCTTACATATAGTGCCATCACATATGTAAGGGGGGACGTGAAAAGAAGGAAATTATTGCGTGCCGCGGCGAGAGAATTGCATGCCGCGGCGTGAGGCTCTCGGGTTGAATTCTGGAAAACAATGAAGCATCGCGCGCCGCGGCAGGAGAATTTCATGCCGCGGCGGGGAGCTCTCGGGTTTTTGCATATTTTTCAGAAATTGTGTTGCGCCGCCGCGGGGAAAATGCATGCCGCGGCACGCCTATTCCTATGGCACATAGGATTCGTGTAAACCCTTACATCTATAAAAACCCCCCTTAGAGTCCCCCTTACATACAACTGGAAATAACTTGACCAACTCATACACAACTCTTCCTCTTCTCAATTTTGCAACCCAAACACGACATTCAATCAGCTTTGAGAGCGTTGCCACACTATAACGAAGCGAGAGATACCATTCTAAGGATTCAAGGAAGCCAACGACGATCGAAGATAAAGCTTACGGAGGAGTACGTCAACCGATCCATAAGCGGTATTTAGATTTAGGTTTTCCTTGTTGTTATAGAATTAATTTATCTTCTCCATTTGTTAAAGTGTATGATCATATTTTATTTGTCTATGAATAACAATATGAACATGAGCGGCTAGTTTCATTATGGATGTTTAGTTTGTGTTGCCATGTTTGTTAGGATTGTGTATGGTGTATTTAATTGATTTATGAATGAATTACTTTTTGATTAAGAGCATGTTTAAATGTTTGATTATGAATAATCATGGGCCAATTTGGTGTTCGTAGTTAGACTGAAAAATCTGAGATTTTAGTTAGAGGAACGTCACCTTAACTCTTTTCCGAAACACTTAATCAAAGCTTCAAGTTAGTGACTTAGTCATAGCATTAATTTGATTGGCATAATTTCCTTGCGCATAATTTGATAGCTAGTTAATTTACCCCGGCCAAAGGCGGTTAATTAGTTAATCAACAAAGAAACCTACCCCGGCCAAAAGGAGTTTCGTAATTAAAAGGAAAGCCGGTAGTTTAATTCATATAGGACGTTCATGCATATCTCACCATACCTTTTCGATGCAAACATGGTTAACCAAGCTAAACGTCCATACATCCTCTATTGATATTTTATTGAATTGATTGTTTGATTGCGATCTTGTTTTCGTTTGAGTAGCGTATGATTGTTCTCGTCACAAAAACAAACACCCTTTTTACAGTTTTACTTGCATTAGAATTCTAGTTACTTAGAGTTTCAGTTTCACTAGAACTCTATTTAATTAGTCTTTTATTTTCATTAGAACTCTATTTAGATTAAAAAGTTAGTTATTTAGAACCACTGCAATTCCTTGAGAGACCGACCTTGGAAGTTGCTTATCACTTTACTACGAGTGATTCGTACACTTGCGAGTACACATTTTAACACATCAAGTTTTTGGCGCCGCTGCCGGGGAATTGGCGTTTTGAATAATTTTCTTTTTAACTTTTTAGAGTTTCTAATTTATTTATTTATTTATTTATTTTATTTGTTTATTTTATTTTATTTTATTTTTATTTATTTATTTATTTATTTTATTTGTTTATTTTATTTATTTGTTTATTTTATTTATTTCTTTTTTTTTATTTATTTAATTTTATTCGAAAAATCCAAAAAAAAAAAAAAAATTTAGTGCTTAATTTTAAATTTCACTGCTACCTTGATCTTTGTTTGCTTTCTATTTGTGCATGCAGGGTAGGAGATCACTTAACAAGGAACTCTCTCCTTTCATTGACAACATTCATAAAGTCAAACACCGATCAAGGAACCTGGATAATCAATATCAAGAGGAAGAAGTCCAACAACAATTGCAAGCAACAATGGGTGACAACGTAGCTAGGCAAATGATGAACAAAGAGTTTGCAAGACCTATCATTGGGACCGCCACATCGTGCATTCGACTTACAGAGGCGGCTAGGAATTATGAATTGAAAAATATTCATTATTCCATGCTTCCCTCCTTTTACGGTATCCCTAATGAAGATCCTCTAAATTTTATGCGTGAGTTATATGCTACTGTGCAAACTTTTCCATTGCAGGGACTTAGTGAAGATCAACTACGCATGAGGTGTTTTCCATACACTCTCAAGGATAGAGCTAAGTCTTGGCTAATGACGTTAGCACCCGGTTCTTTTGTCACATGGGACGATGTTTACAATAAATTCATGGGTAAGTTCTATTCCCATCAAAAGACATCTGATCTAAGAACAAAAATTGCTACTTTTTCGCAGATGGACGGAGAACCCTTCCACGAGGCTTGGGACAGATTCAAATTGCTGTTGATACAATGTCCACATCACCACTTCCCGTTGCAGTTACAGAATCAGTTTTTCTACGACGGATTGACGCTACAATGTCAATTCACAGTTGACAACGCTGCAGGAGGAGCTATGGGTGAGAAAACAGCGGATGAAACTTATGAGCTATTCGAGATGTTGGGAGCCAACTCCCAACAAAAGAGCGCTAGAGGAAGACGAGCTGGAGTCCACGAATTAGGCTCCAACAATGAAATGGCCATGCAACTTGCTGAATTGACGAAACAAGTGCAACGTCTCACAACCTCCAATGTTAATCAAATGCCAAAACACAAGGTATGTGGAGTTTGTGGTTCATATGGACACGGTGCTAACATTTGTTCTTTTGCAGGTGATCCTTACACAGGTACTACTGAAGAGGCGAATTTAATGCAAGGGTACCAACCTAGACCTAGGAATGACCCTTATTCAAATACCTACAACCCTGGATGGAGGAATCACCCTAATTTTGGATGGAAACAAAACAATAGCCAACCATTTGTCCAAAACCAAACACAAGGCCAAAACGTAAACCGACAATTTCCACCAAATAAACCAACCGTAGAGGAAACCCTAAACAATTTTATACAATCTTGTAGTGGTAGGATGGACTCTATGGAAGCATCAATCAAAAGAGTGGAAATGCAAGTGGGACAGCTAGCGGAACAAATGTACAAACAAGAGACGGGAAAGCTGCCTAGTCAACCTGAACAAGCAAAGGCGATCACAGTTTTTCAAAATGATGAGGAGGTACTTAATAATTTACCTGATAATTTACCTGATAATTCTAATGTTTTGTTGTCTAGTACAGGTAACTTTGAAGGTGAGGATTCAACTCTCAAAGGAGATGATGAGCTTAATACCAATCCAAATGAACTTCCCAAGAAAGAAACATCCACCATTTATCAACTACACAAGTCAGCGGATCCATATAGACCACCAATACCACCTATAAACCAGTTTGAGGAGAAAAATCAGGATGAGCAATACTCTGACACTCTTGCTTTATTTTCTGGGATTAATTGTAATTTACCTCTTTTGGATATTATAAAGAACAGTTCGACTTATGATCCAATTTACAGGAACTTTATCATCAAAAAGAATAGAAGCAAAGAGAATGAAATGTCAGAAATTGGTAGTCAAATAATTCAACCGCACTTGCCTCTCAAAATGAAAGATCCAGGTAGTTTCAACATTAACATCACTATGGGAGACAAAAGGGTATTCGAGGCTATGCTAGACTTAGGAGCAGGTATAAACCTAATTCCATATTCAGTGTACTTGCAACTAGGATTAGGAAAGTTAAAAGAAACAAGGATGACCCTTCAACTTGCAAACGGGTCTATTCAATACCCAAAAAGAATAGTGGAAAATTTGTTGGTACAGGTGGACAAGTTTATTGTACCAGTGGATTTTGTGGTGCTTGAAATGGACAAAAATTCTCTTAAGGACAAGGAACATACAATTATTCTTGGTAGACCATTCATGGCCACTACCAAGACAACTATTGAGGTCCATAATAGGAAGTTATCAATGACGGTTTGTGGAAAGACTGTACAGTTTGAAATTTTTCAACTCTCCCCTATTTCGTCTAACACTGAATTGCAAAATAGCATAAGTAACAAAATTGAGGTTCGAAACGTTGAATGGAGAGGGAAGGACAAACTGATAAATTTAAGCCGGGATAATGCCTACAAAGAACGCATTAAGCATTCTAATTACAAAAACTCGACTTGGAGGACGAAAGCTCATTTCAAGAAAGATAAGGGAGGAGATAAACAGTACAATTACATATTTAACCCCCCTTGACACGAGATCAGTCACGTCTTGCTAAGACGTTAAACTAAGCCCTTAATGGGAGGCACCCATTCGGTATCGTATCTCTTTCGTTGTCTTCATTTCTTTTATTTCTTTTTCATTTATTTTCTTTCATTTTTCATTTTATTTTTGATTGTTTAACTTAGTTTGATGTTTTTGTGTCTTCAATTGCCTTAGTTATAATTAAAAATTGGGTTTGAATGTGAATTGTGTGCATACACTTTGAGGTTCAATATATGTTCATACATTCTTCATGAGAGAAGCGAGGAACAGTGAACCGGAGCATAGCGAGTAACGACACAATTTCATACGAAAGGGGGGTAACTTCTCACACTTTTTCTTAATTTCTTTTGTTCTTCTTTTTCACATTGAGGACAATGCAGAAAATAGGTTGGGGGTGGGAAGAATATTCCATGAGCATGCTATATGACCAATTTTAAATTTTTAACTTTGTCACTTGAATTGTTTTTAGTTAGCGTCGTGTTTACTTGTTTCAATCCGGAAATCTATGATATTAACATGATTGTAATGACGATGACATATGAGAGGTGTTAGATTTTTACCTAAGCAACGAAGCACATAAATGTTGGATTCATCTAATTTGAGAATTTTGTGGTACTTGTGGTAGTTTGCATGGTTAGTTTAACTATTCTGATTTGTGGAATGTATGCATGTTCATGATATGTTTTAAGTGTCAACAATCTCTAGAACTCATTTGAAAACACGTTGAAGCGAAATAATAGAAACAAACACTACTTAGAAAATGATTTAGGCCATCTTTGGACCGTTTGAACTTTTCATGCTTCCCCGCAATATTTTATCAATAGCACACCCTTGAACTCAACATTGACATACATTGAACTACCCTTAGTGATAAGAGTACTTAATGTAATATTTGATTTTCATGATCAATTATGTTGTGTTTATCTTGCTTCATCATAAAAAAAAATGATGATGATTGAAATAACGAGCAAGAAAAGTAGAGAAAGAAAATCAAGCAAAAAGATCCAAGGGACATATGAATTTAAGGGAGGATGAAAAAGCGCAATTAGTGAAAAAAGTTGAAAATATGTTTGTGAAATAAAAAGTACTCTTATCATATGAAAACATCATTTTCGTACTTTCATAATCACACACCTAGCCACAACTTTACAAGCTTAATGAAGTCCTATTGATTCTAGGTAGTTTAGTTTCTATATTAGTGGAGATGAGTTTGAAAAATGAGCATATGGAGTTTACAAGTGCAAACATTCACTTTCATATTTTACTTGCACATTTATGAGACATTGAAATGTAATCTATGAATATCATGCATGACACGGTCAGATAGTATAACTAACGGGTTTGTGGTTTGATTGGTTGTTCAAAATTCGATTACCATGATGAGTTTGATGTTTGGACTGTTTTTGAGCTTAGGTGATGTTTAACTATTTCATGTATCATTCGTTGTTAACAATTTTTGAGACGTATGCATGGATTGATTCAAGTATTGTTAGAGTCTTTATTAGTTTTGAGTTTTTATTTTTGTCAGTTACGATGTTTGCGGGTATCATCACTGGAAACCCTCACGAGACTATAACTCGTCCACTAGGGCCACCTAGGGGTTTAAAGGCTTGTTGCATACGCTAAATGCAACCGTGACAATCTACGGAAGTGATTTAGGTTAGGTTAGTTTATTTCATTTGTTTTTAATTTTATTTTAGGTCGCTTCACTTGCTAGAGACTAGCAAGAAGCTGGTTGGGGGTTGTGATGAGTGCTCGAAAAGCACTAATATTTCGTGATTAATTGTGCGTAATTGATTGATATATAGATTTATTATGATTATTATTTCGATTATTTTCATAAATCTATCCATTCGGAGTCACGGGTATATTTTAGTGCATTTCAGGTGTTTTTAGCGTCAAATGAGTCAAATGATGAAATCACGCAAAGACGGGACACCTACGGCGCTCGGATCACAAGTTACGGGCTAATCAATACAAAATATGTAAGCCTTACATATAGTGCCATCACATATGTAAGGGGGGACGTGAAAAGAAGGAAATTATTGCGCGCCGCGGCGAGAGAATTGCATGTCGCGGCGTGAGGCTCTCGGGTTGAATTCTGGAAAACAATGAAGCATCGCGCGCCGCGGCAGGAGAATTGCATGCCGCGGCGGGGAGCTCTCGGGTTTTTGCATATTTTTCAGAAATTGTGTTGCGCCGCCGCGGGGAAAATGCATGCCGCGGCACGCCTATTCCTATGGCACATAGGATTCGTGTAAACCCTTACATCTATAAAAACCCCCCTTAGAGTCCCCCTTACATACAACTGGAAATAACTTGACCAACTCATACACAACTCTTCCTCTTCTCAATTTTGCAACCCAAACACGACATTCAATCAGCTTTGAGAGCGTTGCCACACTATAACGAAGCGAGAGATACCATTCTAAGGATTCAAGGAAGCCAACGACGATCGAAGATAAAGCTTACGGAGGAGTACGTCAACCGATCCATAAGCGGTATTTAGATTTAGGTTTTCCTTGTTGTTATAGAATTAATTTATCTTCTCCATTTGTTAAAGTGTATGATCATATTTTATTTGTCTATGAATAACAATATGAACATGAGCGGCTAGTTTCATTATGGATGTTTAGTTTGTGTTGCCATGTTTGTTAGGATTGTGTATGGTGTATTTAATTGATTTATGAATGAATTACTTTTTGATTAAGAGCATGTTTAAATGTTTGATTATGAATAATCATGGGCCAATTTGGTGTTCGTAGTTAGACTGAAAAATCTGAGATTTTAGTTAGAGGAACGTCACCTTAACTCTTTTCCGAAACACTTAATCAAAGCTTCAAGTTAGTGACTTAGTCATAGCATTAATTTGATTGGCATAATTTGATAGCTAGTTAATTTACCCCGGCCAAAGGCAGTTAATTAGTTAATCAACAAAGAAACCTACCCCGGCCAAAAGGAGTTTCGTAATTAAAAGGAAAGCCGGTAGTTTAATTCATATAGGACGTTCATGCATATCTCACCATACCTTTTCGATGCAAACATGGTTAACCAAGCTAAACGTCCATACATCCTCTATTGATATTTTATTGAATTGATTGTTTGATTGCGATCTTGTTTTCGTTTGAGTAGCGTATGATTGTTCTCGTCACAAAAACAAACACCCTTTTTACAGTTTTACTTGCATTAGAATTCTAGTTACTTAGAGTTTCAGTTTCACTAGAACTCTATTTAATTAGTCTTTTATTTTCATTAGAACTCTATTTAGATTAAAAAGTTAGTTATTTAGAACCACTGCAATTCCTTGAGAGACCGACCTTGAAAGTTGCTTATCACTTTACTACGAGTGATTCGTACACTTGCGAGTACACATTTTAACACATCACTACACCCCACAACAAAATGGAGTTGCTGAACGAAAAAACAGGCATTTGTTAGATGTTGCTCGAGCACTTATGTTCACTGCAAATATGCCAACTCAGTTTTGGGGAGATGCAATTCTAACATCTGCCTTCTTCATAAACAGAATGCCTAGTCGAGTCATCTCGTTTGAGACACCTCTAAAAAAACTTAGACACCATTTTCCAAACACTCGTCTTCCTTCTGATATTTCACTTAAAATATTTGGTTGTACAGCATTTGTACACATCCACCCTCACGAACGTGGAAAATTAGACCCTTGAGCCCAAAAATGTGTATTCCTTGGCTATTCTCCTACCCCAAAAGGTTACCGATGTTATGATCCTTTGACCAGAAATGTGTTTACAAGTCTTGATGTCACCTTCTTTGAGACCACCCCCTATTACCAGCACAAAACTCCTCTTCAGGGGGAGCATGTCAATCTTGAAGACCAGTTTTGTACCTTTGACTTTTCTCTCTCAAAAAATCTTTCGTCTCAAGATGATATTATTGAACTTCCTGATCCTGCTACACCACATCATGTCGAACCACCCTTCACAGAACAACATTTAGACTTAGTAGACTTAGGAAAAAATGTAGGAAACCAAGAACGCAATGAGATACTGGTTTATTCAAGGAAGCCAAAATCAAAGTATAGAGGTCGATTCCCTCTTGATACACTACGAGCGTCTGACCCGGTGAATGGTCCAAATGTCCTTGAGCCTTCCTTCGAGACAGGTAATTCTAGTTCTACTGATGATTTACCTATTGCTCTTAGAAAACAGAGTCGATCTTGTACTTTACACCCCATATCTAAATTCGTGTCATACAATACCTTGTCTTCCAGATTCTATCCTTTTACTACTAACCTTGACAGGCTTATAATTCCAAAAGATATTGACGAGGCCTGGAGAATTCCGGAATGGAAGGAGGCCGTAATAGAAGAAATACGAGCATTAGAAAAAAATGGAACTTGGGATGTGGTAGAGTTACCAAAAAGGAAGAAGCCGGTTGGTTGTAAATGGGTATTTACAGTAAAATATAAAGCTGATGGAACCATTGAACGGTACAAAGCTCGTCTAGTTGCAAAAGGATTTACCCAGACTTACGGGATTGACTACACAGAAACTTTTGCTCCAGTAGCGAAATTAAATACTATTCGAGTACTGTTATCACTAGCAGTGAATTTGGATTGGACTCTACAACAACTGGATATTAAAAATGCGTTTCTCAATGGTGTACTAGATGAAGAGATTTTCATGACATTACCACCAGGTTTCTGTGAAAATGATAAAACAGACATGGCATGCAAATTAAAAAAGTCTCTCTATGGACTTAAGCAGTCACCTCGAGCATGGTTTGATAGATTTGCGAGGGTGATAAAAGGTCAAGGCTATCAGCAAAGTCAATCAGATCACACGATGTTCTTTAAACACTCTCAACAGGGACTAAAAACCATTTTGATTGTTTATGTGGATGATATCATACTGACAGGAGATGACTCAATAGAAATTGAAAATTTGAAAGCAACATTGACCACCGAATTTGAAGTCAGAGATTTAGGACAGATGCAATACTTTCTAGGCATGGAAATTGCAAGATCCAAGAAAGGCATAAGTGTCTCACAAAGAAAATATGTTCTTGATTTGCTACAAGAAACAGGTATGCTTGGAAGTAAACCCAGTGACACTCCAATTGAAGCTGTAAAAAGAACAGATGATAATGATAGACCAGTAGAAAAGGAAAGGTACCAAAGGCTAGTAGGAAGATTGATTTATTTGTCACATACCAGACCTGACATTGCATTTGCTGTGAGTGTGGTAAGCCAACACATGCACTCTCCAAAGGAAAGTCATCTAGATGCAGTGTACAGAATCCTTAGATATCTCAAAGGATCCCCTCGGAAAAGATTGTTCTTTAAAAAAACAGAGCAAAAGAAAATCAAAGTTTTCACAGATGCTGATTGGGCCGGATCAATTGACGATAGAAAATTTACTACTGGATATTGCACCTTTATTTTGGGAAATCTCGTTACATGGAGGAGTAAGAAACAAAATGTAGTAGCCAGAAGTAGTGCAGAGGCAGAGTTTCGAGCAGTAGCACAAGGAATTTGTGAAGGATTGTGGTTGAGAAAACTTTTAGAGGAATTACAGGTAGAAATTGAGCACCCACTCAAGGTCTATTGTGATAATAAGGCTGCTATCAATATTTCTCTTAATCCAGTCCAACATGACCGAACCAAACATGTTGAGGTTGATAGACACTTTATAAAAGAGAAGGTGGAAAGTGGTATCATTTGTATGACATACATCCTTACACAAGAACAAACTGCTGACATATTTACTAAGGGACTTCCACATCAAAACTTTGACAACTTCATAAGCAAGTTGGATATGATCAACATTTACGATCCAACTTGAGGGGGGGTGTTGAAATTCCTAAATATTAGGAATGATAACAGTTTGTTGACATCCCTAAATATCAGGGATAATAACAGTTTCAAAATCAAGTTTTAGAATAATATTTCTTGTAAATATAATTTAGATTTAGATTTTATTTTTTCTGTTAGTTTCTGATTCTGTAAGTCTCTTATTTAAAGACTTTATTTGTACATAATTTAGATACACAGAAAACATAATAAAACAAACAGTTTTATTATTCTTTAAGGACCACCTCTTCATGTTTCGGTAACCAAAGCGATTCGTCATATGGAGAAAACTCAACAAGTTCGTTGGCCCGCTCAGATGAAGGCTATTCAACATAACCCCAATAAATATTGTGCTTTTCATAAAGATACAGGATATTGGACATATGATTGTCAACATCTGAAGTGGGAGATTGAGCAACTCTTATCTAAAGGTCTATTGCGTGAATTGGTAGATAATGGTGCGGTAGGATCCAGTAGAGTGCGAAAAAATTCTACCTCAGAGTTCACACATAACCTCCCTCCCAGAGACGATCCTCCTAAACAAGGACAATCAGCTCATGTACTATTTATTCACACTATCCATGGAGGTCCAACTATGTCCAGTTTCTCGCATAACTCAAAAAAAAGACACGCTAGAGAGGCACGTGAAGTGAACAGACCGACTTATTCAGTGAGAGAATCAGATGTCGTCTATTCAATAAGTTTTGAAGAAAGGGAAGCACCACCCCCTCATGACGATCCATTATTAGTAACTGTGAAGATCGCTCATTGGGAAGTCAGGAGGATTTTGGTAGATAATGGTAGCTCATCCATGGCAGCTGACATGAAGAGAACGATCCCAGTCACATGTTTAACTTTACCAAGTATATCCTCAGGGAAAAAAGCAAAGGATAAAAGCATGATAATTGGAGACGATGTGGAAGAAACATGGATCACTCCTTATATACGTTATTTGAGTCAAGGGATTCTACCTTAAGACAAAGATGAAGCACGCAAGCTGAGAACTAAGTCTCAAAGTTACATGCTACATGAGGACTCCTTGTATTGGAAGAACAATGGAGGCCCTTGGTTGAAATGTTTGATAAATGCTGAAGCCCAATTAGTCATTGTTGAATTACATGAAGGACATTGCGGAGCTCACTCAGGGGGTGTAGCTCTGGCTTAGCGAATCATGTGTCAAAGTTATTACTGGCCTACTTTACGTAAAGATTGTATGACTTATTCCCAACAATGTGATCGTTGTCAAAAATATGCCAGTTTGTCACATCAACCCACTAGCAAATTAAAGTCAATCATTAGCCCGTGGCCTTTTCAAAAATGGGGACTTGACATTGTAGGTCCTCTACCGGTGGCTCTAGCTCAAAGGACGTTTCTTATAGTAGCCACCGACTACTTTTCAAAATGGGTCGAAGTAGAACCTCTAGCAAGAATTTAGGAAAACGACGTCATTGGATTTGTTTGGAAGAACATTGTGTGTCGTTTTGGTTTGCCAAGGGAGTTGGTAACGGATAATGGAAAACAATTCACAGGTCAAAAAGTCGTCATATTTTGTATAGAGTTGCAAATCAAACTATCTCATTCTACACCATACAGACCACAAGCAAATGGCCAGGCTGAATCTTCAAATAAAATTCTGATCAACATCTTGAAGAAAAGATTGGAAGGAGCCAAAGGAAAATGGGTTGACGAATTACACGGTGTGTTATGGGCTACACGGACTACACCAAGATCAACCATAGGACAAACTCCATTTTCTTTGGTATACGATACAGAAGTAGTCATACCATCAAAATTACAAGAGCCAACCTTGTGATCAAAGTTATCACATGAAGATCACGATGATTTGAGAAGAATAGAGCTCACACTTTCTGAAGAGTTGAGGGAATTGGCATTGATCAAGATTGTAGCATAGAAGAGATTGATCCAGAAAATTTATAACAAGAATGTTAAACCCAAAACTTTTAGTGTCGGTCAATGGGTGTTGCACAAAATGGTTGGAAACAAGATAGATGCTAAATATGGTAAGTTTGCGACCACATGGGAAGGACCTTGTGAAGTCATCAATGTTACTCCAAGAGGAGCTTATCAAATCCAACCAAGAGAAGGAAAACTAGAACCTTTGAATTGGAGTGCTGATCAACTTAAACTATATTATTTTTAGATGAGGTATCTTCTATATTAAAGTTGTAAAATTTGTTGAACTATTGTAAATGTATGTGTTTATTATTTCGAATATACAGGATGGTTATTTTAATGCTCTTCCAAGTTCTTCCAAATCGCGAATTACAACGTGAAGAGCTCCCAAATGGAGAACCTATTCCTAGAAGATCAACATAATGACGACAGACTCAGATTGGTCAGTTGTCCCTCATCACGAATAAAATAATGTGATATTGCGAATTACAACGCAAAAAGTCCCCAAATGGAGAACCTATTCCTAAAGGATCAATGTAATGACGACAAACTCTAATCAGTCATTTATCCCTCATCACTAATAAAATAACGTGATATCGCGAATTATAACGCAAAGAGTTCCCAAATGGAGAACCTATTCCTAGAGGATCAACATAATGACGACAAACTCAGATCGGTCATTTGTCCCTTATCATGAATAATATAACGTGATATCACAAATTACAAACGCAAAGAGTTCTCAAATGGAGAACCAATTCCTAGAAGATTAACATAAATGACAACAGACTCAGATTAGTCAAGCAAATAACCTATTTGTTGCGGATAGTACGAAGTAAATATAAAACCAAGGAACACTTTTTTATAAAAAACATTCGTAACAGAGATTACATCAAGGATGGATATACAAAATTTAAATATGCTACTTTATCAAAGCTATATTTATGGATCATTCACCACAGGTAAAGATTGATGATACAAGTTCTTCTAGTATTCTACCTCTTGAGATAATTTTTCTTTATCTTTTTCAAGGGCTACATTCTTCTGTTTTAAAACATTGCACTCTTCCAGTATTTGATCTCTTGACACCGTTAACTCATGGTTTTCTGCAACCGTCATATCTTTGGCTTAACGAAGTTTATCTACATCTTCTACTAATTCATTGAGCTCTTTTGTAGTCTCATGATATAACTGAATTTTTTTGTCATAATCTTTCTTAAGTGCAAAAGATGAATCATACAATTTTGAAGCTTCCCTCTTACTGTCGTAGGTCAATGATATAGCCTAAAAGCATGAAGTTAAAGATCAAAATGTAGACATACGAAGTAAATAGGAGAAATACGATGTATAAACTTGATGACTTGAATTCAAAAACACTTCACAAAGATCAATCAAACTTTACATATATAAACGAGGACATGAAATTAAGGAATGCATACAAAGTTGTCATCTTTACCTCTAGCACACGACGACCTGCCAGATGCCATATGGCCCCGGTCTCCTTTCTCTTTATTTTAGTGATCGTCATCCGATCTTTTTTATGACCCAAGTGGTGATATAGGTCATCTTGTGCAAATTTATTCCCAAACATCCCAGTCTCAAATAGTTGAGGAAGATGTGGGTCTTAACATACTATGCAAGAAACTCCGTCCTCGTCTAATTCCAAAGACATTACATAAGTGGAGTGTTCACCACACTTGCTCTCCTCTTTGAGATTGGAATTCATAGGCTCGTAGGCATGTTTTAAAACTAGACATTCCTTTTCCGCCTCGTCTGAGCTATCTTCACCAAAGGACATAAGGATGTCCCTCACATCAACTTGAGAAAAATCCATTAATCTAAAACAAACCTAGATAATGACCTTAAAATCTAAAATACACAATCTACTTTTCCACACCATAGCTCAAATCTCAAAAGTATTTTCAACCAACTCATTCTTCTTTTGTAAAATTTTTCTTCAAGTAATTTTTTTTCCATTTTGACAACACCTCGTTCAACATATATACTAAAAAAAAAAAAGCGAGAAGAGCAAGAAATATATATATATATATATATATATATATATATATATATAACAAAATATAACAACACAATTAAATATCAAAATCAATCCACTTTTCATATTTTAATATTTTTGAGTGTCAAGTGATTACAAAAATTTATATCTCCACATGAGATACGATTAGGACAAAGATCAAAATAAAAGAAAGGGGTCTTCGGCTTCATTTTTGAGGAGACGATGCCATGTCTTCTTCATGCACTTTAGCAGCACTTCGTATAGGTGAGTTGGCTTTTGCATTTGTCGGTTGGGACGTGCTTTCATTTTTTTGCATAGCTTGTACTAAACTTGAAAAGGCGCCAGTCAAGTTCAACCTCGAGGCTTGTGTTTTTAAATTTGACATCAACCACGACACCCCTTCACGATAACCTCGTACACAATCTTCTTTTAACTTAATTACCAAGTCACGAAGTGAGCTCACCTCATCACGAAGTGAGTTCACTTCGTTTTGGATCTTCCTCATTTCCTCTTTTGACACTCTGAGCTCTTCTTTAGCCTTGTCAGCTCGCGCTATTTGTTACATAGCCGCGTTCCCAGCAATCTTCAATTTTTCAACACGATTTAAAAGCTCAGTACCAAGGTCGTTAATCTTTAAATGAAGACGACCTATTATGGCATCTTTTCGGTTGATGGCTTGTTCGTATTCAGATAATAGGGACTCTGCCTCTTGAGTCCCCTGACGATAAGCTCGATTTGTGATCTCCCCTTCACGAATAATTAATAAAGCCTACAGGCAATATTACGCACTTTTTAGGATTGTTTCCATACAACAAGTAACATATCGTATTATATTCATACATGATTAAGTATTAAATAAACACATCGTACGAGGGTGTTACCTCTAATAGTCTTTGTGCAAACATTTCTCCATGAGTTAGTCCATCTTCTTTACAAGCCGTTTGAACACGAGCTCGTTCTCCATTGCTACCGAAGTGCTGGTAAAGATCAAGTTGTAAAGCCTTTTTCCCAAAAATCCCCTCATTAAAGTATGTCACTGGGGTGTTGACATACTTGACATCTTTAAGATAGATGTTACTAAGTTCTACTCTCTCTGGATCTAGAACACGAACTGGCAACGATCGTTCATCAAACTGAACTGCTTTCATTTTTCTCTTCTTGGATGGTTGGGGATCGGACTTCATATGAGACGAGCTAGGCGCAAGAGGAGATTCGATCACTCCAGCTGATTGACTCACGAGGTCATCCTCTGCTTCGGTTCGTACTTTGACATGAGAAGGTTTCGGGGCATTCTTCTCGACATTAACATCCAGTAATAAATCTGAGCAGTTAACTCCGGAGTAATCCATATCTGCAACATACAAAATTAGTATTAGTATTACGAGTTTGAACGTCGTAAAAAGTACCTTTGCGAGCACAAAGCACACGACCTGGTCGTCGTAATGCTACACTGTTCCAGACACCTGATTCCAACATTTTTCTTGGCGTCAATATACTTTTGTAAGAGTAGTACTCATAGTTCTTTAATTTAATACTTCAGAGTTTCTCTTCCATCTAACTCGGACGCTACGACCTCTATCTGGTTCCCATAAATCACCTCGTATGAGAAAATACTTATCTTTCCATGAATGTTGGCTATCTGGTAGGTTCAAAATGAGACCTTTCTGTTGGATTGGGGATATGTACGATCTCCCTATGTCCTTCCCATTCTTCTTCACTGTGTACATTGAACGAATTAATCGTTCATCAATATCAATATTTAACTCCCCACTGAGTATGGCGAGACACAACAAAATTCTCCAACCGTTGGGATTCAATTGGGCTGGACTGATGTCATACATACCAATAAATCTGGTAACAATACGAGGAGCAGGAAGTTGAAGTACAACCTTTAAAGCCTCTTCGTGAAGAACATACCATCCCTCAAGAGGATCATCGTTATCGCTCAAATGAGAAGGCACGAGTTGCAGGTCAATTTTTGGAGCAATATGATAAGTAGACCTTATGCTCTTCAGATCAAAAGCCCCAAACCTACTTGGTAGCTTTGAGATCGTATCCTTACGATTCCTTGTCTTGCCCTAACCTCCCTCTGATAGTTTCACACAAGACTTCTTCTTTCTTGGCTCTTGGGTTTTTACATTAGGAATGCGAATTTTTGGGGGAAGACCTAACGAAGACGACCCAATCTGTGTAGGAGTTGGGTCCGGTTTACTAGAAACAGGTAAGGCTAAGACTCTCTCTTTTTGTGTGGTCGTATATTCAGGGATTTTGTCCCTAGCCGTTGAAACATCTCTCTTTGCACCCTGGTCCTTTGGTTTCAATATTGTACAACGTGAAGGAAAAACTACTTTTGCGTGTTGCCCTGTCTGATCTGTACTAATTTTGAAAGTTATTTTCCTTCCTTTTTCCAGTTCGGTAGCCTTAAATGGTGGCCCAGTGCTTGCGAGGTGATCCGAAGGGATATCTATCTTTGAGGAATCCACTTCGGGTTGTACTCTTTCCTCGCTCGAAGTCATATTTAAAGAAATATAGAAAACTAAACTTGAAACCGTGAAAAGAAATTCAAGATCGAACAGAATTTTACCTGTAGTTCAAAGAGTGTAGAACTCCTTCTCTGATTTGAAAAACTAATTTGCCAAAAAAAAAAACGATCTTGTTCCCCAAATTCCACGAACTAATTCTCTTTTTTAGGCACTCACAAAGTTATTTTCTAAAAATATGATCTAATTTTCTCTACTCTAAATTTCTTTAGAAAGTTTAGAAAAGCACAAGTGATGTGGAAACAAGAAATCCCCTCTTTATAAACTTGTGATTTATAACGTTATGGCCTAGGGAAGTGGAAGAGACACTAACGAAAAGAATTATTAAATGTTTCAAAATTTTTGTCTAATTAATGATTACAGGAAAATTAAACAAAATAGGTATTAACGAAGAGTACATTCTTTCACTTCTCCTCAAAGTTAAAGAATGGGAGACTTGATGTTAGAATGTACACTAGCATTGACATCATTGTTGACTGGATGCATCACATTATTTAGGTTACGAACTTGTTATTTATATGTATAAGGATATCAATCTGAGGAAAACCAAAAGACTTTGTACGTACGAGGTGGATCAACATCGTATCTAACCAAATGACCCCATACGTATGACGTAGTTCAAGGTCGTCTGCCCTGAATCAAATGACATTATACTTGTTGCCCCAAGTGACCTCGTACATACAAAGTGGATCCACGTTATACATCCAACATCATATGACATCGTACGTACGAAATGGATCTACGTCGTACGTCTTACATCGTATGACGTCATACGTATGAAGTGGAACATCATAGTATCATACAAATGTCTTCTTGCGTATAAAGTTGGTCACAATCATTTGACTTGACTTCTGATAGCTTGTACACTGAACCTTCAAATCTGACTGATGTATCACAGTGTTAGACTTCATGCCTGTCAAAGAAAGACGATTGTAACCTTTATTTGTCTATATATATGTAACTATTGTCTTCAATAAAAGGATTCGATTCAACTAATATAGATAATTCTAGTGATTTTTAGTGTGAGAAAATTCTTAAAAATAATTATATCAACTAATGTGGCATTTAATGATCGGTAAAAATGTTAATTTGTGAGATTTAATTGCTAAAAAATGAGCTCACTTAAAATAAAAGACTAATGTGGCATTTAATGATTGGTACAAATAAGTTGTGTTTTATCTCAAATTGAGTTATATATCATTTTCCTTTTCGAAATGGTAGGGTACTGATTTTTTATTAATGGAAAAGCTCTTTCAAGAGAGTACATAAGAGCACAAAGCTCAAAGAACAGAAGCCAAACAAAACAAGAATGATCACAATACCGCTAATATATATGATCAAGGACAATCTATAAAACATTTACATACATCATGAAAAAAAATCCAACATTCACACAATCTCCGCCGTATGCTTTCTCCTCTTTACATGTCTTGTCACAATCATTTCTCCCAAACTCAGTGCAACGTCCTTTGAATTTTCAACTCCATACCTCGCACCGTTTGTTGCTTTCTTTCACGTTCATTTGCAACCCTGCATACATAAATTAATAAATATAGAGAGGGAGGCATGATATGGCTAACTACAAACATGAGTATATTTTTCATAAATATATAATATTTGAGGTTAAAAAAATGTTGTTGACATATTTTTCAAAAATACAAGTATTGACTCATGTGCACTCATGCAAGCCAAACTGTAACAATTAGAGTTACTAGAATTTTAATAAAAATGTAAAGTAGATTGTCTCATTTCATCTCTCATTTAATATTTTTAATAGGCTTATTTTGTGTCAATGAGTATCGTTTTATTTTATTGTGACACAAGATGAGATGAATTTTAAAATTTAATAGATTATGCCATAGGTCTCATTAATCTCATCTCAATTTACACTTATATATTTGAACACATGACTTATAACTCTAATATCATATTAAAAATTATTAAAAAATCAACTTTCTCGATCAAAAGCTTAAGTTTTAAGGAGATGAGACAAACAATCATTTTATTCCTCTAATATATAAATATATAAACAAATCAACAATTACAACTAGCAACTCTATCATGAGAGAGAGAGAGAGAGAAAAAAAACCTTGAATTGAGTAGAGTAAATCCCAAGCATTAAAAACTGAACCTTGTAAGTTAACTAGATTTAAATGTAGTGTATATATATATATATATTAACATGAGTACATATTAGATCTATAATTATAAAATAAAATAATATAAGTCCGTTATTTTTACAAAAAAAAGTATGTAAACGGTAACATAAGTTCGTTTGTTAGGGCAGCATAAATTTATTATTTTTACAAAATAAATTTATGTGACTCTTTTTTATAAGTAGCAAATTTGTGTTATCTTATCCAATATGTACAAGTTAAAAATATACTTAACTTTTATTAAAGTTAGCGAACTTGAACTATGTATTTTTCTATATTTTTTCCCGTGTTTTGGCTCTTCATATGAAATAAAATTTTAAATTACACCTTTAATATTCTCATTCTATGAACCAACGAAAAAATGTTTTTAATTACTTACCTTTAGCCACTTCTCCCGAAGGATATAATTGTGTATGAACAATTTGGGCGTTAGAGGATTTACCAGTTAATTTGAGCTTGTAATTAGGGACGTTGCTCCTTTTGGATAAAAGGGTTCATGTCCCTGTAATTTAATTAGATTAATTATAAATAAATGATTAAATAAAACCAAAATGATAAATAACAAAGAATACAATCAAATAATAAAATAAATAAATAAAAAGAAGTAATTAATAGCTATAAAGAAAATCATAATTACCATGGATTGGTGACAAAAGGAGTAGAAAAATGTAGATGAAAGTAATGCATGTGACATAATTGATATAAGATCTAGTCATAATTATATGTAATTTGTTTTTGTGACCAAGTAGAAATAGGTATGGAGCTTTATATATAGGATGACCATAGATTAATAAATAAATAATAATAATAAAAAAAATACTCAAATTTTTTTTTTTTTATATAATTCAATTATTTACATAATTTTATTTTAAATTTTATCACAAAAAATATTGTTTTTACGTTATGAAAAAAAATGTGTACCACATTTCTAAACATGAAAAAAAAAATATTTTTTTACCTCATACGAAAAAACATATGTATACGAAAAAAAAAGTATATTACATAAAAATAAAACTTTACCTATAAAAAGATTATGCCAACCGACCAATATTATGGCAAATTTTGAAATATGTACAATTATTTTATCTTGCAGTTGTAGTCGAATAATTAGCATCTCAATATCATAATCCATCTTGGAGCTAGAGTCCTAGAAGAATGCTCCTTGGAATCGGATATACATCTTTAACAATGTTACCAACCAATATATTATTCCATATTGCGCAAGCTTGTTTTGCTTGCAAAGCTAATAATTTTGTTAGTGCTTATTTCAAGAAGTTATGTTGGTTACTTTTTATTTTATCTACGTTTTGAGTGCCATGCCTTCTTATTCTTGTGAGATTTCATTTGTTTATGATGAATTATGTTTATCTTGATTATGCACTTAAATAACTATTTAACATAATTTTTGTTTTTGTTGCTAAACACCTATTTAACATAATTTGTATACATAACTAAGAGTTTTTTTTTTTTTTTTATCAAAGATAACTATAGTACATAATAAAGATTTTTTTTTTCATCAAAGATATATAGTACATAATTAAGATTAGTTCTTCTTGGTACAGAGCAAGTGTTCATACCTAGCTTTTAACATCAGCTAAATAGCATATAAGGGTTATGTAATTAGCTTTAACGTCGTTGAGGTAGAGAGTCCATGTCAAAGACACTTTTCTAAATCCTAGTTTGGAAAGCACGTGTACAAACCAGAGTCTTTTAATTATGTCAATTAAAATAATTTTGCTTCTTTGACATAATTAAAGAATATGTGCTATTACCCACCTTTTTATCTTATACACATCTTTATACTTGATTTAAAATTTTCGATCATTAAATCAATATATATATATATATATATATATAGGTATATGGGCAAATTTGTCTTATTTTAAAAATGACTATTTTATCTCTTTAGTGCTCATTTTTTTTAAAGAGGTTTTATAGTTCCATTCCTTTTATTAATAAGAGCAAATATACTCATACACACTCAAGTGATATTCAAACTTCAGTTCCTAATAGAAAAATTGAGAATGATGCTCACTTTAAAAATGACTATTTTATCTCTTTACTGCTTACTTTAACGTGAGCAATGTTACTTGATCACATAAGCGCAAGTACACATATATTAACTTTTATTACCCAAAAAATTTATTATCTAACATTTTATATAAAAATAATAATGTGTAAAATAATTTTTTTCTTTAGTTATATATTCTTCTAAAAAAATTATACTTTTTATAGTATTTAGGCAAAAATTATAACATTAAAATGATTGTTGGTACTATTTCTAATAAATTAAGTATTTGTAAGAGTTAATATTATTAAAATGCAAATTTGAGGTTATGTATTCAAAACTCAGCAACTCCAATTATTGAAATGCAAATTTTTGACTTGCATGGTGTATATAGTTAAAACTTATAAGAAAATAATAGATATATAAAAATAATTGTTAGCACTACACCCAATAGCTTAAACTTTTGAGATAGTTGATTTTATAACAACTTTTAACAATATTTAGTCCCTAAAGTAAAAGTATTTGATTAAATAAGAATGTTCTTAAATTTGTTTCAAATTTGATAAATTTAAAATAGTATCGATTGTCAAGCAATAATTGTTATTCCTTCAAAATTATTAAAAAGAAAAAATTCTTGAAATATAATTTCAATGTTTGGTCCAAATTTGTAAAAATCAAAAAATTGAGGGACTAAAATATAGAAATAGTAAAAGTTAGAGAACACATGTATTATTGAACCTAATTGCATGCAAAACAATGACATCAAATAATTAACTATTGAGAATATATAACATTTACTTATTCACATAATTTTATTTTTAGTTTTACTAAAAAAAAAAAAAAAAAACATAAGTTTTTACTATAAATTGAGTTGCTTGTAGTACCAAGATTAAGTAATTATCATTCCCTTGGGGTTTATGTCCTTGTTCTAATTTATATATATTGTTGTCACATAATAGAGTATAAATTAGATGATTTTCATTTATATATTATATTGTTTCATCGTTTCTATCGATAAAAATATTTTCATATTACAAAATAATAATAATAGTAACTACATCTAGCGATATAATTTCTATAAATTTATATTATATATAAAAATTTGAATCACATTTAATACAATTTATCCAATAATACTCTTATATCTTAAAATAATAACATATATTATCCTCATATTCATTATAAAATTAGCAATTGGAAAAAAAAAGAAAAAAGAAAAAAAGACAGTATTATAAAGTACTGGTATTTATTGTCAGTTAACGATTTTAGATTTTTTTAAAAATAGCTATTTTATATGTTCAGTAGAATCCTTCTCAACCATAAACATTCATTATAACTAATAAACTCATATCCAAACATAAAATAAAATTGGACCCTAATATGATTGAAAATATTTTTTGATTTATTGCTTTCGTATAACATGAATTTTTTATCCCGATACATTTTTTTTTTCATTCTCGCTCTACGACAGTGTTTTTGGGCGACAGTATTTTTGGGAGGAAGATTTACAATTTTGTCTCTTTCTTTATCTTCTTCATTTTATCACTCTCAATTGATGCCTTTCGTGCTATTTTATTACAGCCAACTGGGATGACATTGGACTCCCACCAAACACTATTGTTCAAGCAAGAGATCTTTGGGAGGTACGTACGTTACGTACTAGTAATTAATTATTATAATATTTTTAAACTAAAACTGCTACTACTTTAATTTAAAACAAAATTGAATATATCGTTTTTAATAATAATAATAATAATATATATTTGATGTAATTAGTGATTTAGATTTTGGAAATTTATATTGAATTAATTTAGATTTTGCATATGTAGAGCATATAGTGATAACTTTGAGATACTCTGATTTTACTAGGCAAAACAAAGTATACATATACATATTATGTAAATAGGTATGTAAACTATTACTTATTGTATATGTAAATTGATTTACATAGTATGTAAACTGGTTTACATACCTATTTACATAATATGATATTTATCATCTTGGCTCTGAGACCAGCTCTCTATCGAGTTTTAAAAGAACTTTGGTCCCAAAAACTCTTTGCGAATGGTATCGTGAGTTGATGTACTCATTATTCAAGCTTCGACTCTGAAAAGAAAGAAAATATAGCTTATCCTATTTATTATAGATTGCTAGCTCTACTTAAACCACTAAACATTGTCGTGTTTTGTTTGCTGTCGAGATTTAAAAACAAGAAAAGAAAAGAAAAAAAAAACGCAGATAAATAGATATTGTCAGTCTTTGAGTGAATATGGTAATTGATAAAATACATGAAAGAAATGGCATAGAAAGCCTTCGAACTCCCTGTCCAGGCCTCCAAATATTACATGATTTTTGAACAAACAGTCAATATCTGCAAGTTTGGAATAATGGAAGCCTTTGAGGGAGATTGGAGGCTAACTCCATTAATATTGTGCTTTTCACGAGGTATAAATATACATTTTACCGTAAATATATATTTTACATAAATCACAACAAATCATCAAATATGTACTTAATTAGCTTCTAAATATTTTACCGTAAATTCTCTTATAAAAATTATTGTAAATTCAAGTGAATAAGTGATAAATGTAATGCCAAAAAGGAAAAATTTGAACCTTTTTAAACTGATCATACATACATTTCTTATTTATTATTTTTGTATGTAAACTAGTTTACATAGTTTGTAAATTGGTTTACATACCATGTAAATCATTCCCATTATCTAATTCTTCTGCATTTAAACACAATCTCAAAAATAAGTATTTTCAAATTCTAGAGTCAGCAACTGGAATCAGTTTTTTTAAAACAGTTTTGTTGTTGGTCATCTTAAGACATTGACATTTGTTGATTCTCAAGTACTTACGAATATATTTTAAGAACAACATGTTGTATAAACAGGGGCATTGAATAATTCTTATCTATGTTTTCAATTAATTTTTATTATAATTAATAATTTAGATATCTGTTTGTTCTTGCCCCTCTAGCATATTACTGAAAGAGAACTTAGTTACCGTGTTTTAATCTTATCCATTTTCAATACACTCCAAGTTATCAAAATTTGAATAAACATTTGAGTGTAAGAACATTTATATAATTTATCTAATTTTGATATAACTAAAACGCACAATTTTGAACTTATTATTGCTAGTTTTAAAAAATTTAACTTTTAATCAGATTTAAAGCTATTTATACAAATCAGTCATTTTTTTTTTTTATACTTCTACTTCCAATAAATATTTCTCGAATTATTGTATTTATTTTTTTAATTCTTGTATTTTAAAGCACATGTATTTTACTAGCATAGACAAAAAGTTAAAAGCGCCGCAATTTTATGCAAATTAATCCATTTAAACTCAAATTATGCCACTCTTATAATTAATATTTTTCTTTTCCTTATTTTGGAGCAACTTAGATCCTTGAATTATGTAATATGGTTCCTCATGAATTAATTAAATGGTCTTCCAATGAACATATGTATTGTTGATATTCCACCTATAATTCATAATATTATAACTGTAGAAGGTAATATATTTCATTTAAATAGAAGGATTTTTTATTTGAAAAATATATTTAAAAAAAAAAAAACTAAACTAAAGATAATAAACGACACAAGTGACGGATATCAAACTAATGTAACAGAGTATTATTTCTATTAGAGATCGTCAACTATTTAGAAGAGGCTAATTTATAGAAGATGTAAGCTACACAGCCCATAATTCTAATCCCTAGATTTTTCTAAGTCAATCTCATCCATTAAGTTTTATTTGAGAAAAAAATTAATTAAAATATAAAACTACCTAACTTACATAACGGATGCGTCATAGTTTGTAAATAAAATCGTCTTTAAAAATAATAGCCTAAATATCATTTTAAATACATCAAAAAAAGAGAGAGGTTATTTTAAGTGCTCCAAGATAAATTATTCACCTATTTACTCCATTGGTTCTAAAATTTAAATAATTTTATACACTGGTTCTTAAACTTTTAAATTTTATAATTTAATCTTTAAATTTTTAAAAATTCACACATAAATTCTTTCTTGATTCTAAAATATATGTTTTTGAATCAAAATTGTAAGACTTATAGGTAAATTTTTAAGAATTTAATACTAAATTGTAGGATTTAAAGATTTAGAGACTTATGTGTAAAATTTTAAAACTTTGAGAACTAGATTATAGAATTTTAAAGTTTGAGGATCTAAGTGTAAATTGAACTAAAATTTAGGGATCAATAATATAATTTAACGTAAATTATTTGAAATTTATTGATTATTCTTCTTAGAAAATTAAATATAATAACGTTTTAGTTATTCTCTACCTCCACAAGATAGGATAGGATATAGATATATAGAAGTTGTAAGGTAAAACATGAAAGATAAGTGTGAAATCATTTTCAAGAGGAATGGCTTAATTGATGGAATATTATTGCAATTTCAAAGGATAACCTAAGCGCTTGCATCATCAAAGTGATGAGCTAAGCGCTTACATCATCAAAGTGATGAGCTAAGCGCTTGCATCATCAAAATGATGACCTAAGCGCTTGCATCATCAAAATGATGACCTAAGCGCATGTGTCATCTCTCCAAATAGTAACATTTTTCTCTCTATAAATAGATAGCTCATTTGCTCATTTCCATCATCCCAAAATCTCAAACATCCTAAGCATTCCAAGCTTCTCCACTTAGAAAAGTTCTTTCCTCATTGTGAGAGAGAGGTTAATTGTATTCTCCTAGTATAAGAGAGAGAGATATCTTGTTATCTCCTTGTATTTAGAGAGAGGTTGTAAATCTTTCAGTATAGTGAATTCCTTCTGGCCTTTGCCCGTGGAGTAGCCCGTAATCATTTTGGGTGAACCACGTAAATACTTGTGTTCGTTTTATCTTCATTCTCTCAACTTTACTTAGATTGTGTGTTGCTTCAACCCATAAATTTCCTAACAGTGGTATCAGAGCTTTGGTTGTTGGTACTGTTCACGGTTCACGTATATAGTTACTATTCAAGTATACGGGCACTGTTCACGTATATGGTTACTATTCACGTATACGGTTACTGTTCACAAATACAATTATTGTTCACTTGTAATAGTGAGAGCCGGTTCAAGTAAGAAGCATATCAAAAATGACGACGACAACAAAGTTCGATGTTGAGAAGTTCAACGGAAGTAATTTTTCGTTGTGAAAAATGAAGATTAAAGCAATTTTGAGGAAGGATAATTGCTTGGAAGCAATTGGAGAAAGGCCAGCTGAGATCATTGATGATCAAAAATGGAATGAAAAGGATGGCAATGCAATTGCTGATCTACACTTAGCACTAGCCGATGGAGTTTTATCCAGTGTGGCAGAAAAGAAGACAGCAAAGGAGATTTGGGATACTCTAACAAGACTGTACGAGGCCAAATCACTTCACAACAAGATCTTCTTAAAAAGGAGACTTTACACTCTTCGAATGGCGGAATCCACATCGGTGACTGACCACATCAACACCTTGAATACTCTATTTTCGCAACTTACATCAATGGGTTACAAAATAGAGACAACTGAACGTGCGGAGCTTCTACTTCAAAGTCTACCTGACTCGTATGATCAACTCATCATCAACCTGACGAACAACATCCTTTCGGATTATCTAGTCTTTGACGAAATTACAGCTGCTGTTTTGGAAGAAGAAACTCGGCGTAAAAACAAAGAAGATAGACAAGTAAGTTCGCAGCAAGCGGAAGCTTTGACGGTGATGAGAGGAAGATCAACAGAACGTGGCTCTAGTGGGAGTCAAAATCATGGTAGATCAAAATCAAGAAGTAAGAAGAATCTCAAGTGCTACAATTGTGGCAAGAAAGGGCATGTCAAAAAGGATTGTTGGAGTAGAAGAAAGAATGAAGACCCTGAGCCATCAAATGCTCAAGGGAATGTAGCAAGTATCCCTGATGATGGTGAAGTCTTATACAGCGAGGCTACAACAGCAGTTGAAGGTAGAAAGCAGTTTTCTGACGTCTGGTTAATAGACTCAGGAGCAACATGGCACATGACATCTCGAAAAGAATGGTTCCACAAATATGAACCAATCTCAGGAGGTTATGTACACATGGGGGATGATCATGCTTTGGAAATTGCTGGTATTGGTACTATCAAAATAAAAATGTTTGATGGTACAGTTCGCACTATTCAGGAGGTACGACATGTGAAGGGCTTGAGGAAGAATCTACTATCTTTGGGGCAAATAGACAGTCTTGGATGCAGGACCCATGTCGAAAATGGGATTATGAAAATTGTCAGAGGTGCGCTTGTGGTTTTGAAAGCAGAAAAGATTGCAGCGAATCTATTCATGCTTAAGGGAGAAACACTACAGGAAGCTGATGCATGTGTCGCATCAACCAGTAAGGGAGAAGATTCAACGATGATGTGGCATCTCAAATTAGGCCATATGTTAGAACGAGGTTTGAAGATTCTCTCTGACAGAAAGTTGCTTCCAGGGCTCAAATCGGTAAATCTACCTTTTTGTGAGCATTGTGTTACAAGTAAGCAGCATAGATTGAAGTTTAGCAGATCTGATGCAATGAGTAAATACATTCTTGACTTGATTCATTCTGATGTATGGGAATCACCAGAGATGTCCCTAGGAGGTGCAAAGTACTTAGTGTCTTTCATTGATGACTACTCTAGGAGATGTTGGGTATATCCAATCAAGAAGAAGTCAGATGTGTTTCAAGTGTTCAAAGACTTCAAAGCGCAGGTGGAACTTGAATCTGGGAAGAAGATCAAGTGCTTGAGGACAGATAATGGAGGGGAGTATATAGATGGCGAGTTTCTTGCATTTTGTAAACAAGAAGGTATCAAAAGACAATTCACAGTCGCATACACGCCTCAACAAAATGGAGTGGCAGAGCGGATGAACAGAACTCTTGCAGAAAAGATAAGAGCTATGTTGAGGTCTGCGGGTCAATCCAACTCATTTTGGGCAGAAGCAGCCAAAACTGCATGTTATGTGATAAATCGGTCGCCATCAACGGCAATTGAGTTCAAGACACCGATGGAGATGTGGACTGGTAAGCCAGCAGATTACTCTACTTTACATTCATTTGGATGTCCTGTGTACGTAATGTACAACGCCCAAGAAAGATCGAAGTTGGATCCAAAATCTAGAAGGTGTATCTTCTTGGGATATGCTGATGGTGTCAAGGGGTATCGCTTGTGGGATCCCACTACCCGCAAGCTCATAATCAGCAGAGATGTGATCTTTGCAGAAGATCAATTACAAAGAAAAGATGGAGTCGATAGCACATCAAATGAGAATTCAGAGACTACAATAGTCCAGGTGGAAAATAATTCAATACAAGAAATTCAAGATTCTATTGAAGCAGCACCACAACACGATGTACAAGAACCAGTTGAGTCCGAGGCTCCAGAAGTTCGTCGGTCAACTCGTGAAAGAAGGCCGCCAACTTGGCACTCGGAGTATGTTATTGAAAGTAATGTTGCATACTGTCTTTTAACGGAGGATGGAGAGCCATCAACTTTCCATGAAGCTACAAGTAGTTCAGATGCATCTCTGTGGATGACAGCAATGCAGGAAGAAATTGAAGCTTTACATAAGAACACAGCTTGGAAACTAGTACCATTACCACATGGAAGAAAAGCCATTGGTAACAAATGGGTCTACAAGATCAAGCGAGATAGCAATGATCAAGTGGAACGGTATCGTGCAAGATTGGTGGTAAAAGGATATGCTCAGAAAGAAGGTATTGATTTCAATGAAATATTTTCTCCAGTAGTATGACTTACAACAGTCAGAGTAGTCTTGGCAATGTGTGCAACGTTTGACTTACATCTAGAGCAGTTGGATGTAAAAACTGCATTTCTTCATGGAGAACTTGAAGAAGAAATTTATATGCTTCAACCAGAAGGTTTTGCTGAAACAGGCAAGGAGGACTTGGTTTGCCGGTTGAACAAATCTCTGTACGGTCTCAAACAGGCGCCGAGGTGTTGGTATAAGAGATTTGATTCCTTCATTATTAGCCTTGGATACAACAGACTCAGTTCAGACCATTGTACATACTACAAAAGGTTTGATGGAGATAATGACTTTATTATCTTGTTGTTGTATGTGGACGACATGTTGGTAGCAGGACCCAACAAAGATCAAATCCAAGAATTAAAGGTTCAATTGGCTAGGGAGTTTGATATGAAGGACTTGGGACCAGCAAACAAGATTCTAGGGATGCAGATTCACCGAGACAGAAATAACAGGAAGATTTGGCTTTCTCAAAAGAACTACTTCAACAAGATCTTGCGACGCTTCAACATGCAAGATTGTAAGCCAATATCTACCCCACTTCCTGTTAATTTCAAGTTATCCTCAAGTATGTCTCCTAGCAATGAAGTTTGATGTTCGCTATGATATGTACAAGACCAGACATTGCACAAGCAGTGGGAGCAGTTAGTCGATTTATGGCGAATCCTGGTAGAGAGCATTGGAACACAGTAAAGAGGATCCTTAGATACATCAAAGGAACCTCAAGTGCTGCATTATGTTATGGAGGATCAAATTTTACTGTCAAAGGATATGTTGATTCAGATTTTGCAGGAGATCTCGACAAAAGAAAATCCACTACTGGCTATGTGTTCACACTTGCAGGTGGAGCTGTAAGCTGGGTTTCAAAACTGCAAATAGTTGTAGCATTATCTACAACAGAAGCAAATACATGGCAGCTACACAAGCTTGCAAGGAAGCAATCTGGATAAGAAGATTAATGGAGGAGCTCGGGCACAAACAAGAGAAGATTCTTGTGTATTGTGACAGTCAGAACGCCTTGCACATTGCAAGGAATCCAGCATTTCATTCCAGAACTAAGCACATAGGAGTACAATATCATTTTGTTCTAGAAGTAGTGGAAGAAGGAAGTGTGGATATGTTAAAAATTCACACAAAAGAGAACCTAGCAGATGTAATGACAAAACCTATCAACACTGACAAGTTTGTATGGTGTCGATCCTCGTACGGCTTAGCAGAGACGTAAGCAGTAGGTTTGAGCAAAGGCTAGTTGGAAGAGATAATCGTGAAAGATGACTTCAAGTGGGAGATTGAAAGATAAGTGTGAAATCATTTTCAAGAGGAATGGCTTAATTGATGGAATATTATTGCAATTTCAAAGGATAACCTAAGCGCTTGCATCATCAAAGTGATGAGCTAAGCGCTTACATCATCAAAATGATGACCTAAGCGCTTGCATCATCAAAATGATGACCTAAGCGCATGTGTCATCTCTCCAAATAGTAACATTTTTCTCTCTATAAATAGAGAGCTCATTTGCTCATTTCCATCATCCCAAAATCTCAAACATCCTAAGCATTTCAAGCTTCTCCACTTAGAAAAGTTCTTTCCTCATTGTGAGAGAGAGGTTAATTGTATTCTCCTAGTATAAGAGAGAGAGGTATCTTGTTATCTCCTTGTATTTAGAGAGAGGTTGTAAATCTTTCAGTATAGTGAATTCCTTCTGGCCTTTGCCCGTGGAGTAGCCCGTAATCATTTTGGGTGAACCACGTAAATACTTGTGTTCGTTTTATCTTCATTCTCTCAACTTTACTTAGATTGTGTGTTGCTTCAAAACATAAATTTCCTAACAAAACAAATTAGGTACATGTTAAAAAAATATTTTGAGTAATAAATGTTAATTGTTTTGTCATGTATGTTGACCAAGCCGGTTATTGTCTTTTTTATCAAGAAAAATTCTATACAATCTCATGCTCCTACTGAAAAGTACATTTCATAAATACGTGTGAGCTTCATCTAATTTAATAACAGAGTTTATATTTTAAAATTAATACAAAATTATTTACAAATTTGCACCAATTTATATTTATGTAATAAATGTAAAAAATAACTTAAAAAGTTAAAATTTTATCTACTTACAAATAAAATTTAAAATGTGATTTGCGAGACTAATTTTTATATTAACATTGTCCAATAAACAGATGGCTGTTGGCCAGGCCGGCTACTTGAAAATTGTAAATTTTCTTTAATGAAACAAAAGCTTATTTATAGATAATGTAAAGCGTGCCCTTGTCTATATCATATAGATCAAACAATTATCATAACATTATCATTATGGCTAAATATTTTATCAACTACATTACGTGCATTGTGTTCCTTAGCGTTTTCATGCTTCTTTCGACATATGCTTACGGTTGTTCCTTAATTCATCATATTATAATTCATATACTTGTTTATTCAAAAAAGAAGCTATATATGTTATTTGTCTTTTAATTATTTATTAGTTCTTGTAGGGGCTCGAATCCTTCCTACTGAAAAGAATTATCCTAATTCACCGGAAACGAATGGCCATTACTCCAACACACAAGTTTCAAATTCTGGGAATAGAATGATTAATGGTCAGTAGTATCATAATATTTTGTATAGAAAGATATTGCCATTTATTTTCATAATTTTTCATAAAATATAATTATGGCTATGACGTCTCTTATATTTTCAACTTCTTGTTTTTAGCTCGTATTTATCCTCTAATTTTTTACAAATTTATTTTTAAGTTTTAAATTGCATTTTCTATTGGGGTGACAATCGTGTCGTGTTAATCATTTTATGTTTTGACATTTATCATGTCGAGTTTTCGTATTAGCAGATACATGAAAAAATTTATTTGTTTGATTTTTTTTCTTCGTGTTTTCTATTTATAATATTAAGAAATAACAAAACATTTAAGGTAATGAAAAAAACTATCGATCAATTTTTATTAAATTTTTTATTCTTATTATGTCATATTTGTGTCGTGTTATTAGATCAAAAATTGTTATACCTAATTTTCTATAACAAAACTTAATTATGTGTATATTAATGTTCGTGTCTTTGACTTCTTTTTTCTTCTCAATTTCCTTAATTTCTCCGTAAAGGCAAAAAGTTTGGTACGTAGCACAATTTTCTCATTACTATATATTTATATATTAATAAATTACTACGTATCCCTGGAGGTGTATGAATGTTATTTTTGAAAGTTAATTTTGTTGTTTTAAGAAACCTTGAGGAGGTATTTATAATTGAGCCTAAATTTTATATGTTAGTTAATGCAATTGTTATTTTGATTTGATCGGCTACTTAACAGCTTTTTATATATAGGAACAGAAATAATGGCAAAAGAAAATTATTTGTGCACGAGAAGGAGTGGATCATTTTCAGGACCTTGTACTGCGTTCGATATAATGAAATGTAACGACAAATGCAAAAATGAGAATGCTGATCACATTGGTGGAGATTGCGATAATGTGGGCTTCTTGAAGGATGTTTGTGATTGCTACTATTACTGTAATCTCTGATCATATCATCGCATTTAGAGTTTGTGATTGCGATAACGTGGGCTTCTTGAAGGATGTTTTTTAACAGATATTTGTTCCCTTTAAAAATGTTCTTCGATTTTTGCAAAAGTTAGAGATAATAGTTATTCAAGAGCATTAGTTTTTATAATAATTTTTTTTTGAGTCTAATTGTGTTATTTAATTTTAAGATAAGATAAATTATTAATTTTTGAAAATAAATAACAAGAGTATACACTAAACAACACCTGGTTAAACAAAGAAACTTGAGCGTAACTTTAGTTCCCCTTTAAAATAGTTAACGCTCTAACAAGACATGCATGAGACAATCCAAGTAGGCAGTGGCCAAAAATATCTAGAAGATGACACCAAGAAGTAATTAAATAGATTATTTATAATATAACTCAATTTTACTGTTTTTGTTCTATGGTAACTTTTTTTAATAGATAAAAAAATACAAGTGAGCATCATATTAGAATAAAATTAGTGAGATTATGTTAGTTTATTTTTCTTAACTTTAATTGCTCCAATAAATAGATTATTTAAATTAATAATTATGGGTGAACAACTGCTAGGTTGAGTTTGGATCGAAGAAAAATTGAAACCAATTCAAACATTTCATGTTTAAAAACACATGTGCCAAAATTGGCCAATAAACACTTCAAACTTAAAACATTCGAGTTGGGTTGAGTTGATAGTTTGACATAAAATTTTAAATTTTAAAAAAAAATTCATTTTTTTAATTTTAAATTTGATATCTATATATTAAAAAAAAAAAAAAAAAAAAACTTAAAGTTCATGCAAACATAAGCTTCAAAATAGATGATTAAAGGAATTAAGGGAATACATGTGAAGACTTTCTTAAATAGGCAAGTTAAAAATGTAGTTTCTTCTTTAAGCAATGTGGACTAAAACTATTTGAACTTTTGCTTACATACATAACCTATTAAATATATTATTATACATTAAGATAATAAGGTGAACATGTAGTAGAGTGATATGAATGTAAATTATTTATACTTAACTCTAAATGCTAAGTTATTTTATACTTAACTTGGATTTGATCTCCAATACATTTTTTTTAAGAGTTAAATAATAAATATTTGAGCTGGGTTAAGTTTTATGGAGAAATTTTTCAACTCATTTCCATAGTTGGCTAATTTGGCCGAGTTATAACCTAATTTAATAAAAGTATATTTTGAACTCAACCCATTTCTAATGAATTGAGTTAATTTGTATGGGTTCCTGGTTAGAATTTTGGCCACAATTATTAATAATTATTATTATTTTTACTTGAATCAATAATCACACTATATGCATGATGAATGGATGATATTTGTATAAATCAATCGTAATCTTCTATTTTGACATGAAGTAGACTATTCCCTAGTAGTTATTAGAAGAAGAAGAAAAATATGTACTAATTATTCTATAAAAAAAAAAAAAAACTATAATGTATACAAGAATACAAGATGTAATGCAAAATTACAAAATGATATACATGTTAACAATTAAGTATTAATTGTTCGGCCAATATGTGCAATCCAATGTTGACCGGCCGTTTACGTCAAAATTTAATTTCTTTGTGAAATTCAAATATAATTATAAATGGCCGTTCTAAAAATAAAATAAAAAATATATAAATGGCCGGTTTTTTATTCTTATCATAACAAAAAATACACAATAGCATGGCTAAATTTTGTATTTGCCACATTACTTGCATTTTTTTTTTTTTTATATATTAAAATAAACTTCACATTGGTAGGAAGGATATAATAAATATCGCACATTATCACCTACCAGGATCATCGACTATTTGTTATTTTTTACCAATTGTAGGCTAGCTAAAGCCACCGGGGGACTGGAGCATGACTGACAGAATGACGTGTTCGAAGAGCGAAGAAACCAAGCTTATTCTCGAAAGACAAACAACGCCCTCCACAAGCTTCGAACCTATGTCCTATCATGTAAGGACAGAGACACGATACTTAGTTACAGGAATCCGACCACATTACTTGCATTGTGTTACTTAACATTTTCCATTATGTCGTTTGCTTGTAGTTGTTCATGTTCGAGTAATTTTATTTATTTTTTATTGAAAGTACGAACTTACTATCATATCAATTTTATATTGGTTTTAAAACATAGACTTATACTATTAAATTATATGGAACTTTCAAAATATTTATAAAGCAAATAGTATATTTTGAGTGAAGAAGTAACGATAATGTAATTTTAGTATAGATATATAGATGTTAGAAGTTACTGAAAACCAACTAATCCAAAAACTTAAGCTTAAGTTATTAGGATTAACATTACTTTATAAATCTATTGTTTTTTCATAAGTGTTGGCTCTATGTACTATGTAAACCTAACATTTGCAATTCAACAATTGAAATTACTATGCCTCAAACACATGATTTTATACAATGTTAGAAGTTGTTGAGAAACTAATTATCTTAAAAACTAAAAACTAAAGCAATTAAAAGAATTGTCAATTATACTTTTATATAGTTATTGCTCCCCTCACAAGTATTCTCTTTATGTATCACGCAAGTCAGATATTTACAATTTAACAATTAGGATTAATAGATCTTAAATATAAGACCTCTAATTTTGATATCATGTTAAAAATTATTAAAAAATTAACAATTATAAAAGCTTAAATTGGTAGTAAAAGAGCCGACATTACTTTATAAATACATCAATGGAAGTTTGTTGTTTCTTAATAATCATAGTCATGTATGACCCATATAATAATATTAGGCTAATAAACGCTAAGTCAACCCATTTACACAGTATGTAAACTAATATACATAGTATGTAAATTTGTTTACATACTGTGTAAACCAGTTTACATACAACAGGTAATGGTTTATCTAGTATGTAAATCAGTTTACATAGTATGTAAACTAATGTACATAGTATGTAAACTCGTTTACATACTATGTACATCAGTTTACATACTAATGTACATTAGTTTACATACTATGTAAACTGATTTACATACTAGATAAACCATTACCTGTTGTATGTAAATTGGTTTACACAGTTTGTAAACAGGTTTACATACTATGTTTTATGTATTACATACTTAAGCCAAGCCACGAAACCTAAAAAAAAGTGGTTGCTTCCTTATCATGCATGTTGCAATTGCATGGTGGTGTATGTAACACTTATACATACAAGCGCAAAATATGCTGTCTCTTGTCATTCAACACAGTAAACTATGTACAACATTATCCACAAATGAAATTAATATATTTCAAATGAATATTGTCATTACATAAAAAATGAATATAACATATATTTCAAGTGAATATTAACACTATCTAAAATTAATATGCTGGATCTAGCATACTATCATTACAAAAAAACTGGATACAATACCTACTTCTAATTTTTACAATAGGAATAGAACCAATCATGTCCAGTGTCCATCTACGAATAAGAAATTCAGCAAACTTCAAGCACCAAACACCACAATCATGACTACACATTTAAAAAATGAGTAAACAAACAGCATCAAAAGTTCAAAATTAAAAAACAGACAAAGAGAAAAAGTATAAGTATTTACTTGTTAGTTTACTTAGGGATACCTGGTGAGTGCTCGAAAAGCACTAATATTTCGTGATTAATTGTGCTTAATTGTTTGATATATAGATTTATTATTATTGTTTATTCAATTAATTTCATAAATCTATCCATTCGGAGTCACGGGTATATTTTAGTGTATTTCAGGTGTTTTCAGCGTCAAATGAGCCAAATAATGAAAACACGCAAAGACGGAACACTTACGGAGCTCGGATCACGAGTTACGGGCTAAACGAGACAAATATGTAATCCTTACATAACGAGCTATCACATATGTAAGGGGGTACATGTGAAGAAACTGAAGACAACGCGCGCCGCGGCGAGGAAAAGTCATGCCGCGGCGGGGAGCTCTCGGGTTTTTACATTATTTTCAGAATTTGTGTTGCGCCGCGGCGGGAAAAATGCATGCCGCAGCGCGCCTATTCCTATGGCAATCAGGATTTGTGTAAACCCTTACATCTATAAATACCCCCTTTACAACAGAACTCGACCAATTCGTACACAACTCTTATTTTTCACAATTTTGCGATCCAAACACTACATTCAATCAGTTTTTAGAGCGTTGCCACACTCTAACGAAGCGAGAGACACTATTCTAAGGATTCAAGGAAGCCAACGACGATCGAAGATAAAGCTTACGGAGAAGAATGCTATCCAATCCATAAGCGGTATTTAGATCTAGGATTTTCTTGTTGTTATAGAATTAATTCCTCTTCTCTTTTTGTTAAAGTGTATGATCATATTTTATTTGTCTATGAATATTAATATGAACATGTCTGGCTAATTTTATTATGGATGTTTAGTTTGTGTTGCCATGTTTACTAGAATTGTGCATGGTGTATTTTATTGATTTGGAATAAACGAATTACTTTTGATTAAGAGCATGTTTAGATATTTAATTATGAATAATCATGGGCCCATTTGATGTTCGTAGTTAGGTTGAAAAATCTGAGAATTTAGTTATAGGAACGTCACCTTAACTTTATTCCGAAACACTTAATCGAAGCTTCAAGTTAGTGACTTAGTCATAGCATTAATTTGATTGGCATGTTTTTCCTTGCGCATAATTTGATTACTATTTGATTTACCCCCATCAAAGGCAATTAATTAGTTAATCAATAAAGAGACCTACCCCCGCCAAAAGGAGTCTCGTAATTAAAAGGAAAGCCGGTAGTTTATTTTATATATGACGTTCATGTTATCTCACCATACCTTTTCGATGCAAGCATGGTCAACTAAGTTAAATGTCCATATATCCTCCATTGATATTTGAATTGATTGTTTGCTTGCGATCTTGTTTTCGTTTGATTGTCGTATGATTGTTCTCGTTACAAAAACAAACAACATTTTTACAGTTTTAGTAGCTTTAGGATTCTAGTTACTTAGAGTTTTAGTTTCACTAGAACTCTATTTAATTAGTATTTTATTTTCATTAGAACTCTATTTAGATTAAAAAGTTAGTTATTTAAGACCACTGCAATTCCTTGAGAGACCGACCTTGGAAGTTGCTTATCACTTTATTACGAGTGATTCGTACACTTGCGAGTACACATTTTAACACATCAATACCCTCAATAACAAAAATAGGCCAAGCTACATAAGGATCAGGCTGACAATCTTTGCCATAACCATGGTATCCAATCGTGTAGAGCAAAATTGGAATAACAACTCCTAAATGACTACATTTTTCTTTTACATTGGGTGTGTTCATTGAATCATAGATTTTAATAAATCTTTTATCTAAATAAATTACACAACACACCCAATGGTTACCATTAACATTGACTGGAACATATACCTTCTCCAATTCCTTTCAATCCTCAGCCCACTGCTCAACCAAAGAAGGTGCACCAGTAGCAAACTTAAACAAATATTGGTCAGCACTAATTACAATAGACTGTAGATTTTCTTGACACTCAGAAACTAATCTCGAACATTCCTCCTACAAAAAAAAACATAAACTTTCAAACAACATCAGTTACAACAAATTGTGTTATATACTCACCATGATATAAATGATTTGTAAACTCGTTTACATACATGATCTATTATATGTAAATTGTGTTACATACTCACCATAATATGTAAACTATGTAACATACTTGATCTCTGTTGTATGTAACTCTGTTACATATTCAAGGTGAGTATGTAACAGAGTTTACATACTAAGATATTACATACACTGAACAATACCAAAAAAAGATTATAAATCATATACTGAATAATGTCTCTAGAGTAGTATAGGGCTTCAAACCAAAAGTGTCTGGATACCTAGCCCTCCATGCTCAAATCTCATATAAAATGACATCCATATGCTGCAACAAAGCCGGTAAATTCATGAGTAAAAATAAATAAAGTAAATGCTATAAAATATATTGGTTGACAACAAATTACTGAATAGGTTAAAAATGAAACATTTAAAACTTACTGTACTATGTAAATTTTCAGCTCCACTTTTCAATGGAGCAAAGAAATACTCCTTACCAACAACCAGGTCACGATACTGAAGCTTAATAAGTTTACTACAAATAAGAGCAAAAATTAAAAAAGTTTTCAAAAATCCAAAATAATAATAATAATAATGCAAACAGAGTTTAAATAAATGAATAAATATACATACGGTGACTGTCTCCTCATCCAATTTCTAAAATTCTTTTCCCAACCAACAAGTAATGGTTGATATGGGCATGAGGGACGCTCCAAAATATCATCATCGTCGCATATATCTGAAACCTGACCTGAAGTAGCGACACATCTAACTGAATCAGCTTCAAGTCTGCCATATGCAACAGGAATACCCTTCTTATCAGGGCACAAATATGGACTACAAATAGCTCTTGAAGGTTTAATTTTTCTCTTATCTCTCTCAATTACAAAACTATATATAGTTGTTGAACAATGAAATGTATGATCAAACCTTAATTTAGAACTAGATCTATACAATTCTGAAAAATAATCTAACTGATTGAGAGTATTGCTATCAAAATTGGGGTCAGAAGAAGCTGATGGAGATTTGGTAACAACAATCTGAGAAGATGCAAATTCTACCCCAAGATCGAAAGAAGACTTATCTACATCATCTGCTTTGCTTGCCTTCCCATATATATCAGACTTTTTAGGAGGCATGGGTGTAAAATAAACATTTGATGGAGAACTACTAGGCCTGGTTGTCCGTTGTGAGTCCAAATAACAAAATTTAAAAAATGTAATTAGTTATGTAAATATTTGAATTAATTGTAAGCTCAAACACTAACAAAAAAAAATATTGTAACACCCCATTCTTTTTACGAACTAAAATTTTAGTCAAACTTATATTTCCAAAATTATTATGATCTTACCCTTAATAATTAAAAAATAAAAATTTATGAGCTTAATTTGTGAGGTGAAGATGTTTCAATAATCAAAAAGTGTTTAAATTAAATTATGTAAATTTTGAGCAAAATTACCAAAATGTAGTCCAATTGGTACCAGCTTTGCTCTAAGAACCTATTTGACTATTGGCCAGGTCATGGGTTCGAGCAGCTGGGGAGGCGAAAGGAACTCTCTAGGCCAGAGAGGATATTCCTGTGAGTTGTAAAAATCGACGCCTATGGATCCGTAAGGCCGGCCTCGGAGTTGGTCCCCCGGCTAATCGTTGCATCACAGGGGCGGTCGTCACAATGCCCATAACTCTTAAACCTTTTATTGTTATGAGACAAGCGTATTTTAGTCTTTTCACCTTAAAAATAATTATCACCAACAGCCTCTTCCTTTTCTTCTCTTGGTGACCCGCGTATAAAAAAAAAAAAGACAATATCATGAGCTAGTATAAGGGACAATATGATGAGCTAGTAAGAGACAATATGACGTCGTTACTAGCAATTCCTTATCTTCACTTTGGAGAGAATAATTCCCATCTGAGAGAATAACTTCCTCCTTATATCTTCTTTCCTTTCTTCTCTCTTCTTGACATTTCTAAGAGGAAAAAATTCAGAAATTGAAATGGAATTTCTTCACTAGATTCAATTTTTGCAACCAAATAATTCTTCAAGTGATTTTGGTATGTATACAAAGCTTCTTTCCCCTTTTAAATTCTGTTTATGATCTGAAAAATAGGTTTTTAACATAAAAGGATCAGCCATGGATGAAGTTTTCAAAAATAATTCAAGAACAAGTCATTTGTAATGTTTTGAACTTCATGTAAAATTGTTTCAGAAAATTGAAATGAAAATTGGGAAACTTATACAATGAATTATGGTCTGTAAATTATATTTCTAAAAATATCTGGATGTCTAGCTTATCACAAATTTTACAGTTTGTAATTTGGAGTTTTCTACACAAAGTTATACCTATTTAAATGAAGGTTGTTTTATGAAGGTTGTTTTACACAGAGTTCTCGGTATTTTTTGTATTTTAAATGTTTATACAGCTTTGAATTTAACAAATCATATCTTATTTTAAATCTTGACATGTCTATTGTTTGAAACATTTTACGGTTTGTTATTTCGATATTTCTAGACAAAGTTATGGTTGTTTAATCAAAGATATGTCAAGTGAAAGGGGTGCTGGGAAAACTGTTTGAAAAACCAATCGGATTTATGTAATTTGAAATAGTTTTACTGATTAGAATTGGATGAATTATATGTTGTTTTAAAGCTTAAGATGTCTAGTTTAATATGAATTTTACGGTGTACTATTCCGAGTTTTCTAGACAAATTAATAGTCATTTAATTAAAGGTATGTTTTGCTCCAAGTGTGCTGAAAAATCAGTTTTGAAGTAATTGGTTTTCTAAGGACTTGAAAGGATTTTTCATTTGATAAGTGAGTGTGTAATATCTGATTTTTAAGATTGAAATGCCTAATTTATGTATGTTTTTACAAAAAGAAATTTAGATATTTCTACCAAAAGTTATATGTGAATATATAAGGGTAGGTTAAGGTAGAGACGACAGTGGATCGGATTTGACCCGATCCGGTCAAGATCCGATCCGATCTGATCTGAAATTTTAAAAATCCACTCTAAACTGCTCCAAATTGATCCGTGGATCAGTGGATCGGATCATGAGTTTGATTCACAATTCGTGGATATCCATGATCCGATCCACTGACCCGTTTTTTTTTTTTTTTTCTAAATCGTGAATCAGGCTACCTTCTAGAGTATTTCTTGCAAAGTCGTTGCATTCATTTCGGATAATACTATTCATAGCTTTGTAATGATATAAGATAAATCACAAAACAGAAAACTGTCTGTGCCTACTTCTACATGACAATCCTAATTAACATTGATGATGACATTTATTAAACGCTATAATTTTAATATACACATTACAAAATTTTGGTTTTACAACAGAAGCAAAACATGATGAATATTGATAAAGATCCATTAATTACAATTGACAAATATAAAAATTTACAACTGCATCCTACCAAGGTGTGCATCTCAGCCAAATAGCGAAGATGTCATCTAAGTGAACAGATGGCAACTTCATATATCTTATATCCTCGTTGAATTATCCTCCTGCATAATCTCTATATGTTACCAACACCACAGTGAATGCATCAGCAAAACAAACAGATCAACATCGGACCATTTACACAAATGCTTCATCTAATGTAAGTTGAGATGATACTCTAATACCCCACACATGGAGAGAAGGGAAGATCCAGATAAACCAAGGGCTGCTCATTGATTGTGAAATTCATACCAGATCTTCAAAATAGTTACAATTGACAAGTTTGTAGCTTTTCCCTAAGCAACAGGAGACTTTTGATAAACGAGTAATTAAAAACAGGTCAAGCTGGATTTAAAACAACCAAATGACCTATAAATCCTCAAGAAAAACAATCATATAATAAACTAGAAAAAATACCAAAGAAAAAAATTTATAAACTCCTCAAATTAAACCTGCTGCATTGCTGGCAAAACTAAAACAAGCAAACATAACAAAATAAGTTGACCAGCAAGAACCAAATCCAGCATTGAAAATCTCAAAGTGCATCCCAAAGAGTGAGTCCCTCAAAGCAGCAACAGCAACTCTCAGTTAGCAAGGTCAGCAATGGTTGTCAACAAATCCACTTTACCACCACTACCAATTGAGGCATTCTTCAAAAAAGCAAGGTCAGCTCACAGTTATCATTCTCACCGGGCACTTAATGCTATTACATCCTGTCAAAAAAGCAAGCACAATAATTAAGGTGTGAAATTAATTCTAAAATTTAGTTACAATTCACTTTTAGCAATAAAAATTGAACCCCATCTTTTCCATTTTCCTCATCCATATCTTCAGCTTCATATTTAGGAAATTTGTAAGCAGTTTTACTGAAAGAATTCAAATAAACATTATTCAAAATAATAATTAAACAAAAAAGATAAAATCTAAAATATAAGATAAATCATACCATTCATCTCTGCCCATAACCAATCTTGAGCACATATCAGAGCTTCTACTGTGTCAGAGTGAAGTCTACTACGATGTTTCGATACAACTCTCCCACCAGTACTAAAAGCTGATTCTGAAGCTACAGTAGATACAGGTATTGCTAAAATATCTCTAGCTATTCTTTGTAAAATAGGATATTTAATCCCATTTGTCTTCCACTAAGCTAGGATATCAAAATTACAAGAGTTTTTAGTGCTAGAGTGAACAAGATTTCTAGGTAGAACCGGTTCCTCTAGGTAAACATCCAATTCAGACTTAACTTGATCATAGTATGTTGTTCTTGATATGTACAAGTCATAGTCTGACAAAGCATCAACATAATCCAACAAGGACGGCTATCATGATGAGTCACTACTAGTATTACAAATCCAATTTGTAAAATCATTTCAAAATCACAAAACAAAAATTATGTTGAAATAGAGTTTTCAGTTTGATTTGTATAGAACATGCTTTGGTAAAACTAGTATAACATATGTAAAAAACTCCAAAACAAACTAGTATTACAAACCCAATTTTTTTTTTTTAAAATACATCTTGAAGCCCCTTTTAAAAGCAAAATTTAGGCTGGGAATACATTTGAAATTTCAGCAAATCACCAATGATATTACCTTTTTTTTGTAAGATGAAATTTTGAAATAAGCTCACTAATTATTTTAAACTGGATAGAGAAAATTTGAATTCACATTTAACAACAAAAGGTTATTACCGAGACGAAGATAATTATTCTGAGCTATCATTAATTATTCACATTTAAACAGGGTAGAGAAAATTTTGCTGTAAATTGAAAGCTATCAGAATAATTCAGAATAATTATTTTAAACAGAATAGCTCGCAATTGCTGTAGGTGATGACGACGGAGACTCGGAGGCGAAGGAGACTGAGACGGAGACTTGGAGGCGACGGAGACTGAGACGGAGGCGATGGAGACGGAGACTCGCTGCAGAGGTTTCTCAGATTTTAGGTTTTCAACTATTTTAGATTTTCAACTATTTTAGATTTTATTTGGATCCACGGATCCAGAATGGATCGATCCATGAGAAACTCGGTTTGAACTGATCCATTAGCTTTCAATTCGGATCATGATCCGATCCGTTTTTGATCCACACTGACCCGATTCAGAGCAGATCACGGATCGGATCGATCCGCGGAGCTCCGATCCAAGCGGATTATTTTGCCATCTCTAGGTTAAGGGTATCCTAAAACTACTTAAAAACAACAATTAACTATTAACAACCCCTATTTTTGGATATGTTAAAGTGTTTTATTAGTTTGACTTAAGTAAGCAAACTATGTTGCAATTCTTGTTCTAACACAAGTATGATTATCTAGGAAGAGTTGAGCAAGCAGATCCTATAGTACACGTAGAGAACCAACAGTGACATAGTACAGTGAGTGGATATCTAATTATTTCTCAAGCATGGATAGCATTATTTTTGAAAAACATTCATGTTCAAGTAAATTCAATTTGTACAAGTTGCATATTTATGAAAAAGTGCATTCATGTTAAGTAATATATCAATTTCAATACACTTCAAAAACTTGTACACCATGAAAATATATTTTATTTTTATTAACAGAATCAGTCAAGTAAATGAAAGAAAATTTACAAGCAAGCTATGATTGAATCAATTTTATTACTTATACTAAGTTTTATACAAGCTTGCAAGTTCAACAAATATTTTACAGTTTCCAGAGTACTTCCCCTCATGTATTCGTGATAGTTGGCTATACTCAGCATTCAGATAATGCAGTGACTTGGTAAGACATTGTGACCAACAGATTTGGTCCAATTCAGATTACTATGATGTTTACCAACTCAGTATGATATTACAAGTTCAGTATGATGACACGTTCAGTTAAGTCAGTGCGTACATAACTCATGTATCAGCAGAGCCAACTGAGCCATTTTAGTGGCTATATCAAGTTCCCCACACGTGTAGTTGAGAGCTAGTGCTAGTACTAAATGTCTCTTTATTGTGCAAATAAATTTCCCACACATGTAGTTGAGAGCTAGTGCTAGTACTACATGTCTCCTCCGTGTGCGATCAGATCCCCGAGTGCTCTTGGCAATAAATACGTTTTTCTCATGATTATGCATTTTATTTATATACTAATAATCATAGCATCATTATATTCTAAAAATCATGTACATGTAATTTTATCAGAATGTCATTTCGTTATAAATCATGAACATGTCATTTACAGTTTCTTTTACAGGTACAAAATTATGATGATTTCATGAAACTCAGTTATGCATTTACGAGAACATTATTTTATCATAAAGACTATACGCAGATTATTATCATCAGCATGTATTTCATGATAATTCGTAAATAATTCATACATAGTTTACATGAGTACTATGTTATTTTATAAAACTTATCCACTCACTGAGCTTTAAAGCTCACCCTTTTACATTTATTTTCCTCCCCCAGATAACAGGTTTTGAGGCCACATCACGTGAGTTCGAAGGCTTAGGTTTCATCTATTGTTGTGCAGTCTAGGTTGTTTTCATCTCCTTTCCAGTTTGTTTAATGTATTTTGGCTGTTATGTTTTGGACTAGTGATCAAAAGTCTTATGTGGTGAATAGTATGTATCTAACAGTGTATAGTTATGTTTGGCCATGAGCCCCTTTCTGGATATGTAAAATTATGTGAAGTTTGCTGGATTGTGGAATTCTATACTTTAGAAATGAAGTCTTTTATTGCAGGAAAGATAGTTCAATAATTAGGGGAAACTCTGCCAAAATTTTTGTAAATTTCTTACACAAAATTTTCAAGTTAAACTAAGGTCGATTCAGAATGTTAGATATTATGTTCCCTTAGGACGTCACATGCTCTAGTGTTGAGCTGGGGCAGGCTCTGACAAATATACCGACTAAGATAATTTTGAAGCAAACATGTTCATATTTGCAAGCAACCATCAAAAAGTTCTTCTTGTCTGCGAAACTTTTCATCCATATATGCTTGATGCTTCTCAAACTTCTTATTAATGTATGATTTCTGCTTGTCAAACTTCTCATCGATATAAGATACCATCTTTTCCAACAAGCTCTCTAAGCCATCTGATTTATTCTTTAAACCTTCGTCAATAGGTTTATAACTATCTTTCAAACAATCCAATTTTTGCTTCAATAATGACTCATTAAGATACCATCGATATAAGATACCATCTTTTCCAACAAGCTCTCTAAGCCATCTGATTTATTCTTTAAACCTTCGTCAATAGGTTTATAACTATCTTTCAAACAATCCAATTTTTGCTTCAATAATGACTCATTAATTGGTTGTTCTAGGGATTCATCCCTCTGACTTTGACACATAACAATGTCGTCAAAATAGACAGCTTCAACGTGGGAGAGAAGAGATCTAAAACAAGGAGCATTATCGTGTGACAGAACAGTGTTCACACGAAGCTACAAATAAAAAAAATATAAAAATAATTACATAGTAAACATAACCAACATATACTACTACATGTAATTCGTCTTATATACTATGTAAATTAGTTTAAACTCTGTCCATACAGTATGTAAACGAGTTTACATACCTGTGTAATGGTTTACACAGTATGTAAACTCGTTTATGCAGTATGTAAACGAGTTTACATACTAATTACATACTTTTACACAGTATGTAAACTGATTTACATACTATGTAAATGAGTTTACATACAACAGGTAATAGTTTTAATAGTATGTACATTAGTTTACATACTGTGTAAACGAGTTTACATACAACAGGTAATGATTTCAATAGTATGTAAATTGATTTACACATTATGTAAACTAATGTACATACTATGTAAACTAATCCTATTCTATTTTTGCCGCTTACTCTAATAAGTTACATAAAAACTTACATACTCATATAATCCATAAATGTAACCATAAATCTACAAAACAGGTTAATCAATTATTACCTGATATGGCTTATTAAGGATGGCTTGCACAATGCCAAAATCAAGAGTAAGTGTTGATGACCACTTCAATATTGTAGAGAACCGATCATTCAAACAGATAGCCAAGTCCTTTGCAATATCAGGAATGGCATCATAGATTCACACTTGGAATGCTAAACTTAAACCAACAATTTGATAGCGGACCCCCTCATCTTTTCTTGATATTAATAGGTTATGCATCTTCTTCTCAACCAAGGCATTGGCAACCAGACGCATGTGGATGTAATCTTTCATCAAACTATCAAAAAGATAGTTGAATACCACATCACCCCAGGGATAACTATTAAATTTATCATAATTGGAAGCCAACAACAAAGCTTCCCTAGATGTGGAAAGCCTCTTCAGCCTTTCAATTAACCCACACTCTAAGAAATATATGAGGCATATCATAACTGCATCTTCAGGGCAGACATAAACAAAATTCAAACCAGAATGCTGCTTCTTAATAGGGGATTTACCAACAACCACAATACTTTTACAGGGTTTTTTCTTCCTCTTACTCTCAGACTGTGGATTTGGCTTCCCAATACATCCAATCAAAAACTCCAAATATTGAATGGATGTATATATACCAAAATATTTCTCCATAAAGGCATTAGACCCTTGGTCTACCTCTACATCACAGGAATCATCGTCATTCAACATATGCAACCCAGTCGCCACCCAAAATTCAGTTCTTAAAAACCTGATAACCTTAGAATTAATCCTAAACCATAACTCTTTGACAGTCTTGCATGACAAGCATCTTTTGAGGAAGATAGAGTGAATAAGCTGCCCACTAAATTTGCAGATAGGTAAATTGAAAAAATTCTCGAAATAAGATTGCAAAAATAAATCCTTCTGTTCTTCATTTCGAATACTCTTTATACGAGATATGACATTATGTGGTTGTGAACTACACCCACAACGTATTTGAAAAGCCTCTTCGGGTGACAACAAATTGAAAACGATCTGTTGCCTTCAAGAAATGAAGCCTACAAAAACAAAACAACTTATGCACTGGTGTTACATACTATACAAATATGTATGTAAATTGTAACATTTCTGTGTAGACATAATTGTTTACATAGTATGTAAACTAATTACATACTATACAATATAATTAGTTTACATAATATGTAAACTACTTACATACTATACAATGTAATTTGTTTACAATGTAATTTGTTTACTATGTAATTAGTTTACATACTATGTAAACAGAGTTTACATAGTATGTAACACAGTTTACATACTATGTAAATATGTTACATACTATCTACTTTGTTCCATATTGCCAAAACAAAACAGAAGAAAAAAGAGAAAAATTATTAAACCTCGTTTAAATCATCACTAACTTCATGACGAGACTTCTTAATGAAAGGAGAATCCAATTTCCTCTTAGACATCCTACAAGATTGCAAAAAATTGATAAACTAAAACAACACAAACAAAATATAACATACAAAAAATCACAAAAATAAAACTAAATAAACTTATTTTACAGTAAAATACATGTAAAATACAAATGAAAAACATAAAAAATGAAGAACATCAAAAATGTTTTGATTACGAAACTAACAATGATTCAAAAATAAACAAAATAACAATAACGAAAACAAACATAATACAAACCTGTTTGTGATATTACAGAGCAAAAATGGAAAGCGAAACTAAAAGCGAAAATGGAATAGCGAAATGAAAAAATGAAAACTAGAGCGAAAACTAGAAGAAAACGAAGGGGCGTAAAAGAAGTTTTGATGCCTCAACTTGTTTCGTGTGAGAGGAAAAAACGGCTCGTTATGCTTAAAAATTCAGAGGGTTAAAATCGTAAAATAACATAATTCAAACGGTGTCGTAAAGCGATATGTGAAAAAATTAACAATCAGCCCAAAAACAGGTTACAACGAGTCATTAAATCTATCTACTGCCCACTAGCTAATGGGTTTTAGGCCAGCATATTGTGCTAATTAACTCTTTGACACCTCTAAACCATACACCCAAACCCTTAAGACTTCTTTAGAATTAGAATTACTCAAATTTTCCTTCATATTTGGGCACATGTGAATTTAAAAGTACGACAATGAAGGGGTTGAAAAGCTTTCACAAAATTCAACATTTTTATCTTATAAATTCTTATAGGTTCACATTTATATTTTATGTTTTTCTTAAATTTTTTATTATATTAAAAATACTCAAAAAATTTCATATTTGAAGGATTAACATGCTTTTATTGAAATATAATTTTTCTTTAAATCTATAATTTAAAAGCTAAATTGCACAGTTGGTTATTAAATTCTATTAGATTTTACTCTTTGCATTTTTAACCTTTTATTTTTTCTCCCATAATATGACGTCTTTATAATTTTGAATTTAAAAATTTTGGTCCAAATTTAAAGATAATGTCTAAATGTGTAAAATTTTAAAAATTAAGAAATTAAAGTAATGCCAAAAATATATTTTTTTATCATGTTAGTTCTGACTATTACATACAATTTAATCTAATTTTTAAATTTAGACAAATGTGTCACATTTTGAAAGATATTACATGTAATATTATAAATAAAAGTTAAGAAATTATAGTGTAGAATCTGACAAAATTTAAACGCTAATCAAGTATTTCCTCCTTATTTAAATTTGATAAGGTTTTAGCATGGAACAAAAATATCAATATTATTGGAAATATAGAGCCTTTAATTTTACAAAAATATTGATGATATTATCGATATTGATGAATATATTAAGAAAATTTATCAAAATTGTAAAAATTATATCTATGTTTAAAGTTTTGTATGATTTTTTAAAAATACTAAAATAAATAATAAAAACTAATTAAATTTATTTTTATTTAAATATTATATTTGTTACATTTTTAAAACATTAAGAGAAAATTTTAGATGATTTTAAAACATTTGAAAACCATTTTAGAAAAATTAAGAGAAAATTTTTAATGAATTATTTAACATTATTAGTCATGAAGGACATCCTTAATATAAATTATAAATTTTAAAAATATTAGAGGTATTTTTATAAAATTAAAGATATTATTAAAAGTATAGTTGAGGAGTATAAGGGAGAAAATTGAGCTCTTGTCCTAAATAGCATACATTTTGGTTAAAAAGTTAATTTTTTCAAAACTAGCAATAATAAGATCAAAACTATGAGTTTTGATTACATTAAAATTATATAAATTACAAAAATATCCTTAGTCATGTGATATGTGATATCAATATATAAATTATTTACATATTATGTAAACTGTGTTACATACTAATATGACAATATGTAAATGAGTTTACATACAAATATGGCAGTATGTAAATGAGTTTACATACCAATGTGACAGTATGTAAATAAGTTTACATACTAATGTAAATAGTTTACATATCTGTTTACATTATATGTAAATAGTTTACATACTAATATGACAGTATGTAAATAGGTTTACATACCAATATAACAATTTACATAATATGTAACTCGTATTATATACATGATATATGATATGTAATACTTGTTACATATTTACACAATCAGTATGTAACTTCATGATATATAATATTTAATATTTATTACACACCTTTATCACTAATATCTAACAACTAAAGCCAAGATAATCATGAGCGAAAATCATCAAAATGCAAACATAAACATCAATTTTATTAAAAAGGCATTGAGTTCATTACTTAAAAGTAGTAAGCAAATTATTGTAAGAATACGAATAGCAAAAACATCATTAAAATACATTCTATGCAAAATAGAAAGAGCTTGTCTAGCTCATCTATGAGAAAGCAAATGGTAAAATAACAAAAAATTATTGGCAATAACTTGATGAGAAGAGCTCAAAAACAGACTTCAATTGACATGAGTAATAATCGAGCGTATTCTTATGCAATAAATGAAGAGATTTGAAAAAGAAAAGTGTAAAATTCACACACAGAGCGAGGGAAAATTATGAAAAACTATGTATATTACATGATGTACAGTTGTGTTTATATATCCAACTAACTAACTCAACTAACTAACTCTTAATTTAACTAATTCAGTTACAACTATTTACTATTTACAGTATGTAATATCCCCCCACAAGCTGGACTATGGATGTCGAATAGGCCAAGCTTGGAAACAAATGAATGGAAAGAGGGAGCGGGCAGTGGCTTGGTGAGCACATCTGCCAATTGTGCAGCAGAAGAAACTGGCAGAAGGTGAAGGAGGCCAGTTTGAATCTTCTCACGTATGACATGGCAGTCAATTTCGATATGTTTGGTCCTCTTATGAAAGATGGGGTTGTGGGCAAGGTAGATTGCACTTTTGTTGTCACAGTACACTGAAGCTGGTTGATCAACAGATATGTGAAGATCCTGGAATAGATATTGCAGCCACTGTAATTCACAAGACAAGCTAGCCAAAGCTCTATATTCTGCCTCTGAACTTGACCTGGAGACTGTGGATTGCTTCTTGGATTTCCAGGACAATAGAGATGAGCCAAGAAAGACACAATAACCAGATACAGATCTGCGAGTAGCAGGGCAACTTGCCCAGTCTGAGTCTGCAAAACCAGAGAGTTTGAGTATTGATGATGCTGAGTAGAATAGGCCCTTGGCAGGAGCACCTTTGAGATATTTGAGAACTCTAATAGCAGCCAAATGATGAACCTGCAAAGGCTTAGAAATAAACTGACTAAGTTGTTGAACAATGAAGGCAATGTCAGGTCGGGTTGTAGTGAGATATAATAGTCTACCAACAAGCCTCCTATAAGCGGTGTCATCTTCATGAGGTGGAGAGTCACTGTTATGAAGCTTCAAGGAAGAGTCAAAGGGAGTAGTGCTAGGTTGAGTAGCTAATAAGCCACTGTCCTCAAGTAATTCCAAGGTATATTTCCTCTGATTAAGAAATATGCCTTGAACAGACCTTGCTACTTCCAATCCAAGGAAGTATTTAAGCTTGCCAAGGTCCTTGATCTTAAACTGTGAGTCAAGGAATCGCTTAACTGATTGAATTTCCTACAAATCATCACTAGCTAAGACAATATCATCAACATAAATTAGAAGAGCAGTAAAATGAGAGTTGTGCAACTTAGTGAAGAGAGAATGATCAGCAGATGAGTGAGAGTATCCAAGAGAGATGAGAGCAGTAGATAACTTGGAGTACCACTGTCTACTAGCCTGTTTGAGTCCGTATAAGGACTTATTCAATTTACAGACTTTATTAGAAGAATCAGCAGAAGTCAGTAGCCCAGGAGGTAAATCCATATACACTTCCTCATGTAAGTCACCGTGAAGGAAGGCATTGTTAACATCAAGTTGTTCTAAATGCCAGCCCTTAATAGCAGCGACAGAGAGAAGGGTACGAATGGTTGTGAGCTTGGCTACTGGTGAGAAGGTATCAAAGTAGTCCACACCCTCTAATTGAGTGTACCCCTTGGCCACCAAACGAGCCTTATATCTTTCAACAGATCCATCAGCATGGTGCTTGATCTTATAGACCCATTTGCAGCCAATTGGTTGCTTACCTGCAGGCAAATCAACAACAGACCAAGTGTTTGTGGATGCAAGAGCATCTAACTCAGATTTCATAGCAAACTGCCAACAATCAAGGTTGCAAGCCTGTTTATAGGTTTTGGGTTCTGTAAGGGAACTAATGGACAAACAAAATTGTTTATGAGGTGGATGACAATGATCATATGTCAATACAGAAGAAATAGGATAGTGAGAAGTACCTGGTTCAAATGCTGGCAGCTGTGAGGATAGCAAATTGCAGTGATACTCAGAGAGATAAGCAGGAGGTTTGGTTAGTCTGGTTGATATTCTAGTTGGTGCAGGAGGAGAAGGACAAGTGGCAGGCGGTGAAGGAGATAATTGTTGAGAAGGAGGAGGAGAGGGAGGATCAATTGGTGGAGTTGAGGGTGAGGAAAAATCTGTGAGAATGTCTGTTGTGTTTGTATCCAAAGTGACAGTGGTAGGATTGTTGCTTTGGACAGAGTTGCGGGGTGAAGTTGAAGCAAATGGAAAGACATTTTCATGGAAGACAACATTCCTTGAAACAAAGAATTCATGAGTATGTGGATCATAGAGAAGATAGCCTTTAGTGCCTTCTCTGTAACCAAGGAAGATAGATTTTCTTGCCCTTGGCTCAAATTTGGTTCTATGATTATGTAAAGTTGATGAATATGCAAGGCAGCCAAACACTCTTAAGTGAACAAGGCTAGGAGGAGTAGAATGAAGCCTTTGGTAAGGTGTGAGGTTGTTTAACAGAGGTGTGGGAAGTCTGTTAATGATGTGAATGGCTTTTTGTATGGAGAGATGCCAAAGGTTATGGGGTAAGTGAGACTGAAAAGAAAGAGCACGTGCCACATTTAAAATGTGTTGGTGCTTTCTTTCCACGATGCCATTTTGTTGAGGTGTCTCAACACATGATCTATGATGTATGATGCCTTTAGAAAGGTAAAAATTACACAGAAGAAACTCAGAACCATTGTCACTGCGAATGCATTTTAGTTTCTTATTGAATTGAGTTTCAATGAAAGTAATGAAATGGACCAGATGATTTCTGGTTTCACTTTTGTTTTTCATGAATATAGTCCAAGTAAATCTGCTATAGTTATCTACTAGAGTTAAGAAATACTTGTGACCACATATAGAAGGGGTGGAAAAAGGTCCCCAAATATCAGCATGAAGTAAGTCAAAAACAGCAACTGACTTAGTATTACTATGAGCAAAGGGTAAGGTTCTTTGTTTAGCCAAATGGCAAGTATCACAAGGTTTATGATTATCATTGAAAGATACAAAGGGAAATTGTGATGAAATACATTTGTGTATATGAGGACTTAAATGTCCTAATCTAGAGTGCCAAATAGTGGCAGGATCATTGATGCAGGTATTGACAGAACCAGGTGTGGGAGAGGAAGCCAAAGATGAGTTGGTCTCAAGCACATACAATTTGCCAATCCTCCTAGCTGTAAATCCAGTCATCTTGGGATGGAATAGCTGCAAAATTTTACAACAATCAGGATAGAGTTTGACATCATATAAGAGTGAATCAAACAAGGTAGTAATAGAAATGATATTCACATGGAATGAAGGAAAATAGTAGACATTATAAAGAATGAGGGAACCAAATAGAAAGACAGAACCAGCTATTGTGGTGGTGACAGTGTCACCATTAGGCATGGTCATGGATTTAGGTGCAATATGATATGTGGAGATGAAATTAGTAAATGTATGAGTTATGTGATCAGTAGCACCAGTGTCTACAATCCACCAGCTATGATTCTTAGCACAATGTAATTTGGAATTATTCTTACCAGATGAGGAAGAGGAAGAGGTATGGGAAGCGGAATTGGTGGCAAAAACAGAGTTAACAGAGGAAGGTGATGTGGATTGCAAGTTTGATTGTTGAAGTAGCTGTAAAATCTGAGTATATTGCTCTTGTATTGTGGACAAAGAAGCACTGGATGCAGTTGTTGATGTGGAAGCAGATGAACAAGAATCAGGTTGAGTGGAGCCGGAATCTTGAACAGAATTTACCACAGAAGTGGATGTGGCAGGACCAGCTGTTGAAGAATTCGGTTTACGATGTTGAAAACCAAGAGGATAACCGTGTTTGAGGAAGCAAGTCTCAATAGTGTGGTTGGTGCGGCCACAGTAAGTGCAGAGACGATTACCACGGCCACCGAATGAATTCCCGCGGCCACGACCACGACCGGAGTTGTTGAAAGTGCGAAAAGGCGTCTGAGAGAAGTAATTTACGGAGGATTGATTCTCAACTGAAGAATCAGTGGTTTATTGGAGATTGAACTGTCGTTCTTGTTGAAGCACCATATTAAACGCGTTGTCAAGCGTCGGAAGAGGAGACATCAACATGATTTGCGAACGAACGTGAGAGTATTGATCACCAAGACCTTTCAAGAATTTAATCACCTTATCTTGCTCCTTGAATTTGCGTAGATCTCTAGCAGCACCACAAGAACACGGTATAGCACAAGTGCAGTCACGAATTGGGTGGAAATTCTCAATTTCTTCCCAATGTGTCATTAATTTGGTGAAATAAGAAGAAATGTCAAGAGTTCCTTGTTGAAGACGTGCTAATTCATCTTGAATGTCAGCAATTCGAAAGATATCGCCCTGAGAAAAGCGTTTCTCCAAGCTCTTCCATACAATGGAAGCACGATCGCACCAGAGGAGAGATTTTGCAATGTCTTCAGAAATTGATCGTTGGAGCCATGAGAGAACAAGGTTGTTGCATCGATTCCATGGTTCATAGAGAGGATCAGAGGTTGGCGGTGGTGATAGAGTGCCGTCGACGAATTTGACCTTGTTTTTGGAAATAAGAGCCACTTTCATCGATCGGGACCAAATCTGATAATTTTTGTTGTCAAGCGCAGGTTGAACAAGAACAAGAGAGGGATTCTCATTAGGATGCATATAGTATGGATTTGAAGGATTTGTAGCAAAATCAGAATAAGAAGTCACCATTGTTGTGGTGAAACAGCAAGAAATTTTGCAGAAAATTGAGATGAAAAACGAAGAAGACGCAAAATGAATCTTTGCTTTGATACCATGTAAAATTCACACACAGAGCGAGGGAAAATTATGGAAAACTATGTATATTACATGATGTACAGTTGTGTTTATATATCCAACTAACTAACTCTTAATTTAACTAATTCAGTTACAATTATTTACTATTTATAGTATGTAATAAAAAGAAAAGAAAATAAAAATAAACTAGATCTGGAGCATATTCTTCGACTGAAAAGTTAATATATGGTAATGATGCAAGGTAGTGATAGAAGTTATCATCATCAGAGATGAGAACCAAGAAAAAGGTTCAATCGCTGTTGTTTTCTTGAACTCACAAGTGGCTCCTACAAGAAGATGACAGGAAAAAAGATGTAACGAAGGATCCAGTGCCATATATGTCCAATCTTCTCATAAGGGCAAAAATGTAAGCTTTCATGCTCTAAACGGTGACGTAGAGCGATATGAGAAAAAAATCCAAAAAGTTGTGGGGGTAAACACCTTAAATAGGCCCTTTTTTGTGTCAAACTGCAAAAATATACCCCATAAGGGAATTCTTGCAAAAATAGACCCCTTACATAAAACAAGAAAAGCCTTACAAAAATCATAAAAATCTGTAAAAGCTTACAAAACATACACAACTAAAATGACAGAAATAATAAAAAATCAAGAAGTAATACAAGAAACAATGGACGTAGAAACACAAGACATCTCAGGATGTTTTTCACAAGAAATGATATTCAGCAAAAAGAAATTTGAAGAAATTCAAAAATCAAAATTAAATCTTAAAGAAAAAGATGGATTCAGAGAAGAATCATTCTCAAAAAATAAGAAATTTATTCCCAAGAAAAGACATAACATATTACGACATAAGTAATAAAGAAATGAGTATAACCATAGCAGATGCAAAAGGAAGGTTTAATATACCATTAATAAATAAAGAAACCATTATGGAAAAATTATCTAAAATCCCTGAAAAAGACAGAGAAAAAATTGGATACATCCATTTAGGAGGAATACAAATTTTAATAAAAGCACACTTTAGAGAAGGAATAGATACACCAATAAAATTAGCACTATTAGATAACAGAATAATAAACAGAAAAGATGCTTTGCTAGGAATGATTAATGGAAATTTAGGATATCAAAAATTAAAATTTACAGCATATCCAAGATTTGTTGTTAGTATTCATGATAAGAACTTAAATCAAGTATTAAGTCTAGCCTATGACTTTGAACGAGGAAATCTAATGAAAGATGGAAACCACCCATTTTCAGTCCACTACTTAGTAGGATATTCATTAACAAATAGTCACAATAGTTCGATATACGGACAAAATGAATTCATAGAAATAGATAAAACTTTTAAAGATATAGGACAAGTAATAAAAAACCAAGAAAAATTATTAGAATATGAAGTACCTGATGAATGGAACTTAGATATTAAAGAAAAACCTTTAATACCATCAAGAAAAAGTAATGTACAAACAATAACATTTATAGACACCCAAGCAGAAACTAGTAAAAGAAATAGAGAAATAGAAGAATTAAAGGAAGAAATTGAAGAAGTAAAAGACTTAGTCTATACAATGAAATAAAATGATAAAAGAAAAATTATTAGAAATACAATTAGAAGGAAATAATAATCTAACAAGCATAAATAATAACCAAGTAAATATAATGAAAGCTTTAATTCTCATAGCAGAAAAATTAGACATAACAGATAAAAACATACAAGAAATAAAAAAGAATATTAATAACATACCAGGAGAAAATGGATTAAAATTCGATCCATTAAAAGGACTAAAAGAAGAACCCCCTAGAAGGTCTGATGCTCTAATACCTAAAAATGAAAAAAGAAAAGCAGAAGAATCTAGACAAATAATAACAATCTAATGGAAATAATAAAATACAGAAAAGATTTAGAAGAACAATTCATGAACCCTGAAAATAAGGATATAGAAAAATTAATCAGTCTGTTAACCTTAACAGATAAAGAATTAGAAAAACATTATGAAGAAAAAACTTACATAAACAAAGAAGAAGATGATATGACAATAATAAGTGAAGATGAATCTGAACAAGAGTATACAACTCAAAGGATTAGTATGGAACCAGTAATAATACCTAGAACAGAACAAAAAACTCCAGAAGTAGGAGAAACATCTGATCCACTTAGAGAACATAGATATAGGCCAGAAGAGCCTAACCCACCAAGTAGAAGGAGACAACCACCAAAAATGGAAGAATGATTACATTGGGGTACTAGAGGAAGTATTCCATTAGAATACAAACCACATGAAAATTATAAAACAGATATTTTAGACTTAGATTGCATAAGAGACAGGAAAAAAGCCTTAGATGAATGGGCTAGTGGAATTAGTATAATAATACAAACATCATCAACCACCAACACAAATCCTTCAGTATGTAAAGTACTGATAGCACATAAAATGACAGGAAATGTAAAAATATGGTTTTTAAACCTACCCGAACAACAACATTTACTAATGCAAGGAAATGCTACAACAGGAAGAGATTATTTAGACACAGTAATAAATGAAATATATAAGGAATTTATAGGAGAAGACAAAGGAAGAAATATAACGGAATCCAGTGAACATGAAATAGAAGAAGCCAAATGGCATTTAACAAACATGGAAATATGTGACATGTGTTACATAGATGCTTTCATATGTGAATATGAAATGTATTATCACAAACTACCACCATCCATTCAAGAAGTTTATAAGGAAATGTTTTACAAAAAATTACCTGGAACATTATATAAAACCATGTCAGAAGAATGGAATAATAGGAATCCACAAATCGTACCTGATACCTTAGGAGGAAGAATAAAAGGACTTAAGAATTGGATAATAATAAAATGCCAAGAAAGGAAAGAATTTAAACAAATAAAAGGAAATGATAGAATCTGTTGTGATTCAAGAGACTTTAAAACACCAGGAAAATATGGTTGTAATATAAAACCATATAATAAATATAAAAAACATAAGAAATTTAAAAGATTTAAGAAATACAATTTTAGGAAACAAAACTTCCAAAAATATAAAAGAAGGTACAAAAAAGAACCTTATAAGAAAAAAAATTTCAGAAGAAAAAGATATTATACACCTGAAAAGAAAAATTATTGCCCAGCAGGAAAGAAGAAATGTAGATGTTGGATATGTAACGAAGAAGGACACTATGCTAATGAATGTCCAAATAGACTCCAACATAAAGAATTTAAAAAGAAATTTCCACAGAAAGCAAAAATACTAGAAGAAGCCTTCAAAATGGAACTCGAACCAATAGAGGAATCTGATATAGATGATACATGTAGTATCTATCTATTAGAAGAAACAGAAGAAGAAATAACAGACTCAGAAATGTCTGACTACAATTCTGATTCTGAATATGATTCAGAATAATGAATAAAATATTAAGCATAACAAACCCAAACAGTACCTATATAAAAATAGGATTAAAATTTAAAGGATATAAAAATTATCATTTACATGCATATATCGACACAGGTGCAAGTATGTGTGTAGCTAGTAAATATGTGTTTCCCGAAGAACTTTGGAAACAATCCCCAAAAGAATTAGTAGTAAGAATAGCAAATAATACTACAATAAACTTAAATAAAGTATTAAAAGATACAGATGTATCAATAGGAGGAGAAATCTTTCACATACCCACAATCTACCAACAAGAAACAGGAGTTGATATTCTATTAGGAAATAACTTCTTAAACTTATATCAACCATTCACACAATACTTAGACAGAATAAGTATCACCACCTTAGATGGAGAAACAATTTATGTATCAAAAATTAGGAAAGCATTAACAGTTTCATCACCAACTTTTATGTCCCAACATAAAAAGCGAAAACGTGGTGAGAATATAGAAAAACAAAAACCATACCTAGAAAACATCTCTTTAGACATAGAGGTTAACCAAAACCCCTTTCTAAATGAAATACAAGAAGATAAAGCCTTAACAGGAATAAAAAACAATATGCTCAGAAAACCCTTTAGATCCAAATATTAATAGATCTAATGAAATAGCAAGAATAGAACTAAAAGACCCTTTAAAAGTCATAAGAGTAAAACCAATGATTTATACTCCAAAAGACAGAAAGGAATTTGAAAAACAAATTCAAGAACTTTTGGAATTAAAAGTAATTATTCCCAGTAATTCACCACACTCTAGTCCAGCATTCTTAGTAGAAAAAGAAGCTGAGAAAAGAAGAGGAAAAAAGAGAATGGTAATAAATTTTAAAGCCTTAAATAAAGAAACAATTGATGATGGTTATTTCATACCAAAGAAAGAGGAATTATTATCACTAATTAAAGGAAAGAAATACTTTTTAAGTTTTGATTGCAAAAGTGGATTTTGGCAAATAAGGCTTGACAATGAATCACAGAAATTAACGGCATTTAGTTGCCCTCAAGGACAGTTCCAATGGACAGTAATTCCATTTGGACTTAAACAAGCACCAGGTATTTTTCAAAGACACATGGATAATATCTTTAAAAAATATCACAATTTTTGTTGTGTTTACATAGATGATATTCTAATATTCAGTAACGATTTATCAAAACATTATTTAGACATTATTAATGTTCTGCAAGAATGTAGAAGAACAGGAATAGTGTTATCAGAAAAGAAAGCAGTAATTGCTCAACAAAAAATAAAATATTTAGGGTTAGAAATAGAAGATGGAAAACATCATCTACAACCTCATATACTAAATCACATACAAAACTTTCCTAGTATAATCAAAGATAAAAATCAATTACAAAGATTTTTAGGATGCTTAACATATGCGGAAGCATATATAAAGAAACTAGCAGAAATGAGAAAACCATTACAGGTAAAACTCAAAAAAGACTATGTCTGGCAATGGACTGAAGAAAACACCAGATATATGGATAAAGTAAAAGCACAGGTAAAAGATTTACCAACTTTATATCATCCAGGACCAGATGATAAAACGATAATAGAAACAGATGCTTCACATGAATATTGGGGAGCAGTATTAAAAGCAAAAGTTGATAACGAAGATGAATATCTTTGCAGATTTACTTCAGGATCTTTTCAAGGCCCTGAATTAAATTACCACAGTAATGAAAAAGAATATTTGGCCGTTAAAAAGGCTATTAAGAAATTTGCAATATACGTTATAAGTTCAAAATTTATTATTAGAACTGACAGTAAAAATTTTGGACATTTTTTAAGAACTAATATTGCAGGTGACTACAAACAAGGAAGACTAATAAGATGGCAACAATGGTTTAACTACTACAAATTCGATGTAGAACATTTACCAGGAAAGAAAAATTGTTTAGCTGATGCTTTAACCAGAGAATTAGCACCATTAACTATGCTTTTCATTACAGGAACTTATACAACAGGAACAAAACCAACAGAAATGGATTCTCTTGACATGGAGATTCTGATCAAGGAAAAGGAAATTTTAATTCATGAAACACAAATCAAATGCATCAAAGAACAACTAGAAGTATTAAAACTCAAGAAGAAACTTCAGAATAGGGAAACCATAACAAATCCAGAACTTCATATGGAAAAAACTGAAGAAGAAGCTGAACCCTCAATAGGAACAAAGATGAGAAAAACAGAAATTGAGGAAACTGCCAGCAACAATCCAGAACCCATCAAAAATTCAGAAAAGAAAAAGCAAAAGATGAATTGGGCTGATGAAGCCGAAAAAGAAGACTCAAGAAAAATCTATGTAGTCTACAATGGACCTAATCCAGGAATTTATACCAGTTGGCCAGAAGCAAGTAAAGCAGTAAATGGAATCAGTGGAGTTATCCACAGATCCTTCACAAACAGGATAGAAGCAGAAGGAAGTTATAACAATTTCAGAGTCCCTAAACTCATAACACCAGCAGAAATAGTAAGAAAAAACTATGCTCAGATGGTTCAACAACCAGCAACAGGAACCAGTAAAATGAGGAACCTTGGAACTATCCACAGACCAATAATTTTCAAAGAACCAATTAATAATTCTTTCGAAGAAGAAAAAGAAAGGTACAGAAATTTGACTAAACAGGAATGGCTAGGATTATATAACCTTGCTAGAAAAACAACTCAGGAACATATTGAAGATATGAAATTCTACACCACTGAAAAAGACTTCCCCTCAGGTAGTAAATTTAATATTTTAGAAGGAGCTGATCCAATTTTTACTTATAAAACTTTTTATGCAGGACTTATTGAAAACATATATCCAGGAAATGAATTAAGAGAATTAATATATTTTCCTGACAATTTCAAAAAAGCCATTAGAAATTTCAAAAGAAAAACCAGGGCTGCAGAAAAGCCTATTTATTTAAGATGTTTCAGTTCTTTAATGGATTGGAACCAAGAAGAACCAGTAAGTCCATACCATTTTATTAAACTTGGTGTGTCAAGCAGTAAAAGAGAAGTAACTCGCCCAAAGGGCTTACCAGAAAAGGAATTTAATACTGGTGAATTGGACCTCGAAAGAGGACAAATGCTAAGCCAGATTTATTATGAAATAAGAAGAATCACCAATTCTTCAGAAATAAAAGTAAATTATTGTACAAGTAAAACCATAATTACTTCTCAAAGTAATTCGGTTATCAGTAATGAAGACAATAAAAAAGTAATTTCCTATGAAGCAAACTTCATTTGCAATAATATTGAAGTAAGCGAGGAAACAAAAAAGGTTTTTTGTTACTACTCAATACAGCAATCAGCTGATCACATATGCAACTATTGCATCAAAGGAAAAATTCCACTAGAGACAAGCTCATCCAGTAGCAGCTCAATGTCGGCAGAACCTACTCAACCAGACATGTAGGACCCTCCTCAACAGCTGAAGGCAATAATTCAAGGCAGCAATAATGTAAGGCATCTTGACGCCAAATAGGAATAATGTATTCCCTCCATTTGTAATAGGGAACCCTTACTCTATAAAAGGGAACTCTTTAGCTCTAAGGGGGACACAATTAATTTCAGAACACAATCAATACACGAGAAAACACAACACAACTATCTATCTTTAAGTCATGTATTCAAAAACCAGGAAGAACTAAGAACCTCTTCAAGGTTACTAGTTCTCTAGTTTGTAATACTACCTGTTAAATAAATAAAAAGTCCATTTCATTTCCAAAAAACTATCTTTCTCATTTTCATTAAAATTAAGTACGGATCTCATAGGATCAGCAGGGTCAGGAGGACTAAGAGCTTGGATCCAGGAGTGAGGCTTAGTTTTTGAAAACAAGGAGATAGCAAGAAAGCGAAAGAACGCGGTGGACCCATATTTACAGACAGGTTAGCTTGCAGGTAGAGGCTAGTATTCCTTGAAGTTCCATTAATATTGTTAATATCTTGTTTTAAACTACATATGATTATGAATGATGAACGAATAAACATGAAAAGGAAATCAGAAACTATACTCTACAGAAGTAAAAATAGGAAATACTCTGAAAATCAAGAAAAATTAAAAGATGTAATTTATTTAAAACAATCACTTATTTGTTTTAAAACATCTATAAAAGAAAACTTTGAAAAAAGTATAGGAAGATCAAAAGTAATGAAAAATTTACAGGGACAAATTGATCATCTCACTAAACAAGAACAAAGAACTAATTTAGAAAAAAGAGAGGACAAAGAACACTTAAATCTAGAAGCTAGTCTTGAGCTAGTAAAAATGGATATAGAAGAAAATAAGGAAATTATAGAATTAAGTCGTTGGATAGAACAAGAATTAGGAGAAATCAACTCTGAAATCCAACCAGAAAATAATGATTAATATAGAACACTTTGAAAGAAAATATTTAGAATTATTAGATGAATATATGGATAATGAAGATTATGAAACATGTTTAGAAAATTTTACAAGATTTGATATGTTATTAAGCGATTATACTGATTTTATTGCTAGCATATTGCATTTAATAAATCATCCAGTAGGAAGAATACTAAAAGATTATTTTAAACATTATTTTGTACAAGTAAACAAAGAAGAATTTGATAATTTAATCTTCGGATTTTATTTATTCCGAGAACAAATAGGAAGATAAATGAAGAATTTGATAATTTAATCTTCGGATTTTATTTATTCCGAGAACAAATAGGAAGATAAATGACAAATAATATCAAGCAACTGAAGCTTTCATAATTCAGCCCCCAGATTGGTATCAGAGCCAATATTTAAAAGAAATATGCTTACAGAAATATAAATTAATAATTAAACAGAAAAATTTTATGAAAAATCTAATAGGAAAATGATAGAAACAAGAAGAATAGGCTAAGGGTACATTTTTGACAAAAAAACTACCTATGGGTACAAAAATGAAAGATGACCCTTTTAAGGGTACATTTAAGATAAAAACCCAAGTTGTGGTTTGCTGCTATACACCGGTCATTATGTCGAGAGCCCATGGTGCTACCATTTGTATAATGGATGTGTAAGATTACAAATGTGGATTTTTTTAGAATTATCGGAGTATTTTCCCGCCATCAACCGCGCATAATAATACCTAGAATGGAACCGATATTTTAAGCGTTTTTATTTGTTTTTTTGGTTGCTAAACTTGCTTTTTGATACTTGATTCTTGAAATTCGAAGCGTTCATCCATTCACTCCCAACTCTTCTGACGCTGTGCTTTGAGAACCCTAGCTTTATTTCTCTATCCATGGAGCTTCGTCCTCGCCGAAGAACCTCTGTACCCGCTACCGATGGTGATTTCATGGCTCTTTTTTTTTTTTTTTTTCCTTTTCAAGTCCATACTTTTATTTTCTTTCTTCTTTTCATTCTTTTGTCTTATGGGCGTCTCCAGGAAACCCTATCATTGAAGATCCCGCTGAAGGGGATAGTTCGAGTCACGGTGACGGTGACTCTGGGCAAGAAATTCAAGAAATTTACAATGTGTCATCTTCAACATCTAATTCCAGTCGCAGTAGCGACAAAGGTAACTTTATCTGTTATCTTTCTTTCTAAAAATTATATAAATATGCTGGATGTAACGACCTAATTGAGTCCCACATCCCTTAAATATGAGGGGTGGATTGGGTTATTAACCACTTAGGCACCCTCTCCTACTAAGCCGGTTTTGTGGGGTGAGTCTACCTAAAGTGGTTGTTACACTGGACTGTAAATACCAATACGATCAAGATTCAAGGTTCTAACTTTTAGTTGTAATGAATGGTATGCATTGTCCGGAGCCTTCCCTTCCCTTCTTGGTGGTTTCTAATACCGCAAAATTTTTATGGTTAAACATAATTGTGAAAGTTTGTAAATCATGTCTACATATGGAAATGAAAGAGATGTAAAACTCAACTTGAATAACGTATTAAAATCATACAGGTTTAATATTGTAAAGATTTAAACTCATTGACATACATTACTAATAGGGCTTTGGTCAAGTTCTCTTGGAAGTTGCCTTCATGGACACCTTTGCTAACGTGAGAAAATAGTCTCTAAGAGTAGAACATAGATGAACCAATAGACGTGGATTTTCACTTTTCTTAAAATGGAGTAAGGAGGATGGAGGGGACAGCTAATACGCATGTGTGAAGGGGCCACCAACAAGCTTCTTATTACCCACTAAAGGAGTTATTGATAACTTTGAAGAGCAATAGAAGGATTTTGAGATCAAAGTGGTCAACAAGACCAATTGGCCATACATCCCCTTTTCCTTCTTTCTTTCTTTAATTTTTTTTTTTTTGAAAAGTGGGATGCATTGTATTGAGTGTTGCCTACCATTTTCATAATTTTTATTATATGTAGTTTGAACAATGAAAAGATAAGGAAGAGGACCAATCCAACCCTCCAAAGCCTCCACATTTTTGTTCTCGACTCTTTTCCTTTTCCATATCTGGTTATTACATTACTCATTGGAAATTTAGGGAGTTTTGTTTTTCTTTTCACTTTTTGACCTGTATTACTAGCAAATGTTGAAATGCTAATGTAGCTCACATTGACTACAATGCAGAAGAGGATTTCATTTCAAACTGTAAATCAAACAGCAGAATCAGTAAGCCTTCAGCCAAAAGGAGGAAGATGGCAAGTAAGAAGAATACTGAAGTATGTATTGATGAAGGTGAAGTGGAGAATGGAGGCAACTCTGAGAGTCAACTTAGCGAGAAACAAGAAGTTGGAAATGACCACCTTGGTTTGAGTAACAGGAAGAGGTCGAGATGTAAGAAACCTAAAAAAATACTGTTGTGGAATATTTGGGAAGAGGAGCATGAGAGGTGGATTGATGAGAACATAACAAGCGATGTTGCCTTGGATAATCCAAATGAAATGGTAACCGAAACTGTAGAGGCACCTCCTGATCTGATATCTGATTTGCTGAGATATCAAAAAGAATGGTTAGCTTGGGCTTTGAAACAGGAAGATTCTGCATACAAAGGAGGAATTCTTGCAGATGAGATGGGGATGGGAAAGACTCTTCAAGCAATTGCCCTAGTCCTTGCTAAACGAGAGTGTTTTAGGTCAATGGGTGAACCCTCTGGATCCTCAGCCTCATCTATTACTTCAACAGTTTTGCCTGAAATTAGAGGCACTCTTGTTGTCTGTCCTGTTGTTGCTGTCAGTCAGTGGGTAAGTGAGATAGATAGGTTCACTTCAAAAGGAAGCACAAGGGTGCTGGTATATCATGGGGCCAATAGAGAGAAGAGTTTCAAACAATTCCCTAATTATGATTTTATCATAACAACCTACTCTATAGTTGAGAATGACTTTAGAAAGTACATAATGCCTCCTAAACAAAGGTGCCCTTCTTGTGGTAAGTTGCTATATGAGATCAAAATGAAAATGCACACGAGATTTTTTTGTGGGCCCCTTGCTGTTAGATCAGAGAAGCAATCTAAGCAACAAAGGAAAAAATCAGACTTGGCAACAACATCCAATCAGAACTCTAAATATTCTAAAGAAAAGAAAACGAAGCAGAAGAGCTTGGAAGTTGAAAAGAGATTAGAAAAGAAAAGAAAGAAAAAGAAAGTTGATGGGGAAACTATGTTTGACGATGAAAATTCTCCTAGTGATCCACAAGGATTGACTAGGGGAAAATCAATTTTGCATTCTATTAAGTGGAATCGAGTCATCTTGGATGAGGTTAGTTGACATATTATCTAAATACTAGTTGGGAAAAACTTAATTGAAAAGATTAATTTAAAACTTAAGTTGCATTTCAGAGCGACCTTTCATTTCTTGATTAGTAATTTAGTATTCCAATTTCCCATTATTTTTCAGCAAACTTGTACATAGAAATTTAGTTTACATTGGTTCTTTGATCATGGATTTTTTTCACGTGATTTCTAGTATTATGCTTATAATCTTTCTGTAATTGAGTAGTGTAAACTATCATTGTTCTTGTAAATAATTTATACAAGTTATTTCCAACTGTAGGCACATTATGTAAAAGCTAGGCATAGTAATACTGCTAGAGCTGTTCTTGCTTTAGAGTCTTCATACAGGTGGGCTTTAAGTGGCACTCCTATCCAAAACCGTGTTGGTGAACTCTACTCATTGGTGCGTCCCATTAAACTAAATGTTTTTTAATAATGAGTCAACTGCCCTTTATTTATGAACTTGCGTCCTTTGTACAGGTTCGTTTTTTGCAGATAGTGCCATACTCTTATTACTTATGCAAAGACTGTGATTGCAGAACGCTTGATCGTGGGTATGATTAATTTTAAGGTCTCTTAACTCAATGTATTGTGCTAGAACAAGCTAAGTGACAATATAGCTCAATCGTTCTTATCTTCCAACCAATTAGTTCCATGTACTCACTGCACTACGTTAAATTTTGAAATAGTGAATTATCACCCTTTGATACTCAGCATCATTCGTTAATGTGCCTTCAGTCATGTCTAACTTTAGTACTCTTGCATACAAAGCTTAATTATCAAGTTTGTCAACACCATGTATCTGCATCCCTGGTTTATTTGAAAACCATTAATTTTTGGAAGAATGCAAGTAATAATTGTTAATCATCAACCAAACAAGTCTGCACATTTTTACCTTTTTATATGCTTTGCCTGTATTTTTTAATTAATTATGAAAGAAGCAATGAAAACTTGTGATATTGTTACTTTACCATGTGTGATAGATAAATTCCATCAAGCATTTCGACTAGTTATGGTTAAAACTGTCATTCTTCATTTCCCGTAGTCATGAAACTGTGTTTGCTTTATTTAGGGTGTTAAATATTGACTTTTGTTGTAACCTGTTTATTTTTCATTCATCAGTCAATCATCACAATGTCCAAGTTGTCCACATAAATCTGTGAGGCACTTTTGTTGGTGGAATAAGGTGAGCTTTTAATGCAATTTTCTTTTTTTGATTCTTGTTGTCTTCTGGCATATATTTTGACTCAAATTTTTATGATATTTCTTGTGATCTATGATCCTTTCAAGTATGTTGCAAAACCGATACAATGGTCTGGAAGTGAACAACATAATAGGGCTATGATATTGCTAAAGCAAAAGATCTTGAAGAATATAGTGCTACGACGGACTAAAAAGGGAAGAGCTTCTGATCTTGCTCTCCCTCCTAGAATTGTAAGTTCTATCGGTGCACGTCTTATACTGTAGTTTTGATAATAGGCCAATTTTCTTATAGTGTCACAAATTTACATGTAGGTTTCACTGAGGCGGGATACTATGGACATGAGAGAGCAGGATTATTATGAAGCGCTGTATAGTGATAGCCAAGCACAATTTAACACGTTTGCTAACTTTGCCCTTTTTTCTTTTACAATTGCAGTATTAGCATCTGTTTTCATCGCACACCTTAGGGTATACTTCATGCTTGTAACTGTTAATGTACAAACCTGTCTCAACTTTTGCCTGATTCCATGAAATATGTTTCTTTGCAGATATGTTCAAGCTGGAACAGTGGTGAATAATTATGCTCACATATTTGACCTGCTCACTCGCTTACGGCAGGTAATTATGGTAGTCCATAAAATCCATGAAACAAACATGATACTTATCACACCATATTTACAAGTCTTATTCACTATAGGCTGTTGACCATCCTTACCTTGTTGTATATTCTGCAACCGCTGCTCTGAGAAATGGAACCAAGGTCAACAATGCTAATGAGGAGTGTGTATGCGGCATTTGTCATGAGATTGCGGAGGACTCTGTGGTTAGTTCAGCTTTTTATTCCTGTCTTTTCTTTATTATATATATATATATTTTTTATTTGAAGGACTAGGATGCATTTTTGTTGAACTTTTTCTTAACCTCCTTATCTCTATTTATCTGGACTCACAAAGAAGCTCATCTGATTGGAACAAATGCCTTTGTTGCATTTTTTTTAGAGTTAATGACTTAAAATAGAGGGCATTTAACGCCCAAATACATTTTGTCAAAAATAGCTTATATAAGTGTTAGTGAAGCAAGAATAATTTTGTAAAGTCACATTTAAATATAAAATAAAAATGTGTTTTGATACTAATTCTTACTATTTACATTTTGTTACCTTTATGCATTATCATGCTATATTAGTCGTTAACTTATTTAACAACAAAAATTTCCTCAATGTGGCAGCAACCCTTTTGCCACAATAATAGGACTTTCCAACACTGCCCTATGGTTCTGTCAATTAGATAGAGGTTCATATTACACTGAACATATAACAATGCAATACTTTGTGCTGGAAAATTGGATTCTTATTGCCTTTATCTATTTACAAGCTTTTGTTTTATTTGCCTCAATCATAGATTAAGAGCCTTGGACATCTATCCCTGGATGGCCTGATAAACATTGAAATCTGAGATCAATTACTTATTGTATATTATCGTTTTCAACTCTTATTGAGATTCAAAATCAATTTGTCTATCTCCTGCCTGTTTTTAAAATTCTCTTTGATGATTTCAGGTTACAGCTTGTGAGCATGCCTTTTGCAAGGCTTGCTTGATTGATTATTCTTCTTCCTTGGGAAAAGTCTGCTGCCCTTCTTGCTCAAAATTGCTTACTGTTGATTTAACAACAAATCAGGACAGTGGTGATCTGAATTGTAAAACCACCATTAAGGGTTTCAAGGCCTCGAGTATTATGAACAGAATTCAAATTGACAACTTTCAGACCAGCACAAAAATTGAGGCTTTGGTATGACTATAAATGATGATATGATTTGATTTTAGCTCTCTTTTACCTGGAATCATGTAAAAATTTCGTACAATTTTCTGTCGAAATCAAGAAGTATATTATCGGGCACAATTAGAGCAAGTTGTAGGACAGCACAAAAAGTGTTTACAGAACAAATGAAAGATGATCTACGTGTGTAGCACATGACCCTTTTTTAAGGCCTTATGAGACTATATAGATGAAACAAAAACGTCACTGTTTGTTGGGCTGTTTCACAGGCTTCTCCCAGTTAATTTTGATATTTTAACCTTTGAAAAGTTAAGTGATATATTTTACATTTAAAAGTTGAGTTGAAATTCTCACAAATGGCCCGTAGTAAAAATGTATTTCAACTACACAAATAGTACTAATACAGTAGCACCCCTTGGATGCTTGTGTGGGGTATGTATGTCTGCTCTTCATTGTGATGCTTGAAATAACTTTGGAGCTCTTAGTTACGATTTTGATGTTCTAACATTCAGCATGTATTACATTCCTCAAAATGCTTAATCTGCTGGCTGTCTCTAGAGGGAAGAAATTAGATTCATGGTTGAAAGAGATGGATCTGCCAAAGGAATTGTCTTCAGTCAGTTCACATCATTCTTGGATATCATTAAGTACTCTCTTGAAAAGGTTAAGCCAAAGATTTCCATCAATTGTTTAATTTGCTCTTATTGAAATGTTCTGGCATAATAATTTGATCAATTGTGTGAATTGCAGTCTGGGGTAAATTGTGTTCAGTTAACTGGAAGCATGACCTTGATTGCAAGGGATGCTGCTATTAAGAGATTTATAGAGGATCCAGAGTGCAAAATTTTTCTGATGAGCTTGAAAGCAGGAGGGGTAGCACTCAATCTTACAATTGCATCTCATGTGAGTATTATTTGGCGGCTTTTGACTTTTGAGTCATATATAGCGTTCAAGAAGTTTGAATTGTATTTCTTATGTGATACTTTAGAATAAAATACTTCAATGGCTTATAGTAGTTACATTATACGTGCCTGATAATGCACGAATGTCACTTTTCAGAATCTCAGATATCTTTCCTGTAGGATCCTCTATGTTGTAGTTTATACTGCCAATCTTAGTGCACTATTTAAAACTGCTTTCACATACACAAATGGTTTTTTATGCTTTTGACAATAAAAATAAATAGCGCTTTTAATATCTATGAGCCCACATTTATAACATAGAAGTGTTTTTTTTTTTTTTCAGTAGTAACCCTTCTGGAAAAGGCACTATTTTTTAAACCACTTCTGCTAGCACTTTGCACACATACACACTCTTTGGACATGATTTGTCTTATACCTTAGTCTTGAAAAGGCAATGTTAAACTCTTGGTCTGTTGCAGTAAATTGCTAACTTGTAATATCTATGCAGGTTTTCTTAATGGATCCATGGTGGAATCCCGCTGTAGAGCGACAAGCGCAAGATAGGATCCATCGAATAGGACAGTACAAACCAATCAGGTTTTTCTATTGCTTATTTTTATGCATCCTTTGTGATAAAGTCCTATTTACATGCGTTGAGCAAAAAAAATTTGTGACAGAATTGTGAGATTTGTCATTGAAAACTCAATTGAGGAAAGGATTTTGAAGCTGCAGGAACGAAAGGAACTAGTATTTGAAGGGTAAGGTTATTTACGTGGTGGTACAAAATATTGTCTGTGTCTGACCGTCTCTAATCAGCTTCTTCCCTTTAACAGTACTGTAGGTGGTTCCTCGGAAGCTCTGGGAAAACTAACCACACGTGACTTCGTATATCTCTTTTCTGTTCAGTGAGGCATTGATTGAAGGGAACATAAAACTTCTACATTGTGGCTTGCTGTACAAGAAACAGTAAAAAGTTTTTTTTTGGTAATGTAACTCTGATGATTTTCTTGTTAATGGAACGGTTTGCATATGAGTAGTCCAATCAATTTACCCGTTGGGATATTCCTACATTTTGCGTAGAAAGTCCGACTGCTTGGTAGTTGCTAATGCGACAAAATCACCATAACCTTTTGCAAAATCATCATAGTTTAATGACTTAACATTTTTAAAAATAAAAATAGTGTTGATATTAGTGTTTTATGTTTTAGAAATAGGGCAATTTCTGACAAGGAAAAAAAACTGTTAATATATGAAATGCTTTATGTGGTGTTTGTATATATATGCGTAATTATTTTTCATAAATTCAAATTTGATCATAAAGTCCTTCGAATATCTTCAATCCCAAGCAAACACGATGAAGGAATCAATCTAAATTGAACAAATGGAATGTAAAAAAGAGTGAGCCAAAAAGAGGGGTATATTGAGCGTTCATACATATAAAATGCTTAGAGTCATGTTTATATAATATATTTTGACAAGTTAATTAATATATGAAAAAACTTAGTTAATTTTTTTTTTTTTTCTGGTATTGTCCATTTATTATTATAGTAAGAAAAAGTAAAAAAAATTACACCTTCAAGAATATGAATAAATTTTCATTAAAAAAATGAAAAAGAATATGAATACAATAAGTTATGTTATCCGTATTCTTGTTATCACCCCTAAAAATGCTTGAAAAAGTCTAACGGTCAAAGTTGACATAATCAAACTCATCGACTGTCTACTCCGTGGAATAAAATACACTGCAATCATCTAATGCTTGAACAAGTCTAAAGGTTAATGTTTGTTTAAGAATAAGATTTAAAAAAAAATTCATCCTTTAAAACACTAAACGGTCGATTATATGAAAGTTAAAATATTTCTCCTAAAATTTTAATTTTAATTTACAAGTTTTTATTACTAATGCACTTAGATATATGATTTCTATATAGATTTTTCCTTTGATTAATGAAAAAAGTACGTGGATTTTTTTAGCATTGTATATGTAATTATATATTTTATTTTCTATTAAAAAAGTACCCAAGAAATAAAAATTTAAGAATCAGAATTCTACCGTAAAGCTAAAATATGAATTTATTTGCCGGAGTTGTCTAGAACTGTTTCTTTCAGTTGACTTCACATGCAGTCATGCCAGCCATACTAATTTAGAAAATAAATTAATTTAATTCATTTTCTATTATCTTATTTTAAGAATAAAAAATAGCAATGAAGTATTTATTTTAAAATAAAATTAGTGAAAAGAAATTAAGGAAAATTAAAATAAAATTAGTGAAAAGAAATTAAGTTAAATTATTTTCCTATTAATTTTTTTGTTTCGTATTTATATAGCTATTTGTATTCGTTGACTTGTTATTTAGATCAACCTGTAAATTGCTAGATACCTTCCTAGCTCACAGTTTCACACTTTCAGTTAAGAGACCACTTCTCATCAACCTTAGAGAAAGAAAAAAAAAAAAAGTCCAATTAGTACAATACAAATATATTTTATAAAGATTCAAAACTGGGCAGCTGAAAACGTTGTTGGCGTGCTAATTAATTTCTGTACTTTTTGGACTAACTAGAACAATTTTGATTCTGTGGGGGTTTGCCTAACTATTACGATGATAAATCCTTTAGTTTTTTTATTCTTTCTTTTTTCTTTTTCTTCAATTTTTTTAATTATAATTACTAAAGTTAAAGTAAGGAGTTACTTCTTTTAAAACAGGAAACCCTAATATTAGAGTAATTTAATTTTTTTAAAAATAATTTAATAATTTAATATTTTTATTAATATTAGAGTAATTTAAAATAATTTAATAATTTAATTTTTTTAAAAATAAAAATATTGATATGATATTGGATTTAATGCAATTAAAATATAATCACTTAATAATAATAATAATAATATTACAAAGAAAAAAAATTAAAATCTAATTGTCACTTTTACGATAAATATTGGACCTAGTGGTATTTTTTTATTATAATTATAATTATTGGACTTACGATCCCCTTTATATAAAGCCCTCTTCTTTCCAGCACAAAATACCAAATACAAACCCAGCTTGAATGTTCATTCATTTTCTTACTTAAAACTATTTTTCGAGTCTAATTCATTCAGTTACCATGGAGACCCTTTACCTTCTTTTCTCCATAGCTTCTCTATTCTTAGCCTTTACAATATTTGCTTTAAAAGGCAAAAACAATGGTGAAGAAAAAAATCTTCCACCAGGAAGCATGGGATGGCCAATTATGGGTGAAACAATTGAGTTTTTATTTGGGAAACCAGAAAAATTTGTATTCAAGAGAATGAAAAAGTACTCTCCCGATATTTTCAAAACCAATATTTTGGGAGAGAAAACTGCTGTTATTTGTGGTCCAAATGGTCACAAATTTCTCTTCTCAAACGAGCAAAAGTACTTCACAGCATTTCGTCCTCACTCTATGCAAAAGATGTTTCGTTCTTACAAACAACAAGAAAAAGCACCAATTGTTGCTTCCACTCCTCTTCAACAACAACAACAACAACCAACAAGAGATGAAGAAGCTAAAGTGTTGAGATCACCTGGGTTTCTAAAGCCTGAAGCCTTGGTTAGATATTTGGGAAAAATGGATTCAATAACACAAGAGCATATCAAGAAATATTGGGAAGGCAAAAGTGAAGTAAAGGCTTATCCATTAACAAAGACTCTAACTTTAACTCTTGCTTGTAGATTTTTCTTGGGTACTGATGAGCCAGAGAGAATTTCTAGACTTGTTAACAATTTTGATGATGTTACTTTGGGAATGCATTCACTCATTATAAATTTCCCAGGAACAATTTTCTACAAAGCTACAAAAGCAGCTAATGAAATTCGTAAGGAATTGAAAGCTGTGATTCAAGAAAAAAAAGTTGCTTTGGCTTCAGGGAAACCAATGCAAGATATATTAACACATATGATTGTTGCTACTGACCCAAGTGGTAAACACATGTCTGAGGCTGAAATTGCTGATAAGATTATGGGTTTGTTGACTGCTGGTTATAGTACTGTGGCCACTGCTATGGCCTTTTTCATGAAATATGTTGGAGAGTCACCTCTTGTTTATGATAAGGTTCTTGCTGGTAAGTACTACTTTTTAGTAATTTTAATATCCAATCACATTAAGTTGAGAGTTTGATGAGGTTTATTAATTATGTATTTGTTTGAAAACAGAGCAAAAGGAAGTGTTGGCATCAAAAAAGGAAGGAGAGTTGTTGGATTGGGATGATATAAACAAAATGAAGTACTCATGGAATGTAGTGAATGAGGTGATGAGACTCACTCCACCACTTCAGGGGACTTTCAGAGAAGCATTAACTGACTTCAACTATGCTGGTTATACTATTCCTAAAGGATGGAAGGTCGGTGATTTTGATATTTTACATTCTTTCTTAACAATCATGTTATATATTTTTCTAAATAATTTTCTTTAGATTTGGTCTCTTAACTTTTTAAGCTAAATAATACCTATAATCTCTTAACTTTTATCAATTTTACACATTGATCGCCTAATTATTATTTTTCTTAGATTTTTTTCGTTGGACTTTTTAATTTTCCCAAATTTGGATAAAAAAGGACTAAATTTATTAAATTTGAAATGTTAATAGACTAAATAGTAAGAAATAAAAAGTTATTTTAACAAGTCAAATCTAATTGTTATATTGAAAATTTTCAACTTAATTTTTAATTTTGGGAAAAATTTAATAAGTTAGGTACAAAATCTTACCAAAAAAAGTTACACAGAAGTAAAAGTTACGAGTTAAGAAAAAATAAATAAAGATATGATAAGTGTTGTTCAAACTCTTTATGAAATTGTTATTAGACTGAGTGATGTTTGGTGATAATGTATGATAGGTATATTGGACGGTAAGTACATCAAACCACAACCCAGAATATTTCCCAAATCCAGAGAAGTTTGATCCATCAAGATATGAAGACAACCATGCATTTCCAGCATTCACATTTGTTCCATTTGGAGGAGGACCCAGAATGTGTCCTGGTAAAGAGTATGCTAGATTGGCCATTCTAACATTTGTTCACAATGTGGTCAAGACTTTCAAATGGGAACTTATGTCTCCAAACGAAAAGATTGTCGGTGATATGATGCCTACTCCACAGAAAGGTCTTCCACTTCGTCTTCACACTCACTAGATATATGTATATCTTTGACACTTTAAATAAGGAACTGGACTCTACACCTTTTTACATTTCACACTTGCCAGCCTAGTAGCCTACCCTTTTGACTTGTTAATTTTTTGGGCTTACGTATTTATCAAGGTCTATGTCTGTAATAATTGTTTAATTTGATGTAAACTAATAACTACATGATTATAAGAACTAGGTGAAATTTTAGTTGAAATGTCCTCACTTGTTTGCTTCATATATGATGGAATCAATATATATACGTACAAGGCTTGTTCTTTTAACAAGCGGTTCCAAAGGACAACGTCTACATCGTGTTTTCTAGTGATAGTGCCTCAAAGATATTTTTAAGTTTCATTATGATCTCAACTTTTGTGTAACTTTTTATTTGCGTCAAGATAACTTACAATTTACGTGGTAACATTCCATAGGCAGACTAGAAATATTGAACCAATTATCATGTGACCGACTCTTCATAATGTATATAATCATCAATTGTTTTCTCCACAAGCTAGATGCGGCCAAATCAGGCATCACTTTGAACTCCAAAGTAGAATATTACATGGACTAACCCTCCAATGTGAAGTCACAGGAAGGTGGACGGGATTGTAACAATTGTTTTAGCTTTTTTTTTTTTTTTTTTCCTCTTGTTCATTATCTTTTATTTTTAATTCTTTAATTATTTACGCTCAAATTTAAACACATGTTTGAAAATAAAACTTATTTGAGCAAGTGTCAAAAGTAGTATATTATATCTAGGGGCGGAACCCAAAAAATTTTAGAGGGGATGAAATTTAATTTGTTTTATACAAAGTAAAAAATTTGTAGAAGCTACAGTAAATTATACTCGATCTAATACTGAATTTTTTATATCATATTATAATAGGAACATAGAGTTAGTAATTAAAAAATAAAAAGCTAACATATTATAATTAACTTATAATAAAAAATTAAACAAAAATATAACAAGTTAATAAGTATTAGTATATCATTTATATATAAAATAAATTTATTAACTAAAAAATCTAAGCAAATAGAAAGCTCAATTAAACATATCAAAATTCATTGTTGTAAAATTAAAACTAAAAGAAATATATGAAAATATAAAAAGTAAAATATGATTTAGAACTTTAAACTTGAAACTATATTTAAAAATATATATTGATAAATAATATAAGATTGATTAATAATAATAAAAATAATAAAACTTTTATATAAAAAATTTCAAAGAAATTCAAAAAAATTATTAAAATAAAATGTCAAATAATATAATATTAGATAAAGTTAAAATTTGGATTGAAATAAAATATGATAAACATACAAACTTAAAAGTTACATATATATGACTACAATTTTATTTATATTACTAATAGTTATTAAATATATTGAAACAAAAGTTTATATTTAATCAATTTATTTACGATTCATATTATTTTTATTCACATATTTGTAAAATATTATTAATATATATTACCCCAAGAAGCACCGCCCATGATTATATCCACAATTCAAAACTTTTCTTAAAGCATAATATGATTTGTGTTTGTTTCAGTTATTGAAGCTTTTTGGTGACTTTTGTGATTTTGAATATATGTACAAATTAAAATTAATAGTAAATGATTATTTAAAAGTAGTGAGAGGTCAAAAATAAAAACAATGAAGTATCACCTCATACCATACTTTTTTTTTTTCTTTCTAAATTGCACTACGCTGCAATAAGTAAGAAACCATACCGCATATAAATTGCATTTTTGTACCAAAAATACTGCAGTGCTATTACCGTGAAACTGCGAATCAAACTAATTTTTTTCCAAGTCGAGGGTGTACACGCTCTCTGATGGTAAATGTGATGATCCTCGTAGTTTAAATTATTGTATAATTAAAAAAAAAAAAAACTAAATTTTTTCCTCTTCATTTGGTAAGAAAGAAAGAAATGAATTTTTTAAACTTGCAATTGTTTTATTTAGAATCAATATGGACTTGATAACATACAACTTATATTTTATGTCTCATAAAACTGTATTATAATTTCATTTCTCATTAAAAAGTTAAAAACATTTAAATTTTTAAAACATGTTCAAACCATACATCACAAGCCAGCCAAAATGCACATTAACGCAAGGAGAAAAATATTGAGGTTGTATTGAAATAGTGAGTATAATAGGAACAGATATAGACTAATATACGAGATAGAAAGATTTGGAAACATAAAATCGATGAACTCTATGTGTCAACTGATCAATTGATTAACCCAGATGAACTATAAGTATAAAATTGTACTAGTTTGATGTCCTGCAGTGCAAGAACGATTTCATTTCTCAATTTCTCATCGTATACTTTTCAGTGATCATTCATGTCATACAGATGAATTCAATAATGAAGTTGATCAAGATCTTCATATGTGTACAGATTGATACTAGTAGTAACCAATAACCATGCATTAACAGACACAACTAAAAACAAGAGACCGAAATTCGCCGGCCAAAAATTTATTATTTCTCTTAGTAAATCCGCCAATTAATTAATTAATATATATTTCAAAAGTTGTATGCGTATAATTAATTCTTCATATGATATTCAGTCTTGTAATTTCAGCCAAATCATACCCAACCCTTCACTTCCTCTTGAGTTTGTTGGTCAAGCTAGCAATGGAAAGGAGATTCAATAGACAGTACTCTTCAAGAGAAAACGGTATAAGCAAAATTGTACAGCCCAAAGATACCAATAATGATTTTATGCCAAAGAAAGGCCAAAATTGTACTACTCAACAAGAAGTACCAGACCTCACAGACTTTATGAACGACTTGTTTTTTGGGACAGTGAAGAGTGCTGATCAGAAACCTTATGACTTTAAAGGAGATGTGCCGGCATCTGTAAAGCAAGATGATCATGATCAAGAGAATATTAATAATAATGAAGATTTTGAACATAGCAATAGGAGTAGCAAGTTAACTCACGAATGGTTAGAAGAAGCTAAACGTATTGTTGCTTCGTCTCCGGTGCGGTGTGAGTCGCCTTCTCGGCTTGTTGGGTCTCCCAGGTTTGCTGCTGCTCAGGGAAGATCCTCACTTTCTTCGGTACTTGATAGAAGAGACCCTCTTTCTAGGTCTGCAAGAAGGTATGCTATTATTCATGGATGATATTATATTTACTAATTTTATTTTTATAAATTGAACACATTAATTATCTTTTTAAAAATTAGTGCATTTTAGCCGCTTATTCTTGTATTTTTGAACAATTTAATAATTTTTTCACAATTTTTTGGTTTTTTTTTTTTTTAAATTAAACCTTACTAGTAATAAGGGCCGATAAATATTTAAAAAAAAAATACCTCTAAAAGCTAGAAATAAAGTATGATCAAAATTGACTTAAATGACAAAAATGTTCACAAATATAACTATGATTTGACTAAAATATATCTATTTAAAATTAGGTAATCAATGTGCTCAATTTATAATATTAAAGTAATCTCAAATTAACTTTTCTCGTAATAAAGGGCACTAATATTTTTATAATTTTATAAAATGTGCATTTTAATAATAAAAAACTAAATTACATATTTTATATCAAAATATAAGAATAAAATTTACTTTTTATAAATACTAGTTTTGGTCTCAATCATTATAAACAAAAAGAGTTAATTTAAATTAAAAAAATAATTTTTTTTATAATAATATATTATTTTAAAAATATTATATTATTTATAAGGAGGCCTATACAATAATAAAATAATTAAAATAATTTTTAAGAATTTATGAAATAGAATATATTATATAATCTAAAAGATAGAAAAATGAGTTTTTTATCGAATCAAGACTTCAAACTCAAATAAAAATTTGAACTTGGATCAACTACAAATGATATATGTAGTACTATATTATTCACCAAAATTATTAAATATAACATAATAGTTTATAATTCATGTTTACAACTATTTAAGTTTAATTTCAAAGTTAAGAAAATATATTTATATTTGTATTTGGATATATTGTGCAAGAACCTTTTGAGTTTGAACTCAAATACACTTATAAGAGGTAACATTGATATATAAGTGATAATTTTTTATATTATATGCCCATAAATAAAATTAATAAAAAAAATTTAAGTCAAATAAATTGAATCATAAAATAAGATTAATAAAAAAAAAGAAAATTGAAAGGAGTGATGATATGATCCACTCAATATTCATTTTTGTAAATTATTTTGAAAAAAATATATTTTTAACATAAAAAAAAAAAATCAAAAACTCAACAAATGATAGATAAAGAAAGGGAGAAAAAAAAAACAAAGAAAATAGGAAATAATTTGTTTCACACTTATAATAAGATTCAAAATACTTAAAAGTACAAAAGACATTAAGGTAAGACCTATTTCATAATTTAAATTATCTCTACTCTATTTTAGACTATATCTAATACTTTCCCGATCTCTTCTTAAAAATTAAAAAAAAAAAATTCTTTTATAATTGTCAAAAAAAAAAAATCAACAAAATCATTGTCAAATAATATTATAGAACAAATTTTCTTTATACACAGTGTAATAGATCTACTAAAAAATATAAATTGCTAAATAAAAGTTATTATATAAATAAAAAGTATAAAAAAGAAAAAGTATGTTCAACTTAAAATAAATATAAAATTATCAAACAAATTAAAAATACGAAATAAAAATACTTACATTAATTGTATACTAAAAGAAATATAAATTACTCAATCAAATATTTCAAATAAATAAAAATAAAAAATATAAATTATCAAATAAATACAAAATTACTAACTCTCATTTATATATATATATTAATAGATAATAAAGGGAGGAAAAAAGGGTACTACAAGTCTCATAAATATGTGATAAAATGCATATTAGTTTTATAATTTTTTGATCAGACACATGAGATCTTATAATTTAAACAAGTTACTTAATTTCGTTCAATTATTTAAGATGTTAAAATTAGGGTTATAATTAACGTAATTAGTATGTAAGTTTTGCGTGACTTTTATAAGGCAATTAAGATGATGATACTTTTGTACATTTTTTAGGGTTAATCCCAAAGAAATTAATTCTGAAAAATTAAAAAAATGGAAGTGTGTGGGAGAGAAGAGAGGCAGTTGGGAAAATAAATTTCCCCAAAATGAAGAACAAGTATTAGATAAGTAATGCTTATGTTTAACATAATATTGTATATTAGACTAAATAGATAAAATGAATGAATTAAAAATTTTATTAAATAAAATAAAAATTAGATAAATGGTATATATACTAGTAGATAAATTACATCAATTAAAAGCTATTAAATTAAACTCCTGGTTTATCTTAAAACTATGGAGTGTTGACCATACTTATACTCTGTAATTTTATTATCTTAATGGAAAAGACAACCACCAAAATCAATAATCAATACTAATTCCAGTTTTCTTATTAAAACAAAGTTCATTGATGAAAGCATGACAAAGTTAATTGTCAAACTACCAACAGAAGTTCTATGAATGGATAGTTTTGGACTTTTTTTTATTAGGCATCTTTTTTTCTTATATGTTATGTGATGAAATTGGATAATTGCACAATTATTCATTAATTCAAAAAATGAATTATATATTACAACACAAGAAAATATTTGTATTAAACAAAAGCACGTGAAGATCAACTGTAATAGCTTGCTATGTTATACAAACTTTATTAGAATATTGGACACGTAATAATTTTCAATTTATGTAAAATTTCTACAAACCCCAAATTTTCATTATACTAGAGTGTTTAGTAAAATGCACACACCCAAAGATATTTATTTATAAACTGGCCGTTCGAACTCTTAGCAACTACTAAGAACACATTACACTATAACAACAACATTGTTAATTGATAAACCTCCTATTTTGTCAACAGATACAGAACAGTAGAGAGCTTCAGCGGAGAAATTCTAACAAAATCACACAACCGTCACAATTCAGAACAATTCGAGACACACAGTGCTACATCTCCTCGTGACTCACAATCTGCTTCGGCGATCCACAATTGGTTCTCCAACGTTCTTAAACCCCCCAGTCCTAGAACACCACCTCACCAACCCATTAATAATGTTGTTCAGCCTCCCTCCACTCCTATTCCTATTCCACTTCCTCTTCCACCTCGTCTGTCTCTGCCCCAAAAGACCCGCTTCCACAAAGACCCCTCTTCGGCTCGTCCGCAGGGGATCCCTGTTCCCTTTCGCCGGACTTCTCAGACCCCGTCGACACCGTTAGCAGATACTCATGTCCTCTCTCCGCCCAAAAACCTCATACAATCATCCCACAGGAGGTCTATATCGTCTGCCACTTGCTCTCTCGATAAGACATGTTCAAAGCTCTACTCAAATGGGATTCTTATTGAAGACAATGGAATTCAAGATCTTAGCCTTAATGGGTTTCTCAAAGACCAGAGGATCAAACTTGGAAAAATCTTGGACGGGGACGTTGATGATACTAAGGCTAAAATTGTTCTATCTGGACCTTCAAATAGTTAAGTAATTGCATTTTCTTTTACAAAAAAAATAATTACTTAGAGTGCTATAAGGATTAGATAAAGAATTGGGTTTTTCTTATATTTGTGAAATACTGTGTCCCTTGGGAAATAATTCAGGTACAAGCTCAATGGTAGCTGCTATATGCTATGCATGGTTAATGGATAACAGATTGAGAAAAGAGAATAACAGCAAAGGTGGTGAAAGAGGGGAGTATTTAGTGTTGCCTGCAATGAGTGTGCCAAGAGAGAAGATGTGGAAGCAACAACAAGCTGCTTGGTTATTTAACCATGTTGGCCTTGACACGACCTCGTTGCTCTTTGCTGATGAGGTACTCCTCCTTTGTTCCTCTCATTATTGTGCTTCATTTGTAATTTTCGTTGAATACATTTGTCCCCTTCACATTACCAATGTTCTTGTTGACATGCTGATTAGTTGTCTATTGGTAGAGTTCCTCGTTTTTATTTGCTGCCAAGAATCATTAAAAATTGATTTGGAGAAGAAGGATTACTGTCATCTTGCACTGAGAGAGAGTTTTCTTCTTCCTTCTTTTTTTCTCCTTCAAATAGTAAAACAATTATATAATGTATGTTCTTCATGACTTCATTAAGTATGCTGGTGTAGCCACTGTGAAGATTGAAACTTTGTGCTGAAACTGAAGTAGTTGTAATCAGAAGCTATACTGCTAGATGTATTGTCAACCAAGTTCCTTTTTTTTTTTTTTTTTAATTCTCTCCATGGAAACAAATTATAATACATAACGCTTGCTTTGCAAGGGAAAATTTATTTTACTATACTGAATGGTATAAATAGCTCATTAACTATGTGAGTACTGATGTGACATGGGCTAGGTGGACTTGGAAAGTCTGATGATGGCTGGTAAACTAAGAATGCTTGTGGTTGGGCAAGATATCATCAGAATCAATGGTGAGGTTGGTAATTACATCTCAGATGGTTTGAAATTGAGCTCAAGGATCAACTGTGATTTAACACAAACTATGAGAAAATTTGAGTCAATATTCCATTGTTATGTCATAGGTAGGATCTCGGTGCACCATTCTTACTGATAATTACTGCGAAGATGCCTACGAGCTTCTCCAAACCCCTATGCTGAAGAAACTTTTGGTAATTGCATGAATTTCTTAACTATGCAATCATGCCATATTTTCCTAGTTTCTTGTGAAAGCAAGAACTGGCTTACCAATTTGGCTTTTTACTCTTGATGAATTTCAGCTTGCAGCTATCCTCTTAGACACTCAGAATCTGAAAAGTGCATCTGCTCAACTGTCTATGACAAGAGATTCAGAGGCAGTTCAGTTGCTATTAGTTGGCTCAAACCCCAATTACAGAAATGCCCTCTTTGACGAGCGTATGCCTTCTCATTCTTCTTACTCTTTAAATCTACCTTAGCAGTGGTGTTTGCAAATAACACATATCTGATTATAAGTATTCAATTTATTTTGTTTACCATCAGTGACACAAGTGCAGAGAGACAAATCTTTCTTTGAAGCTTTACAGCACAGTTATGGGAAACCTCCTAATGAGAGTATGTCATCTGCACATTTTTTGGACATGTCATAGGACTATAGTATCAATTGAAAAATGAAGTAGAAATGTTGTAACTAATCCATTGCTAATGCACCTTTGGTATTGTGGCACTCTTTAAACCTTGTAGCAATTTGATCAAATGGTGTTGAAATGATGCTAATATTACTTTAATAGTAAGCAGAATTATGATGCAATTTGAATTATGGGTTAGATGATGAAGTTTTGTCTTTCCTCTCAAAATAAGGTTCTAATTTTTTTTTCAATCAACAATATTTGGTTGTGTTTTGAATTTGCAAGTATATCCACTCTCGTTATTAGCTTTAAGATCTTTTAACTAAGGTGCTAGTAATTTTATTCTCATAGTACGTTGCTTTGATATACGCTCACTAGTGTCACAAATCCAGTTGTTTTTGTATCAAACTTGTCTGTATAATCCAGTCGTTTGGGAGCCCTGATGTGGACAACGGAATCTTAAAAATCTTCTTCTTTTCTATTTCTTTCTTCGTCGATTATTATAGGTGTGCATGATCAGGAGCATCAGATGAAATCAACTTCTGTTTCTCTCCTTGAAGCCAAAGAACAAAATTCAGATAAGAAATCTCGTGATTCAACAAGTGCAAAATCGAACAAGGTTTCTCCAAAATCAGGTTAGATGTTATTGTCCTATGCTTAGACTTCACATTTGTAATCTAAACCTTCAAAAGAACTGAGATTTGCTACAAATTTTCATTTTTTTTTTTATACCTAGAATGTAACTTTACATTTTAACCGTGAAGCTTTCGATGTCAATTTCCTTGTAGCCAAGCCACGTTCATCATCTATCCAAGCTCCAGCATCACCAGCTCAAGCAGCACCTGAGAAAAAGAACAAGTTCTTCCTCGCAAAGTGGTTTGGTTTTGGATCAAAATGAGGAAACAAGTCATTTTTGTCGCTGCTAACTGTAAATAACAAGGAAACCTCAATTTTGATTCTTTCAGAAACATAATTATTTCTTGGATTGCTTGAAGGCTTTATAATACCCCTTTAGTCTAAGGCATCTGGTTGTGTTTTGCCTTGGGAAATATCTAAAATAGCTAGATAAAAAGTCTCAAGAGAGTGTGCACTGTGCAGTATGTCTACTCTATTCATGTTATTGTATGGGACAATCAACGGCTGATAGTTCTATGTCAGTACCAATCGCACAAACTATTTTGTTATTAAATTTATTATCACTGATCTTGAGATATTGACACTGTTATTGATAAAAAAAAAAAATTCCTAAACAAATATTTTACTAGATTTTTTTTAACATTAAAATATTTTGTTAGATTTTTTGTAACAGTAAAATATTTTGCTAGTTGTCCAAAATAAGTCCCTAATCACAATTTTAGAAATTCAAAAATTCTAAATATTACAAATTTGTTATATAATTCAAATGATGTAGTAGATTGTGACCAAATATTATCGTTGGTCCAATGAAATCTTTGCAATAGAGATTTTTTTTTTTTTTTTTATAGAGAGAGTAGGTATCTCTCATGAGAAAAATATACTCAAGTTTCTTTGATTCTCTATTTTTTAGGTTTTCACACCTTTCTCTCTATCTCATTAGCTCATTATGTGTCTCTATCTCCCTTATGTTGTACCAATTATTTTAATACAGAAAAAAAAAATCTTTGCAATAAATTGTGATATATAGTAGTATTATTAAAAATTGTAATAATTTTTTCAGAGTAATATTACAGTGTATAATTAATTAATTATTTATTTTTTTAGCATTTTCTGTTTTTCACATTTAAAATTGATTTGAAGATTGTTCAGACCTGGTTGGTTGGTCATATAACTAATGCTGAGATGAATATGTTGAGGTTGACCATAATGGTCAAAAATTTGATTATTCTATAGGAAACTGAACAGCTATAACTTATTGAACAAAGAAATTACCATGAGAACATAAAGATAACAGAGTAATTTTTTATGATCTTAAGTTCATGTGCGTCAACAACTCACACAAGCTGTTACAAGTTTAGGTCATCATCAAAAGCCCCTCTTCTCTGTCACATGAATCTACAACTTGTACGTCAGATACATACATTCAAAACCCATCTACATATGTTTGAAAACTAAAAATGGGTAGTTTAATGTATTACTCAATTATCAAGATCAGATCAAGAAAGAGAAATAAAAAAAGTAATTTTTATGATAGAGATGAATGAGATGACTCTAGATGCAAACAATTATTGGGCAAGTATGTTCAAAGCTGCTTCTTTTTTTTCCAATTATGCCCACTTGTTCAACTCCAACCTTTAACTAACTTTCCAGCTTTTATTCGTCTTCTTTAATCCAATCTGTATCTTCACAATTCATTGCTGGCCCATCTTCTTTGCAATTCCCTCTTCACCTACTGGTCTTGCGATAAGATTCATCTCCCATTTCAAATCACGGGTTAAAATCATGCCATTTGATCTTAAAAAACTTGTCACATTTCTATTTGTTGATGAAACAATCAAATTGGTTCCTTCATTCAACTCTCCAAGCATAAAGAAACAAGCAGAACTCAGATGACCCAACTGCATTGGACCCTTCAACTGACCCTGAACTTGTTTGTGATGACAATGGTGTTGATGTAGATGAAGATAATAAAGGAGATGATGAAGAAAAAAGTGATGATGGTAGAGATGTTGATGTTAAAACTGGTTTGAAGATAAACAATGCATGTCTTAAACCAGGACTAAATAGCCAATCATAAACATCCCAATAAACTTCTAATCTTAACTTATTGAAATGAATAGTTTCATTACCTCTAAATTTCCATTGTAGATGCTTTACATGAATCACTAAATGCCCATCAATTCTAATCTCCATTTCTGGCTCAATCCCATTTAACCAAGTGTCATTGTTCACATTCCCAATACTAGTAGTTACTCTTTTTTTGCATTCAATTGAAATCTCACGAAGCCTACCTTTTCTATGAAATTTTGCTCTTGTGACGAACTTTTTCTTGCCAAAGATGTGTTCTTTTCTTGAAATTAAAATAGGATCAATCATAGAAGGTCTACAATTTGTTTTCTTATAAGCTTCATTTTTCAGATCCCCAAGTAATAAAACAACCTCTTCATTACAAACAACTGCAACATAATAGTCTGAAACTGGTTCTGTTTCTCCATGAAATTTTGCTGCTTTAAGATCCCAAAAGATATCAACTGAATTATCATCAACTATGAAGCTTTTAGAACCATATTTCCTCCAAAAATACCAAGGTTTGAACTCAACTTTGCAGTTATACTGATTTTCTCCATCTGAGCCTTCAATTGATACTGATAGGCCATGAATTAACAAGTTCTTACACCAAGTAACTGTGATTAATCTACATTGATCAGCCACTTTTGTTCTATATGCAGACATGAAAACACTCTGGCCTGACCTTGTTACTACTGTTGAATCATCAATTAGCTTCTCACTTGATGAAAAGCAAGCATGAATGCCAATTGGGTCTTGCATATTTTTTGAAGATCAATATCAAGGAGATAGATATTTTGATGAGACAAGAAGAAGAAGAAGAAGAAGAAGATGAAGTAGGTAATATAAGATGAGGATGAGAAAATTTACCGGAAATAAAATTATCAAATGAAAATTTGGGAGGAGAGAGAGATTTTTGTTTTTTGTTTTTGTTTTGCTAAAAGAGAGAGATGTTAATCACAAGATGTATTGATTGATTCAAAGATGCTGCCAGAGGTGTTCTTGGAAGTACCTGGAAGAACAAAAAAAATTATATACAAACTGGCATTGAGTGAGAGTCAGTGAAGAACCACCATTTTTTTAATATATTCAATTATCTGCATCTCTTATTGCTTGACATTTCTTGCCTGGATTTGTTTAATTTAATTTTTTTTTTATTAGTTGTTTTAGTTTTTTAAAGTTTTCTATCATAATTTTGCTTTTAACAGGATTAACACTATTATATCTCTTTAATAAATAAATAAATAAATAAAAATATTATTATATATCACGAATTTATCATAATTATATTATAAGTTTTCATTGAATATAACTTTATAGATACGTCGCATAGTTTGGCCATAAGAGTCATCCACCCTGTGTTCGATTCACACTAAAAATATTATTTGATTTAAAAAGAATGCAACTTTATTGGTCCAAATATACTCTAATTACTGTTCACCACATAAATATATAATTACTAAAAAGGTACTTGTTTCGATGTATGGTTAAAACATAAAAAAGTAGAGTAGCTAAATTTTCACCAGATTTGAAGTATGGATTTGTACAAAACATGATATGTATTTAAATTTATATAATGTTGAGGGGAGATAATATCTGACACGATTCAATTTTTACATGTTCTTAAAAATTTTGTTATTTCATACTATTATAAATAGACAACATGAAAAGAATTTGAGTAAATTTTTTCATGTGTCAATTAATACAAAAAAATCGACACGAATAATAAGAAATGAACACGATACCGACATGAATAATACAAAATAAACACGATACAAATAAAACTAACACGACACAATTTATACCCCTTACAATGTTAATATTTTTGGTGAAAAATATGTTTAATCTGTGGGAAGTACGAGAGAAGATAAAGTTGGGTTAAAAGATAACCATTGAAAGGCATATGAGTTATACACGATAGTGGAGTATAAATGGGTTTTCCAAAGTGGTTTTTTTATCTTTTTATTGTGTCAATGTGTCTCATAAAGTGGGTATTAGGAAGATTTTCACTTCACTTTAAAAAATATAAAAAAAATAATAATAAAAAGAAGGAAGATTTTAACTTTTATGCCTTTAAATTTTTCTTCTTAAAGATGGGGTTAGGAGGGAATCTAAAGAAAGGTGTCAATGCTGAAAAAGTCTGAGGAATCTTATGTTGTAGCTGCAGATCTGGTCCAACTTTCAGGCAAGATGAACACAAAAAAAGCTCAAACCAAAAAATAGTTGAAAAGTTACAAATATAAGTGTAAAAAAGTTAATTAAAAATAAAAGTCTTAATTATTTTATTAATCTTTAAATTTTAATTAAATTTACATTTAAATTCTTAAAATTTTACATATAGATCCCTAAACTATTAAATATTATAATTTAGTCTCCAAAATTTTAAAAATTCACACATAGATCCTATCTTTGGTATTAAAATACATATTTTTTAATCAAAATTTTAGAAACCATAGTGACGTTTGGTTTGCCGAATGTAAAAGTAATAAAAATAATAATTGTAATGGAATTGAATGTAAAGGAAACAATATTACTATTACAATGTTTGTTTAAGCAATGTAATCAAAATAAATAATAATATTAGAATAAAGATTATAAAATTATAAATGAAGTAAAATTAAAAATAAACTTTTTTATTACTAAAAGAGATAAAATGAGCAAAAAAATCATAAATTATAATACAAATTGTGAGAAAAATAGAACATTACAGTGTATTCCTAAAGGCTGCAGGCGTAATGAGGATTACTGCTACTGATGTAATCCCTTTACATTCCATTACAGAGTATAGTCAAATCAAACACAGTAATACCCTGAATAATTTTTATTACGATTATGATTATTGTCAAACAAACATGCCCTATGTATGAATTTTTAAAAGCATAGGATTCAATTGTAGGGTTTAAAAGTTTGGAAACTTATGTATGAAATTTTAAAAAATTAGATACTAAATTATAGAATTTAAAAATTTAATAACTTAAATATAAATTTAGTTAAAACATAGAGACTAATGATATAATTTAACTAAAATAGAAATGTTTGAAACATGAATTCCATGTGCATGCATTCAACTCTCGTGCCAAAAATATAGTTCCAAAATTCGTTAAGTGCATGTGCCTTTTCAATTTAAAAAAAAAAAATTTAAGGAAGGATGAACGGTTAAATTTGTCCCTTAGTTTAAGTTATCGAGGCTATTAAATACCATTTTTAACAAAAAAATATTTTTAAGTCTCTTCGAAGAATAATTTAACTTTATATCATAATATTTTATTATATTTTATTTAATAAAATATATATTATGTATATATTGATCATTTAAAGAAGTTCACTCAATCTCTAATCATTTTATTTTTTTTCCCTCCAATTTTACTTTCTATTAAATTGGATTAATTTTTCTTTTTTCCTTATTATCTCTTTATTTATAAATTGTGTTTCTCTCCTCAAGTCATTCCTTTCTAACTAATAAAATTATTTAAATCATGTATCTTTTATCAATAGAAAGAACAATCATATTAGCTCTAACTTGTATTAGTTTTTTTATCAAAACAATTTTGTAAACATGTTTTTGTTATATCCAAACTAATGAAAAAATTTAAGTTATTTTTATTGTTTGGCCACATTTAATATTTTCGTCTAATATCGAAAGTAATATTTATTGCCAAAATATTTAAAATTTGTATTATATTTGAATTGAGTAAAGGTTTATTTATCCTATTATTTAAAAAATATGAGATAAATGTAGATCTAACTTAATTGAACGACATTTATGGTGGAAATAAAGAAGTTTGGAAGAAGGAAAGAGTAGAAATAAAGGAAGTGGGATGAGTGTGGTGGCTCATAATAAGAAATTGCCATTAGTGTCCAGCAGCCATCCAGCTGTGGCAGTTGGGTGTGGGTATTATATTGATAATTCAACATAACAAAACTGTCAGGGCGTAGAAGCACTTTCTTATAAAATAAAATAAAAATGTCTGTGTGTTTAAATAATATAAATTTATTTATCGGTTATGTAACTGGATTTTCTGGATTCATCCATTTTATTGCTCAGAATATACATATAGTTAATATAAATTAAGTCTTTAAAATCATAATATCATTAACATATGATTATACTCTTTTCTTTTCTTTTTCTCTATGTTTCAGTTATTTAATTAATAACTTTTTTTTATTTTATTTTTTTAAAATTCTAAAATTTCATTAAAATATACTCTCAAATGTGAGATTTGAGTAGGGATGGTAATTTGACCCGACGATTCAGGTACTCACGAGTATCCGACCCATTCGGGTTAGATCGGGTCAGGACATTATCCATTTTATTTAAAACAGTTCGATTTAGTTCAATTTAATGCAAAAGCCCGTTCGGTTCGGAGCACCATTTAATACTCGCTTATTTACTAAAAACTTTAATTACATAAAAAATATAATATTTGTTTCCAATTTTTTTTTTAAAAAAATGGGTCAATGGTTTAATTTTTTTAACCCATGGATATTATCCGAATCGATCCAAACCTATTTTATTTGAAATTGTTTAATTCAATTTGAACTACAAGTTAAAATAGGTTGGATCGAATCTGATCTGAACTAATCTGTTGTCATCTATAAATTTAAACTTAAGTTTTTAATAGAAGAATAAGGTGTTATTTAATTAATAATTTTAAATAGTTTGACTCTTTACAATTTCTATCGGTTTTGCCTCTTCCAAGTGGGCAAATTATAGTGACTTTCTAACTTAGATTAACGACTTCATGGCTAATTTGTAGCAATTGCATCGAGTCATTCTCAAAAAAGGAAAAATTAAACTTTCAAATATTTTATTCACGTGGAAACTTCAACTACGTATTTAATTGCTTGTAAATATTTATCTTTGCCTCAAATAGCAACACATACATAAAAAAATATATAATATAATTTGTTTAATTAACTGCCCTTTGATTTTCCAAAAGACATTAAACGACAAAAGAGGTGCTTTAACTAATAAATATAAAACTGTTATTCTGAAATTTTGCGTAGCATAGCATATGCAGAGTACGTATCATTACATGAAGAAAAAAAATATAACTTGTTTGAGTAAATTAATAAATAATAAACGGTGCATGTGATGAACATGAACTAGTACTCAACATTAAGCATGACAATTTGGGAAGTCGGTTCTTGAGTAGTTGGTGATTCCTTCAAATGGGTTGTTTCCCTATATTAAAATGTTGGTAAGTATTACATGATCATAATTGCATTAGCCAAGCAATCACGCATGGACTTGTTTCATTCACAAAACTGTAATATTCTCACTAACAGCCAGAAATTGAACTAAATCATTAGACTAGCACTTTTGTGTTACAAGTAAAATGTTTAAGACAAAAAGGCAAATCCAATTGTCAATGATATATATATATACTCGGTGCAAGCAATATTTCCGGCACCATAGCCTCTTAAATTTGCATATATTTACTAGAAATAATATCGTAGTTAATGTTATTTTTTAACAATATGGTTTTGTACTTTCATTCTATACTTATTGATTTTTCATATTTTATGATGTGATAATTTTTTTTATATGTTATAGTTTTCATGAGTTAAGTTACTCAGATTATTGTATAATTTCTCTATAATTTCCCTATTATAAATCAATAATAAATAAATAAATAAAAATAAAAATAACACTCATTAAAACTTGTAATAATAAAAATAGCATCACTTATGTTTAAATTTATATTTTTATAATTAAAAAAATGATTAATATATCATTTTTCTTTGAACACATGTTCAATTAAAAAATTAAATGACAACAATTTAGACCCGTTCAATGTTGAATGTTCAATATTATACTTTTAAATTGAACGTTCAATATTATACTTTTAAATTGAATGTTCAATATTATTAAAGTGTTATTTTATTATTATAAATATTATAGGTGTTATTTTTAGTAATTTTTTTAATAAATATTATAATTTTCCTAAATATAGGGTGATCATGTATATGAATGTCAATTTACGTTAAGAGTGCTTATTTATGAAGAAATTTTGACTTTTGAGGAACGAGGTCCCTCCCTGTCCCACATACCCATTTCTTGATCTCATTTCCTGTAAATTCAATTCAATAATTTATATAAAAAAGTAATAATTATATTATTAAATCAGTTCTTTAATTATAAAATAATCATTATGATGAAATAGTTAACTTTATAATTGTTAAACTAATTACAAAATAAACATTTAATTATGTGTATAATTTTTATTTTAAATTGTTACTATATTTAATATAATAATAAATAAATATATTTGACATTTTTTTAAAATTGAGATTATATAAGATGTAATTGATCTTTTAAAAAAAATTAATTGGAAGGGAATTTCTTATAGCTTTTAAGAATTTGAACTCTTCTTAAGATCATTTAAATGATTTTGTTATATAATTAATTTTAATTTTTTTAATATTAAAAAAATATATATTTATTTAAATGATAAAGAAAAATATACATTTATTTACAAGAAAATAAAAAAATAAAAAATATATTTAAATGATCATGTCACCCGGAAATTGCTTATGTGGTGTTCGTCATTTTGATCTGTGTTGCCAACAATTTGAACCGAACAATTTTTTATTTGGGTGAATTGTGTTTTTGAAAGGACAAGAATGCCACAGGATTTATCGTCCGAACAAGACCCGGACGATTCCGACGCCGAATTCGTGGAGGTTGATCCCACTGGTCGCTATGGTCGGGTCTGTATTTAATGAATTCTCCATCTGCTTTGATTTTTTATTTTTTGTTTATAATTTAATCAATTGGTATTGAATTGCTTGAGCTCAATTATCTCTGCCTACCTTCTACGTAGTAATTACTCTGATTCTTCCTTTTCGCTTTTGCGATTTTAGCATGCCAACGTTTTGAATTTTGATTTGTGTTTCTATAATTATTTGAATAATGGGTTGTTTTTTTATTCATCTGCTAATGATGATTTATGGGTTTATCCTTTATCTTTTGAAAACGATGATTTTGCAGTATAAAGAGATTTTAGGAAAGGGGGCTTTCAAGAAAGTGTATCCTTTTTTGCTTTTCTCTATTTTCACATATAGCAATGTGAAACATACAAGTTGTTTTCATCATCATCATCGTCAGTATCGTTGCATTTGAGAACCAATTTGAGTTATTACCGTTGTATTTCCTTGATCAAAATGTGGAAATATAGATATAGGGCATTTGATGAATTAGAAGGTATTGAAGTGGCTTGGAATCAAGTTAAAGTAGCTGATCTGCTGCACCATTCGGAAGATGTGGAACGCTTATACTCGGAAGTTCATTTGCTCAAGACTTTGAAGCACAAGAACATAATTAAGTTTTACAATTCGTGGGTTGATACCAAGAATGAGAATATCAACTTCATCACTGAGATTTTCACTTCAGGAACATTGCGACAGTGAGTGATATTAAGGATTTTGTTGAGTTCATTGTTGGGTTTATCAAAACTTTTTTTTTTTTTATCGTGCTTTATTAAGCACTTTAAGGTTGCATGTTGTCTAGATACAGGACGAAACACAAACATGTTGATGTAAGGGCATTGAAGAAATGGTCTAGGCAGATTTTAGAAGGTCTGATGTATCTTCACAGTCATGATCCACCGGTTGTTCACCGAGATTTAAAGTGTGACAATATTTTTGTCAATGGAAACCAAGGTGAGGTAAAAATAGGTGACTTAGGACTTGCTGCCATTCTTCGCCAGGCTCAGTCCGCTCACAGTGTTATTGGTGAGGATTATAGTCTTACCTGAACTGCTTCTCTTAGGGAACGATACTTCTACAAGGTTCATTCTATTGAAACAATGACATGATTGTTTTGGTGATTTTTAGGTACACCGGAGTTCATGGCACCTGAGCTTTATGAAGAGGAATATAATGAGCTTGTTGACATCTATGCTTTTGGCATGTGTTTGTTAGAGCTGGTGACGTTTGAATATCCGTACATTGAATGTGCCAATGCTGCTCAGATATACAAGAAAGTGACATCAGTAAGCTTTTCATGAAATCTTTCTGTATTGATGTGGTGCTATTTGTTTTCCTTGTATATTTATAGTTTTGTACTTTTTTTGTTTTCCTTGTATGTGTATATATATATATATATATATATATATAGCTTTATAAGTGTGCACATTTTCATCTATCTACTTGTGTATGCATGTGTAAGTAAACATTCATATCAGGTTCTTTGTTATTTTCTAAAAGTAGTGTCATTCCAACTAATACCACATATAGTTCTTATAATATTTTCTTCTCTACTACTTATCACGTACAAAATGCAGAATTCAAACACATGGATGTTCTATTCTGATCTTCACTTCTTTTAGGGAATCAAACCAGCATCATTGGCCAAAGTGACAGACCCTGGAGTAAGATTATTTATAGAAAAATGTATAGCAAAAGTCTCTGACCGATTAACTGCTATAGAACTTTTAATGGATCCATTTCTCTGTTCTAATGAGGATCTTGAAGGTATACATCGTCCTATTCAATTCGATACTTATGATTCAGGTAATTTCAAGTTGTCATAGAGCTGAAAGATTTAATTTTTTTGTTCTCATGTTATGAAATATTGGATGCAGAAGGAATTCACAGTCAGATTGATGTTGGAGGAAATGATAACGATTTGTTCATTGGGACAAGCAGAGACTTCATGGTGCAGGGTGAAAGGAAAGATATTGACACAATTTTTCTGAAGTTGCGGATAGCTGATCCATCAGGTTTCTCGTGTTATTTATTTGTCTTAACTTGGATTGATTATTTTCCAAATAAAAAAATATATATTGGTATACTGTTCCTAAATTTGGAAGCTACATTGTGGACTCAGGTCATATCCGAAACATACACTTCCCATTTGACATCGAGGCAGACACAGCAATTGCAGTTGCTAGTGAAATGGTTGAGCAGTTGGACCTGACAGATCAGGATGTTTCAACAATTTCTGAAATGATTGACATCGAAATTGAATACCATATTCCAGATTGGAGATCCAAAGATTTCACTGGAGAAATTTCTCATGGCGAGATTCCAACTAATGATAACAATGGCTCTGAAACAAAGGTTGATGCTTCTTTGCCAATTGATTCTTGCCCTACTTCTAATACACTTGCACTGGAAAGATTGCCTTCAGGCCGTAAATACTGGTCTGACTCACCAAAGTCAAGCAATGAGAGGTCCCCAGTTAAAGTAGGCCCTTCGCACTTGGCTGCTTCTGTAAAGTTGGTCACAGATGAAGATAGCCCTACTCTTGACAATGAAAATTCTCCTGGTAGCCATAACAATGAAGATAATCCAAATGGTTTTGCATCACTTGAACAGCCAGAGGATGTACCCCTGTTACTTCATGGCTCTGGAGAAGAGACTGTCAAACCTGCTTATGTGCAGACTGACAATAAAAATGATGCTGAGGAAAAGCTTCCCCTTAGTAATGGAGCACATCCATTATTTGAAGAATTTGAATCAGATGTTAAAATAATTGCTCAGAATCTTGAAACTTTGTTGTTAGAGCAACAAAAGGAACTGGATGAACTCAAGAAGAAACATCAATCAGAAATACTAGATATCGTGCAGGAACTTTCCCCAGAAACTCGTTCAAAGGTCTTAGATATATGCAAGGCAAGAGTTCATCGTTGCTAATTCAAATTTTTCATGATGAAATACCTTTTACGAGGTGGAAGCTGCATCACATGGTCTCTTGTATCTTAAGCTTCAGTGCATGATGACACTGCTCATTCTTGTTTTTGAAGAGAGGCTGAACATCAGTACATGAAATCTTCGGGATCATTGAATGGTATGTCTTAAAATCATGAGCCTTAGTGGTAAATCACAATCCTGCTTCATGGTTTTCGGGGATCAACTTTGTCATGGGAATGTTAAAGGGGTAACTGTTGCAAAGTCTTAACCTGAAGGAGGAGGATCTTGCCTGCCATTTAAATTGCTGTGACATTGAAGGATCGGAAGTCTGCTGAGATCAGTCGTCGCTCTGATAAGTTGTATACCTGTATAAAGTAGGTTTGTGTATTTCTAATATCGAGATCTAACTTTGATCACCAGTACTCATGAACGGATCCATAGTTTTATAGACAGTTCATGTACTTTGTCTCAATGGTACATACGACAGTTCAGGTGATGAGATTGTTTCATTTTTACCTATATCTCTTAAACTTTATACATTGATCACTAGTTTTCAACTTGTAAGGAAGAGGGAGATTTTTTTTTTCCTTCTCATATTTTCTATATCATGACAAAGAAACTTTTGTTTCCAAATGAGTTTAGGAAATTGTAAATTGGTGATATCTTGTTTTTATGTAATCGATTGCTTGGGAAGATCCATGGCTACAATTTGGGTTTTGGGAATAAACTACGTGGAACAAAAATGAGCTTGTCTTCATGAGCAACTACAACACTTGCAATATGTAAATCCCAATCAGTCAGTTTCATTTTCTTAGCCCTCGGGGACATTGAGGTCAAAACAACTCTCATCCGTGTCTACTCATCTGAAAAAGAGATGCATAATCTTTTTTCTTAATAGAAGAGAGACAAGATTTTGTGTAATGTATTTCGTTCCCAAATCAAATTGGTAGAAATCGAGAAACAAAATTGGCACTTTTGTTGAACATGCCTTGGACATACAAATTCCCCATTCATATCCCTACTCTTTGTTGGAAGTAAGCAGGTAAATTGATTTCCTTTTGGTCAAAATTTCAACTTGGCCTCCTTTTATATGTGTCAAATCGGGTGAAAAACCTCTATATTTATTATTTTAATATAATTATTAATATTATCTTTTTAAAATTATCAATATTCACAACATTATTTATAAACTAAGCTTATCCAAAAGTTTTTCAGGAATGTGATAGGACTAGGAGGCTATCTCGCATGGCATGGCCATATGTCACCATGGCCCCTTGTTTCTAAAATTTCTTTAAAAATAGTAACATATTTTCTAAATTTAAGTTAAATTCATTTAATCCATTCAAGTTTTTAAAACTTAAATGTTGGCCCTAATATTTTATTTCTAGTTCTGCCCCTGCTATCTCAGGCATCCTGAGGAAACTTTTTAATGGATGTTTGAGTGTTTTGTTGAGATTGGAGTTTCGCCACCAATATTTAAAAAAGAAAGAAGATTATTTATATCTTAAATAGCTTAAATCAAAATGAAACTTTAAGTATATTTATTTATTTATTGTGTAATTAAATACAATAAATTTAAAATTTATATTTAAATTATACTATTTAAACCATAATACTACCACCGTGTCCCTAAATTTTCAATTATAATATATTTAGTTCAAATTTAAATATATTAAAATTTTATTGAAATAGTTATAATTAACTATTAAAGTTCCTTTTTTTTTTTAATCAAACTATTAAAATTCCTTTTTGCTCATAATTAACCTAACTTTTCAATTTTTTTTCACAAATTCTGTAATTAACTTTTAGTGTATCAAATTATTTACTTGGTCTCAAATCTTTAAATAGCATCGTCTCCAAACATATTGTATGTAATAAATTTTTTTTTTTTTGAGAATTATGTAATAAACATTAATAGCTCAAAATAATGTTTTAAAGGCCCAAAAACATACCAACAATAATGGTTAAAGCTACTATTAGTATCTACCATCTATCCTTAAATTCATACCTCTAAATATACATAACACTTATAAAAATAATAAAAATTTGTAATACTTTACAAATAAATTATGAAAAAATATAAAAATATTTACTCTTTAAAAAATATAAGAAATAATAGAAAATTAAGAAATAATAGAAGTAGAAATACAATATATTTTTAGATATTTTTCATAAGAAATAATATTTTGCAAATTTGTTTTTGAAGAAATACAAAAATCAAAACTAAATCTTAAAAAAAGAGATGAATTTAGAAAAGAATCATTCTCTAAAATAAAAAAATTATTTTCAAGAAAATACATAATATATTATGGAATAAGAAATAAAAAAATAAGTATTACTATTACAGATATAAAATGAAAATTTAATATACTGTTAATTGATAAAGAAACCGTTATGAAAAAACTATCAAAAATTTTCCATAAAGATAAAGAAAAAATTAAATACATTCATTTAAGAGGAATACAAATTTGAAGAAAAGTACAATTTAGAGAATGAATATATGCACTAATAAAATTAGCATTATTAGATAATATGATAACCAACAAAAAATATGCTTTGTTAAGAATGATTAATGAAAACTTAAGACACTAGAAATTAAAATTTACAATATATTCTAGATTTACTGTTAATATTTATGATAAAAATCTATAAAAATCACTCATTTTCAATTCATTATTTAGTATAATATTCATTAACAAAGAGCTACAATAATTCAATATATGGACAAAATAAGTTCATAGAAATAAATAAACCTTTCAAAGAAATAGAACAAATGATAAAGAAACTAAAAATATTAACACAATATGAAGTGCCTGATGAATGAAATATAGATATTAAATAAAAACCTGTCATACCAATAAAAAGAAGCAATATACAAAGAATTAAGTTTATAGACACACAGACATAAATCAATAAAAGAGACAAAAAAATTGAAGAAATTGAAGAAGTAAAAGAATTCGTTTATACAATAAAATAATATTAGACTAAAAATTTATGGTAAGAGACGAATTATTATGAATACAATTAGAGAAAAATAATAATTTAACAAGCATTTGTAACAGCCAAATATTTATAATGAAAGTTTTAATTCTTTTGGCATAAAAAATCGATACCATAGATGAGCTAAATATTAAAATTATGCAAGAATTAAAAGAAATACAATTAGGTATGTGTAAAAAAAAATTACATAATTAAAAAGAGATATTAATAATATACCAAGAGAAAATAGATTAAAATTTGATCCATTAAAATAATTAAAAGATAAACTTCCTACGATATCTGATGCTTTAGTTCCTAAGAATAATAAAAAACTCAGAAAAATAATTTATAAAAAATAATAATACAAATATATAATTACAGTCTAATGGAATGCAGAAAAGACTCAGAAAAATAATTTATAAATCCTAAAAATAAATATATAGTAAAATTAATTAATTTTTACCTTAACAAATGAAGAATTAGAAAAATATTATGAACAAAAATTTTGTACAAATAAAAAATAAGATGATATGATAATAATTAGTGAAAGTGAATCTAAACAAAAAAATATAAGCCAAAGAATTAACATGAAACATGTATTAGCAATGCCACAAAGATCAATCCCAGAAAGAGGATAAACATCTGACCTACATAGGAAAAAAAGAAGTAGACAAAGATTAGAAGAACCTGAACCAATTAATAGAAGAAGACAACAACCTAAAATAAAATAAGTATTATATTAGGATATTAGATGTAGTATTCTACCAAAATTTAGACCTTATAAAAATTATAAATATAATATTTTAGATTTAAATTGTATAAGAATAGAAAGAAAGCCTTAGATGAATAGTCTAGTAGAATAAGTGTAATTATACAAACTTTTACGACCACACAAACAAACCCTTCAACTTGTAGAGTTTTAGTAGCTCATAAAATGACAAAAAATGTAAAATTTTGGTTTATAAATTTAACATAAGAACAATATTTAATGAAGGAAATGGAACAACAGAAAGAGAATCTTAAACACCGTAATAAATGAAATATATAAAGAATTTATAGAAGAAGATAAAGGAAGAAAATATATAAAGAATTTATAGAAGAAGATAAAGGAAGAAATATTACTGAATCAAGTAAAAATGAAATAATTGAAGCTAAATGACATTTAACAATTATGAAAATATGTAACATGTATTATATAAATTCTTTTATATTTTATATGTGAATACAAAATGTATTATCAAAAACTACCACATTCTATGCAAGAAACTTATAAGCAAATGGTTTTTTAAAAATTACTTAGAATATTACATAAAATTATGACTGAAGGATGAAATAGAAGAAATAGATAAACAATACCTAATACTTTAGAATAAATAATAAGAAGTTTTAAAAGTTGGATAATAGTAAAATATTGAGAAAGAAAAGAATCTAAACAAATAAGAAAAAATGATAAAAACTGTAATGATTCAAGATATTTTAGAATACCAGAAAAATATAGTTGTAACATAAAATCTTATAATAAATATAAGAAGCATAAAAATTCAAAAAATTCAAAAGATATAAATTTAAGAAACAAAATTTTCAAAAATATAAAAGGAGATATAATAGAGAACCTTATAAACTAAAATATTTTAAAAGAAGAAAATATAATAGACTTGAAAAGAAAAATTATTATCCATAAGAAAAAAGAAATGTAGATGTTCAATATTCAATGAAGAAGGACATTATACGAATGAATGTCCCAATAGGCTTCAACTTAGGAAAGAATTTAAAAAGAATTTTTTTTAGATTGCAAAAATTTTAGAAGAAATTGATAAGAAAATAACAGACTCAAAAACATCTGATTCTGACTCTAATTAATGGATAAACTATTAAGCATAACAAATTCAATCAACATGTATATAAAAATAGGACTAAAATTTAAATGATATAAAAATTATCATTAACATGTATATATTGACACAAGTGTAAGTATGTGCGTAGCTAGTAAGTTTGTATTTTTAGAAGAACTTTGGAAACAATTACCAAAAGAATTAGTAGTAAGAATAACAAATAATATTACAATAAATCTTAATAAAATCTTAAAATATAGATATATTAATAGAAGAAGAGATCTTTTATGTACTTATAATATATTAACAAGAAACTAAAGTTGATATTTTATTAGGAAATAATTTATTAAACTTGTATCAACTATTTACCTAATACTTAGATAAAATAAGTCTAACAATCTTAGATGGAGAAACCATCTATATATTAAAAATAAGAAAAATATTAATTGTTTCATCACTAACTTTTATGCTACAGAATAAAAAGTGAAAACGTTGTGAGAATATTGAAAAATAAAAATTATATTTAGAAAATATTTATTTAGACATAGAAGTTAACCAAAATCTCTTTCTAAATAAAATACAAAAAAATAAAGCCTTAACAGGTATAAAAAATTATTAAAAATAGTATGTTCAGAAAATTCATTAGATTCAAATATTAATAAGTCTAATGAAATAGAAAACATAAAATTAAAAGATCCTTCAAAAGTCATAAGAGTTAAACCAATGATTTATACTCTAGAAGATCGAGAAGAATTTGAAAAATAAATTCAAGAACTTTTGGAATTAAAAGTAATTATTCACAATAATTTACTACATTATAATCTAGCATTCTTAGTAGAAAAAGAGGCTGAGAAAAGGAAAAAAAAAAGATATTGATAATAAATTTTAAAGCCTTAATAAGAAAACTATTGATAATGATTATTTTATTCTATAAAAAATAAGAATTATTATCACTTATTAAAGGTAAAAATAAATTTCAAATTTTGATTGTGAAAGTAAATTTTGAAAATTAAGATTTGATGATGAATTGTAAAAATTAACAGTATGTAGCTGCTCACAAAGACGATTCTAATGGACAATTGTTCTATTTGGACTAAATCAAACACCTAATATTTTTCAAAAATACATGGATAATAGCTATGTACATTTGTATATTTGTTGTATATACATAGATGATATATTAGTTTTAGTAATGAATTACCAAAACATTATTTAGACATTATTAATATTTTATAAAAATATAAAAAATTTGGAATAGTATTATTAGAAAAAAAAAAAAAAAACAGTCATTGTTCAACAAAAAATAAAATATTTTAAGTTAAAAACAGAAGATGAAAAACATTATCTGCAATCCTATATTTAAATAACATACAAAGTTTTTCTAGCATAATCAAAAATAAAAATCAATTACAAAGATTTTTATGATGTTTAACATATGCAGAAGCATATATAAAAAAATTAGTATAAATGAAAAGGCTTACAAACAAAGCTTAAAAAAGATTATGTTTGACAGTAGACAAATTAAGACACTAAATACATGAATAAAGTATAAGCACAAGTAAAAGATTTATCAGTTTTATACCATCCAGGAGCAGATGAAAAATGATAATAGAAACAAATGCTTCACATGAATATTGAGGAGCAGTATTAAAAGCAAAAGTAGATAATAAAGATGAATATCTTTGCAAATTTACTTCAGGATCTTTTCAAGGTCCTGAATTAAATTATCATAGTAATGAAAAATAATATTTAACTGTTAAAAAAACTATTAAGAAATTTGCAATATATGTTATAAGTTTAAAATTTATTGTTATAACTGATAATAAAAATTTTGGATATTTTTTAAAAACTAATATTACAGGTGACTATAAACAAGTATGACTTATTAAATGACAACAATGTTTAACTATTATAAATTTGATGTAGCGCATTTACTAGGAAGTAAAAATAGTTTAGCAGATATTTTGACTAGAGAATTAACACTTTTAACTATGTTTTTAATGATAGAAATAGATCCTCTAGACAAAGAAATAAAGATAAAAAAGAAGAATAAAATATTAATTTGAGAAACTAAAATCAAGATCTTCAGAGATCAACTTGAAGTATTACATTTTAAAAAATCTTTGTACAATAAATGTACTATGATTACCCCAAAAAAATCCTAAAGAACTAAAAAATTCAAAAAAAAAAAAAGAAATTGAATCTTTAACAAAAATTGAAAAGAAAGGAATTAAAATTTCAAAAACAGAAAATGAGGAAACTGATAGTAACAATTTAGGGTTTAATAAAAATTCAGAAAAAAAAAATTAATTGAGTAGATGAAGTTGAAAGAAAGATTAAAAAAAAGATTGACGTAGTATACAATGGACCAAAATTAAGAATTTATACCAGTTGGCTATAGGTAAGCAGAGCAATAACAGAAGTTAGTAGAATCATCCACATAGCTTTTACCAATAGGATAGAAGAAGAAGGAAGCTATACTAATTACAAAGTTTCAAAACTATTATCCCCAACAGAAATAGTAAAAAAAATATTCTTAGATAGAACAACAACCAACAGAAGGAACAAGTAGATTAAGAAACCTTGAAAAAATTTCAAGACCATTAACTTTTAAAGAAGTAACAAATAATTCCTCAGAAGAAGAAAGAGAAAAGTATAAGAATCTAACAAAACAACAATAGTTAATAAAATTTAGCCAGAAAAATTACTGAGGAACATTTTCATGATATAAAGTTTTATATTGCATAAAAAGATTTTCCACCAGATAGTAAATTTAACATCTTAAAATGAACTAATCCAGTGTTTATCTATACGACATTCCACGCTGAATTAATAGAAAATTTATATCTAGGAAATAATTTAAAGGAATTGATTAATTTTCCTGAAAATTTCAAAAAAGCTATCAAAAATTTCAAAAAGAAAATCAGGGCTGCAGACAAGCCAATTTATTTAAACTGTTTAGTTTCAATAATGGATTGGAACTAAGAAATACTAATAAGTCCTTATCATTTTATTAAACTTGGATTAGCAAATACTAGAAGAGAAGTTCCTTGACCAAAAGCTTTATTAGAAAAAAAAAATTAATCATGAGAAACTATGTATAGAAAGAGGACATATGCTAAGCCAGATTTACCATAAAATAAGAAGAATTAATAATTCTTCTGAGATTAAGGTCAATTATAGTATCAATAAAACTATTATTACCTTCAAAAGTAAATGGTTATAACCAAGAAAGATAGTGAAAAAGTAATTACATATGAAACCAACTTTAATTGTAATGAGATTGAAGTAAGCGATTAAGAAAGTGTTTTGCCTTTATTTTAAAAAGCAATTAGAAGACTACAAATGCATTTATTGCTTGGAAACAACCTCATCACAAAGTTTAGTGTTTGCAGAATAATTCATGTAGGATCACTCCCAAAGTTGATGCTAGCAGCATCAATAATGTAGACATTTTAGACGCCTGAAAGAAAAGTTTGGCTAAAACAGTATTATCCTACTAATGTAAACAGAGAACCTTTAGTCTATTGATGTGTAAATTATAGTACTCGCAAGTGTACGAGTCACTTGTAGCAAGAGATAAGCAAACTTTAAAGGTCGATCTCTTAAGAAATTGCAATGGTTTTAAATAACCTTTTCACACTTCTATAGAATCCTATAACAACTAAAATACTAAACAATTAGAGTCCTAAGACTACTAAGACACTAATTAATTAGACTTTTAAGGCTATTAAAACACTAATTAGTTAGAATCCTAAAGCTGTTGAAATATTGATTAATTAGAATTGTAAGTGAGATTGGAAACTAGAGCAAGAGCGGTGAAAGCAAGGAACAAATAATTATGATGGCATACAAACAAGTCACAGAAAAATATTTCGACTTAAAACTAATTTTACTAGATTTTTAATAATTAATGGAGGATTTATAGATATTTAGCTTAGTTGACCATGCTTGCATCAAAATATTATGGTGAATTAACATGAACGATCTAATAAATTAAGATTATCGGCTTTCCTTTTGTTTATGAAAATTCCTACAATCGGGTAGTTTTCTTTGTTGAATAACAAATCAATATCCTATGATTGAGTATATTAAATAGCAAACAAATTATGCATAAGGAAAAATATGTCAATCATATCAATTCCATGACTAGGTCATCAATTTGAAGCTTTGATTAAGTTTTTTAAAATATAGTCAATGTGACGTTCCTAAAACTAAATTATCAGATTTTTTAATTCATTTATGAACCTCAAATTGGCTCGTGAGTATTCAAAATAAATTTCTAAACAAACTCTTAATCAAAAAGTAATCTTTACTTATTTTGCTATTAAAACATTCACCAAAATAAATTTAGCAAACATGACAACATAAATTAAACATCCATAGTTAAATTCACCCAAACATGTTTAGATTAATATTCATAAACAAATATAATCTAACATACATTCTAAAGAGGAAAGAAAAAGAAGAAATATCTAACAACAACAAGTAACCTAAATCTAGATACCACAATTGGCTTGAATGATGTTTCCTTCCACAAAAGCTTGATCTTCAATCTTAAAATGCTTCTTGTCTCCTTTAGATGTGCCTCTCTTGCCTCCCTAGGATGTGGCAAAACTCCAAAATCTAGTTTAGTTTAGTAGAAAATCGTTCCCAAATTGTGTGAAAAATTGTATGTAATGCTAAAAATGTAAGGAAAGTTTTATAAATGTAAGGGTTGTACAGAATTGAGACTCTTCAAAAATACATGCGCGCCGCAGCACAACTTTTTATCCGCCGCTGCACAAGCCAAAAAATTGCCCCTTATAGAAATCCAAGAGCATTGCGCTGCGGCACAAGCTCATTATGTAACCCTTACAAACTGGTTGATTTATGATATAAGGCTTACATGCCTTAGTCCTTTTTGCTCATATGTTGCTATTTGAGTGTTCGAAGTGTACTATCTTCGTGTGCTTATATTATTCATCTCTTTTAAAGCTAAAAATACATGAAATACATAAAAATATATCATGATTTCAAATTGATAGATTTATGCAAATAATTAAATAAAAAAATTATAATCAAATCTATTTGTCACAATTAAGCACAATAAATCATAGAATATTAGTGCTTTTTAAGCACTCATCATCTATAAAAGGGGACTCTTTCCTATTAGAGGGATATACGAGAAAACCAACCTAGCTCTTATCTATTTTACTATTTTATACTTGTATTCTTAGAATAAGTAAGAACTAGAAACCATTTCAAGGTTACTAGTTCTCTAGTTTGTAAAATTTTCTATTTATTGAATAAAAGTCCATCTTAAAACTCCAAATCAAGTTATTACTCTAACTTTAGGTTAAGTATGGATCTCAATAGGATCAGCAAAGACAGGTGGTATAGAAGCTTGAATTTAGAATGAAGCTTTAACTCTTTAGAACAAGAAGGAGATAGCTAAGAAGCGAAAATACGTGGTGGACCCATATTCAAAAATAATTTAGTTTACAATCAGATGCTAGTATACTTTGAACTTTATTAATATTGTTGAATTTTATTGATATTGCTGAAATTATATCTTGATTCATGAAAAACAAACACATTAACATGAAAAGGAAATTTGAGACAGATTTATATAGAAATAAAGTTAAAAAATATCCTAAAACTCAAAAAAATTTAAACGATATAATTTATCTTAAACAAACTTTTGTTTGTTTTAAAATATTTGTAAAAGATAATTTCAAAAGACGTGCAGAAAGATCAAAAATAATTGAAAATTTACAATAATTAATTGACTATTTTTCTAAACAAGAAAAAAGAAATAAATTAGCAAAAAATTAAAACAAAGAATATTTTGATTTTGAAGCAAGCCTCGAACTAATAAAAATAGACATAGGAAAAAATAAAAAAATTCAAGAGCTAAGTCATTGAATAGACCAAAAACTTGAGAATTATGAATTTGAAACTCAAGAAGAAAAATTATGACTAAGATATAATATTTTGAAGGAAAATACATGAATTATTATAATAATATTCATATTATATATATTTCTAGTAATCTATACCTAATAGATCATCCCATAGGAAAAATTTTAAGAAATTATTTTACACATAAATTTATCTAAGTAAATGAAGAAGAATTTGATAACTTAATTTTTAGATTTTATTTATTTAAGAAACACATAAGAAGATAAGCTAAATAAAAATTAAAAAATTCAACCTAAAGTTGGTATCAGAGCCATAAATATTAATACATTTGATAAGAAGGCTTTAAACAAAATGTTTAAAATAAGGTATTACCAACCAATTTAAGAAGGAAAGTAAATTGTTTAAATATTATAAAGAATAAACAATATAATTAATATTACTAATTAAGAAAATAATCAAAGAATTACCCAAAAAAAATAACACAAATAATAATTTATAAAGTATTTTTCAATTAGAACGTAAAATTAACATGATTACATCATAAATAAAACTTATTATGAATAAAAAATGCTTATACCATCATAAATATTTAATTTAAAAAAATTATTTAATTTAGTTCAAATTACTAAAAATAATAAAGATTTTAAGAAAATTTTTATAAAAATATTTTTAGCATGTATAGAAATAAAAATAAACAACAAAATGTTATCACATGAACAAATAGACACTTTAAAAGAAAAATTAAAACATTTAGAAAATACATGAACAAAAGAAAATTTTAAAATCTTTTTAGACATTATTTTTAAAAAATTAAAAGAATTTTTTTAAAAATATCAAAAGAATAAAATAATCAAGAAAATAAAATTATTAAATTTTTGGTAAAAATTATTTTAAAAAATTATGAATTTTGACTCAAAAATTTTAAGAATTAAATATTTGAATAAAAAAATAAACTTTTATATCACAAAGATTATAAATAAATAAATAAAAAACAAACACACACAATATTTCAAAAATATGTGCTAAAAACCCATGTGAAATGCAATTAAAATTTGTCAAATGATTAACCCTTCGGCCTTTTTTTTTTTTTCTCATATCGTTTTTCCTTTAATCAGGAGCAATAAAACTTTTTACCTATTGCGTCACACACACACACACACACAAATTATTATTATTATATATATATATACACAAAAAAGAAAAAAAGGTTAAAGCGCTCATCCTAACGTCAGTAAAAGAGAGGTTTTACACGTGTAAGCATCTAACGGCGGTTGCACAGAAACTTCGTATCACCTCCAACAACCTATCTCGCTAGTTTCTCCAAAATTGAGCCAGAGAAACGGATAGAACCCTCGACTCATTTGAGGCTCTAATTCCCTCTTTTCTTATAGATAACATTATACTCCTCTCTTCCTCTCCCAATTTCCATTATCCATACCTCTCAAATCCGAATCGCTTTTTCTTCTCTGTAGCGAAGTCCTTCTATGGCTATTTCAACTGCTGCAGCCTCAGCTTATTCAAAGCTTACATACCCATATGCCTCCCCATCTTCTGCTTCCCCATCAACCCCAACCTCACTCACTCATTTCACCTCCAGATCCCATTCCAAAGCAACCCATCTCTCCTCTTCCTTCATAAACCCCTCCACGATTCTACATCTCAAACCCAATTCAACCTCTGCCACCACCGTACCCACAACCCGCTACCAACGCTCCTTCACAGTCCGAGCAGCTCGTGGTAAATTCGAGCGAAAGAAACCCCATTTGAACATCGGAACCATTGGTCATGTTGACCATGGAAAGACCACTCTCACTGCTGCTCTTACCATGGCCTTAGCTTCGTTGGGTAACAGTGCCCCAAAGAAATACGATGAAATTGATGCCGCCCCGGAAGAAAAAGCTCGTGGAATTACCATTAACACCGCCACAGTTGAGTACGAGACTGAGAATCGTCATTACGCTCATGTGGACTGTCCTGGACACGCTGATTATGTCAAGAATATGATTACTGGTGCTGCCCAGATGGATGGTGCTATTCTTGTTGTGTCTGGTGCTGATGGCCCAATGCCACAGACCAAAGAGCACATCTTGTTGGCTAAGCAAGTGGGTGTGCCCAATATGGTTGTCTTCTTGAACAAACAGGACCAGGTTGATGATGCGGAGCTTTTGGAGCTTGTGGAATTGGAGGTGCGTGAATTACTTAGTTCTTATGAATTCCCTGGTGATGAGGTGCCCATTATTTCTGGTTCTGCTTTATTAGCTTTAGAAGCGTTGATGGCTAATCCTGCTATTAAGAGGGGTGATAATGAATGGGTTGATAAGATTTATGAACTTATGGATGCTGTTGATAGTTATATTCCAATCCCTCAAAGACAAGTAGATTTACCATTTTTGTTAGCCATAGAAGATGTTTTCTCCATTACAGGTCGTGGTACTGTGGCTACTGGCCGTATTGAAAGGGGTACCGTTAAGGTTGGAGAAACTGTGGAAATTGTTGGTTTGAGGGAAACACGTACAACTACTGTAACTGGGGTAGAAATGTTCCAGAAAATTCTTGATGATGCTATGGCTGGAGATAATGTTGGATTGTTGCTTAGAGGTATTCAGAAGGTTGATATTCAAAGAGGGATGGTTTTGGCTAAGCCTGGAACCATTACACCACATACCAAGTTTTCTGCAATTGTTTATGTGTTGAAGAAGGAAGAGGGTGGGAGGCATTCGCCCTTTTTCACAGGTTATAGGCCACAATTTTACATGAGGACTACTGATGTTACTGGCAAAGTCACTAGTATTATGAGTGACAAGGATGAAGAGTCTAAGATGGTCATGCCCGGTGATCGTGTTAAGATGGTTGTGGAACTCATTGTTCCTGTTGCTTGCGAGCAAGGAATGAGGTTTGCTATCAGAGAAGGAGGGAAGACTGTTGGAGCTGGTGTTATCCAATCCATAATTGAATGATAAGGAGACGCGTTGGAATGGCAGAAAATGCTCTTCAGTTTCTTTGAGTGGTGCTAAAGTTCTATCCTCAGCTTAATTTTATTTAGTTCTGCCACATACTCAATTTCATAAATCCAATGTCATATAAATTTGTAGGTTTTGTTCTCCTTTATCTTCGTTTTGCTGTCTAGTATAGGTGGATGATGTTTTTGTTAATGATGATTCAACAAGAACCTTCAGTTAATCATATATTTTAGCTGCGTAATTCAATTTTCAAAAAGTTTTCATGCTTAAAAAATGATTTTGATGTTTCGCAGGTTCCTGAAATGCGTTTCTTTACTGGAGTAAGTTGATGCTTCCTTTGCATTTATTCTCATGAATCGATTGTTAAAATATGGAGATATGCACTGTGATTCACTGGTCACATATTTTTGAGATAGTGGCGTAATATGCTTCTTGTTATTGATATCTCCTCAACTTAGGTTTTGTTTGTGAAGCCATGAATATAACTTTGCTTGCTAGCTAACCTAAGATTTTTCCTTTGAGGAGAAAATATGTGCTTTAAACTTGATGCTTGTTAGCTTGCAGGACTGTGTCTGGAGTGGTTCAACCCTGTGAGTTTCTGATATAGCAGATTCTAGTAATAACAATATCCTCTCTCGCTCTCTCTGTTTCTTTTTTAATGTTCAAGGGCCATAGTTTTTAAAACATATAATTTAATTTACAAACTTTTAAGACTTCGTATATAGGTTTCTAAAGTTTTAAATCATACAATTTAGTCCTCAAATTTTAATACTTTGCACATAGGTTTCAAAATTTTGAGGATTATGATTTGTCCTTGGTATTTATTTCTGGACAAAAAAAAATGTTTTGTAGTTTTTCATGATTTATCAGTTTTTCAATTGTAATCTTTTGTTCTTTCTTGAACGATTATTGTTATTCATAGTACCTGCCTGCTGCTACACTACCATAACTTAAAATTGATCATAGGAGGTGGTGACTACACCACCATCTAAATCTGTTTAATGTTAGTCTCCACATGCTGAAAAGAAGAGCATTTTACAGATAACACAAATTTTATAATGAAGTACAGATATGAATAGAACATTTAGAATGGGAAAAACCAAAATTTACCCTCTACATTGTGTTGAAGGCATGAATGTTTTTATTTGCCCTCTAAAACTTACTGTTTTCTTCGCTATCTTAAACCATCCTTCAACGTGGTTTAAGTAACAAGCACAGAAAATAAAGGCTAAAAGCTTAAAAACTGGTGGTTAATGTTATGGTAACTTGAGGCAGAGACATATGTCTCATTTCAAGTAGGCTGGATTGCTCGTAAATTAGGAGCCTTGAGCTGTTCTTTGCATACATAAAATACATGTAGACTTATGTATACAATATATCACATACACATTAGTTAAGAATATGCATGTGTACGTATGATTAACATTTAAGAAAACATCTTCGCTGTTATTGCTGACTATAGAAGGTAGCCTTCAAACAGGCTGCTACATGCATATATGTAGAGTGATCATCATATTAGTAACCAAGAATCTGTACCTTTCTAATACCATTTAACTCCCTCATCTTAATATTAGATGCCCAATACAGCATCACTTGCAGCTTCTGCCTCAAGTAACCCGCCTCCACTATTTTCGAATGAAGAAATCCTAGAATATGGTTGATGCAATCAACTCTTGCACAAAAGTTACTCTCTGTCTTCTCTCCTCATTATCCTCTTGACAATGTGATGATGGCTCAGCATTGCTGCACCAACAAGACTTAATATCAATGCGAAAATTGCACACATAAAACATGACTTTGCTGTTATATATGAAGTTTACAATTGTATATGCTTGCAAAAATAGGTGTATACCGTTGCCCATCAGAAGTTGAAAGGACAGTGATGTTGAAACATTCATCTTGCTGAAAACCCTCATGTTCTGTGAAAGGTATACCACAGATAAATGATGAAAGTAGTGGATCCGGGGAAGATTCGTATATGTTTGCCACTCCATTTATAAATGAACTGCCGTTCCAGTAGCTAGACCGATGATTATATTTTTCTCTCTGCTACAAACCACACGTATTTATTCAGGTTAAAAAATATGGTCAAGAGATTCACATAATCTTCAACAAGACATTCTTAAATCGGTATATATACCTTTAGGGAGCTCGCATGCTGCACCATAAAATGTCCAGTTACATCTTTCCCTAGATTTTCCGCACAAAGTGGACAAACCTGAAATAACAGCCATCATGTTCAAAATTAAGCCCCATCCCTAATAGACTCAAGTCTGTATACACTTTACTAGGAGAAAGAATTAAACATATATGCTCAAGAAAATAGCAGGTTAGGAAATTGACATACTGCATTTTTTATGTCAAAGCAGTGCTCTTCCTGCAAGTGCATGCATAGTGCTGTAATTTCAATCTCGATGTAACAGAAAGGGCATGGGAACCAACATGCAGCATCATCGTGATCTCCTCCAGTAGCATCCCAGGCCAAAGTATTATCTGTCGAACCATTAGTGCCAGGGAGAACCTTTTAAAATTATAAGAAGAGAATAGGACTAAAACCTGCAAAGCCACTGGTACTAAACCATGACTTCATAAACAATAATAATGGAAAAGCAGAACTATCACAGCAATTGTACAAAGATTCAGTTCAAGATGACTTGGGTCTTCCTACACATTCTTAAGTGTATTAATATACTCTAATCAATCCAAAGCATCCTAGACAGGGTTAAAAATAAAAAGAATTTCATGGGTTAGCAATTAAACTTTCTCATAGCTCATAAAGGATATAGCTAATAGCTATATTCATTGTTTTTCAAGGAAGTTGGACAAAACTAAACTGTTGGGTGTGCGAACGAGTCCACATTTGGAACCTAGATCAACAAAAACCCCATTACAATTTACTTTTCAGTTTTGTAGGTGCTTCTTTGAAACAAAGCATCTTAAATTGGACATAAACAACAGAAACTCTATGCTATTTAGAAAAACAAATCAATTTCTATACATTTTGTTTCACAGAGAGCGTAATATATTAACCTATCCACTCAGGACACAAAGCAGACACCACAAACCTCATAATTCAAGCACTAAGGAGCTCAATTCAAATCCATTATCAAAGCAAAACATCATATCTCATAGGAAAATCAATCCTTCAGCTAAACAAAAAGAGAAAAAAATCCGAAATGTCCAAGAAAATTTTAAAACCTCAAGCATATGCGACGCATTCATAGCCAGATGTAGAGGGGATTCAAGTACCAGATCGAGGCCGATCAGAATAGAGAGGACGTTTAGCAGAGTGAACCTTTGTAGCACAGAAATTGACCTCCATTGAGTCAACTTCCCGTTGAACCACGTCAGCGCTTTACGGCGAAAAACGATGGAGTCTAATTGTTTGGGAATTGGGTAGAATCGTTTCAGTCTAAAACAGAGGTTGTAAGAAGCAAATTTTCTTTCAACTCAGTATCAGTTATATTTCTTCTGATGGCCGTGTCTATTATACGGCTCTGACACGGAAGAAGCGGCTCTGACACGGAAGAAGCTTGTCTAAGACACAAAGGCTAACTTCATGGATAGCTTACACGTGAAACTCACTATTAATTTTATATACGACAAATTTTTACTAAACAAATATTATTTTTATCATAAACCCATACATCCGTACACATAATATAATATAATTAATTATCATTAAAAAAAAAATCTCAGAATTATTCCATACAATCACACGTTATTTGATGTAACTATTCTTTGCTAAAAAGTTATATATTAATTGAACATGTTCAATATGTTATGACTAGTGACTAAAAGAATCTATGATTTCTGCTTTAATCTTTGTTTCTTTTACAATTCTTTATATTAAATGCACTTTAGGACCGAAGTGTTTAGATTTAGAAGTTGCACCAAGTGCACCTTTTTATAGTGGGAAATATATATTAAGTGATAAATTTTTACATATAAAATATGAAATAATAAAATATTTATATATTATTTATTAATAAAAATTAATTAAATATGATATGTATGTTGATGGTGTATGCATTAATATTAGATCAATTATTTAATTTAGTTTTATTGCAAAAATAGTGTTGCATATATATATATATATATATATATATATATATATATTAAGTAATATATTAATTATTGATTTGATATAAAATTATAGATATGAGATAATGAAATAATTAAAAAAAATTATTAATAAAAAAATTAATTAAATTATATTATATAAATTAATATATTAATTAAATTATGATTAAAATCGTCTTTATTATTATAATTTCATGTTCGTGTTACGTGCAATGCATTAGTTCTTCTATTACCACTGTACCAGATCATTTCTTTTGAAATAAGATGCATATTCATAGTAGATGTGTGACTATGTGAGGTTTGTCAGTATACTCAGTTTGTGATAAAGTCAGTGACTTTTTGTCTTATCAGCTATCCATCAAATATATAATCGTATTTCACTTCATTAAGCAACTGCTTAGTCCAAATCATATTTGCCAAAACTGAATATGATTCAAAATAATTAAGAGCATCGTATATCAGATTTCCAAGCAATATCTATTTCAATCCATTTCCTTCCAAAATTGTTGATTTCACCTTGACTTAATAGCTGTGAGTTTTTTTTTCCTCCCTTTAAACTCTTGGTCTAACTACAAGTCATACAATTGCTACTTGTTTGATTGAACTTATTATTAAGCAATATTTAAAATAAAATAAAATTAGAAAAGTGAAGACAAGAGAGGTTATAAATAAAAAAATTACGGCAAGGCAACCTAACCAATATTTTGGAATGAGCTAGCAAGTTGAAGAAATAAAGTTAGCTTTAAGGAAGTGAAAGATGGTGACTAAGAAAGTCTAATTTTGGTGCTGGAATTGAACTAGGACTGTGCATTACACCTAAACAAAAATTAAAGAACGAACATCAAAAGATTGTGGTGGGACATTTTCTCGAAAAATTATTCATTATTTTTGGAATAAGTGATATTGTAGTATTTTAGTATAAATATTTAAAAATATATATATAAATATTTAATAAATAATAAAAAAAATAATATAATATAATCAATAAAAAATATATTCAATTCCCTCGTTAACAAAATCTAAAAGACATGCTCGTTTGTTTAAAATATTGAAAAAGCTATGTTGTGTTTTAAATGCTGCAACTTTATGAGCACTTTTATTATTTGAATGATGTTAAAGAGATGACCTCTTTTTCTGCTGCCAAATAAAGATAGGTCACATGGCTAAGGGTAAGACATTAAATAAAGTAAATAGGGACTTTTTGAAATTAACCATTAAACATAAATTCGATTCCATTGTGCCTTAATTTTGTTGGAATACTACTTGAAACTTTTTATGAAATTGTTGAAAGGATTATAGAAATTCTCCCTCAATTGGGAAATTTCATTTAGAATGATTTGTTAAAATAACCCATCACAAATAATAATATTATTTTAATAATATAATATATGAAAAAAAAATATACATACTTATTTATTTAATTTATTGTAGAGGTAATTGCTTTCATTGAAATTCCAATAGTATATTTGTCGTGTATAGGAGTTACAGGAGCAATAAAACTCACATTATATATTAATGAATTTGTTGAATATAGTTCTTAAATGTTCTATTATAATAAAACTCTAAATTTGTTAATTTTGTTTAGATTTATGAGTGCGAATAACTCATGGACCTGTTATATAATATAAATATATTCGATGCATCACATTATGGACCTAAATTACATATTTATTTAACATTTGAATCATTATATCAATTTTATCATAACATACTTTATAAATATTAATTTAATTATATGACATAATTTTTTTTATATACAAAGTTTCATTTTTAATTCCTACTAAAACAAATATATGTTCATTTTTTATAATGTAAATAAATATATATTTTTTAATGTTAAAATAAAATAAATATTTTTTTTCTGAAGAGTAATAAAATTAATTAAATTATTAAATTATTTATATACTGAATAATAATTATTTGATCAAATTTAAATTACTAATAATTATGTTAGTTCTCATAAAATAATTCCTAACGTGATTGGTGTTAGTATAAAATGCACAACAATAGACTTAGCTTACATAAGAAAAATAAGAGGTTTACCGTGTCATAGTTTGATATATTTTGGAAAGGCTAATTAATTAATTAGTAGACTATTTATATAAAGTTGTTAGAAAATTAATTTTGTAAAAAAGTTTAAGTTATTAAAATAAAGGTCAACAAATATTTTATATATTTATTATATCTCATAAGGTTGGCATAATGCATAATGTAGGTTAAATATTTACTATATATTTGTTACAAGTATTAAAGATTCTGATTTTATAATTTTTATATAGTTATGTATTTAATTATGAAATCAAACTGTATCGTATAATATAAAATAATATAATTATATATAAAATTTATACGATCTGGAAGTTTGGATCTAAATCGTATTGGACACTTAATTTAATATGTCTAAATTTTTAATTATAAAATTATGTGTTTTAACTTATTTTTCATCTCAAATTAAAAAAATATATATATATAAATGTGATAAAAATATAAATATGAATTAAATATTGATTTAAATAAATTTTATAATAAAAAATTATTATAAATATAAATTATTTTATTAAAATATTTATAATCAATTTTGTCTGACTATATTATACGACTTGTCACTAAATACTGTACAGATTAAATATAGTACAATTCATTACAATTCAGTCTAATACGACTATACTTAATATATTTGATATGATGCATCAAACATGCCATTAGAATTTAATGATTGTAGTTATTAGGCTTTAAAAGCAGGACTTTCAATTATGATACTTTGTTAGAAGTTATTAGTCACTAACACTCCTAACAATTTAAGTTTTTAAGAAATTTAGTAACCAATAACTTCTAACAATATTTATTTAATTATTAATAGAATTATTAACCAATAATTTTTAATATATTTTTTTCCCCTTCCAGGACCAATAGATAGTAGTCTTGATATAAAAGTGGATAATATTTTTTTTTTCCATATTGATATAAAAGTGGATAAAATCCTTTATTCACCTATAGTGAAGAAAAGAAAATGGGCTCAGCAAGTATGAGGATGACCCATTGACTGTGTGAAACAGACTTAATTGGAATTTCATGAAATGAATCCCTCAACATTAGTTACTCGCAGTCGGCAGTCGGCAGTCGGCAGGCGGCAGGCGGCAGGCATAATACTGAACTTCTAATAAATTATCAGTTGCAATATATTGCCTTATAACTTGTATAAGAAAATGTTACTTTTTTAGAACCCTTTTTTTTTTTTACGCTCTACTACGTTAATTTATACTCAAAGCTTTATACATATTTAAAAATGAAGCTCATTTAACTCATCTTATTTTATTATTTTATTATTATATAAAAATATAAAGAGATTAGCAAATTTGTTTTCCCCAATCAGTACCCTTATTATTAATTAAAAATTAAATTTATATTCATCCAAACATATGGTTTTTTGTTGTGTTAATGAGATAAACATATTTATCTAATAGAATTCTATTTATATTACATTTATAAGGTTGAAAGAGAATAAAATCTAATAAGCGGGGGAGGTTCCATTTTAGTCCTTTTATTTATAAAATGTATTATTTAGTTATTTTAGTTATGAAAACGGGATTATATAAGGACAAATGTTACTTAAACAACAATAATTTTATAATTTTAGCAAATTTTTGGATTTACTAAAGAGATATTTTGGCCATTCTATGTATTTTTCTCTAAACACAACAAACTTAGTCATTTCTCTTTTCTTTTTCTTTTTTTTCGTCATTTTCTAAAAAATACATATATCACTCTTTTCCACTCTCACGTCCCTACTGTTGCTTTTTTTTTTTTTTAAGAGAAAACAATGAATCAAGAGAATAACGATTATGAGCGTGAATTTTTTATATAGATTGATTCACCTGTTCATCCAAGTAATATTTTGGTTGTAATTGAAACATATCTTACATTCTTAAAAGTGTTATTACAGTCCTGATCACATTAGATCCTAGTCACCCTTTTGAATGGTTACTAGTCAGAGGCCTTCGTAGATGGTCGTTGGTCAAATAGTGTGTTTAGAGCTATGGTACTTTAGATGTATAGTGGGTTAGAGAACTTGTATATGGCGCTACGGAGAAATTAGGGTTAGTTAAGTTTTTCTTTTCTTTTTACTTTTTTAAATATTTGAATTTGAATTTTCATATTTAACCTTTAAAAAATCACATTTTTCTCATATAATTGATCTAAACTCAAATTTAATAATAAAATATACATATTTATCTTTTATTAGCACATTTTTAATAATTAAAAGAACTAAATGATACATTTTAACAATCAATAGGACTAAATAATACCATTTAAAAATAAATAGACTAAGTAATACCTAAAGCTTAATTAAAAAGACTATAGTAAATATTTATCCTAAGATTATGTGTTACTCAAGTGTGAATTATTTAATTATTTTTTATACTTTTTTTTTTACATATTTTATTTGGCACAATTATATGTAATTTATATGTATATTTACTATATATGTATATATATATATATATATATATATATATATATATATATATATATATATATATATATATATATATATATATATATATATATATATATCATGAATTTCAATTCAATAGAATAAATTATACGATCATACTTATATTTATTTGAAGAAAATAAAAGATAACAAGATTGTTGTGTATAAATTATTCAATTATTTTTAATACTTTTGTTTTTCATATTTTTTCTTCGGCATATTTATATCTAATTTATAGTTATATTTACTACACTTGCATAAATATATTTTAACCATGAGTTTCAATTCAATAGAATACATTATACAATCACAATTATATTTATTTGAAATACATTATTTTTATACTTTTTTTTTTATTTTATGAATTTATGATTTTATCTAAATCAGAATGTATTGTGAAACAAAAATAGAAGTTAATATTTTCGAAAGGAAACCATATGAAATTATACTCTCCTAATTTTTTCTTTTGTATACGTCTTAAAAGATTATTTATTAAGGAAATATATTTAATTTGTATTTTCATGTTTATAATATAAACGTCATATAAATTATAATATTGTGAGTTTGCGTGATCCTATTTCTTGTTCATATTAATTCAAATTAAGACTCAATTTATTGTTGAACATTGTAATTTTTTCTTATTCTTCTACTTCATGCATGTATTTTATTTTCTTATTTTAATTGCAGATAGAGAAATTGGAGATCTTTAGCCCCTCCAACAAATACTTTGTAAAATGGTGAAAGAGCAATGTACGTAATTTTATTATTATTATTATTATTATTATATAGAAGTGTGAAGGGATCGGAATAATTTTTGTTCTTCCTTATTTGCCCTTGTATATTTTTATGGTCATACGGGCCTTTAATAGTAGTTATAGTTATTTAAGGATTCATTACTCGTTGTTTTAAGGGAGTGGTAAATACATTTTTATCTATTCAAGTTTTATTTAAAATTGAAATATTTTTCAAGATAATTTTATTGGCCAAAATATATTGCTAGGTATATATATCAATCTAACAATTATGCTTATATTTTCTCTCTTATAGTCAGTCTTATATATGTATCTTGTACGAAATTTTTGATGCGCTAATTAAAAGAACAAGTCTGTTATATAATTCCCCTTTTCCAGTTTTCCTACTCAAATTCATAAATAATTACACGCACATGTTGTTCCCTTTCTTTCTTTTTTTACTGCCTTTTTTCTCTCTCTCTCTCTCTCTTCTATTTTATTCTTGTTACATTTAGCATCAATTTTTTTAATTTAAAATTCAAATATATTTTTTTGTGGTATATATTGATTTTTTTTTTGTTTAATTGAATATATTTATTTTTATGTATAATTAAATATATATATATTTTTGTATAATTTAACATTTTATACTTAATGAAAAGTATGGGAGCTATATTTGAAAAAGACACATATCTATATCGAGAAAAAAAAATGTTGTATAGTAAGAAAAAAAAAACGTGTGACATCATATTTGCCGTTTAAGAAAAGAATATATATGTCAAATACTATAAAAGAACATATGTATCATATTTAAAAAAAAAAACATATGTGCCTGTATATCAAAAAAATATATTTACAATTTACCAAAAACACATATATTTTATTTATATATAAAAAAAAGGTGGAGAATAGGAGTATTATTTTTAAAACAAATTAAATAAAAAGGTTAATAAAAAATGCAGCCCTAATTAAAGCTCGAATATGTTTTTATATTTTTGGAAAAACTATCTCCTGTTGTGTAACCTTTTTCTTTCAAATAAATATCTCACGTACTTCCATAAAATAAAATGATAGAAATATATAAAAAGTATAGGGTTTGTTATTTTAATAATTATTTTATTTTATTTTTAATATATATTTTTTTTATTATTAATTGATATTTTAGTAATATCTATATTTTAAAAAAAAATATACAATTTTAATGATGGACATTTTTGAAACATAATTGTATCTTTCTTCTCGCTGCAACTGAAATAATATTTTTCCACATTATTGTTTCGTAGCCCACCTATTAATTTAGTTGCACTCTACTAAGAATCATGCAAAATACAGAAACAAGTGAATCTATAGTAAACAAGTTGACCAATAATTTAGAAACAAACTCACAGTAAATTCTTCCAAAGATTAACAAACTATTATTCACTTGAAAATCTTGAAATGAAATTTAAATAACAAAAACTTACAAAATGTAAATAAAAGTAATTACGATATATAGTGTTGGTTAAATATTTATCATTAAAACAAGAACTAAAATGTAATATTTTTTTCCAAATTAAAATCAAATTTTTACACTTAAATTTATATAAATTAATAAGTTTCACTTGAAAAGTACGTGAGCTTGACTAATATATATTAAAAAGTAATATCTACGTTCCAAAAAACTCAATTTGAATGTTTCAGCTTTAGCATAAAAAGACAACAATGGCGGTGGTTGTTAAGGTATAAAGGGCTAAAGTCACTGAAAAACAATTTCACTTTGAAGAGCTACTAGCGAGCACGGTTATTCGTAATATGTTCTGTTCTGAAAGGATCGATTAATATACAAAGTGAGACATATAGTGTCACTTTTTGCCCTATAAGGCTGTAACCAATACACAATGGAATATATTGGGAATCTTGAAGTCCACAAGTAAATATTGTAAACGAAGGGTTTGATGAGATCAGGGAATGTTTCCACATGCCATGATGGTATTGGAAAGTACTTCATGAAGCAGCACCCAATAGCTAGACACAGACCACCGAACAATCATTTATTAGCTTATTTGATAAAACAAGAAAGTTCGGTTTTTAAGAACGAGTACTTTTATTTATCACAACTATGTTTTTTTTATTAAATATATTCATTTAAGTTTAATTATATTTATCAATATTATTATTGCATATTATTTATAATTTATGAAAAATTTATGATAAATAAAGTTTCCGAACAAAACATTTGTACTCATAATATTTCATGCGTCTAAGTATCACTAATTAGTATATATTTCAAAAAATATTATTTATAATTTATCAAAAATTTATAATAAATAAAATTTTCGAACAAAACATTTGTACTCATAATATTTCATGCGTCTAAGTATCACTAATTAGTATATATTTCAAAAATAATAAATATTTTTTTAGAGAACATCTCTCTTACTCTAACCTCGAGTACAAATTACCACTTTACTATTTTTAATATTTCATTCTTCTCATTCAGTTAAGAAAAGAAAAAGAAAGAGAGAGAGAGTATGATTACATATTTACAGTGAAAGGAATAAGATTTGTTATATATGTTGTACAGTAAAGAAACAAGATATCTCTCGTAGCTGGAATCTGTGTAGATAATTACTAGGAACAGAAAGAAAACAAAACAAAACAAATCCAGCAGAGTCAACCATAAGTTTTTTTCATGATTAAAGAGAAGACAATAAGTAGTGCATTCCACTCATCATACTGTAAATGTCAGCTATATCATATCAGTACTGCCCTCATATTTTCAACTTATTTAAAAAGTGCTTAATTAACAAGAGAGCTATAGCTGCAAAAAAAAAAAAAAAAAAAATTTATTCGATCGGATCAGTATTTATTAACTATTCTAAACAAAATTAAGTTTGATTGAAACTTACATACCAAAAAAAAAAAAATGGAGTATTGCCGCTCTCAGGGTGGCAATTATATCGTATCTGTATTATATTTATTTTGTGTTATTCGTGTCAGTATCGTGTTCTTTTTGTATTATTCATGTCAAATTTTTGTGTTAGTCGATATATGAAAAACTTTACTCGATTTTTTTTCGTATTGCCTATTTATAATAGTAAAAAATAACAAAATTTTTAAAAATATGAAAAAATTATTGATCAATTTTTATTAAAATAGATTTCGTATTGTGACATATTCAATTCGTATTATCAAATCGTGTCAGAAATTGTCAAAATGATAGGTCATCTGGCTGCAAAATAGAAAGACTCGCGTCCGTGCAAATATAATCGCTGAGCTTCTTTCTTAAACTCTTTCATGAAACAAAAACTAATTTGAGGCTACTCATGATTCAGGATCTTTATTTTAATTAATTATTTTCTCATCTAACATGAGAATGAGCGGTAGCTATAGCTAGTTAGTTTTGGATAGGGTTTTTGGGTCTATTTAATTATGTAATTTTACTTAATTGATATATCAATCTTGTAACTATTAAGTTAGATTTATTGAGATCTATAATTTCAATTTTGGATTAAGTTAGTCTAAATTTTTAAAAATAAAATTTTTGTAGGGATAAAATTGAATTTCACATTATTATTTAAAACAAAAAAAATAATAAAAAAATTTTTGTTCTAGTTTTTTAATTAACAAATATTTTAATTGTTATTCTCTGATAAGTATTGTTATTTTTCCTTCTTTTTATTTTAATCTATTCATCTGCACGGTTCTCTCTATTTTTGCTTTGAATTTTGTAAGAATGAAGTTACTTTATATATATTATGATATTTCTATTAACTTATTAAAATTTGGATAATTTTAGCGAATGTTTCATATTTTAAAGAATCTTAATAAACTTCTTTTACTCTAAAAAAAAAACCTTATTTTACTTTAAGTTATTTGTTAATTTATCAACTAGATTTTTATTATTATTTTTTTGTTTTAAATAAAAATGTAAAATCTAATTTTACTGTTAATAAAAATATAATTTTTAAAAATTTGGAGTAATTTAACTTAAAATTGAAATTATATGATTAAATAAATATAATTTAATAATTATAAGATTAATCTATTAATTAAATAAATTATAAGATTTAATGGACCCAAAATCCGCTTTTGTGTGGGGGATAAATTGAGACAAATTACATGCCTAGTTTCTTCCGTACGGATCACTTATATTTTTTACACAAACTATAATTGGTGTATAGTACGAATCTCTTAGTTGAAATAAGGTAGCCTTTTAAAAATAGTTTTAAAATAGAGTGACTTGGTGAATAAGTGATTTCGAGAGATCCAATTAGTGATTTAGATATTTGACATAATTGCTTTTTAATATATTATTTATAAATTTATAATTAAAATTTGAATCTTAACACTTTTATATGCTCAAATAAATTTAATATCATTGAGCTAAATATATTTAACATAAAATTATTAAAAATAACTTTGACCCACAATTTATTAATTATTTTGAAATGAGAGTTTGCATATAAATCACTTTTCTTAAAAGTTTAAATAAAACTTTTAAAATTTTGAAAATTCTGTTAAGAAAATAAAAAATATTTTATTTTATAACTTTATGCATACATTAATTCATATAGTATAATTTAATTAGATTCTTACTAGTAAGGAATTTCACTATTATTTTATTATCTCACATTTTTAATTTTATATTTAATCATTAATTAATATATTTTTGAATATATATATATATATATATATATATATATATATATAACATTACTCTTAAGAAAATGAAAAGTGTTTCTGAATGGGGTTGGCATATTATAATTAAATCACCTTGTGAGCCACCACTATAAAAATATATATTATATAATCTTGGAGTAGTCATTAATTAGCATGTAGCTTAACTTATGACTTAGTTATTCACGTGTACATGATTTAATGTGTAATGTTTACATTATTGTTAGGCTTAAGTGTAAGGCTTACATTAGTGTGCTTTCTATAAATATAGCTTGTATCGTTTATACATGATAATGAAAATCATCTTCTCTTTTATGTACTCAAGTATTCTCTCAATATTCTTGTATGGTTTCAAAGCACAAGATCTAGGGTTAAGCAATTCTTGATTGTGTTCATCTTTGATCTCGAGATTGTTCATATCTTCATCTTGATTTTTTTTTTCTGCGAAAGAATGACAATGCCTAATCCAATTCGTACAAGTTCTGAATTGTCCAGTACTAATCAAGGTTCTATTGCAATCATACAGTTGATTACTATTCCACCAACTAATCTCACTTTCTCGATTACGTTAGAACCATCTAATTACTTGATTTGGGGAGAAAATTTGTTAAGTATCATTGATGCATATTGATTCACGCTCAAAATTATTACCTTTGGCTAAGCGGTTATTGCAGTATAACTTTAGGTGTCGAATCCACAGAGAAGCTAATTAAACCAACAAAATAAAAGTTATCACAAAATAAATAGAAGAAATAATTTTATAATTGGAAAAAGAAATTGACAATAATTAAATATAGCAATCTTGGTAGAAAATAAAATCAATATGCAAATAACAAGGCTTCGAGATTCACTTAATTATTTTGTTTTAATATTACCAACTTTTATTCCTATTTACTACTCAATTGCATGTTTCACATCCCAAACAAACAATTGGAAAATTTAGAATTGAAGATCTAAGATGAAATTTAAAGGTATTTGATTGGAGAAAAATAATGTTGTCATGGTAGAACAATTTAATTTATTCTTACAAGCTATCTAACATCGACAATATATCAAATTGACAATATCGCAGTAGAAGATTAACTCATAAAATAAATAAAATAATTATAAACTAAAAGTTGCACATAAAAAAAGCATGACTGAATTTATATGAAACTGAAGAACATAATTTATTGAATGTAGAAAGAAGATGAACAAAATAATTTCTCAAAACAAATTTATAAACTATAAAGTACTCATAGGAATAAAAGAATGAATAGAAAAACTACATAATTAAGCTCCTCTCTAGCCTTGTTCTAAATTTAGCCTAGCTTACAAATCATTCCCACAAATTCTAGAGAGAAAGAATGAGAATAAAAAGTAAGAACTCTTGCAATTTTCTTGATGCTTCCAAGTGTTGAATGTCCACCTATTTATAGTGTTGGAGTAGGAAGATTTGCTGAATCATAATAATATCACACCATTTTCTCTTTGAAGATAATTGATTTTCAAAATATTTTCTGAATATGAATCGTAGATAAATCTCTTATCTTTCTAGAGAATCAAAAATAATTTAATTCGGAGCTATACACAGAAAGTTATATCAAATATACTAACAGCTGTCCAACTGCAAGATATTTCAGATTGCATCTTATTTTTGGCCTTGAAATAATTCTATTTTGATATTCTTCGTGAAATTCAAAATCATGCATAATTGAATTATCTTTTCATATCATCTTGAATCACTTCATTTGAATATTTGAGTCCAAAGTTATCCACAAAATACAGCAGCAGGTTGTTGAGATCTTGAGAATAAATATCGCATAAATCCAATTTTGATTTCTTTGCTCTATTTTGGTTGATTTCATTGATTCTACAAGCATAAAATCATTATAATAAATATAAATAACATTTATAGAATTAATATAGATAATGATTAATTTTAAACCGATTAAATCATAAATGTTAATTAATTCACATATTTAAATATGCATTTTTATACTATTATCACATATGGTTTAGAAGATTATGTTGATGGATCAAGAACTTAACCATCTAAGCTTCTTGATTTTAGTAGTATTAATCCAGAGTACTTGGTTTGGACTCGTACTAATGGAACGATCAAGACTTGGATCTATATTTCTGTTATAGTAGAAGTATCTTTGGTGTTAGTTGGACAGCAAATAGCTCATGAGCTTGCTCTAGAAACATCCTATGTAGCACCTTCTCAAGCTTGTGTTATGGAGTTGCGACTACAATTACAAACTATTTGTAAGGAAGGTATGATAATTGATGCTTTTCTTTTATGAATTAAGTCACTTGCTGGTAATCTAAAAGCAATAGGTGAGAAGTTTAATAGTAAGGATTTGATATTGTACGTTTTTGGAGGACTGAATCATAGATATAATCTTTTTGTTTAAAGCATAACTCGGAGAATTGACTACGTTAGTTAGGAGGAGATTCATAGTCGTTTGTTGACATATGAACATCATTTGCTTCAACAAGATAAGTATGAGAAAAGTCATGTGTTTCAAGCTAAGCTAACTAAATTTGTTGCTTTTAATTTTCAATCTAATAATCAGTACTCTTCTCAAGGATTTAATGGTTCTAACAATGTTTCTAGTGGTACTAGTGCACTGAACCAGGATTAGTCATAGGGTAGTACAAGGAAAGGTAATAAGAAGCAAGTACAATGTCAGTTTTGTGGCAAGAATGGTCATGTGGCTTCTTGTTGCTTCAAGTTACAAAAGCTTCTTAGTAAGAATGATTCTACCTCAGGATCATCTAGTAAGCCTACTTCATAACCTTCAGCTTTCTTTGCAGTAAGTTCTACTCCTAGTGATGCAGGCTGGTTGCTTGATACTGGTACTACGCATCATATGTCTGGTGATCAGGAAAATTTGTCTCAATCTTAACCTTTTTACTTGTTCTGAGGGTGTCCTACTAGGTAATTGGTCTAAAATTCCAATTTCTAACATTGGTTTATCCAAACTTTTTGCTGGTGATTGTGAACTGTCATTAAAAAGTGTCTTGCATGCACTCAACTTAACACTAATTTGGTTTCTGTGCATCATTTGTGTGATGACAATGGCATTTTTATTGAGTTTCAATCTAATTTATTTTTGCATAAAGGACAAGGTTTCGAGGAAGCTTCTTCATTAAAGACTATTGGATAGGGGATTATACAAGTTGTTTGCTACTACTATTTCGAACAATGGACAGGATGTTATCTCAACTCTTTATACTTGGCTCCATGTGCTAATTTTGCTACTTTGTTTATATGGCATGAATGCCTAGGTCATGTATCTGACCTTATAGTAAGAATTCAAATAATGTTGTATGTAGTTCTTGTGAGTTAGTTAAATCTCACAAACTTGCTTTTGTTTCTAAGTGTGTAACTTCTACTGTAGCTTTTGAATTGTTATATTTAGGGACCTTACCCTATCGTTGGAATTAGGGGTGAGAAGTATTTTCTCTTGATGATGGATGACTTTTCTCATTTTTTTCTTGGATTTTCTTTCTAAATTCTAAGGATCAAGTCTTATCTATGTTTACCAAGTTTTATGCCATGGTCGTCATTTTCATTCTCAAATCAAATTTGTGCTTAGTGTTGTTACAGGTGAGTTCAAGCCTTTGGCTAGGTTCTTACAGAGTCAAGGTGTGATTTATAGGCTCATATGTCCACATAATTTTGAGCAGAATGGTGATAACTCTAATTTATTAGAGTAAATATTAGCTCTTATTCTTGAAACTTGCTTGGTTATGTAAAAATAGTTACACATTGTGCTCATTTGGATATTATTTGTGCAATTTGTAAAGATGAGTGAATTCTTTGACATTAAATATGAATTTATCTTATATTTCATTAAAAAAACGTATATTTTGAAGTTCACTCATAAGAATTTAATGTGTCCCTTCGCAGAAAATAATAAAAAAATAACAAAGAGACATTAATCAGGTTTGCTGCAGCAAAGCGCATCAAAATAAAACAACAAGAAACACAAACTTGACAGCTGGGCTTGGGATTTTATTAAAAGGACAACAATGGGCTGCTAATAACTCACATTTTAAGGGAAAATTTATAAGTTAACACAAGAATGTCAACTCAAATTAAACCTAAGGAATAACATATAAAAGGAGCTGATTTGCAATCAGAAAAAAAAAGTGTAGATTCGACAGAAAAAGAGTACCAAAATAGCGGCAAACTTTAAATCTAAAAAGAGACCAATTGTGATAATCAATTCAAGGGATTGTTTTGCAAGGATTGTTAGCGAGAAAAGCAAGAGAGAATTAGAGATTTTGTAATTCAATCGATTGAGAACTTAATTAAAGGGGTTTCTTAGTGATTACTCTTTCTTCTAATGTTCTCTATTTTTTTCAATCTCTATAACTCAATGGATCTGATTTGGAATATTTATGAATTCATATTTGATTTCATGGATATGATCGACTAATTTTTTCAATTAGGATTGTAGATATGCAAGTGAGTGTAGTCTCTGTTCTTTAATTATAAAAATATGTGCTTTGCTTTGACAAAAGAATGCTAGTTATTCAATGCTTGTTTCATTGATTAATTCTTATTGATTGCTTGATCACTAATTGATAGGATAATTAAATTGAGATTAATTCTAAAAAAGTTAATTGAAGTTGGATGAAACTTGAATAATGTGGATTTAATTTGAATTTAAAGAAAATAATTAAATTTGCAATTCATATAAGAATATATAATTGTCCCACATAACCCAAAATAATTAGTGTATTAAATATTGTTCTTAGACTCAATTGTATATAGGAATATCTTTCATTGAGGTTAGGAATTATAAACATTGTAGATTCAGAAGAGTCTATTGTAAATTTCAAATCCTAGTTACTGTTACATTTTGCAACAGCATCACTGTAGTATTCATGGCCTGTATCATTTGTTACATTTGCAATCCTAACTGATTTATCCATTTGAGATTCTTGATATCTTTCTTATTGAGCTTTGTTTTAGCATTCTTACTCTTGTCATTTCGTGCTTATCGATTTATTTTATTTTATTTTGTTACACAAAACATCCAATATTAATTTTATGAGTTAATTTTTACAATACTTTCTAATATTAATTTTATTTGTGACATGTGTACTTGAGTAATATCTTATACACTTTTTAGAGCAACAAATGGTAGTGGAGTGTCGTCATAGAAGGATTATTGATAATGGTCATACTTTGTTGATTTGATCAGGTGTGTTTAAAGAGTACTGGGCTTTTGCTTTTCATTGTGTAGTGTTCATTCTGAATAGGGTTCCTTCAAAATCTTTGAATGTTAAGTCACCTTATGAAGTGTTGTATGGATTGGTTCTTGATTTTCAATTTTTAATTGTGTTTGGGAGTTTGTGTTTTCCTTGTCTTCTACCTTATAGGAAACATAAATTGGAAGCTAAGTGTACTATTTTGTATGTGTCTTGGTTATGCTACTGGTCAGAAAGGTTATGTGTGCTTAGAGATGAGTTCTAAGAAAGTTTATACTAGTCGGCATGTAGCCTTTGCTGAGGCTCAATTTCCATTTCTCTCTATTTCTAAGGAGTCTTCTTCCAAAGTATCTTCATCTTATACATTTCCTACATATGAGCAACTTTCATCATGGTCACATGGACCTAATCATGAGAGTGTGGTTCCTTTACCAACTGGTAGCACTGTTCTTAGTAATGAGTGTGTGACTTCTTCACTAGTTGGTAGTGTTACTTGTGAGGTGTTGTTCTTGATAGGTTTCAGTCTCCAACTAGTGATGCAGGTATTCTTTAGGTTGTTTCTTAGCCCATGACTCAACCTCCATTATTGTAGAACATTCATCCTATACAAACGAGACTTAAGTCTGGGATTGTTAAGCCTAAGAAATTTCTTGTCTCTTCTACACTTCCTTCTACTTATCTTAAGAGCTTTCGTAAAGCATCTAAGTATCATGAGTGGTGTCAAGCTATGCAAGAAGAGTATAATGCTCTCCTGAGAAATAAGACACGGGAATTAGTTCCTAGACCAACAAATGCTAAGATAATTGGTAATCGTTGGGTTTTCACAACTAAGACTCATGATGATGGTACCTTGGAGAGGTATAAAGGAAGGTTGGTTGCTCAAGGATTTGGGTAGACTGTAGGTGTTGATTACACAGAGACTTTTAGTCCTGTGGTTAAGACAACAACTATATGAATTGTTTTGTCCGTGTTTGTGACATATGGTTGGCCTATTATGAAACTTACTATTAAAAATGCTTTCTTGAATGGTGATTTGGAGGAAACTTTGTACATGGTTCAGCTTCAAGGATTTGTTGATCCTCTTAAGCCTCAATTTGTGTGTAGATTGAGAAAGGTGTTGTATGGTCTAAAACATACACCTCGTGCCTGGTATTTTAAGTTACACTTGCCTATTATAGTGGGGTTTTGTCAATGCTAAGACTGATACAAGTCTCTTTACATTTCATTCTGTTAAAGGTGTTGTGATTTTGTTAGTGTATGTTGATGATTTAGTGCTTACTGAGAGTAGTCGTGATATGCTTGATGCTTTTATAACTTGTTTAAATGTTTTCTTTTCTCTCAAAGATATGGGCTCCTTACATTTTTTCTTGGATATAGAAGTGCATCATTGTAAGCAAGGCATGCATTTGTCTCAATCCAAGTATATTAAGGGTCTGTTGGAGCAATGTGAACTGTTGGATACCAAGTCTGTGTCGATACCTATGATTTTAGAAGTTTTATCCAAATATGAAGGAGTGTTGTTGAAGGATCTTCTGTGTATCGATCGGTTGTTGTTGCTTTGCAATATTGCTGCATCACATGACCTGAATTGGCATTCTCGGTATCTCGTCTATGTCAGTGGATGAGCACTCCCACATATCAACATTGGGTTGCTATTAAACGTGTCTTGAGGTATCTTAAAGGTACTGTTTAACATGGCTTGTGGCTACAGAAGTCAAGTTGTCTTGATTTGGTGGCTTATTCTGTTGCAGATTGGGGAGGATGTCCTAATGATCGAAGAAGTGTAGGTGCATATTGCATTTTTCTTGGAGATAATATGGTCTCTTGGTAGTCCTTAAAATAGCATGTTGTCTCTCGTTTATCTACAAAATTTGAGTATCATGCCTTGGCATCAGCCACTTCTGAATTAATGTGGATTAAGTCCTTGTAAGGAGAGTTGCATGTTTTTGTGAAGAATGTTCCTCTTTTATTATGTGACAGTATTTCAGCTCAACATTTGGCTAGAATTCTTGTTATGCATCAAAGGACTAAGCATATAGAAATTGCTTGTCACTTTGTTAGAGAGCAAGTACTGCACAAGCAGTTGGACATTCAGTTTTGTGCTTCTACAGATCAATTGACTGATCTTTTGACAAAGCCTTTAGGCACTACTCGATTTTGTTCTTTAAGGAGCAAACAGATGGTTCTTCCCAGACCATTAGTTTAAGGGAGAGTATTGGAGTAATCATTCGCATGTAACTTAACTTGTGAGTTATTTATAACTATTAGGAGTTAGTTATATACATGTACATGATATAATGTATGTTTACATTATTGTTAGGCTTAAGTGTAAGGCTTACATTAGTGTGCTGTTTATAAATATAGCTTGTACAATTCATACATGATAACGAGAATCATCTTCTCTTTTATCTACTCAAGAATTCTCTTAACATTCTTGTATATAAAATACGAAAAACTTATTTTTATAAAATATAACATTTGTAATTCATAAACGAGGACATATAATAATAATATTATTATATTATGAGTAAATAAATACACAGAACATACTTCAACTTAAATATGTATAACTTTTTTTTTATATATAGGGTTTTAGTTTTTAATTTTTATTTAAAAAAATATATTTATTTTTATTATAACATAAATAAACATATATTTTTTGTGATCAAAGGTATAAATTCATATAAAATAGTAATTAGATGAATGAATCATGAATTATATATCCATAGACATCACTATTACAAATTAAGCAGTACTATTGTCATTATTTCTAATAAAAGTAATGTTGGCTCTCTCCTAACAATTTAACATTTTAGGAGGATTTATGACCAATATGGTATCAGAGGTTCTGTATTTAAGGTCTAACAATCTTAATTATTAAATTGTAAATATTTTATCTACACAGTGAGCTAACAACTTCTAACAATTTCAATTTCCAACTCAAACTTACATGCACAAAACATTGCCATTATTTCATCGATGATCACGTACAATATTTTATTTAATCACTAATAATTTGCAATAAAAATAATATATAACGCACATTACAGACACTAGCTATATATCCTAATTAATTAATTCAGAGATCGATCCTGCAAGCTGACGCATGAAATACACTGATATAACAAATTGTAAACAAAATGTTTGATACTCAGAAAAAACACTCCTTGAAAAATGAAAACTGGTAAAACAAAAGAAACTTAAAGCAAAATAATAATAATAAAAGGAACAAGAGTAGCTACTAGGTAGCAGTCGGACCAGGAACGCTCAATTCCCCCATTCACATCCATAGTATACGTACGATTATTTGGCTTGTACCTGGAGACGAAACCTCTAAGTAATGTAGATTAACTGTAGCCACCATCTGATCTCTACTTGATTAGTTGTTGGATTCATTGATGGAGCCTCAAAATTGGAAGCCATTGTCGACACAGCTGATGATCGATAACAAAGTACCGGCCTGGTGGGTTCAAGATCAAAAACCACAATATTATTTTACGAAATGACTTAATTGGTTTATATTTGATATTTATTGAGTTGGTAGATAGAGGGAAAGAATGACAGAGAGTTTAGATATATATATATACACACACAATGAACTCACTCAAATATATATTTATATTATGTGATACTAAAACAAGCTAGCTTTATTGAGTCGAGTCAGATCCTCGGCTTAATCTTGTATGTATATATATATATATATATATATATATTCCTGTGCGCATGCACAGTGTACAGAGTGAGAACAAAGGACGCGTGTTTCCACAACCCAAAAAGGGTCTAAACGACAACAGAGATGGTAATTGGTAAGTGGGGGGAGTGGGTTTTTCAGTTTTTTTTTTAACTCGCTCACTCATTCAACTTGTCCAAAAATAAAAGTAACATACATTCATAACAACATAATTCAAAAGGAACGAATTAAAAAACATTTTTGTTGAAAAAAATGTTCAATAGTATATAAAATTTGCTAAAAAAACATTTTCGTCTCTTTTGATAAATTTGGCCGTACCAAAAAAAATGTATATACACACACATTTAAATCATGAAATGAGTATAATTTTTTTTATCCTATTAAATTTGTTTTACATAGCATTTACCTAATTAATTTGAATTTTTTTTTTTTTTATAGAAATTAATTTGAGGTGTTGAAGACCCTAAAGTTAAGCCTCTCATCTTAAAAGGGTACCTTTATAAATTGGGTATTTTGGACATTTTTTTTTTTTTTGGCTCTTTCTTTGAACCCCGAACTTTATTAATCTTTTGGTCGGTTGTTCATAAAGGAATTTTTTTGACAACCTTGTTCATAAAGGAATTGTAATTTATGTTTGCTTGCCAGCTTTTAACCTTTGCTTCTGTTGTTGCGACATGTGGTGGCCGGCTTTCTTTTCAGCTTAATATTACGATATATGCATCTCATTTTTTAGTAAAACCGATATATATGCAATATGTAAATTATTTTAACTCAATATGCTTAACTTTACTTTACAGAGGATAACAAATCTTGAAAATTTTGTCATTTGCATGGATCGGAAACAATTATCTTTCAATCATGTGACTTCTAGTACGGTTGCTGGAAAATACAAAAAACAATATATACTTTTTAAAATTTATAAATATAAAAATATAGTATTTTTTATATATTTAGTTAATAAATTTTTATTATTAATTAAGAAAAAGTGATCTCATCATTTCATATTAAACGTTATTTAAATTAAATTACAGCTATTTAAATCTATTTAATGTTAAATTTCATTCAATTCAATCTCAATCAATATTATTGAATGCTATTTTTATTACAATAAATTTTAAAAGTGTTACTTTATTTAATTTCCAAACATATACTATTTGGCTAATTTAGTCCAATCACCTTGGGAAAAATAGCCATTATTTTTTTTGTAAATTAAATTAAATTTTATTAATAAAAATAAAAATTAAAAGATATAATCTAGATAAACATTTAATCATTTAAATACATTAATAATTAAATTTAATAAAATAAAACTAATGACACTTGTTAACATATTAAGAAAAAGATAAAGATGAGATTTTATTATTTATTCTGTTGTAGTGTTTTCGTGCTGTGTATTTGATTTTAATAGCTATATTACTTGTAAGTCAAATGAAAAATTAAAAACAAAGAAGGAAACATATATAAAAAATATTAAACAACAAAATTACATAATTATAAAACCTATAAAACTGTTAATTACAAAATCAAGAACACGAAGTAAAAAAAAAAAGGGAGAGAAATTAGAAAGCATTTGTACATGGCACAAAAAGGAGGTGTTCAACTGTTCAAGGTTGAAACCAACGTCTCACCAACGAGAGCTGCATACCTCTGTTGCAGATTTAGGATCAATATCCGACAAAAATACTAATTTTATAATAAAAAATAGTATTTAATATTTTCAATTAATATTTATTTTTAATTAAAAAAGATAATAAATTATTGAATTTATAATGAGTTATTAAATATTAAAAGTTAAATTTTAAATCCAGAAAAAATACAATTATAATTGTACATATAATTTATTTATAATTTTATAAATATTACACTTAAAATTTTATTAATCAAAAATTAAGGTGCGATATGTATCCTCTCGCACCCACACATACGTCCCCTACCTCAATCTACATTAAACAATGAAAGATAATATTTAATGTGATTTAAACTTATGTTTTAATTTGGAGAAGAGATGAATATTAATGTCTTGAAGCCAAATAATAATATGTTAATTTGTACATAATTGAATTAACTCCAAAATAACATATTAGTTGAACATTGAGTGCACATATTTAGCTTATATACATGTTATACATTATATACATGTACATACATAATATGTATATTTTATATACAACTGACATATTATTTTAAGAACAATTTAATTATGTAAATATTATACATATTATTTAGAACTTTTTTTTTTTTAATAAAAAAAATGGCTCTAAAGTCCCCCTCTTTTTATTAATAAAGAGAAAATACACTCACAAATATGAATAAGATTCGAACTTAAGTTTCTAATGAGAGATTGGAAGTCTTACCACTTAAATTACTAACAGATTCCCATTATTTAGGGTCTTAACTCAACATAATCAAGATCATTTAATTAAATTGATTTCGGTCTTTTTACACACCCCTAGTAAGAAGTACCCCAACACAAGCAACATTATTCAATCCAACGGCCATTTTGTTGGTTTCCCCTTGGAAGGAAACACCTAACTTATCCTATTTTAGCCCCAACACAAGCAATAATCTCTTTCAATCCAACAGCCATTTTGTTGGTTTCCCCTTGGAAGGAACATTTTTATATTTTATAAATTTATCCACCATAATTAATTTACGTAATATAATTTTATTAGTTAAAACTTTGTAGACCTTACTATCATATTTAATCACATTATATCACTTGATCTAAAATACATCAGAAACATGTAATGTTTTAGACTTTAGCTAATATATTTTTTAATGATTTATTAATTGGTTATGAATAAGGGGGGAAAATCTACCATACTAATTTTTTTTTAGAGTAAATTTTGCATTCATTCATTGAAATTGTAATACATTAAAGAATCTTAATATAAGACACAAATAAATATAAATTGACAAACCCACAAGCATCATTCTTCGTCATTTTAGTGATAGTACTGACAATAATTGTCTCTTTTGGGCTTTCAATTTTTTTTGCCAAGATTATTCATGATAATATTTTCATGTCTTTAATCAATTTAGTTGAGTTCATGTTTTCAGTACACAAGGCTTCAACAACTCCAATAAAATAACTAATAAATCTATATCTAAGTCTAAATTGAAAAACATACCAAAAATTAAACAAAAACATGAAAAAATTCGTAGAAGAATAAGTCTATGCAAGAAATAAATTAATTTAAATTTTGTAGCACAAACTATAATGATTTTATTAAACTTAAACAAAATAAAAAATAAATAAACCTGTCCAAAAAGAAAGAGTTAACTCTTATTAGAGGATAGCTCTATTTGGTTATTATAGATGGAAATCAAAAATCAAACAAAAAAAGGTAGAAATAACGGCCAGAATTTCCATTTGGTCCCTGTAACTTATAAATACAAATGTAAATGATTCTTATATTGCATGTATTTTGCTCTCACATAATCTATGAAACCTAATTTAACAAGTGGGCTCACAAAACATACGAGAATAAGAACAAGTACATGTAACAGTGTCCTTTGGATAAAATGGACATTTGTTTACAGACCCGTTAACGTGGGAAAGGTATGATAGTATATATCCATCTTAAGTCTTATATAAAAGAGGAAGTTGCTCTGTGCATTTTTATTTGACAATAAATTTGTTTAATAATTTTTATTTTTTTTAATTTACGTAATTATTTATTTCAATTACACACACTTTTCTTTTATGCCCATTGAAAAAATAAAGACAAAAAAATTAAAGAAAAAGCTCACCAACTCTCTAAACAAAGTAATGGAGGAAGACTTGGTGATGAGAAAAGTAGAAGCCTAAAGGGATAGAACGTACAACAACAGATAAAGTAATGAACAATATTATCCATACATGCTTAAAGTAAAGAAAAGCATGATATTCTGATATTACTGTCATACCTCTCTGATATGCTCCTCTAGGAAAAATGAGAAGATTCAAAGCTAAGAAAAAGAATAAAAACAAAATATCAATGTACTCTCTTTAATAATCGATTTTGGCATATTATTTTTTCTTTCCTTATCTACACATCATTCGTATAATTTTAAACTCATTAAGTTCAGAAAATGTTCAGTTCGATTCTTTCAATCTCTCTATCTCTCATACTTTTATGTCAAGGATTTAAATATCACAATGTATAAAATTTGACATAAAAGTATAACAAGTATTTTTTAAAATCTTTTAGGTTGTTGAAATCGAACTACTAAAAGAAAAAGATCAAACAATAAAAAGAGATCAATGGTCGAGTACTATTACTTGAGATCTGATAATTAAGAAAGTGGTAGAAATAGACCTAGTTGTTATGCGTTTTCTGGGCAAAAGATGAAAGGACCCATCAATCTTTCTCACGTATAAAAACCTGCCACGTTTAAATCATATCTGCAGACTACCTTGCACGCTTGCTCGGTACAAACAACAAAGCAAAGGACTAATGGGTTTGGTTGGACCAGAAAGAGAGAGGCTCAGTCTGAAAACGGAAGAAAGTTCGCGTGGAAGGGAAGGCAATCAAAATGGTGGGTCCAATTAATGGGCCTGGCCCACTAACTCTAACTTCCTAAAATGTATTGTTGCTTTTGCTAATTTCTTAAAATGTAGCTTTCTTCTTCTTGTTTCCTTTGTTGACTTCTTTTTTCTTTTTGCTTAAGAAATATTATTGACTTACTTATTATGTCATAGTTCGGAAGCTGACTGCATAGCTGTAAGTCTGTAAATGCTATTGCAACCAATGGAAAGAGTACCTCTTTCTCTATTTGTTAGGCTTCTCCCCAAAAGTCTTCAAAGACACATTCATTTATTCAATCATTTTCGCCACATTTTCGCTAAAAAAAAAAAAAAAAAATTTAATTATTGTCACACTTAATTTAATAGCACTCTTCCATAACAAAACAAAACAAAAACTTGTATAATAACAGCAATCAAATTTTTTAACTATCAAAAAAACAACTTAAATGAAATGACGTCTTATAATTTCAAATAAAAGGTACCATTTGGGCTTTTATGTCGGTGATTATTTCAACTTTAAATTTATGATTGTTTATCACTAAAATTCATTAAGACCACGTAAATATTGTTTTGTTGGATCTTTAAAAAACTAAAATTAATTAAATATTTAAATATAATAGATAAAAGTGTCACAGAGATCCCTCATATTAGATCATTTGTGCCATTTGATCCCTTAATTTTAGAAAAAATGAATCAATTAAAGACAAAATACATAATTTTAATGATTTTTTAATTAAAATATTATTTTTTAAGAAGTTAATTAATGAAAAATTATATTATTTTAATATTTTTGATATTAAAATATTAATTTAAAAATTCATTAAAACCATGTGTTGTGTCCTTAATTGACTCATTTTTTCTAAAATTAAGGGACTAAATAACAATACTTATAATTTAAGAGACTAAATGATACAAATGACATAATTTAATAGACTTCTATAGTACCGCTTCCTAAATAATAACACCAATAAAATGAATAATGAATCCAGTTAAAAAAAAAATCACAAGTTTCAATACGAGAAATCACAAACAAAAGAAAATTGCTCACAAAAAGCCTCTAAGAAAATCAACAGCAAGAAGCAAGCATTGTTAGTCAAAAGCTAAGTGAAATTAAGCCCTATCAAACTCAACCAACCTTAACAAAACATTTTATTCGAAAACCACTATGTTTGAACGCAAAATCATTACAACGTTTCCAAATTTACCAAAATCTCATAGTCAGTTTAGCAAATAAATCCTCCTTATCCCTACCCTCAATCAAGCAAGAAATGACTCAAAAAAATCCAAAAAGGGTCCAGCTCCCACATGTTGGAAATTAAAGAATGTGCAAATAGAAGAAAGGATGGTATGAACGTTAGGATAATAAATGAACATAACTAAACCACAATTTCAGCAAACGAATGACAAATGGGGCAAACCTCGTCAACATCACAATATATCATCACAAGTGTTTTCTGTAATACAATACATTAGAGTACTTAATATTTTATTGTAAGGTTATTTTAGTCATTTTTATTATTTTGATTTATTTTTGCCTTTAAAAAGCTTAGCTTGTATCATTTATAAATACGACTTTTACATTCTAATAAATCCTAGCCTCTCATTTTTCACTCTCTTCTCTTATTTTTCTCTTAAATATTAGATTTGAATATTTAACATGATATCAGAACAGGTTATTGATGGGATTTAAATTCTGGTACAACTCCATTGGTGTGCCAAAAAAAAAAAGGGTTATTCGGTACCTGGTATGAGGAAATAAATACAAAGGATTAAAACATATGTACTAATCAGGGTTAATCATATTTATACAAAGGAATTAGGCAATATTGGAAATCAATTAGTGAGCAGGGAGTTTGATTTGTCCTTTTACTATTTGACAAGTAGTGAGGTAATTAAAAGCAGCAGATAGAGATATAGTAACTGAGTTACAGATTGAAAGATTAAAGGTTGAGAGCTTCGATAATATCCCCACTCTCTATTTCGAATACTTTCTTTAAGCTTATCTATATTGGTAATATCAGACCGTGCACATAAATTAAGTTTCTTTTGGTGATTTCGACTTGGATTGTTTGAAGGGTTATCGGGTTTCATTTGATTTGGCATTTTTTTTTTCTTTGCAATGTCTAGTAATAAAGATGATTCACTAGAGTTAGAGTTAGTAAGTGTGCACTTAGATGAAAAAAATTATTCGTATTGGAGTTATATGATGAAAAATTTTCTCAAAGGCAAAAAGATGTGGAGCTATGTATCTGGAACTGTTTTTAAACCTACAGTAGAAAAGACTGATTATGCAACCATGCTAGATGCATGGAGGAACGTAGATAATTCAAAAATTATCACTTGGATAAACAATTATGTTGAACATTCAATAGGCAATCAATTAGCAAAGTATGATACAGCAAAGGAAGTTTTGGAACATCTTGCATGACTGTATATACAGTCAAACTTTGCAAAGCAATATCAATTAGAATCAGATATTCGAGCTATTGAACAGAAAAATATGAGTATTCAAGAGTTTTATTCAACAATGACAGATATATAGGATCAATTGGCTCTAACAGAATTAGTAGAACATCAAACTTGTGTCCCTTGTATTGCTCATAGAGAGGAACAATGCTTGGTTCAATTCTTAATGGCACTTCATGATATTTTGAGGGCCTTCGTGGTTTCATTTTATACCGTAGCCCACTTCCATCAGATGTTTCGATGGTCAGTGAGCTCTTGGCTGATAAAATACACCTTAAGTCTCAAGTAAGAAAATGAATTCTCCCAACACATAATCCTTCTATTTTTACAACTTCTTCTCGACTTCCTGCTCACTATGGGAATAAGACTTATAAAAAAGTTGGGTTTGATGCCCGTAACTTTTGCAAAGAAAATGGTCATTGGAAAGCTCAATGTCCTAAACTGAATCGAACACCACATCAGTTTGGCAATCAATTACAACCACACCAGTTTTAACAAAAGCACCAATTCAGGCCTCCACAGTTTGACAATTAATCACAATCACGACCGTATCACCCTCTGCAATTTAATACTGCAGCAGTTGTACCTCTGTCGGAATCTTCTGACCTTTCAACCTCATCCTCCAATTCTACACTGGCTGCCCTCAACGAGCAGTTTCAAAGGTTTCTTAATACGCAGCTGCATACCATGTCTGCCTCTTCTACAATAGGTCAGTTCCTTTCTAGTTCTTTATGTATGTCTTCCTCAACTTGGGTTTTGGATTCTATAGCTTCCTACCATATATCTCCTAATTCAAAAAAATTTGCTTCTTTGTGTCCTACATCATCTGTACTTGTCATGACTACTGATGGTACTCCTATGCCATTAGCAAGTGTTGGTTCTATTATCAATTCTCATTTATTTCTTTATAATGTTTACTACATTCTTAAGCTTTCACTAAACCTTACATCTATTGGTCAATTGTGTGATTCTGGTTGCTTAGTATCATTTTCTTCTACTTCTTGTCATGTGCAGGATCTGCAATCCTAGAAGCTAATTGGGACAGGCCATAGGCGGGGGAGATTATATGTTTTGGATTAGCTGAGATTACCAAAATTTGCAGCTCTTAGTGTTGATCTTTCTTCTTTTCAATTGTATCCTTCATCTTCTAGTTTTTACTTATGGTATTTACGTCTTGGTCATGTTTTTGCTTCTCATTTACGATTCTTAGCTTCTACTAGAACCTTAAGAAATTTGCAAGCTCATGATATTTCTAATTGTAGTGGTTATAAACTTGCAAAATTTTATGCATTACCTTTTAATAGAAATACTTCTCATTCTGTTGCACTTTTTGATTTAGTTCATCTTGATGTGTGGGGACCTTTTCTTATTGTTTCAAAAGGAGAGTCTTGATATTATGTCTCTTTTATTTATGATCACGCTCGTTTTTGTTTAGTATACCTTAAGAAACGTCATTATGATTTCTTTGATATTTATAATAACTTTAGAGCTCTAGTAAGAACACAACATTCTTCTATTATTAAATGTTTTAGATATGATATAGGTGGTGAATATACTTTCAATAAATTTTGTGATTTGCTTGCTTTAGATGGAACTATTCACCAAACTTCTTTACTGACACTCTTGAGCAAAATGGTGTTGCTGAAAGGAAAGATAGGCACATTGTTGAAACTATTTGTTCTCTTTTGTTGTCATCTTCAATTCTTAGTGAGTTTTAGAAAGAAGCAGTTCTTACTGCGGTAAACTTAATTAATAAGATCTCATCATCTATCAATTCAAGTTTGTCTCCTTTTGAAAAACTATATGGACATAGTTCTGACTATTCCTCCTTGAAAGTCTTTAGTTTTACTTGTTTTGTCCTTCACCCTTATGTAGAACGTACCAAATTATCGTCACTCACTGCCATTTGTGTTTTTCTTGGTTATGGTTAAAGGAAAAAGGATATCGTTGTTCTGATCTAACTTCACAAAAACTATATGTATCTTGTCAAGTTATCTTTCTTAAGAATATACCTTTCTTTTTTATTCCTGTTACTGTTCACGATTTGATTAAATCAAATCTTATTCATATTGATCATTTCTTTGAACATATCGATGGTTCTTCTCCACAAGTTCCTCTAACTATAGATTCTGAAGATACTGGTACACTGCAGCACTTCTGATGTTTCCCCTCTTCCTACAGTTGCCTAAGCTCCTCCTGAAATTGTGGATTTTTCTCGCTATGCTCAGCACACTCGTAAGACTACTAAACTACCAAATTTTGTTTACTCTTCTTATTCTACTTCTTTCACTTCATTTTTAGCATCTATTCATTATCTCTTTGAGCCATTATTATATAAAGAGGTAGTCATTGATCCCCTTTGGCAGCAATCTATGGTTGAGGAACTTACTGCTTTGCATCAAACAAACACATAGGTCTTGGTACCTTTGCTGCCTGGTAAACAGGTTATTGGTTCTTGTTGGGTATATAAAATTAAACTTCATTCTGATGATATTTCTATTGAAATGTTCAAGTCCCAAGTAGTTGCAAAGGGATACTGTCAAATGAGTGATATTGATTATGAAGAGACTTTTGCCCCTGTTGCAAAAATGACTACAATTCGCACACTTATTGCAGTTGCAACTACTCATGGGTGGTGTATATATCAAATAAATGTTAAAAATACTTTCTTGAATGGTGATTTGCATGAAGAAGTTAGCATGGTTCCCCCGCCTGGTGTACCACATAATCATGGAGAAATTTGTAAGCTTCAGAAAGCCTTATATGGTCTAAAACAAGTACCTTGAGCATGGTTTGAGAAGTTTTATATTTTTATTGCCTCTCTTGGGTTTTCTTCCAGTGATCATGATTCTACTCTCTTTGTTAAGCATACTACTCCAGGTCGTATTTTTCTTTCTTTATATGTTGATAATATGATTATTACTGGTGACGATGTTAATGGGATTGCAGTGCTTAAATCTGAATTAGCCCGACAGTTTAAAATGAAAGATTTTGGTTCTCTACGGTATTTTTGGGTATTGAAGCTGTCTTTTCTCCAAAAGGTTATATTCTCTCTCAATCTAAGTATACTGCTAACATGCTTGAGCGGGCTCTCCTTTCTGATACTAAAATTGTTAATACCCCTTGTGAGCACAATGTTCAGTATTCTCCTTCTTATGGTACTCCTTTGCAAGATCCTACCTTATATTGAAGTATTATTGGCAGCTTAGTCTACCTTACTATTACTCGTCTGGACGTTGCTTATGATGTTCATATTGTTAGTCAGTTTGTTGCTTCTCCTACTACTATTCATTAGGCATCTGTTCTATGTTTTTTGCAGTATCTTCAGGGCACTACTTTCTAGAGTCTCTTACTTCCATCCACCTCTTCCTTAAAGCTATATGCATACTTTGATGTTGATTATGGTCGCGATCCTACAGATCGTAAATCTATCACTGGTTTCTATATCTTTTTGGGTGATTCTCTTATTTCTTGAAATAGCAAGAAGCAAACTGTTATCTCCCAATTTTCTACTGAAGCAGAGTATCATACTATAGTATCTACTACCAAAGAAATTGTTTGGTTACATTGGCTACTCATAGATATGGGTATTTTTCTCTCTCATCCCACTCTTATGTATTGTGATAACTAGTGTGCTATCCAGATTGATTACAGCTCGATTTTTCATGAATGCACTGAGCATATCCAAATCGATTATCATTTTACTCGTCACCACCTCTAGCAAGGCACCATTATCTTGCCTTTTATTCATTCTTCTTTGCAGATTATGAAGTTCTTTACCAAGTCCATCCCATTTCACGCTTTCGTTTCCTAGTTGACAAACTCTTGATGATTCTTGCAGTCGCATCGTGAATTTGAAGGAGGATATTAGAGTAATTAATATTTTATTATAAGATTATGTTAGTTATTTTTGTTATTTTGGTTTATTTTTGCCTTTAAAAGGCTTAGTTTGTATCATTTACAAATATAACTTGTGCATTCTAATAAATCCTAGCCTCATCTTTTTATCTCCCTTCTCTCTTCTCTTATTTCTCTTTTAAATATTATATTTGAATATTTAACACAATAGACTCATAAAGACATCTCCAAATAAAATGACGCACCTTGGGGGTACTAAGCTTCCAAACATATTTCTAACTAATCTATAGGAGATAGCCCATTACCACCAACAATTATTTCATATAGAATACCATAGGCAGTATGACCCAGATTAACGTAATAACAACCATTTGGTGTGAAATACCAAATATTTTTTTTTCAAAAGCAATGGGGTGAATAGGAAGTTAATGATCAAATTAGCTTCAGAATAAGGGAAGAGTTTATGGATACAAAGACACATTCCATATTCCAGTCCCGCGAACCATTAAATCCTTAATTTGAAAACACCATTTGCCTAAATTACACTAGGCTTAAAGGTAGGTTATTTTAGGATCCACGGTACATCCCAAACACGCCAATGAACCCCAGCTGCAAAAACCTTTCAAGAATTCATAAATCCTTTCTGAGCTTAAGAAGTTGAAGAATCTAAATTGGCATTAAAGAAGGAACCCATTAACCATACAAAAATAGCGACTCTATGTGCCAACACTATTCAGTGACCATCACTAAATTGAAAGCACAAAGCTTTTCAAGTCCCAAACCTCTAGCTTCCTTTACCTCACACAAAAGCATCCAAACCAACCAGTAGATATTTTTTCATCTTCCAAATCATGACACAACCCGATAGTATGAAGAAAATATTACATGGCGCAATTAGGCATAGCACATACAACAGATTAAAGCAAAACTTCCTTACTATTAGATAATAATCTTTTGTGAACACATCACCGGTAACAAATCTAAGAACATTTATATCTGGTCATCAAGAATGAAAGAAAAATATTCAAAAGAATGCATAACAACTTATTGGTTTTGTAGTAGAGTAATTTGTCTTCCAAATTTAAATTAGAAATTAATGTATGACTTATAGACCATAACTACTATATATATATGTATAGAAAATAATTGTATTTATATTTTAGTACATTATTAAAATAGAAATTACCCTTAGGTCTCTACACATTAAATGACTCACCCCTTATTAGATACATTAAGGTCCAAATCAATTAAACCTTAGCATACTTTTAAAACAAACTTAACCTTACATGATAGTACATAATACATAATTATTTACATATAAACTCAATATTTGATTACGAATCCAAAGCTTACCAAACAATGAAAGAAATCTAGTAGACTAGTGCTGAATTTTCGAGACAAATGAAGGCATTAACAATGTCAAATTAATTATAAAAAAATTGATTTTCAATGAACAAATTTATAATAAGTATACACCTTCGAAATAATTTCTTTATATTATTAACATTATATTAAATAAAAAAAATTAAATGGATTATTATTTTACTTGTTTTAACAAATAGAGATATATTATTCATAAGAGTATTAGGTCTAAGAAATGAATTTAGTATTTAAAATTGCAAAGAAATATGAGTCTGCAAGGCATTCACTTTTTAAGCATGTTTATGATGGAATTCATAAGTGATTAGCTATTTTAGGTAGGTTTGATGAGGTAGGGATCACCTACTTATTCATATATGGTTTCCCCTTGTCATTTTTTGTAAAAAATATTATTTTTTGTAAAAAAAAATACATACATTCTCGTAAAAAAAAATATATGTTATTTTACGTTATTTCTAAGGTGGTTAAAAATGAAACTTTATGTATAAAAAAAATTATGTCACGCAATTAAACTAGGAATACCCTTTTAATGCTATGAGAAATACAAGGCATGAGCGATGCACAAACAACGAATTGGTCTTTGGACTTTGCAACATGTAATGGTTCGCAAGTTTGCAAAGCAAAAATTTAATCTTTCAGTGCTAAGATTCTCTAAGTCAAGGCCAACCTATCACTTTTCGAGTCTAAAACAAGACCCTTGTCCAAAGACTTTGTTGCTTCTTGAAAAAATATCAACAAAAACTACTCTCAACAATTCTCGCACTTATGCAACTTACTAATTACTTCTCGGCATCAAGGTTACTTTATTGAGATGCTCGCCCTATTGTAGGGTTCCTCGTTATCAAGGCATTATGTTACACAACTGTTCACCTAATTGTGCAAGTCACACATGTTGATAGTAAGTAGTACAACAATGTACCAAGACTTAGTCGACTTCCCAATCCTCTTGTAGAGCCTCTTCATACACACTCTCGAATAGGTAACTTAACGCTAAGGCCAACTCCTTGCCCAAAGGCCCACTTACTCCTCTCGTACATGTATGCTCAATGCTTCTCAATATACTTCAGTTACGCTAACACTCATGCCAACTTATCTACAACTCATTCGAGCAAGTGTGTCTTCTATGCAAGTAAGTTTCATTCATACAAAGTCACATGTTACCTGAGTAACTCTTTGATCTGAAGCCACACATATGATGCCTTCATCATAGCACATTGTCGCCCACTTTCGTGCCATCAAGCCTATGGATTCTTAGTGCTTGGCTGAACACATGACCAACTCACGTCCCCGCTCGACATCACAGTCATGAGGGTTGCCACATTCACAATGTGCCTTACTTAGAGCAACACTACCTTAAAAGCATGTCACTACTCTTCGATGCACTATCACTTGTGCAACACAGCCCACAATATGTGCCAAATTCCCACAAATCTTTACTTACCCACATCAAGTAAATTTTCGTGCATAGACCATCCTTCTTATGTAGCCTCTCGTTGATAAATTAATATATGTCCTAATATTTTGTTGTATTTTAGGCATTATTTTTATATTTTATTTAAATATTTTTCCCAAACATAGAACATTTTTTGTTATTTTTAGGTTCATAAATATTTGAAAAAAATTTATAATTTTTTATGAATTTAATTAGACAGGTGAATTTATATAGAAGGATTTATGGATGTACTTAGAAATGTGGATGCTTACAGAAGCAACAATAGATTTGCTTAGAAAGCCCAATCAACGCCATTATCCAAGTCATCAAAATCCTACCAATCATAAGAGGCCACGTGGAGGACAGTTCAGCAAACACACGTTAGGCGTGTGTCATACGCGAGCCAACCTTTTGCCAGACAAGAGCCACAATTTTTGCAAATTAAAATTCACCACGTGGACAACTTGGCTTCGATAGCAGATTGAAACGAATTAAGTTCTGTCACGTGTCACACTTCTTCTCCGCTGCTTCCACTTGCATTTTTGCGGCGCCGTCCAGCCATTCAAGTTCCACCATGTGTCAAGTTTTGTCTTTTCTTGTAGTATTTCAGCCAATGATGTGACAACACGTGGCAACCATTAATGTTATTTTCACTGCCTCTTTTGCCTATATATACACGAACGGAGAAGTAAAGATATATGTTACCTAAGCTTAGTTAGATATAAGTTTTATCAGTTTTTTTACGTTATTCTCTCGTTCTCTTTTATTTTTTTATATATTTTTTTTCTTTTTACAGTTTAATTTTACAATAGTTTAAAGAGAAAAAAAATATTACATTATTGTATTATATTTCAAGCTTTTAAATTAGGAATATCAACTAATTCAAGAGTTTGGATATTTATTTTATTATTAATATTTTTATCTTTAATTTTGTAATATTATTATTGTAAATATTATGCATTTAGTAATTAAATTTATGATAGTAAATTTAATTATATTTGGCTAGATTTATATGTGTGATTTTAATTATGCTACCATGATTATTTTGAATTAATAAGTTAATTATTATATAAAAGTTTGATATTATTTCATGTTCATTTTTCTTCGTAGCTTTAATTATGAATAGTAAATTGATCAAATCATTATTTATAATTAAAGTAAATATCTATGAATTAGTTTGTTAGAAACATCATCTGCATCTAATTATGTCCTCTTGAACATGAATCTAAACTAATTACATGATCATTATATTAGTTTATATGGTTATATAATTTTTCTGTACTCATTTCAATCATTTAATTAATTGTCTCGATTAAAAAAATTGATTATTTAATTGTAAATGAAAATTTCATGATTACTAGAATATTATAGCTTTAGTGAAAAAATCGATAATATCAACTTATGAACAATTATTAAATTTAACTAAATAATCTAAAATATAAGTGGTTAGCAAGCTAAAATTTTATTACTTCTTTTTTCTTTTTAATTAAAGTTATTCACTTATTTTTAGTTAGTTTAGTTGTTTGATTACTTAACTACTTTATCGTCATTTATTTGCTTTAAGTATTTTTATTTATTTTATATTTTGCTACTTTTGAAAATAACTAAAGAATTTAAAAATCACTGCAGCTCCGCGAGAGATCGACCTTAGAAGTTTACTTATTACTAGACTATAAGTAATTTGTGCGCTTGCGAGTATTATAATTTGCACATCACTCGTATAGAAATCATGAGCAATATCAACACTTCTGCATCACCAATACTCTCCCTAAGACTCCTAGTCTTAAGGAGACATTTATGTGCTCACTTAGCACAACCAATGCTTGCCCTATAAGCATTTTCTAGCTCACACGTAACTCACTTAGCACTCCATGCCCATGGATGCTGGGGGTGGTGGAGAGCTTGACACCATGTCTCCCCCTAAAGAGCTTTAGGAGCAATTTTTCTTGTTTTAGAAAGAAATATCACTTTATGCTTGGAGATATAAGCCCAAAATAATTTAATAATTATTATTTTATCAACCAAGAGAATTGAAGATCAATTGTTGCATAAATTGAAGAAAAAAAAAATGGGGGTTATCATGATATTAAGACTATGACCATTTTAAATCAAGGGCATTGTTTTTCTGATAAAGCACTCATTTTTTTCAAAGATGATGGAAAAGAATTGTGATGCTGATGCTCACTTGTTGGATGTTCTAGTTAATGGTTTTTGTTAGAGGTAAAAGTCTGACATTAATAATAATATTATGGTGGAGTAAACAAGATTCTTGTCTCTCCAATCTCTACCCATTAAATTGACCATTTGAATTGGGCAGTCATACTTCTTATAGACTCTTATTTGATTGATTTTCTTAATTAGAAGATAGAAAAACCTTGGCAAGCTACCTAAGAATGGATTTGAGAAGCTTTTAGGAGTGAGTAAGCTTGAATAAGCATTGAACCTTTTAACAACTCAATTATTCTTAAATTTAAAACAATTTTCTTCTGATGAGTGATCATCAAGATTGCACAGTTTGAATTAATCAAATTGTTACATCGTTCTTGCCTTTTGATGACTATTCTAATGCTACAACCATGGTCAGCAAACAAAGTTGCCGACTAAATTTTAAGCATTCTGTTTTGTTTTTTTTTTTTTTTGATTGAAATTTTTAAGCATTCTTAAACAGTGGGCATAATAATACATTATATACACTGAACTGAACGTTAGAAAATTCAGTCAGGCAACTCAGAACGCTCCCTCCTTGCTGTATCTGTCATTGTGCACAAGAACTTGCTAGGGTCACATTGGCATGGATTCGTAAGAGCTGCATGCGCTAAGAAAGGAAGCTTTCTCAAGGACCGCCCACTCAGTCCCTGAGACAGAACAAACAGATAGAAAATTACTTGCCAAAGATAAACTTAAGTCAATAAAGCCTTGCCTAATAATTGAAGTGATTAGCTCCTAACCTCGCATGCCTCTGCAGTTTCCAACAATTGTTTATACAAGTGCAAGGTTGTCTGAGCTTCCTCAGTCTCAGGCATATTCAGTTTTTCTTTCACACTAGTGTAACTTGGTAGCATAAAGTCACTACAGTCCTACAAAAGTTGCAAATCATTTATAAGCCTAAATCTTTATTGCTTTCCATGCACCTCCTCTAACTTTTTTATTTTTTATTTTTTCAAAGAGATTAAGAGCATTAATCATATGACTTTCGACAAGTTGATTGGAGTTGTGACACCCATACCTGAAAATTTGACAATATCCCAGTCCGGTTAAGTTCCAGCAAGCAGGTTCTCAAAATTTCATAGCGCGCTTGGAGGGTTGGAGGACCAACATATGCTTTTATGTCAGCCCGATCAATAAATGCAATATCTGCAACCCAACAGGCAGAAATGGTAATCAGTAGCTGATGAAGTTGTGACTTGATAACCCCAGTAGATTTCGTAAAATAAACAAAATACACTAATGAACGAATTTGAAGCAAGAGTTCTCAAACAAATAATAACCACGTAAATTATTAAAATAATAAGTTGGTAATAATGCAAAGCCTGAGACTTTAAATTAATATGCCCGAAAATAAAGATGTCAGACCAGAACTTAGGTAATGCCTATGATTTCTGAGTTTCATACTAGATTCAGAATTTTGACTTCGGACCAGACTGCATAAGTTATCAAGATGCACAAACCAGCTTCCGTTTAAAGCTCAAAACGTAGGCAAACTCAAAGTAAATTAAGTTTATGACAAAGGATAGCCTAAGTTCACTAACTTTAACAAAAGTGTACTTTAAACCCGTGCCTATTAGGTAGGACAGCACAAGTCGGTCATCTATTAAAAAGAAGTCACATAAATCCATTTTGTAAAATGAACTTATGTTACTCTTTACCTGTCCTTTTCTTTAAAAGTAGCGAATTTGTGCTACCCTACTTGATAGTTACGGATTTAAAGTACATTTTCATTAAGGATAACAAACTTGAACAACCCTTTATTCTTAAGTTTACTTGCATAAAAATGAAAAATGAGATGAATAAAGTCAGGCAACCAAGACCAGGAGGAATGGTATAGCGACAATGATTATTTAGACCCAATGGTTCAGAAAGTGATCATAGCCTTACCAATAGCAGTTGTAATGTTGGAAGTGGTCAGAATTATCACATTTGGTGATGATTTGAGTTTGTCCATCTGAGTTAGTAGTGCATTCACAACCTGACATTCCACTTTAAAAAGTTATTGCATTAAAAAAATGGTCCAACTTGCCAAATATTCAAAATTGTTTGAAATGAACTATAGAAAAGCCGTGAGATTATTTGGGAAGTGCAGGGTCATGAAGAAGGGAATAAAATTACCCGAATAGAATCGGAAGGTTCAGAACCAGACAAAGCAGCCTTTCGAGCAGCAGCAAGACTTTCAACTTCGTCTGCAGCGTAGATAATAATTGTTATAAGATGGAAGGAAAAAAAATTAAAGATCAAACTTAAAATCTCTGTTATAGCTAGCCTCACCAATCAAAACAAATACCAGATTGTTTTCTTCCTCCACCATTTCTTGAATTTTCTGGAAGAGTTTTGCAACCTAAAAGGATGTATATTAAAAATGAGCCACATGAACAAATAAAGCTCTCTTTATTTCTGAGCACGCAAATAAAGCTCTTAAGACCAAAAGTATTGTTTATATGCCTTTCACCTTTCAGAACTTTTGAGGTAAGTAACAAAAAGAAAATAGACATCTCTAATGATAAGCAATAACAGTTGTCCATTAGCTTGTTTCATGACACCACTACTGAGACAGCACTGAATAAGAACCAAACATTTTTTTATTTTTTGAGAAAAATTTCATCCAGGATCGTTATCAATTCAAACTGGCTGTAGAATAGATTCAACTAAGCATCTCTAACAATTCATAACAGATTCGTATTTCAAAATGTATTTCTGAAGTTAGAATCTGCATGTCATGGAGGCCAAAAGAATCTTTGAAGAATTGCACTAATGACATTATACCAACTTGCCGCTCTCAGAGAACCATTTGCTGAACAACGAATGTGCATTAACTTCAACCAATTGGCTTTGTGGATACCTGCAAATCAGAAAACATTTTCACTTCTACACATATGTTTGACAAGGTATTATGCACAATCCATTTCGTAGAATCTATTTACATCAGAGAAATATATAAAAAAAACCTGGAACTAAATCTTATAGATAGCTTTTGTGCCAACGCTTTACACAAAGAAGTCTTCCCCGTCCCAGGAGGTCCATGTAAAAGAACAATGCTACAGAATACAAAAATATCATGAAGGTTATATATCTGGGGAAAAAACATAGATACACTACTTAGTTAAGAAGCTTGATATTTCACTTACATAGGAAAGGAAAGCTAAGTTTAAATAGGATTAGCACACTTGCACAAGCTTTACTATCATTTTCTTTATTCAATAATGACATTGAAACTTAAAAGAGAATGTTTCCAACACTATTTCAATTAATTCTTTTGTAAGTCCTACTTTCTCATTGACTATAACCATACCCCAGATCTAGATATTGTTATGATAAACAGTAGTTTACCGGTTCCATGACACGAGAAAAGGATTGACACCCTTTTCACTAAAGAGTAATGCACTGGCTGCATACCGCAGTAATCTTTGCTTGAGGCCAGATTCATAAATTAAACTGCACAAACAAAAAGAGCACATGACTACTTCAATTCATTTCATATGGACCTAGAAAAATAATTAAGTACAAAAGAAAAGTGGAAAACAAACCTTTCCCACATCCCATCAAATTCCTTTGCAGGAAGAATCCATTCGTTGAACGTAGAAAGTTGCCCGTCTCCACTTAGTTCCTCACATGGTCCTTCCTCACTAAGCTAATGAAAACATAATACCACCGCAAGAAAGTGCTTAAAGATTAATTTAGAAGGGCAAACAAGCTAAGGGTGGGGGATCGAGAAATCAAATGCATTACTACCACACAAGCAATAGTTCAACTTCTTCCTGATACTAAACACAAGAAAATATTAACTTTGTAGAATTATCAACAGCCTGGGTTGCCCAATCCCAAAATGTCAACCCAACAAATGGTGAGACTCATGTTACTTATAAACTCTACTATAGAATAATCCACAACATGTCATTTTACCTCTAACAAAAAGCAACATGACAAATTGTATACATATAGTATAGCACACATATAAAAATATCAATAACAAATTGAAAGCACTATCATTAATTCATTTTCCTACAATATGCATGCAGTAGGCAAACAGTGTTAGAATTGCAAAAAAAAATAAATAAAGAAAATGCAATTTAAAGAAAAAATTAGCTAAGCCTATTCCCCCATTATAGATACATAGTCTTACCTGAAAAACATGCACAACAGGCTTGACTTGCCAGAACAAAAGCACATTATGGTTCTGCACCCATTCATCTACAATAGTAAACAGTTACCAAATTTGGATAAAGGTAAAGCCCATAGTTCATCCTATGAACTTTGTATTTCCTCAAATAAAAATAAAAAAGTTAAGAAATGTGTTACAGCTCACTTCAATTCTTCAAATGTCATCCCTTCAAAAGTTCAAGTAAAGAAGGCGATAAAGTCATAGTCTCAGAAAATATACCTGTATCACATATATGAATCGTTTGCACATTTTCTGTGAGAAACGGATCGTCTAGTGGCACTGGTATGGGTCCATCTATATAGCTTAGATTCCTCTTCTCAAGCATTCTAAGCAGTTATAAAATACAACAAAGTGGAAAAGAGGCAAATTTTGTCAAGTTGACAAACATGTGAATCCAGTTACTAATTAAGCGTAACAGTCTAACAGTGGCTACTGTACACTTTATCAATCCAAACTCATAAGAGATTGATATTGAATTAAAATTATTTCCCTGGGTTTAACGCTTTACCTCTCCACGGCCAACCGGACATCTTCAACCCGAGCTGTACTCGACGACTTAAGGCAAACCTCAACTGAAACCCCCAAAAGAAACCATTATCAGGGAGATAAAGATTATGAATTCTCAGGTATGGACAAGTGGAACATTTAAATTAAGCTCGTACCGACCCGAAACGAGAAATTTGTTTTCATGTAAGGAAGGAGGAGATGAAGCTGTGTCTTCTACGACGCCGTTTTGTTCAGCTGTATCGCTGACATGTGGATTTTGCAGAGAGATCTCCATTGAAACGCTCATTTTTTAAGTTGTAAATACTTCAGGGACAGGAATTCATAAATTTGAAAGCTTTACAAAGGATCAGAAGGAGAGATTGAAGGAGATAGACTAGAGGGCAAAGTTGCAAACCCTAGAGACAAGAAGAGAACTTTGAAACTAGGCGGGAAAAAAACAATTCGGGAAAAGTCCGTTACACGCGCTTAAAATATTATCATATTTCAATTTATTTTTAGTGCTACATACCCCCCCACACTTATTCTAAGTTAGACCACATTAAAAAAATTAAATATACCCAATGTGAGCTTACTTAGCAAAATTGTAAGTTGTTTTAGAAACATTCTTTACTTTTCAAGGCTGAATTCATGGATTAAAAAAAGTAAACCTACAAAAATCAAATTTGCTAGAATGGAACATACAAAATACGTTCATGTTATGTGAATATATATAATTAGTTTTTTTTTTTAAATAGGTGTATTTAACTAAGTTTTTTATTAATTTTTGAAATTTTAAAATATAGGTGTATTTAATTAAAAAAATTGAAGATTTTATAAAAAAAAAATTATGTATATTCAATTATAATTTTTAACACTTGTAAAATGTAAGTGTATTAAATTATAATTTTTTAAAATTCTTTCAAAATTCGATTGTGTTTAAAAAAGAAAAAAAAAGTCATTAAATTTAAAGTATTTTGAAAAAGAATTAGTTAAAGTTATATTAAAAATAAAAAATAAATAACTCATTCTTATCTCAATTCCAAATTTTTTTAAGGATGTACAGTAATTTTTTTTTTTTTTTTTACTTCTTTTTTTTTTTACATTATTGTTAATATAAATTCATAAAAAATTATTAAATAAAATTTATTACAATCAACATAACTAGCAAAATCTACAAGAACACTTAAAAATTAATAAAATATTTAAAATTTATACCTTTTTAAAAATTTATAAAAATTTTAATCGAATAAACTCTCTTAAGTTTCAATCACTAATTTTGTTACTATTTGCAAATTTTTTCCGATATTTACTTTAACACAATTGGCATATATTTATATGAAAATTTCACAAATTTATAATAGTTATAAGTACGTGAATTTTTCATATGAGTATGTCAAAATTGTACATATCATTTATAATTAGTTATGTTATTTATGGGTGAACATATATGAATTAATTTAGATTTAGATCAAAATTGGAACCAATTCAATATAATTGATTTTTTAAAAATAAGAACTAAACCATAAAATTTGGAAAATCAATTCAACTCGAACTAATTTTTTTGGTTTTGTTTGGTTTGGTTGGTTAAAGAAAATTTCTTCCTTTTTTTCGCTAATGAATTTTATTTATTATTTTTTAAAAAAATTTTGTATTATAGTTTATGAAGTTTTTAATGCTAATTTTATCATAATACCTTATTTTAAAAATATAGATTTTAGTCACTTATTGAATATTATTATTTATAAACACAAAGTGCAAGAAAAATTAGAAATATAATTAAAACAAATAAGCAATAAGAAATAGTAATCACATACCTAGCAAAATTTTCTAATTTTCATATCCAATAATATTGTTCATACAATGGAAACTCTAACGATAACAATATGAAAGACGATGTAATTATAAATTTATAATTGATAAATAATTAAATAATACAAAATTAGTGTCTCACGTGGATAAAAATTAAAATAAATAAGAGTACTTCATGAAGAAGTGTTTGCATAAATTTCGTTTAAATATCCAAACTCTAATGGTAAAAATGGGCAAAATTTGTTGGCAACTAGTTAGAATTAGACGAATATGTAACTTGTGAAAGCTGTCATGAGTAACTTGTGAGAGACGTTGATTTAGATTTTTAGAATAAAATTGAGTCATTAAAAAGATATAAAGTATAAACTTAATCAATTGTGAATAAAAATTTTAATTTTTTTTAAAATAATTCTATGAAATAACAATATAAATATAATAAGAAACAATTAATAAATGAATTGGGTTAGTTTAATTTTTTTAAGATTTTAATAAATGAAAACCAAACTAACCTAATATTAATCAATTTTTTATTATAAAGAATCAAACTAAATTAATGAAATATAAAAATTGATTTTTTTAAGTTCAGTTGGGTTATGTTTAATGAGTTGGGTTGGTTGTAGGTATTTTTGTTCACTCCTAATGTTACTTATAGAAATTGAACATTTTAACTTAAAAATAGGTACTCTTGAAAGAATTAGAAGTATTATTTTTAATAATTATATAATCTAAAATATTAATTTCTAATAATTAAGGGATTAAATGTTCTTATTTTTTATAATAATAGAAATAATAGTTTTTAGTTTAAAAAAAAAAAAATACTCATTAAAAAAAAACCTTCCATGATTGCATCCCAAAAATTGGATGTATTTTGGGTGACTTTTATATTTTTATTGAAAAGTATAGTGATTTTTGTGGAGTGTGTTGAGAAATACTATATTGTATATTTTAAAAAATTGTGCGCTATGACAATGAGACGAACGTGATTGTGTGAATTTTATTTTCTTTCTAAATTAGTTATTTTATTTTTAACAGTTTAGTAAAAAATATATATTTATTTTTTTTAACATTAAAGTACTATGTTTATTTATATTATAAATAAAATAATTTTTTTAATAAATTAAAAATAAAATTTTATATATAAAAAAGTTAAGTGTATAATTAAACTATTTTTTATTTATTTCCCATCCCCCTCTCTCCCCGATTTCCATTCCAAAGCTACTCTGACTTTGCGCCTCTAACCATTTTCTCTTTTCAATACGCTTCTATTTTGAGCAAGTTTTGAAATTTGGCTTTAAATGTAGTTGGGGTGATTTCATACCTACATCTTCAGGTAAGGGTTTTTCTCCTCTTGCCAGAGTTTACGACTTTATAATTTGTGGGTTGGCTTTGAGAAATGGGACGTTGAAGCGCGATAGACTAAACAACATATGTGAGAAGAAGCAAATAAATTGCAACAAACAAAAGTTATTACAAATCAATTGGATTTTACTTCAGGATCGAGATACCAACAAGCAGCAAAACAGGTCCAATTTCGGATTTTTTTGCTTGAATGCTTGGCCTCCTACCCTTACATAAAATATATTCTAAGGTATAATGGACTATTTTTGCATCTTTGGTATAGGATATTTTGAAGGAATATTAGATTATTTTTCTTGAGTGATTGGTTTTGTACTTTTATGTTATTGCTGCTATTAGTATTAGATTTCTCTTGGCTTTACTATCACAACAAGCTTTGTTCTTACTTTCCTTTGTTCTTGCTCTCCATTTTTTTCTTCAAATGTGATTCTTGTTTGGATTTTTTTTTATATTTTTTATTTATGTATTTGCTTCTGGTATTCCCTTGTGGCTCCTTTTGTTTTTTGTTTTTTTTTTTATAACAAAAAACAATCGGATGAGACGAAGTAACGTCCGTTTTTCTTTATTTATCAGGATTAATATCGATATTGAAAGTTCCGACAATGGTGAAAACTATTGTGAAATGCATATTTGTGCGATGACTTTTTTACCCCATAAATAAACTCATAACTTGCAACTGAGCTATACAGTGCAGATTTAGCGTATTAGAATTTTGTATGTTTCGAATTTAGTTTTTTTTTTTTATGTAAGTTATATTTTCGGTTTTCACTTTAATAGAAAAAAAAGTTCTATTTTTTTAGCATAATTTTGTACTTAAAAAAAAAAAAAAACGAAACTCTCAATTTTTTGTTTTGTTTTTAGCTTTCATAAAAATTTGTACTCTGACATAAGATTACAAGCCCACCTTTTTTTATCCTTTCTCAATCAAATAGGATTAAAATTGTGAATGTTAAAAAAAAAGAGAGAGAGAGAGTACTAAATAGAAACTAAAAACAGAAACTATAACATGCAACACTTTTTTACTGATCGAGCTTTTAGTATTTAGTGTTCATAGTTTACAAAATAGAAAATACAACTTGTTATCAAGAGAATTTTTGTTTTCTTAGAAAATAAATTAGTCAAAACAAAACCGAGCCCTTACCTATGGAAGGCTATCTTGTTTGGATTTTGATTGGAAATTCTTTCTCTATCAGCATTGGTTCTGCGTACTGGTTTATTGCCTTATTATTTCATTTGCTTGTAATTTTTTTTGGTTTGTTGTGAATTTGATGTTAACAAGGTTGACATTTATTGGGCACTATCATGTAATGGGTCACAGGTAAGGTAATTAGACTAGAAGGAAAATGACTGAAGAGAGAAAAGAAATTGGCGTTATGGAACTGGAGCTTGCACTCCAGCGAGAGCGGGCATATCAGGCTAAGGTAGCTAGGATGAAACTGCAAGCACAATTTACCTTCTCTGAGGTGCTTAAGCCTTTGAAAGTGAGTATGATTTTCGTTTTACATATATGACTTGCTTTTTATGTTAATATAGGTAATGTACCATGTACAGGTACATCAAAAGGCAAAAAACCCCTTTATAATTTTTGACGGTAATGATGTGCGAACTGGAAATTTCGTGATAGCTAGCTCTTAAGACCGTACCATGCTTTTAAGCAATCTTTAAAATGTAAACTTAATGTAATGTTACCGTCCATGCATTCTCTCCCATTTTGTGAAAGCACTGTTTGATGTTGTTCTGTTTGATAAATCTAACATTTTTCAACATGAAATGCAAAAACCACTTTAGGTGTTCTAAATAAATCAGGTGGAATATATCTTCATTTACAGGAGTAGAGAGCTGATAAAGATTGTTGTGTTCCAATTTTTCTATACTCATACTAAACTTACATGAAATTATCTTTTCCGTGATTGAACTATTTTATTTTCTGCATCATTTTCTATGTACTGACTAATAAGGCACTGCTATTGTATATGATCAGTACAACATATCATGTCAGATGCAGTGTTCTAGGCCAATTCTCTCAGATACAACTCTTATTCCTAGTCCTGCACTTTCTGGAGTAAAGCGGCCACTCCCACCTGGTAGTTCAAGAAGTGACCTACCTTCAAAACGGCAAACATCTTATGGTAGTTCAACATCTAAGAATCAGCAGGATAAGTTTTTTTGCAAAATCTGCCAAGTACCCTGCTCAGCTGCCGTTTGTTATGAGCAGCATTTAAAAGGTCAGAAGCATAGGGCTACGTTGACAAATTTGAAATTTGGTAAAAAACAGATGACTGAAGGATCAAGCCAGAGACAGAGGTGTGAAGTGTGTAACATATGGTGTATGGATCAGAATTCATTAGAGAGTCACTTGGGAGGTCAAAAGCACCGCTTTGAACTGCAGAAACAGAAAGCAAAAAATGCTTCTGGTCAATCTAAGTACATAAAATGATTATAAAATTTTGGTACAGATGTGTACCTGCTTCGTATTCAGATCAACCTCTTAATGTTCCAAGGGAAAAGAGGGCTGTAGCTGGTAAGGACCAAGGCTGAATGACAAAGGTAAACAGAGTGAAGTATGGTTAATTGGATATGAAGAATACTGTCAGTCTTCTTACTTGTGTAACATTCCAGTCCGGTTGTACATTTTTTGCCCCTCTTAGCTTAGTCAAGAGGAGCTACAACTCTGTACTTGTAATCAATAAACCTCTCATATGATTGAGAACCATGATGAAATTATTGTGTTAAAATTTGAGAAAGAGATCCCTTAAGAGTTTGTTTGCTTACTTTTGAACTTTCTACTCTGTACATGTTTCGATTATTTGTAAAAAATGGTCAAGTGATTTTATTAACAAAAATTAAGGACATTTGCTTTGGCACCTGAACGGTTGGTTGACCATAGTTAGCCGGAGAAGACTATTCCATCACATGTTATTTGATCTTTAAAACAAAAAAGATTGTTAAGTGATTTTATTGATAATGATTTAGATTTTTTGATTTTCTTTAATTGTGTTTGATTACAAAATTTGATTTTGAATTTTTCTCAAGGAATTACTTAAAAAAATATCGGTGGATTTATAAATATTTAAAATAAGATTTTTGTTTTAATTTGATTTATGATTCTTTCTATTTTTACTAAACATAAAAAGAAAAAAATTTAGAAAGTAAATCATGTTTTATAATTTTAAGTCATGTTTAATTGGTGGAGAATATACTATGAAATAGAATAAGTATTCCTATTTCTTTATTCGTTTGAATTTGAAACTCGGAATTGCAATTCCTTTAGATAAAGAACATCTATTCTTCATTGGTTGGAAATAATAGTTACTCCTTTGAGAGAAGGAATATTTTTTAATATATATTTACCAAAAAAAAATTTCTCATTTACAAATAGCATGAATATTGGGGAAAAAAAAAATCTTAATTTTTCTAGATTCTGGATGAAAAAAAATCAAAAAGCATACCAAACATAATTAATGATTACTTTTACAAAAAGTTTCATAAATTACAAAATTACTATTAATCAGATTTAAAATACATGAAAGACGCATTCAAAACGATAATAACTTCCTTATGGTGGGTAGACCAGACCACCTTCTAAACCCACTAGTTAAAACATATCACTATAGCTAACAAACAAATCGATCCCTGTCACAGAGACACATATGATGATATATACCAATATATATCTACCTAAGGACTCTTAAAATTAGTAAAATTCTTCCATCACATAAAGAAAAAATATATGGAATCACAGCAACTTATCTTTTTTATGGTACCATTAAAATATGAGGCTCTAATTTGCCCCAAAGAAAAACAATCATGAGAGAAGAGCCATGAAGAAAAAGCTAGTGCTTGAAGATGGACAAGGGCTTGAAATTATCAAGGCTGTGGCTCAAGCTTGGTACAGCCACTCTGGCAGCTCTAAACCCATGAATGAATTTTATGCCCCCAAGAAAAATTTCAAAGGCAAGCCTTCGAGATTCAAGCTTGAAGATATGAAGAAGTCATTAGCTAGTAGCAGTAGGTCTACAACTTGGGACTTCAGGCAATCACTTTGGGATTCTTATGAGATTGTGACTTTGTCCAAAATGTTAGAGGCAGGATTAGTGTTTGATAATCCCATTTTTACTGAGTTAGATAGTTCGATTCAATTTCACTGGAGGAGAAAAGAGAGTGAGAACAGTCTTAGAAATTTGTTCAACCAAATGTCTTCCAGGAGATTCAATACTCCAAGGAGAAGTGATTCACAGTCTTAGTTGTTTTTTTTTTTTTTCACTTTTTTTCTTCCCCTTCTAAGAGGAGGTAAGTGAAAACTGTGATGAGCAGTTTTCCTCTTTTAAACCCCTTCTACGCTACTTTTCATTTTTATACCCTATTCAATTTACTCTCAAAATATGTGTTTGTTTGAAATTAAATTCATTTAAATACATAATTAAAATTAATATTTATGGTCGAAAATTTTAGTCAAAAACATAATATGATTTGTTGGTATTCTAGTGACCATGCGTTACAAAAATTACATATTTAACGAATTTTGCTGGTGATTTGGTATCTCCAAATTCTTTTAGGCTTAGATGGACTTGTTATCTATGTTATGTTTTTCTACATAACTTAAATGCTTCTATATATTATCTGCTAATTTGCATCGCTTTACAATTCTCTCATTTGCTTTTTTGCTAGAATATATGGCATTTTTTTTTAAATGGTATTCTATTCGCTCTCTTTTTTATCCTGACCAAATGGAGAAAGATACCACTTGAAAGGAATAAATATCAATCAAGTGGGTAACTTTTAAACTTAGATTCTTCTTTGGATTACATGAACCGGAAGAATCCTGAAAAGAGTATTATATTATTCTCAGCAATATATTAGTGCACGGTGAAAATGCCATGTTATTCCCAATTGAATTATTGTAAGCATCTTCTGTCTATTTAGCTCTAAACGTTTAACACGTGAGGTAAGCAGCATTTCATCAATATATTATCTCCCATATAAAGATCCAAAATTTCATGTAACTAATTTAAGAAGGAAAGTAATAAAAAAAATATTCAAATAAATGAGAAAATTTGGTTACAATTTTTGAAATATACTAATATAATTGATAGTACACACAGTGGGTGACATGAATTTGTTTATTTTACTACTTTAAGTTTAAGTTAAGATGATTTGACTCAAGTCATTTAAGTTCAACTAATTTAAGGTATGATAGCAATATTATGTGAGTTAGGTTCACATTTAAATGAGTTAAATTCAGCAATTATGAGTTTTCCATTTTAAATTTTTTAAATTTAAGGGAAAAAAAATTATTAGTATGGTCCCTTGTGCGGTTGTGCCTCAGAGCTTTGAATTCCAAATGAATAAATATTTCATGCAGGTACATTTGTGGGCTAATATAGAAGATTGATGATAGATGAAGAAGACTAGAAGAGTATACATCCAATCCGATGAGTACCCAAGTATGGGGTAATTTTGACTCAAAAATCCTTCAAAGATTTCAAACCTGAGCATAGAAAGTCATATGAAAGATTATAACAGTAGGCGCTTGCTTGTTATAAAGTAAAATTACATCATATCATATAATATAAAAATAATATAATTATATAAAAAATTTATACGATCAAAAAATTTAGATCTAAATTATATTTAATTTAATCTGTCTGAATTTTTAATTATAAAATTACTCACCTTAACTTTTTTTTTTTTTCAAATTACAAATATAAAAATGAATTAAATATTAATTTAAATAAATTTTATAACAAAAAATTATTTTAAATATAAATTATTTTATTAAAATATATAAATAAATTTTATCATACTATATTATACAATTTGTCACCAAATAATATAAAGACTAATTCTAAAATAATTCAATACAGTTAAATCCAATATGATTATATTTAATATATTTGATACGATAAACCAAATATTCAATAGATGGATTGATATAAATTGAGGAAGCGAGGTTGTAGAGATGTGTCATTTGGTCTATTAAATTATAAATTGTGTTATTTAGTATTTTAGCTTAAGAAAAGGGTCAATTAAGAAAAACAAAAACTTTATTTTCATGATTTTTAATCAAATTATTATTTTTAAAGTAATATTTAAATATAAAAATAATGTAATTTATTTTTAATTGACATTTTAAAAATAATATTTTAATAAAAATTTTAAAATAATATAGTGTGTCCTTAATTGACTCATTTTTCTAAAGTTAAAGAATTAAATAATATCACTTAAAATCTAAAAACAAATAATACAAATAATTATATAGACCTCTAATTGATTTTACCTAAGAACTATAAAATGCAACAACTGGAGATTAATTGTTAGAACATTTTCTAAAATGAAAAGATATAGCTTTTTACTAAAATATTGCAATGATTGGGCAAGTGTCTTTTGACAAAAAATACATTAAATAGTTGTAAATTTTGAAAGTAAAATAATATATTAAAAGGTTGTTACTTAAGTAAAAGGACGTGACTTTTTGATAGGTTGTAATTGTTATGAACAATTAAATATGTTTTAAAATACATGACTTTTGAAAAAGTCACAACTCATCAAAGAGTTGTAACCCAATTGAAAGGTGCATAAAATTCTATAAATAGTCCATTTGAAAAATATGGAGAGAATAAGAAAAGAAGTTCAAGATGTATAATAAATATTCTCTAATATTTCCACTATAATTTATGTATAAATAAAGTTAGTATTCTAAATACTGCAGATTTAGAACATTAATTATCTTAAGTGCTCTTCAAAGTCAAAGGTGTTCTTGAGTTGTCTTCGTAAATGCACATCGCAGACAACAAGATGCTTCATTGTAACTTAGGTGAAAATTTGTGACTCGAGTTATCACTCTTAATGAAGGGTCGTGGCTCTTGATAAATGTTTGTAACTTTTGGTGAAAAAATGTGACTTTTTATAAAAAATTGGAACTCTTAGTAAAATGTTGTGACTCTTGGTGAAGGGTCGTAATTCTTAAAAAAAAAAAAAGTCATGACTCTTGGTAAAGGGTTGAACTATTGGTAAATGATCATAACTCTTAGTTAGTAGTCATGACATTTGGTAAAAGATTGTGACCTTTGAGGAAGGGTTATGACTATTGGTAAAAATATTCATTTAAGAGTAAAAGCAAATTTTAATATCTTTCAAATAATATAGAAAAGAATATGAATTTCTTAATTTTGATTGATTACTAAGAGAGTAATCAAATTAATATTGTAGGTGAGCTATGTTGTAGAATCCCAAAAAAAGCAAGCTTGTATATACATATACTCCACCTAGGTAATTAATATGATTATCCTAATTTCATGTAACATAAAAGCTAGATGATTGGGGATCATGATTGTAAGTATTTTTCTATGATTTAAGTTAATAATCTTGTATAGTTATTTGTGTACACTAACAAAATGAGTTCTTTTTTATATATGTAATCAGATGTAATGTGAGTAATTGATACATGAATTTCATGTACAATTATGTATGATTAATGCTAATGGTAAGAACATTATTTTTTGAAAAGTAATAGAAGAACTTGAAAAGCTCCTAATTATAAAAAAGCCTTGTAATGAACATAGTTACATATTCATAAAAAAGGGATGGGATGAAAGCCAACCTTAAATAAATCACCAATAATACAAACTCAACATAACACTTAAAACATCAAGATCTTGGGTTCAATGAATCAAAGTATATCATATGTTTGTGATTGCAAGTACAATAATAAATAAAGAGATGTCACAAAGGAAGATATGCTTGATACATGTAATGAAACGAGGAGAATAAGCTATTTAACTTTTTATGAACTTATAACATAAATTTTTGAGAGATACTTTAGTACTTTAGTTACGTGGATATGCTTGATAAGTTTACTTTCGTGAGTGTCGGAGATGGTGTCGTCTCCTATATAGCTTAGCTGACTACTAGAGCACTCATGAAAACTCGGGATATAAAACATAAGGTCAATCCACGTGTCAACGAATAAAAGAACATTGAAGATGAAGAGGGTTTGTACGTGAAACATGTCTAGTTAACTTAATAAGGTCGCTGGTTCAAAGGTTTACCTACCATGCTACCTTAGTTAACTTTGATGTGTTTTACTAAATAAAAGTTCAAGTCCAAAATACACATTTATTTATACACAAGTCTTCGAAGCATACTCAAGATAAAAGTTTTCAAAACTGTTTTTAAAATTATATTTTCTTTTTGAAAATGGTAGGGGATTGTTGGAATATTTTTTAAAATAAAAAGACATAGCATTTGGCTAAAAAGTTGTAATGGTTGGGCAAATATCTTTTGACAAAAGATACATTGAATAATTGCAATTTTTAGAAGTAAAATGCTATATTAAAAGGTTATGACTTAAGTAAAAAGACGTGACTTTTTTATAAGTTGTAATTGTTATGAACAATTATATGTGTTCTAAAAGACATGACTTTTGAAAAAGTCATAACTCATCGAAGAGTTATAATTCAATTGAAGGGTGCTTGAAATTCTATTTGAAAAATATGGAGATAATAAGAAAAGGAGATTCAAGATGTATAATAAATATTCTATAATATTTTCACCATAATTTATGTACAAATAAAGTTAGTGTTCTAAATACTACAGATTTAGAACATTAATTATCTTGAGTGCTCTTCAAAATCAAAGGTATTTTTGGGTTGTCTTCGTAAATGCATATCACAGACAACAAGATGTTTCATTGTATTATTGAGACGTATTTGCTAGACCTTAGTACATCACCGAATTGGTAGGAGCCAAATAGTGCCTTAAGACAACGAATTAAAGTTGTATCTTAAAGCCAAGTTCAAAAGTTGTATTATTTATAATGATTTTGTAGTATTATAATTGAAATTTATGAAGACTTGACTTGAAAATCGTAGAAATCAACATTCAACAATAAGTTCAAGAAAATTTCCCTAACATTAATGTTCAAATATAATTTTTTTTTTTTTTTACTTTTAATGTTTCCTAAGTACCTATGTCATGATCATGTGTGTGAGTATTCAATTTTTTTAATTTAGTGTAAATTCATAAAATATTTAGAATAATTAGCACGCATGACACTCGAATACATATCTAAAAATATAATATTATTTCTCTCAATTTCTAAAAAAAAGTCAATGTAATATGATAGAAATGTGACTTAACAAATTTGCTTTTATGTATTTTAATTTTGTCAATCAAGTTTGTGCCGTGTTTTGATTTTAATTATATCTTGTTAATTGACACATAATTTTTTTTTTATATTGCTTATATTAAATAATAATAATAAATAATAAGAACTTTAAAAATATAAAAAAAATTATTGAATAATTATGGTTAAACTTTTTTACCTATATTGTTTGGTATTCGAGTCCCAGATTGTCACCTCAAGTGATCTAGAAGATCAATCTTCATGTAAACTGATTAAGTAGACATTGGAATTACGACTGTCACAAAGTTAACAACACAGTAAAGAAATGCAGCAATAAATGCATAAGAAATTAATAGAAATAGCAGCAGAACAACTCTGCCTTCCTTTTCTCATTTTATAAGTAAATATAGTCAATGACATGTAGTGTACATCAAAGGCAGGAACTAGTGTTATTTAAATAGGCAAGTAAAAGACTATTAAGGTATATTTTTGCCTGCCTTGAAACCATGACAAACATTATGAGCTTAATGTGGTTTGAACGTCTTCCACTTGCACAGTTCAAAGCCCCTGTGCCTTCGCTGGATGTATCTGTCAGCTTCCACGTCAACCCTCTCTTCATGAACGTGGACGTTGCCTTTGTTGTCGGTCGACTGATCGTACTCAATCACTTCAACACTTTCATGAAACACTGGTTTTGGAGCCTTGTGATGCTGGTTGTGATCAACATGAGGCTTCTGCTCTGCATGCTTGACCCTTGTGTTGTTGAAAGGCATATGTCCATAGTGAGGAACATCAGTTAGAACACTTGGTGCTCTAGCAATTCTTGCAATATGAGAATGGTAGTCCTCATTAGAATAGTCAGAGTTCCTCATCATGCTTATTATATTTTAGCCTCTCTTTGCTTCTTCTTTACCTTTCTTTGTCAATACAAGAATAAATCTCAAAGAGAAGTTGCAATTTATAGGCACATGAGACTTTTTCCTTATTCTTAAATGATAAAATTGCATCTAATTCTCCACCTTTTAGTCAAAATCAAAGAATGAGTTCCAAAATAAGAATATAAATTGGCCTACTTAGGTTCGTTTGGCCGAAAACAAAAATGAATTGTTTTTGTAAGCCTTACATAAATAAAGCATGGGAGTTGGTCAGTATTATCCATTCTGATATTGAATCCCAATCACTATCATTCGACGCTCAAGTATTTGTCAACATTAAGACTAGTATTATTTTGTAGCATAAATTCCAGTTTTTAACCTAATGGATAAACGCATACTAGGCGGAAAATTGACCAAACTCTTATGACTCGATTATATGGAAGGATTTTTAGAAAACTATTTGTTGATTCGAAAACTCTTCCAAATAGAAGGGTAGATAGAACTTTGATTATATGGAAAAGTTTCCAAATAACTACAAAAAATGCCCGAAATAAAGTCCTTGCAAAGTTGCACTATTTTGGGGAAAATACGAGAACGAACCCTTAAAACAAAGGGATTTGTGTCCTTCCCACCATAAAATCATATGCTAATGGCATCCCTAAATATTATAGGGTTCGATCAATTTTATAAGTAGATTAATCCAAGTACTTAAATTATTTTTTGAATCGTCTAATATTTCAACATGTAATTATTTTACTTTTATTCCAACAATTCTTCCCTCAATTTAATCATGACTTTTCTTTTGTACCATGAAATCTTTTCTTAACTCAACATGTGGTCCACCTTATTATTATTAATGTAGTAAAAGTTGATCACATTTCATGACTACTATTTGGTAGCCGCGATTATATATCTAGCATTTTAAATTATTTTGAGTTCACCTACAAACTTTACTCAATTCACTTTGAAGTCCCCACTATCGGGATTGGGACTGGGACCCACTCCATTTGATTATGCACATCACTAGTATATAAAAATCTCCTTATAAAGTTCATTTTTGAACACAAACCTTCCTTGCGTGTATGTCTCAATAAGTTTTAACCATTAACTCTTGTACAAATTGTTGGAAGTCCAACATATCAATGAATCTCCCGTATAAATAAGTACTTATAAATTCTTTTAAATCTTCTTATACTTTAACGTAAAATTATGTTTATATTCATTCTAATAATTAGAATAAACAAATTTAATAGTTTTATAAGGAGTCTCACCAAACGTTCTGAAAATGTGTTTTTGAAAAAAATGTATTCTGTAATAATCAGTTGAAAAACTCAAAATATTGAAGGGTTTTTGAATTTTACATTGGGTACAGTTATTTAAATAACTAGTTTTAGTTATAATTCATAATATATATATATATGTAATTTTATTTATAAAATGCTTGCTTTTTAACTTGTTAAAATACTACTATATATATATATATATATATATATATATATATATATATATTACAAATTTATAATAATTTAAGTGCATAATATAATTTAAAGGAACAAAAAAAAATTATTATCTTAGCAAAAAAAAAAATATCCAAAATTGTTCATAAAAGATTAGGTAGCTGTGTAGCAGCATTCGAACTATTAAAACAAATAAGAAGATAAGTAAAAAGATTACATCTTTTTCTAAGTTAATCCTCTCTAACCTATTGAACCTCTGAATTCAACCAGTTTCATTAAGAGATCGTTTTATAAAGAGTTTTATTATTATTATTATTATTATTTAATTTTTTTTATGTTTGAAATTAATTTTTTGGATTCTAATTTATTTAGAAGAAAAAAACCAAAAATTTGTTTGACATTAAATTTTGTTGAAAAATTACTAAAAATAACACTCCTAAAATTTATAATAATAAAATTTGCAACCTATAATATTGAACGTTTATTATTGAACTTGTAACATTGAACGGGTCTAAATTGTAGCAATTTAATTTAAATAATATTTAATTGGACGTGCATTAAAAAATGATAAAAAAAGTCATTTTTTAATTATAAAAATATATAATTTAAATATAAAAAAATATTATTTTTATTATTATAAGTTTTGAATTAATTATTTTTCTAATTTTTGTTTATACTTTATTCCTTCTCAAGTTACAAAATACTAAAAATTATATAAAAATAGAATTAATTCCACCTTATTTTAAACTTAAAAATAAAATTAACTAAAAAAAAAAACTTAATTAAAAATTAATAGTTGAAAACAAAATTAATTATAAAATAGTTTATAAATCAACCAGAGATTAATTTAAACAAATATATGGATGTACATTTTAAAGAGGTAACTCACGTTAAGAACCCATACACAAAATGACACTGAAAACGTTCCCACTCTCTCCCTCCATAAACACAACTGCCATAACCACCATTTCTGAATTCCCTCAAAACCCAAAAACCCTAATTCTTCAACAATGCAAGAGCACAAGGGATCTGAACCAAATCCATGCGAACCTTATCAAAACCCGCCGTATCCACAGCGTGGCCATCGTCGAAAACCTCCTTGAATCGGCTGCTTTATTTCTTCCAAACTCCATGGACTATGCTGTCTCCATTTTTCATCAAATCGAAGAACCCCATTCATCTGCTTATAACATCATGATAAGGGGGTTCATACAAAACAAGTCCAATTCTAAGGCTCTTCTTTTGTTCAAGAATATGTTAGAGAACTCAGTAGTTCCACCTGATGAATTTACATTCCCTAGCATCTTGAAAGCTTGCTCTAGGCTAAGAGCGTTGCGGGAAGGAGAGCAGATTCATGCAAAGATTTTGAAAAGTGGGTTCAAAGCTAATGGGTTCGTTGATAATACATTGATTCATATGTATGCAAGTTGTGGTGAATTAGACATTGCTCGCCGGGTGTTTGATGGAATGTTTCATAGAGATGTTATGACATGGAGTTCTATTCTGACAGGGTATAGCAAGAACGAGCAATGGGATGAGGTTATGAAGCTATTTCATGAGATGAGGGAATTAGGTGTTGGGTTTAACGAGGTTACATTGATCAGTGTATTGACAGCATGTGGAAGGCTTGTTGATTTAAAGTTAGGAGAGTGGATTAGTGAGTATATCATTGCTAATGGATTAAAGAGTCATCTTGCTTTGACCACTTCTCTGATTGACATGTACGCCAAATGTGGTCAAGTGGAAACTGCTAGAAGGTTGTTCGACCAAATGGATCGAAGAGATGTTGTTGCATGGAGTGCCATGATTTCTGGTTACAGCCAAGTTAATAGATGTAAGGAGGCACTTGATTTGTTCCATGAAATGCAAAAGGCCAAAATAGAACCCAACGAAGTTACTATGGTGAGTGTGCTTTATTCCTGTGCAGGCCTTGGAGCTTTAGAAACCGGTAAATGGGTTCATTTCTATATAAAAAAGAAGAAATTGAAGCTCACTGTTACCCTTGGAACTGCACTGATAGATTTCTATGCAAAGTGTGGATCGGTAGATAGCTCAATTGAAGTATTCAATGAAATGTCTTCTAGAAATGTCTTCTCCTGGACAGCACTAATTCAGGGTCTTGCTAGTAATGGACAAGGGAAATTGGCTCTTGACTACTTTCAACTAATGAGGGAGAAGAATATTGTTCTAAATTATGTGACTTTCATTGCTGTTCTTTCTGCTTGTAGTCATGCAGGTTTGCTCGACGAGGGTCGAAATATTTTCTTCAGCATGAGTAGTGAGTATGGAATTGAACCAAGAGTCGAGCACTACGGTTGTATGGTCGATATCTTGGGTCGATCTGGTTTGATTGCGGAGGCATATGACTTAATAAAGAACATGCCTATTCAGCCCAATGCTCTCGTTTGGAGGACTTTACTGGCCTCGTGCAGGGCTCACAAGAATGTTGAAATTGGTGAAGAATCATTACAGCATATAATCAGTTTGGAGCCTGCTCATAGTGGGGATTACATACTCCTATCAAATATTTATGCATCAGTGGGTAGGCTTGAGGATGCAATACGGGTGAGGAATCAATTAAAAGAGAGAGGAATTAATAAGAAGGCTCCTGGGTGTAGTCTGATGGAGTTGGATGGAAATATATATGAATTTTTGGCTGAAGACAATGCAAATCCATATTCAAAGGAGATTTATAGTGCAACCGAAGACATGATGAGAAGTTTAAAGTCGGCTGGTTATGAACCCAACATTGCATATGCTAGACTTGATGCAGAGGAAGACAATAAGGAAGCTTCAGTTTTTCACCACAGTGAGAAGTTGGCTATTGCTTTTGGTCTAATTAAGACATCTCCTGGTACCACAATTAGAATATATAAGAACCTTAGAGTTTGTAATGATTGCCATAATGCAACAAAAATGATATCAAAGGTATATGGAAGAGAGATCATCGTTAGGGACCGAAATCGCTTCCATCACTTCAGAGAAGGTTCATGTTCTTGTAATGACTACTGGTAAAATGTAACCTATGTCAACCTATAATATTATTATTTGTTTTACCACTGGTCAGTAGTAGAGGGTTTGATCTAATTTCCAGCTGGGCAATTCAAAGTTCAAGCAGCTGTTATACCTAACAGAGACTAAAACACACAAAATACACAGAATTTACTTTGGATTGAAATCAAATATGAGTAATGAGTGTCTGCCTCATTTTTGTTATGGCTGTGGGAGAATAACACATGAAACAAGATTCTGTGGCATTGCTAAGGGTAGGTGTATTGGATTTGGGGATTCTAATGCTCTCTTTGGTAAAAGGATCAGATAGGAGATGAATATGTGCATCCCTTTGGATGTGAGAGAAAGGAAAGAGGTCCAGGAAGTGTTCTAACCCTGATTAGGGTGCCTCTGGAGTGAAGTCTTTTTTTTTTTTTTTTTTCCAGGTAGTTTAAGTGTGAACGTTTCTGGTGATACGTCACTGTCCAGTGGTGCTGTTGATGATTTGAATGTCAAGATTGATGCATTTTCCTATTGCCTTACTCTTGTTGTTTGGGTAATATTGTTGTGCTATCTATATTTGCAGATTTTAAGACTGGTATGATGAAGATTGGTGGAAGTATTATTGTTTCTGGAAGAGTTTTAACCTTTGTTCTCTCTCACCAAGCTGGGGTCAAGTGGTATGGGGTTGGTTAAGCTCTGAAGGTTAATTATGGCTAGCTTTGGCTAGTATGGAATTGGAAATGGCTCCTTAAGTTACTCTGGTACTGACTGAAGTTGGGGCTATGCTAGTAGAAGTGATGCAATTTTTGCTTTGTGTAGTTTTTTTTTTCTTTCAATTCGTACTGCTCTGTTAATGAATCAACTCTCCTTTTGACCAAAAATATCAAACTGCTCTTGACATTTTTTTAGTGCAAATGATAAGTGCCCATTTTGGGTATGAGAAGTAGGGTTAGATTTTGAAGCTCGACGTTGCACAATCATACTAACTGTTCTATGAAGATGCAAACAGCTCTTTACATTTTTGAAATATAAGGCATTAGGTTCTTTTCTAGTCTTCGTGAGATACCTGTATGCTTAATTTGTTCTCTTCTTTTACGTGCTTCTGTTCATTCAAAGCCCAAAATATATTAATTATTTAAATATGGAGTAAAATTACAAAAGTTACACTCATGTGTTTGATAAAAAATAAAAGAAATTCACACCCAAATTATGTCAACTACTACTTTTTATTAGTATGGTGTAGCCAGTAGGGAAGTCATTGTGTGCTTTTATTCTGTGCTTATGAACAAAATGCAAAAATACTTCCAATGTGATTTCTGCTCTTTGTAACTTGCATGCATGCAAGCTTCAGAAAGAAACCTTACTCATCACTAGTAGCAATTATAACACTATTTAGGCTAAGATCCTCCGCGCCGAACTAATGGCAACATTTTTGTGGCCAGTCGGACATTTGACAACTGAACTTTGTTGGAAATGTGATCAAGTTAAAGATCTATGATGCTATCAATATGTACTTTTTGGAACTAGAGCCTATGCTTAACTAAGCTTCCTTACAAACATTGACCTGGAGGAAGGATTGAAAGCTCTAAATCTTATTTTGAGATATTATGGATCAACAACACTGGTTGAAACAGAAGAAAATTCCTTTAGGCTCCTCTTTCATTTTTGCTTTGCATGTCTCACAGCAGTCATCTCTCACTGCTATCAAAGAGCTTGTATCAGGAGATTCTGGGGGAAATACAGTGTTCTCAGAAGAGAAAATCCTAGAAGGAATAACGGGTTCAGGTGGAGAAATGGTGTAAAGGTAGTTAAGTAACATCTGTATTATTTGGCTGAAATTAGGTCGAGCTTTCGGGTCTTTCTGCCAGCACGAAGTTAGCATGATAGCCAATTCTTTTGGGACACCTTCAGCACTGGGTCTCACATTCTGAAATGACAAAGTTCCCCTTCAAATTATCAGCAAAATTAAGCAATACAAATAAGGCTTCAGGCAACAACTAATATGCAAATTGAATCGAGGAGATGAGACAAGTATCATATGAATGAAGGTATGTTGTTTACTTTAAAAGCCGCAACATATGCTGCCTGGAGATTTGACATGCCTTTAAAAGGCAATTTGTTGTGTACGAGCTCCCACAACACAATTGCAAAGCTGTATGCGTCTACTTTATGGTTGTAATGCTTCTTGTCTCCTTGCCTTAATGTAATTGTACTGTACAACTGCCTCAAAGAGTAATGCAATTAAAGTGTCTTTATTAGTGTCATAGTCTAATGAGAGAGAGAGAGAGCACATCTATAGGTTTCTCTAATGAAGTACCTCTGGTGCCATCCAACGATAAGTTCCTGTTCAGCAGTCATCATCTCTGTTAATGACTTCTATTGTTAAACCAAAATCTGCTAGTTTTACAGTTTTATGATTGGGCAATCAAAAGCAAGTTTTCTGCAGCCAAGCAAATAAAAACCACACTCAGTGTTCCCTCAAATAGCAAGATCTTATGAACCAATCGCTTGTTTTCCAGATGCCAAGAACAAATGGAACAAATTTTCCTAATAAATAGTAGCATACACAAATAGTCAACTGATAAAGCTTAAAGCTTTTTCTTCTATGCATACTTCTCAAGTAAGATGAAATAGTCACGGAAACTATTCATCAAACTAAAATGTTTGTGCATAATAAAGTCTGCATCCATCAGTTGACTTCAGGACAATCTTATGAGTCCAAAGACACAAATATCTAATCAGTACTAAAGACAGGATGATATGAAAAAAGCCAGAGCCAAAGATGAAACATTACTAGGTTTCAGATCACGGTGTATGATCCCATGAAAGGGTAGACAGTCCATGGCACGAGCAATATCCAAAGCAAAACCAATAGCAACGTGTTTCCAAGCACCTTGGCCGCATGTTCAATAGGTACCTGCGTAACGTCCCTACTGATAAAAGCTCAGTAACAATCACCATAGTTGGTTCCTTGCAGGCACCAATAAACTGTGGAAGATAAGGTTTTGGTATTATTTATCAGATTTTAACCCCCAGTAATAAGATAAGAAATGTTTCATGACAAACCAGGTATATTAAGTGCAAAACAAATACTATAGACATAGTACTATCCTAAGGGCCTTAACCCTTTTGTAGTGACTTCAAAGCCATATCTAACCTTAACTAACTTCTTATGTTGAACTCTAGACAACATTGCAACTTCTCTTATAAAATGCCTTTCTTTCTTGGCAATCTCCTCTGGAGTTTCTCTTTTACGAACAATTTTAATTGCAACAGTCTGGTTTTTGTATCTGAAAGGAAATTCAAGAAACCAAAAACTTGAAAAGTGAGAAAAATCACAAATGTAGCACAACCTGACGTCAAAATTTAATTTTTAGTTCCTTCAAATTCAATTAACTAGACTTACTGTTTCAACTAGCAAATCAAACAGAGAAAAAGTGCTCACTTTACCATCTTAAATTGGACACATTAATTACTTTGCTTTAAATGGCCACATTTTAATTACCTTATTGTTTCCTTATTAGACAATTAAGTCAGTTTTTTCCATTTTCGATCATTTTAGTCACTTTATTTTCCTTTGTTTTTTTACCTTTGTCCAGGTCATTTTCATCATCAAATATCAACTTGCCCTCTTCTAATAAGTTCAAATCCATTTACTTAAATTTTTTTCACCCATAAAAAGACAAAAAAAAAATTACTAAAATATGCAATAATACATCTTAAAGCTGACTAAAGTGCATTAGTTTAAAATGTGTTTAATTAGTAAAAGTAAAGTGACATATCATGCTACTCAAATAAACAAATCGGGTATCAATACAATAAAAAACAAAAGAAAAGTGAACTAAACTACCAAAAATAAAGCTTATCATGATATAAAGTTTGGGCAACCGTTTAAACAAATCTCAATACAAATTTTTTTTCTTTTTTGAAAATAAAACAAAATTAAGATGTAAAAGGTATTTCCAAAGCAAGGACTTTGGGAAAGTAAAGAATAAAAACTAAAAGTAGATAGATTGTCGATCTGTCAAAAGCCAGACGGAGCAGTACTCTTTAACCAAGAGGCAATGCTATGCAATGCTAGGAGATGATAGCATTGCCCAGAAATCAAGACCCAATAAAAGAGGAACAAACCTTTGAATCTGCACAGCATAGAATTGAAAATCTCAAGGTTCCAGCAAAATTTGAAACTTGCTAAACTTACTTGCCCTCATAAACTTTAGCATGAGCTCCTTCACCAATCATTGGTCCAACAAGCGGATGTTTTGGATCAATCAGCCATTTTGAATCCAATCTGATCTCCTCTGCTGAGTAAAATCCACTCCCAGATTCCATCTTTTTTCTACACAAGTAAATTATCCAACATCTATATCTTCTACTAAACTCGAACACTCATCATCTAATTTTTGTAGTTGAGTCAAAATTAATAGAACCCAAAAGATGAAGCAGTGACAAAGCTCAGTTACAGAGGAAATGGATATCCTGACATGAAAAGGGGAACTATTCAAGACATGCTGTGTACTCAATGGTGTAATTCAGCTACTATTCTAACCACATCTCAAGAAAGAGGCTCAGGGTTCAAAACTCACAGGTGGGATGACTTGTACTATGAGGGAGATTGTGGCACCAAACCCCAAGAGAGAGCCCAAAGCCCAAAAAGATAACTTAAATTTTTTAATTTTTAATAGGGAAGAGAGAAGGATCTTCAGAAGTCAAAACAAGAGAAGAGAACGAATGAACCAGATTTCAAGAGTCTCTCCATTGAAATTTTAGGACCATTGAGGAGCTTAATCAAATGGTAGTGATGCGCTTTTGTGTTTAATTAATCTAAGTGGGTACAGAGCTTTATTCTTGATCTGCAGAAAAATCATGCAGTGGATTGAGACTGGAGTTTCAATTAAGAATATGGTTTATTGGACCATAATTTCTATATTAAAAAAATTCTCGAGAAAGAACGAGAGGGAGAGAGAGATTTGTGAATATTGTTGTAGTAAAGACCCGTGGGAGCCATAAACTACTCAAGAGCACATGAAAACTGATATTGGCAACGTGGGGACAATTACAAATTTGTGATTACTCTTATACTTACATTACACGTGTTGATATTATTTATAAAAATAAATTATTTTTTAATTTTTAAAATAATTTTAACACATATGAATGTTAAAATATGTATAAATTTTTATAATATTAGCATTTTTCAATCATTTTATGGAAAATGTAGATACTTCACTACTTATGAGTTACTGCCTTTCTTCTCAAGAATCAAGAAAAAAGAAACAGTTCCTACCTTTTCATTATGTGCGCTTTCTCCTAAAAGCATGTGGCTACTTTCCTTTGCAACCCATGAGCATGAGCTTTATCCAGAAAGATAAGAGATAAGGTAATTTCACTCTTGATAGTTGATGCCCACTTTACAACAATTTTGTGAATCTACAAATAATTATACCAGTAAATTTCATGTATGAGTTTCTCTTGAATTATAGAATAATATTCATTTCATGCACCTGCATTATTAAAGTGAACAAACCAGATCTATTTGCAACTTAGAATATAAAAGTATTCACCATAACATTTATTTGCAGACAATGCAATATATAAATGAGACAAATGTTTAGCCACTGTCATGCTTCATATAACCCAGACAAGAACCAGGGATTTCAAAGCATTCCGTACAAAATTTATTCTGATTATACTATAATATTTAATATATTATAATATATGCTAGCTTAGCAATCTTTTTTTGCTAATTAATTATAGCAGTCTTTTATCTACTCTTTATCCCCAGAAATCAGATCCATGACTACTCGCTTGATACTTCCATTGTTCTTCACCAGCAGCTTCTTGTTCACTTCTTTATCGCAGAATCCCTGGCATAAAACGTTACATAATTAAAACTTTTAGCCAAGCCCCTAATATTAGTACAATCCGAAATAGGGTAAAGAAACACACAAGTTCAAAATATAAACCACCTGTATTACACTTTATGTTACAATGCTATCTGTGATGAACTTACCATTTCCTCCAACTCCTCAAGAATAGGATCCCACTCAGAAACACCGCAGAGATCATCAACCGACTGTTCAAGGTCAAATTCATTCATCCGCAATATCTCCTTGTTCAAATCAACCTGCTTGAATCCCATCTCCTCCAGTTCTTTAAGGAGGGTTTCTTCAACATTATTGTTTGCGCTGTTTCCTTCTGATGCAACACCAGCTGAACATGCGTCAGATAACATAACAGTGGAGGTTTCCTCTGACAAATCAATAATGGGGTACGACACAGAGGAAGAATCCCCAGCTGTCTGAAGGGGTTTGGTACCAAATAGGGAAAGAAATTCATCATCTTTTGATCCACCAGTTTGATCATGTTGCACTTGATCGTTAGTAGGTTGTTTCTCTGTAACAGTGTCCTTTGGTACTTTCGGTACTTCTGTATTTGAACTCCAGTTCTGAATAAAGTCAAGATCCATCTTAGGTACAGCATTTACATCTATAATTTCAGGGCTTTTGGTGCCACCAGTTTCGGTCTCTGGAGGCAAATTCAGGTCCAAATCCTGAGAGCTACCATGAGATGATTCCTTCAGAGAAGAGTCAACCTGTGCATAAATAATTTTCATTGAAGATTATTAACTGAAGTTTCCATAGAAATAATCCACAGAGAACCCACTCAAATCATAAAAGACGTAGGTATTTTAATAATCAAAAGAAAATATATGATTACATGGAAAGAAACCTACCTGTATGAGAACCCACACACGTTGCCCAAATTTTTGGCCAAAAGGAGATGCCATCCGCCAGTATGATAAGTAACGACCAGGGAACTGAGGTGCAGTAAAATCAACTGTGATGTCATACTCATGGTCCACAAGGACGCCACAAGTTGAAATCTGCTACCAGTTGAAGAGATTAATGAGCAAGCTGATAAAATGTAATGGGAAAAGGAATAGATTTCTATTGTCAACCTAAATAGACGGGCAAGGGAAACACAGATAATGCAGCATATGCAAATAGAAATTGCAGGAGAAAAAGTCATTTAATGTTACCAAGGTCATGTCATACGCACCCCTATGTCAACTGCAATGGAATCAGAAAATTTGTCGGCACCAATCCACAGAAGTTGTGTTCCCTTAGGCCAAATCACACTGCCATTGTTACGCATCCGCCATATTTTAGTAAATGGAGTACCAGGAGCAATGACAGTACCATCTAGTACATTGACATCCAAAATGAAGCGACTATCCAGCTTACGTCTGCCACGTTTCATCCCACCACATCTAGCAAATATTGGGCGTGATGCTACTGGGGGACTGGCCCATGGGTACTGCATTGAATAAGAAACAGAAGGAAACTTTAATACTTATGAGCCACTAGTAAAAAGAAACAAAATCAAAGAGAAAGTAAGTTCAAATAAAAAATCGACGCACTTGTTCATACAATCCCTTGAATGACAGTGGAGGCCTAGCACACATTGGTCCCTCAATTCTAATATAATAAGTCTCATTGCCCAATTCAGAAAAGCAGATATTGCAGAGATCAAAGTCTTCTTTCCTGAAAGAAAAAAAAGCCCACTATTTTAACCTTCAGTGTAAAAAACATCCACGATAAGATCAATTTTATAGTAAGATTCTCACACTTTGGACTTGAAACGAGGTCCAACTATTGGATGAGCACCACAACCATCACATCTAATATTTTTATGGAAGATAGCACCCATGGCTTCAGAGTGAGTCCTTTTGAAAGGATGGATAGTATGGAATGTATCAGGTTGAGGAGGATAAACTGGAAATCCAGTAAATGGACATTCATTGAAAAGAGTAGGATTTGGACTTGTGCTAATATTTGTAGTCTTTGGAGGAGATGAATCAGCAAGCTTTTTCAGCATAGCTGAATTTCGACATGCATCCATGGCAGACTTACCCATAGTCCCCTGCTTTGTCTCCTTCGTTTCCTCACCAGCACAAAAGGTTGATGTGAAAGATGAAGAATCCACATGTGCGGGTCCAGATGGAATACAATCAATAGGAGGGAGATTAAGATTGACTGATACAGGTACAGGGGTAGAAGTTCCTCCCAAACCTCCAGTTGCATCCACCTTCTTATAGCTTTTGGAATTTGATTCTGGCTGGACACCACTCTTTGAAGTTTTTGAACCTCCAGGAATTGATGAGCACCCAGGACTCTCAAAATCCTTGGTTTCTGTGTCTGTACCAGATAGAGAATGAGAATCTGGATTCAAGGAGTGGCCCAGTTTCACAATGCAATCAACAATGTCAGCAAAAGCAGGACTTGAAGATGCATCTTTTGAAGCGCACTCAAGGGAAAGGTTTGAAAGTGCATGAAGGGTCTCAGGGACAGAGAGTGACTTCATGGCTTCAGCTGCAGAGTTTATATTTGGCAATATATGCTCAACTTTTGTAGGTCTTAGGGGGGTGGAACTTCCACTTGATCTAGCATCAGATTTACCAGCTACATCATTTCCCAAATGCACATCAATCCTCAGAAATTTCAGCCGCTGCCTCATCACATCACAAAGATCATCATCATCAGCAAGTGTCACAACATCGCCATCTTCATCAATATATGTCAAAGTAAGATCAGCATCTGGGGAAAGGCAAAAAAGACTTGAAATTTTTGCCTTCAGTCTGCCCATATCAAGCTCCAATTGATCATTTTCATCAACTAGAGCACTGAAGCGCCTAAGCGTGTCCCTGTATTTAACCTAAAAGACACAAAATCGTTTTACAAAATAATAAATTATGTTTTTTTTTTTTTAATTTTAATGTGTCCTGCCATAAAAAGTTGTGCTAATAAATTTGATAACTTCCTGTTTTTTTTTTTTTTTTTTTTTTTCACTTTTTTCATTCCATTTAAGATATTAGGTATATAAGTTTTAACTCTGTAAAAAAAAAAAAATACAAAAATTGTATTTATAGTAGGGTTTGGTCTTTGCAGTTTTGCTTATGATAACCCAAAAATTAGGTGAAGGGAAAATATTTGTCAGTGATGTGTGTAGGGAATAAAAAGCTATATGAGGATAACGAACACCATTATATGGCATATACGAATTACATTATGTAAGTATATGGTATCAGTATTTACATTTGCACCTTCAATAGTTCATCCAACATACACAAAAACATAATGCAACGTGTAAATTTTGCTACAAAATGATAAAACACAAACGAAGCAGTTCATTTCAATAGCAGGTGACGAATTGAAAACAGTTTAGAGCCTAATCTTAAACCTAATCTTAAAAACCTAATTCCAGTTCATTTAATTAGTTTACTTGCATTTATATCCTAACTGTCGCTACAACAAAGCTAAACTAGCTATAAGCTTCAGGTTCGACGGCCATGAAAGTCGATTTCGAAAATTGCCCCAAATAGCATGCAAACAGAGAGCAATCATATAGGATAGATGGTCCATCGGCTCGAATAAAATAAAAATTAAAGAAAATCGAACCTTGATGATCATATTGGACGCCATAGCTGAACTACAACCCCAAAGAAACCCAGACAAGCGTTCTTTTAAGCCTCAGATTCAACTAATACTATAAGCAAAACCCTAATCCCAAATCCCGATTTCGACGAGATGGGATCGTTCAATTCTAAGCTACGAAATCGGAAAGTTTTAGGCTTTAGAAAAATAGAATCTCTTAATAATTCTAATCAGCGTAATTGTAAGCCGCTTTTTTAGTTTTCTTTTCACCCGCAAATGTTAAGGCTGAAAGACAACGTCGCTATAAAAAAAATAGAGAAATTCTAGACAAATCCAAATTTTACTAAATATAATACATCTCATATCCTATAACATAGATCCATATCCCACCTTTTTTAAAAAAAATTTATACATCTCACACTTTTTCCCTCGTTCAAACCTACCTCCATATTCACCATATCCAACTCCAAATCTCTAATATTATAAGTTTAAAATATTAAAAAAATTAAAAAATAAAAGATAAATACAAAAGAAATTAAATTTTTAAAAAAAAATTGAGACAAAAAGTAATAAAAATAATTATATATAAATTTTTTTTTTACAAATTGTGCAACAGTTCTATAAGGATTACCGAACATTTTAATTAAGTTCTATAGTAGTTACTGAACATTACAAGAGATTCGGTAGGGATTACCGAATCTTACTATTATGTTCAATAGTAACTACCGAAATTAATTGAAATTAATTGAAAGGTTCAATAATCCCTTATCGAACCAAACTGTTGCCCGATTTGCAAGAAAAAAAATTGAATATAACTATTTTAATTGCTTTTTGTCTCCATTTTTTTTTTTTTTAAATTTACTTCTTTTATATCTTTAATATATATATCTTCCATTTTTTATATTTTTAATATTTCAAGCTCAAATATTAGAGATTTGGAGTTGTTGATAGTGAATATAGAAGTGGTGATGAATGACTGAGAAAAAGTGGGATGTATATAATTTTTTTTAAGAAATGCTTTTTTAGGATGTGAAATATAGGATGTATTATTTAGTTTTAAGAAAAAGGGATAAAATTGTCATTTCATTATATTTTTAAATATTTTATTATTTAGCGGAATATTTCGCAATAAAACTTGGGATTTTTTTAGAATTTTTTAAAAAATTATTAAAAATAGCACCCCTAAAATTTATAATAACAAAATTAGCACTCTAATAGCATTGAACGTTTAATTTAAATGTATATTATTAAACATTCAATATTGAACTGATCTGAATTGTCGTGGTTCAATTTTAATTGAATGGTTGTTTAAAAAAAATGATATATTAATTATTTTTTTAATTATAAAAATATAAATTTGAATATAAAATAAATTATTTTTGTTAATATAAATTTTAAATAGTATTATTTTAGTTAACTTTTCAAAAATATTAGGTAATCCGTGCATTTATATATATACACAACGCTTAACGCTTTGCCTTTATCAGAGAAGCAATTCAAATTCAAGATAGTAATTATCTTTTATACATTTAGCTTGAAAATGTATTTAAATATTTAAAGTTAAATATATAAAGAAATAAAAATTTTGAATAAATAAATATTAGGATTAAGTGTATAACACAGCCTTTTTATAGATTGAGTTTTTTTTTTTTAATAATTTTTTCAAGTGTTAAACATATTTTTTTTTATAACATAATGAATATGTATTTAATACATTTTTATAAAAATGCTAAATATATATATTTTATATAATATATGATAAAAATATATAAATAATATATAAAACGTAATGTAAATATCAAGTATAAGTTTTAAAAATATAATAATTCTAACTCAATAAATATGAAAAAATTAGAAAAATAAATAATTATAATTTTATTTTATTTTAAATCAAATGATATTCAATATGTATCAAACATGCTACTTAAAAAGGTGAATTAAATAATAAATATATTTACTAAGATTTTTCCAATCTTATATTCAATTTCCTAAAAGATTATTTTTTTCTAAACTAATTTTGTTAAAATATTTAGTCAATCTTATTTGAATTTTTTCCTATTTCATACTTATATTCATATACATGAATACATGATCAAGGATGGATTTGATTTTTATTGGGACCCAAATGTCAATTTACTCCCTAGTTAACATGTTCTTTCTAAAATAGGTCATTTTGCAAAAATGGATAACTTGAAGGGGCAAGGGGGAACGTTGCTCTCTCTAGTTTATAAGTTACGTGCTAACCCTTTATTTTTTTAACTATTAGGTATGAGATCACGTGCAAGTTCTCTCAGGTCTATAAGTTACATACTAACCCTCTTTTTTTACTACTGGGAGCACGAGCCTTGTATATGTCCTATTTATTAAATAACTATTATTTAACAAGTAATAATATTGATATAATTATTCTTATTATTATCACAATAAAAATATATAAATTATATATTGTATTTTTATAATTAATTATATTTTAATATCGGTAATATTGATTAAATTTATTGTTGGAATAACAACTTAAGTTGTTGCCATAGATCATAATTTATAATTTAAAATGGATGGAAAAAAATGAATTATAAATTTATAGAATTGAAAACAAAAAGTATAGAAATTAATTTTTTTTTATATAATATTGTGAACAGAATAAAAATTATTATTTATCAAAATAATTTGTTAGTATGATATTAATTATTTTTTAAAGATATTAACTAACATAAAAATAGAAAAAAATTAAACACGAAAATAATTAATTTTTTTAATATTGAATGATGCTGCAAGAATGTTGAGAGAACAATCAAAGTGGATAAAAGAGAGATGATTCTCGTTAATCTGAATTAAACTGTACATATTATATTTATAGTAAGTACATTTACGTAAGCCTTACATTAAAACCCAACAGTAATGTAAACATTACAAATGATATGAAATACACGTGTACAATAACTTCTAACAGTCATAACTAACTCTAAGTTAAATACAAGCTAATGGTTACATACACTCAATATAAAATAATATATATTACATAAAAGGTCTGCATTCTTATTTTAATTATTTATTTATATTTAAAAATAATAAATTATATTTTAAATTTATCTGTCTTACTTATAATATATTATTTCATATACAATCAATATTTAAACATGAAAAATATTTTAAATTTTATTATTAATATTATTACTTTAACTATTTTTCTATCACATATCATACCACATGTTTATCTATAATTTGGGTATAAAGAATTATACGAGATAAAATAATTAATAAATGTATAAACTATTATACCTAAAATATGATAATATTTGTTACTTCTGACTTAGCAACATATACTATTAGTAAGTTATGAAATTGTGTGGATTATATAATAATATTTAAAAAAATCAAAAAGAAAAAAAATAAAGAAGCAAACAAAATAGAGAACGAGGCAAAACAAAAAAGGAAAAAAATGCAAAATAAAATAAAAAGAGCTAGAAATCAAAGTTCTTTTTTTTATATAGAGATAATAATATGAGATGAAATAATTAATAGATGCATAAATAATTATATTTATTATAAAGATATTTGTTAATTTATTTTAAAATTATGTTGGTAAAAATGTTAAAAGAGAAAAATAAAAGAAATAATAAAAAAGTGAAAAAAAAAGAAGAAGGAAAAAGCAAAAAGAGATAACAAAAACACATAAAAACAAAAAAAAACAAAAAAAAAAAAGAAGGAAAGAAAAAATAGCAACAACAAAAAAAAAAAAGCTTTAATTTAAGAGACTTTTTATGTATAGATTATCCTCGTAGACGGCAAGAGTATAGCAAGTACATTATGTACCAAATATGGAGCATATGGCTACAAATTATTTATATTATTTTTGGTGTATTGATATATGTATTATTATTAAGTGGTAAATAAATAAATAAAAATTTTCAAATTTTAGCAATTTTGCTTCCCATTTTACCAATTATTACTCAAGTGTATGTTGTGTATCCGTGATAAACAACTTAGTATACCAAAATTGGTACAAGAGATTTGGATTCGTCTCGTATGATTTAAATTTTCTATACCACCAATAAGCAACATATGTGTTTGCAATGTATATAGACATTCCAAGAGTGTGCAAATCACACGCACCCCATATAAAAACATAAAAACCCAAAATCCTTCCTAAGAATTTACCTACCTCATCACAAACTCAGAAAACCTTCAATGTTAGAGGCTCTTGAGATATTTCAATACACCACCACTGTTGTAACCAACATTGTATTCGTGTGGTTTAATCTAGAGAAGATAGGTCATGTTGAATGATCAGTCTACTTTAATTGGATCATATTTCGTGTTGGTGATGTGTTCAAGAAATTCAAATGATTAGGATGAAATGAAAATAGTTTGCAACAAAACAATATTTTAATTAAAAATAACATTAATGAGAAAATATTATATTTAAGTCAAGATAATCATAAAATGTTAATTAATGTGATGTTTTTTACATTTCGTGTTTAATCCTAATAACAAAAATAGTTATTCAAAACATGTTAAATAATTATATTTGTGACCCAAAAAAAAAAAACTGGTTAAATAATGTTCACAAAATGTTCGATATATACATTAATGAACAAGTAATTTGATGGAAAATTCTTTAGAGAGTATGCTTGCAGAGAGTTAAGTCTGCCAGCAGTAATCTCAAAAGGGCAGTTTTTTTTTTTTCCTTCGAAATAACAATAATTTACGCATATATAATTGAGATGCCATTGTTAAGTAATTGGCAAAACGGCATATCTATTTTAGGTTATCGTTTTGTAACGTAGCTTTAATATTCTGTTTTCTTTCTTCTGAGTCTGTCTTATGGAATTCATATGTTTGTTGGAATATTATTGCTGGAAGCCTTAAATTCTATCCCTTGCATTCTTTGCCTGGAAATTCAAAACAAACAGCAAAAGTTAGATATAGATTGATAAATTATATGACACACACACACAATGTAATATGAATGATGACAAAACTGATAAAGGAGATTTGATTTACTTCCTCATCCCAATTTGCTCGCAAAGTGATGATCAATAGCAAAATAGCTTGGAGTGAACTCCCACTTATGATTCCCATCCAAAGTCCCTGATAATTACTATATTTAATTAATTCAATCACTCAATAATAATAATATTATGTATGACTCAATAATGATTATAATTGCTTCTTATAGTCCTTACCTTCCCCCCAAAGTGGAAGACAAAAGTTAGTATTATAGCACAAGGAAGTCCCACAACATAATAAGCCCCCAAGTTCACAAGTGCACCAATCTTTTGCCAACCACACCCTCTTGCAGTTCCTACATTTTTGTAATGGAAATTTGACACAGTTTCAATATATATCTATCTATATCTGGTGAAAGGGAGCATAAGTTCATTAACTACGAAAATAGAGCACAAAAGTTCGTTAATTTTTAGGTAAGGTATTAGAAGTCGAATAATTATTCAAAGGGGCACTAGAAAGTCTAAAATTATTAGAAATTTGTCCACATAATATGCAATAAATGGAGGCACATTGACAAAATTCTAACAATTTTAAAAGTTTTGAATTTTTAATGTCCTTTTTAATAATTATTAAACTTTTAATATCTCACCCAAAAATTATTAAATTTTTACGCACTTTAATCGCACTTTAATCATAGTTAATAAATTTTTAATGCTTTATATATATATATATGGATACATTTCTATTATATTTGTTTCCACTATTTGTTTTCTAATTAATTCATGCTTTAAAAGAAAATAGAAAATCTTTTGGTAACTTGTTTGATAGCGACTTTGATTTTTAATTTTTTTAAATATGTTTAGGAACGATTTTTTATTTTAACTTTTACATTTTTAAGTAATCGCGATTAAAATATGGAGTGATTCATAAATCTATAAAAGAAGATTTTTAAATCAGATTTATGATTTATAATTTTTTTTCATTTTGATCAAACATTTTTTCCAAGGAATAAATCAAGCCTTATAATTTTTGTATGATTAAATATTGGAAGAAAATTATTAAAACTTCAAACTTGTAAAAAAAAAAAATAACCAAAATTTTTCTTTATTTTAAAGTTTTTTGGAAAAAAAATATTATCAAACAACTTTGAGTTGATGTTTGATTTTTTTTCTTGAAAATCACTTAATAGAAATTGTTATCAAATACATTGATAATTATTTTTATAAACGAATTAGAATTCATAAAATTAATTATTTAATTATAAATCATACATCAGAATTATTATCAAACATGATCTTCTGTTTTCTAAAATATGAACACATAACACATAAAACATGTTCGGTAAAACTTAAGTGTTATGTTTTTATTTTTCTATCTAATGCTCATTTTTGTTTTTATATTCTAAATTTGAAATTTTTTATTGAGAATGACGATAATAAAAAGATGAAATTGTGGCATTAGTGAAAAATAGGTGTTAGAGTATAACTAAAAATAGAAAACAAGTTTTGAGATTTTTTTTTTTTTTTCAAATTAAAAATAAAACTAGCTATCAAACAGTACTAAATTCAAAAACTTATGTTCGAACTTTGAAATAAAAAGCAAAACAATTTGATGTTGATGGAGTTATGGACTTGTAGTTGAAGTTCATACCTGATAGAACACCTTGAATACCATCCATGAAATTGGAAGTGGCTAGAACAGGCATAACAGATGCCAAATACTTCACAACTTCCTCTTCATTGGTATACAAATATCCCCATATGTCTCTAACCAAAACTGCAATAAAGCTCACTACTAGTCCCTCTATTACTGCCAAGACTATGCCAACCTTTGATGCTAACCTTGCAGCTTGGGGTTTTCCTGCACCTAATTCATTTGATATCCTTGTGCTTCAAGTCCCAAAAATACGAAAAGATTGGTCAAGCTTTGCTTATATTAAGGTGATGAAAACATGTATTTGTCTGCATCAGTAAACCTACCTCACAGCACTGCCAAAACCAAAAGGGATTCTGAAGACTACTGAACTTATGCTGAGGCTACACAAAGTTAAAACAATATTATTTGTCACCTGCATCTGATAAGTAGCTAGAACCAAGAAATCAGTTGAGGGATATGGAGATGAGAAACCTGATTGACATCATCGATGTTTCAAGCTTTGAATTGGGAAGAAGACCCGACATAAGAACCAAGAGTTCATATGACCAAAACTCCAAGCTGATCAGTGTCATGCATACAAATGAGAGAACATTATGTCATATAGCTTTTTAGAGAAATCAGACCAATAAGTGAAAACTGCTTTAGTCCTTGCATTTGTAAAAGGTACGTTTTAGTTCCATATTTTTACGGTTAAATGTGCACTTTAGTTCTCTTTTTGAAATTCTTTGGGACCAAATTTGACCTTTATAATAACTAAAGCGTTACAATTGAATAAGACTAAAATGTTCATTTGCCTAAAGTTATGTCTCTCAAATAAATTACTCTACCTTTAAGGAAGTAGGAGGAGAAGAAATTAAACTCACCAAACCATTAGAGCAGAAGGGACAGCTAGTCTTAGAAAGCTAAGAAGGTTTTTCATTCCATCCTTAGAAAAGCCCGTCCAAGTATTTTGACACGAGTTGGAAAACTTGATGTAGATTGCCAAAATCAACACATTGATCCAATAAGAGATAGCAGTAGATAGTGCAGCTGCCTTATTGCCAAAGCCAAATCTAAGAACCAAAGTCCAACATAGAAGGACATGAAACAAACTGCTTATTCCAGTGCTTATCATCAAAGGCTTAATGTTGTTTTGGGTTTGCAAGAATCTCAGCTGGCATTGAAGAAGACCGTAAGGAAAAATACTTGGAATCATCCAACGGGAATAGATTCCTGCATGTAGTGAGATTTCTGGGTCTTGTTTGAAGATTGTGAAAATTTGTTGTGTGTAGTTCCAGAGGATTGCTATAGGAATACTCAACAGTGTAATGACAAGCATAGCTCTTTGCATGTGTACACCAAGCATATGATAATGTTTTGCTCCATAGGCTTGTCCACAAAATGTTTCTAATGCGCTTCCCATTCCCAGCTACTCAAAAATTGTGATTATAAAAATTAAAAGGTAGATAAAGCTTAACTTTGCTCAATACCCAGAAACCACTACTATTTGGAGATGCTTCTCTTGGAAGTGATTTCTAGAGAATTGTTTTAGAATAAAGTGGTTTTAAGATAAGTATTTAGATGCTTGGAATAAAAATATTATATGTGCTTTTTAGTGGCACTTCCGGTAATTATTTTAGGGAAAAAAAAACATACATTAAAAACTACTTCTTTTAAAAGTAAGTAAAAATTTTGAAAGCACTTCTCTTTAGGATTGTCAAACACCTTAAAAAGTGCTTTTGTGGCCAATAAAAACCTTTTTTCAACCAAAAAAAAAAAAAAGCAGCAGTTCCAAACTACCCTACTATTATTATTGGAAGTGCTTATGAATAAACCAAAACACTTTTAGATTTGGCAGCCTATTATTGAGATATGTATGGCGCAGCGGAGTGTTGGATAGATTGAGAATAATTAATAATAAATTTGCAGGAGTAATTAAACTGACACAAAATATTTATCGTGGAAAAACTCACTCAATGTGAGAGGGAAACAACCACGAGACAATTTCGAAAAACTTCCACTATGTAGAATGAGTACAACAATTCTCTCAAGTTTATGCCCAAACTTGAGGTATTACAATATTACACTCACAAAATGTATCTCTTACACTCACAAATGTGTGGTAAATCTCTCACTATTTTATCTCTGCAAATATTTATCACTCTCTGCAAGAATACCTCACTTTTATCTCACAGCTTAATTTTATTGTGGTATTTTCTGAGCTGATTTTTTTATCAGCTCCTCTCTCTAAATCTCAGTAGTGAATTCTGAGATTTGTTGTTATTTTGAGAGACGCTTGTGTTTGTGAGATTGATTCTTCCCTACTCTTCTCATTCTCTATTTATAGAGAAGTATAACTATATGTATGCGTCATTGCATACGTTTCTTGAGCAATTTTTATAGAAAAATTGCATCTCCAACTGTTTTTTCTTCTTCTTCAACATTCAAAGTTTGCTGCTCCATCTAGAAGAAAGAAACCAGAGGCAGACCCATCAAATCTCCCCCTCTGCCTCATGAAGGGAGGAATCACATGTTAGCTCCATCATTTGGAGTTCATTCCAGCTATTTTGGAACATAACTCGAGTTTCTGTTTGGGAACAATCTTTGTCAACATATCAGCAGCATTCTTGTCTGTATGAATCTTCTTCACTTGAATCAACTTATTCTCAAGTGCTTGGCGTATCCAATGATACCTTACATCAATATGCTTTGTGCGAGAATTATATGTGGCATTTTTGCTTAAATCAATAGCACTCTGGCTATCACAGTTAACCACATACTCATCTTGCTTCAAACCCAATTCTTGGAGAAAAACCTTCATCCACAACAACTCTTTTCCAACTTCTGTGATTGCAATATATTCAGACTCTATTGTGGATAATGCAATACATTTTTGCAGTTTGGACTGCCAAGATACGGCTCCCCCTGCAAAAGTAAACAAATATGTAGATGTAGACTTTCTACCATCAAGGTCACCTGCCATGTCTGCATCTGTATATCCTTCCAAAATTGGTTTTCCTTTTCCAAAGCTTAAGTACAACTTTGATGTACCCCTTAAATATCTGAAGATCCACTTCACTGCTTCCCAATGCTCTTTGCCAGGATTTGACAGAAATCTACTCACGACTCCTACTGCATGAGCAATATCTGGTCTAGTACAGACCATAGCATACATAAGACTACCAACTGCTGAAGAATATGGAATGACTTCCATCTTCATCTTTTCTTCCTCTGAAGATGGACATGATTTCTTGGTGAGTTTAAATTGACCACCAAGAGGCGAACTGACTGGCTTCGCTCCTTTTATGTTGAACCTTTCAAGAATTCGTTCAACATATCTCTCCTGTGACATCCATAATCTTCTGGACCTCCTGTCACGAATTATTTCCATACCCAAAATTTGTTTGGCTGAACCTAAGTCTTTCATGTCAAAGACTTTTGATAATTCCTTCTTCAGCTTGTTGATCACTTCAGTGTCTTGACTGATTATCAACATGTCATCCACATATAGCAGCAAGATAACAAACTTTCCACCAGGTAAATTTTTAATGTAGACACATGAGTCTGCATTTGTTCTCTGAAACTCATTTCTTACCATGCATGACTCTATTTGACCTTCTCAGTTGTCGTCTATCATTCTCCAGTTCTCTTGTCTGCTCCCCCCGATTATTGTCCTCTTGTACTGGCATATCTTCTTTAGCATCTTCATCTTTTTCTGCTGGTAAATCTTCCTCAACATCATCTTCTTTCGGTATCAACTCTGTACCGTCACTTACATCTTGTACTTCTTCTCCATTGTCCTGTTCTGTTGGAGAAGGAATGGGAGGGAGATCAACAAGAGTCTTTTTTGGTTGTTGCTCTTCTTGTTGATCTATTGTTTGGCCTTCTTGAAAGACCACATCTCTGCTTCTTAGAACCTTCTCTGTTTCAGGATCCCAAAATTTGTAGCCAAATTCTTCATCTCCATAACCAATGAAGATACATTTAATGGCTTTGTCATCCAGCTTTGACCTATGTTCCTTTGATACATGCACAAAAGCTTTGCACCCAAACACCTTCAAATGAGAGTAGGAAACATCTTTTTCCGTCCAAACCCTCTCTGGAATGTCAAAATTCAAAGGAACTGAGGGGGTTCTGTTGATGAGATAACATACAGTTTGAACAGCTGCTCCCCAGAATTCTTTTGGTAGCTTTGCTGCTCGTAACATGCATCGCACTCTTTCTACGATTGTGCGATTCATCCTTTCAGCTACACCTTGTGCTGTGGGGTACCAGGTACTGTCTTCTCATGCCGAATACCATGTTTAGAACAATAATTTCTAAACTCATGGGAAATATATTCACCTTCGTTATTTGTTCGAAGGCACTTCAGCTGCTTTCCCGTCACTCTTTCCACCATGGCATGAAATTGTTGAAAATTAGCAAATACCTGGTCTTTTGTCTTCAACAGGTACACCCATACTTTTCTCGAAGCATCATCAATAAAGGTTAGAAAATACTTGGCTTCTCCAAGTGATGTAACCTTAATGGGACCACAAACATCAGAATACACTCGTTCCAGTAGTGTTGACTTCTTTACAGAGGAACTACCAAAGGAAACTCTATGCTGTTTTCCAAATAAGCAGTAATCACAAGGATCAAGAGAGCTACCTTTGACAAAGGGAATAAGTTTCTTCTTTGCCAAAATTTGCAGTCCTTTTTCACTCATATGGCCCATTCTTTTATGCCACAAACTTGGTGAAGAATCGACTGCCACATTTAACTCATTATTACAAACCATCCCATGGGTTTTGTACAACGTGCAACAAGCTTCTCCTCTTGCAATAACCGAGGACCCCTTGGAGAGTTTCCACTTTCCATTACCAAAATGGTTCTGGAAGCCTTCTTTGTCAAATGCATTGACAGATATCAAATTGAGGCGTAAATCAGGAACATGCCTCACATCTTTCAATGTTAATTGGAACCCAACATTTGTCTTGATACAAATATCTCCAATTCCCACTATGTTTGAACATGTGGTGTTTCCCATCTTTACAGTACCAAAGTCTCCTGCTTTGTATGTAAAGAACAACTCTTTATGGGGCGTGACATGATAAGACGCACCAGTGTCAACGACCCATTCAATCATGTTATCACCAACATGTAGGCATTCATCAGCAATTATCGCAACATCTTCATTTTCTCTTGTTGCTACTGCTGCTGTTGTATGGTTGTCATCTTTATTTTGCCCTCCTTCCTGCAACCGTTTCCATACTCGACAATTTCTTTTTATGTGGCCTGGCTTGCCACAATGGAAGCAATTATTGTCTCTTTCTTTTGACTTTGATCTTCCTCTAGACTTGTCTGTCTGGCTCCTCCATCCTTTGTTTTTACTTCTCCCTCTGTTCTCCATAACAAGGGCTTGTGACTCACTATCTTTTGTCTTATTTTTACTGTAAGACAAAAGTACTCCGAAAATTTCTTCAAAGATTAATTGATCTTTTCCGTACATGAGAGTCGTCTTAAGATGGTGGTATGATGGTGGTAGGGACACCAATAGTAAAACTGCTTTTTCTTCTTCTGAGAAGCTAAAATTTTGAAGTTGGGAAATCATACCGTTAAATGTTGACAAATGTTGCATGAAGTCACTATTTTTCGGCATCCGTAGTTGATATAAATCTGCCCATATCATGAACTTGTTTGACAAGTTCTTTGTCATGTATAGGCTCTCCAACTTGTTCCAGATATCCAAAGCAGTTTTGCATCCTTTTACATTAATGTTCTGAAGAACATTATCAGAAATATTTAGACGAATTGTACTGGCGGCAATCTCATCTATCTCATCCCAATCTTCATCCTTCATTGCTTCTGGCTTTTTGGCTTTACGCAATAAAGCCTTATGAACCTTTTGCTGAATGAGAACATCCTTCATTCTGCTTTGCTAGAGGGTAAAATTGTTGTTGCCGGTAAACTTCTCAATCTTTGTTTTACCACCAGACATTTTTGTCGTTGCAAAATAATGCCACGTGAATAGTATCTTTTAAATATTACCAATAAATAGTACTTTTACTATTCAAACTGTCGGCAGATGTGAATAGTACTTTTACTATTCGCTTTTACTATTTACATGAATAGTAACTTTACTAGTAATGGCTTTGATACCAGTTATTGGGATATGTATGGTGCAGCGGAGTGTTGGATAGATTGAGAATAATTAATAATAAATTTGCAGGAGTAATTAAACTGACACAAAATATTTAACGTGGAAAAACCTACTCAATGTGAGAGGGAAACAACCACGGGACAACTCCGAAAAACTTCCACTATGTAAAATGGGTACAACAATTCTCTCAAGTTTATGCCCAAACTTGAGGTATTACAATATTATACTCACAAAGTGTATCTCTCACACTCACAAATGTGTGGTAAATCTCTCACTATTTTATCTCTGTAAGAATACCTCACTTTGATCTCACAGCTTAATTTTACTGTGGTATTTTCTGAGCTGATTTTCTTATCAGCTCCTCTCTCTAAATCTCAGTAGTGAGTTCTGAGATTTGTTGTTATTTTGAGAGACGCTTGTGTTTGTGAGATTGATTCTTCCCTGCTCTTCTCATTCTCTATTTATAGAGAAGTATAACTATATGTATGCGTCATTGCATATGTTTCTTGAGCAATTTTTATAAAAAAATTGCATCTCCAGCTGTTTTTTCTTCTTCTTCAACATTCAAAATTTGCTGCTTCATCTAGAAGAAAGAAACCATAGGCAGACCCATCACCTATGATATTATCAGTACTTTCAAAATTTTGAAGAGTAATATTACTCCTTTTTAGAGAAGAAAGAAATAGTTTATATCAAACACCTTAATACTTCTGTTTTAAGAACTCTTTTAAAACTACTTTTAAACGAGCACATTCAAACATGCCCTAAATATCATTTTATTAAGACATATCAAAAGAAAACAAAAAAAATCTGAAAATGAAATCCCAAGAAAGAGAGGTGTATTGAAAAAACATTGTTGACATGAAATCTTACCATGAAACTAAAACCAGTAACTCCAGCAAAGGAAGTAGCCAAAGAAGAACTAGAGAGAGAAAGTTCTCCTAGATGACCAACGAACATAACAGAGATCATTTGGAGACTGTACTGCAGAAAACTAACTAGAACTAGTGGTCCTGCCAAGTAAAATTGCCATTTCAACTCTGTTATTGCTTCTATATGACAACATTTCTTTGTCAATCTGAAACTCAGTTCACCATGACCACCATTCTTAGAAATGAAGGGAGCTTCAAGTTTTGTGTTGTAGTCTTCTTCTTGATCCATCTCTATGATTGTTTTCCCAGAATTCAGAAGAAATGGAGGTGCATTAGTTGCACCTCTCTGTTAAATCAGAATTTTGATTCATTCCAAAGACTAAAAGCATTAAATGCCGTCTTTTTTGTTGAATTTGAAACATGAAATTAGGAACAGTGAGATAGGACCAACATCAATTCTAGTAATAGTGGACTTGTGACAATGCAGTACACGTTGATTACATTTTCATTTTTTATATTGGAATGTCTAGAAGAGGTTAATATTAGATTATTGCCACGTTATACTCAATAACATTGACTTTGCTTCTTCTTTTTTTTTTTTTTTAATTATTGAATTATTGTATTTTCATTCAAAATCCTAGCAATTTTTTCTTATTTGTTCTTTGTATTTCAAATTTTGCGTATTAGAAGGGGAGCGGATTTAACTCTCTCTTCATAAGTTTTCTTTATTTTTCATTTTAGTCATTGAATAAAATTAATCACAATTTGTGGTATTTTTAATCTGAATCTAGATTTAGAATTTGTCTAGTGCGTTCTGTGGTATGTTTTTATTATTGTTTATGCACTTTGTTTTGTGTGTGTGGATATAATCTTTGATACCATTTTATTTGTTAAAAATAATAATACTTTTAAGTTCAAGCTTATAAAATTAATAAAATTAGTTGTATATATTGGCGTATTTGTCCTATAAATTTAGGAAAACAAAAAATCGAAATGACAATTGATATATAGTGTATCTTAGAGAGAAATTATTTTTTATAATAAAGTAAGTGATGATTTAATATTTTTGATTAATAAAATGAAATATTAATATAAATAATTTTTTTTTTAAAACAAATAATTGATACTTAATGAAAAAAAAATAATTAATATAAAATATAATTTAAAAATAATAAATAATATTTCGTATGTTACATTATTACTCGGACCATGTGGTGCCCAGCTTCAAGAAAGAACCAGCCTGTCTTGACTTTTCTTTTCAAACTCTTATGGCTCGACTAGCCTCTAGAGAGCTATTTAATTGTGATTGAAAAAATTACACTTTTTAACAATTTTTTCCCCCCTTTTTATTTATTTTTTTCTCTCTAAACTTATTTTTCTTTATTTTGTGTTTATCTCCTTTAATAAATGAAAATATTAAAGGTCCTGGGAATAATATTAACAGAAATAAATAATACACTTTTTAAAATGGTAAGGAAATATTATTTATTAAAATCAATTAGAGGAATTGTTTTTACAAGTATGCATATCTATTATCAACTTAAAAATAATAATTTTTTTATTATATATAATTAGATTTAATATTAGAGCTTGACATATCATAACTCATTCAATTTTTTTAATAATGACTGATCAACCGCAAATATTGTATTGATAAAATAAAGAAAGAAATCACATTTGATCGGTGCATTTAAGGGTGAACAAATATGGGTTAGTTTGGGTTTAGACTAAAATTGGAACCAATCCAATATGATCGATTTTTTAAAAACAAGAACCGAACTGAACCGAACCAAAAAATTTGAAAAACCAATCCAACCCGAACCAAATTTTTTGGTTTGGTTTGGGTTGGTTAAAGGAAATTTCTTCCTCTTTTTACGGTAATAAATTTTGTTTATTAAATTTTTTTAAAACTCTTGTATTATATATAATTTCTAACATTTTTAATGTTAATTTTATTATAATATCTAAATTTAGAAATATAGATATCGATCACTTATCTAATACCATTATTCATATCAAATACAAAGTGCAAAAAAAATTTAAAATTAAGACAAATAAGCAATAAGGAATAGTATCACATATTTGACAAAATTTACTAACTTTCAGATCTAATAATATTGTTCACCAATGTTATTCATGCAATGAAAACTTTACCGACAAAAATATGAAAGATGATGTAATTATAAATTTATAATGAATAAATAATTAAATAATATCAAATTCATGTATCATGTGAATAAAAGATAAAATAAATGAGAGTACTTGGTAGAAAAGTGCTTGCACGAATTCCGTTTAAATATTTAAATTGTAATGACAAAAATGGACAAAACTTGTTTATCTCTTACTAACAAAGTAGAGGATAAATTTTTCTAAAATATTATCGAAAATAAAAAAGGTTGCCCTCATAAACGTAACTAATTAGCAACAAATAACAAATCCAAACATATAAATTCAAATCTTTAGTACATATAGACTACAGTATATTACAAAATAGAGAATAAAAATAAAATACTTAAATTATCCAAAAAAAAACATAAAAATAAAATAAAATTTCAAACATGTTCCAAGCTCCCATATTCTAATATATTAATAAAACATAAATATTATATTGAAATCATTGATTTCGCTAACTCGCCATTGAGTTTATTGAGGTATGTTATTTTCCAAACATGTCTACAAAAATAGAAAATTAAGTGTAAACTATGAATTAAATATATTAAATTGTAATAATTATATAAATATTTAAATATATATATATATATATATATATATATGAGTTGGTTCGGTTTTTTTAAGATTTTAATAAATAAAAACCAAACCAATCCAATATTAATCGGTTTTTTATTATGAAGAATCGAACCAAACCAATAAAACTTAAAAACCGATTTTTCTGGATTGGTTTGGGTTGGTTTGGGTGGGTTAGTTTGGTTCTGTATTTTTTTGTTCACCCCTAGTGCCATTAATAACAACAAAAAAAAAAACTCTTCTCTTTATGTGATATCCGTTGTTTACAAATGAGAGTTACGACTTCTAAAATAGATACTTGTCCATATTAAAAAATAAATGAGAGTTATAAATGACCTACATCGTTTTATGTATATATTTAGTCCAACATGAACACGAGTTCATACTTTTATCACTCAATGTGGTAACATGCACGTGACAAAAGTTTAGGCACACAGGTTAATGCCTTGTATTATAATCATTAAAAAAAAAAAAAGAATAAGAATTCCACTTTTTCTATGGGTTTTTGTCTAAAATAGGCAAAATTCTTAAGATAGTTTAAAAAAGGGCAACTTTGTGTAAAAGTTTAGAAATGGGCAAAATTCTATTTACTCTCCCAGTAGCCGGTTTGATTGAGTCATTTAGTTTCCCACCAAAGTAATTTTCTTTCTTCTTCTCCCTCCAACTACGCACCCTCTCTTTTTTTTTTCAGTGATTTTCTCTCCATTGTTGCGTCTCATCCTGAAAAAATTTCAAAAATGAGATTAGTAATACCGAAATATGCGATTGGAAGTGATATATTTTCGAAAAATTACCAACTATTTGGTTGATACTTTCGCGAGGAACTGATATGGGTGTTATTTAAAGAGATTTTTGGTTGAAAAACCGTATTAAACTGTTACCCCAAATCAATAATCATTAATCGAAGTGTATTTTTGGCCGTGTGTAATGAACCAGATATACCCTAAGATATACCAGATATACCCTGAGATATACCAGATATACCCTGAGATATACCAGATATACCATGAGATATATCAGATATACCAGATATACCTTGAGATATACCAGATATACCCTGAGATATACCAGATATACCCTGAGATATACCAGATATACCCTGAGATATACCAGATATACCCTGAGATATATCAGATATACCAGATATACCATGAGATATACCAGATATACCCTGAGATATACCAGATATACCAGATATACCCTGAGATATACCAGATATACCATGAGATATATCAGATATACCAGATATACCCTGAGATATACCAGATATACCATGAGATATACCAGATATACTAGATATACCCTGAGATATACCAGATATACCCTGAGATATACCCTGAGATATACCAGATATACCCTGAGATATACCAGATATACCATGAGATATACCAGATATACCCTGAGATATAACAGATATACCCCGAGATATACCAGATATACCATGAGATATACCAGATATACCAAATATACCCTGAGATATACCAGATATACCATGAGATATATCAGATATACCAGATATACCATGAGATATACCAGATATACCATGAGATATACCAGATATACCCTGAGATATACCAGATATACCTTGAGATATACCAGATATACCCTAAGATATACCAGATATACCCTGAGATATACAAGATATACCAGATATACCCTGAGATATACCAGATATACCCTGAGATATACCAAATATACCATGAGATATACCCTGAGATATACCCTGAGATATACCAGATATACCCTGAGATATACCAGATATACCAGATATATCATGAGATATACCAGATATACCCCCAGATATACCCTGAGATATACTAGATATACCATGAGATATACCAGATATACCTTGAGATATACCAGATATATCAGATATATCCTGAGATATACCAGATATATCCTGAGATATACCAGATATACCTGTTTGATATACCACACTATTCATCTTCTTCCTCAACAATGAGATAATGCAGAGCTTCACAATGAGATAGTAATGGTCGAGTGTTTTGTGCATCCTCACTGTTCGTCTTCTTCCTCAACAAAATTTGTGGGGATTCAATAATAGAGAGTGGAGAGGGAAAGGGAGAGGGAGAGGGAGAGTAATGCTCAGAGTCGTGCAAACGTTTGGAACTGTTCGAATTCTTTCAAACGGTTTACAAATAAGTTACCGGCTAGTAAATGAGGTTTTGGGTGAACGGTTAAAAAAAGCCCATTTTTAAAAAATAACACAAGTATGCACTTTTTTAAACTATCTTAAGAATTTTGCCTATTTTAGACAAAATCCCTTTTTCTATCAACCTATCTCTCTCTGTTCTCTCTTTGCTACTAGGGTTTTGAAGGTCTTTAAAGGCTTCCGTTAATGGGAGGCAGTCTGGTCGTCTGGCCAACGTCAGTTGACTGGTCGTCATTTCATCTTTTTCTTTGTCGTTTATGTACATATTTGTCGTTGTTTTGCCTTTTTGGTCGATTTCTAGCAAGGCTACAAAACAGGGCTTAAAGATGTTGATTTGGCTGCTCAGTCGCAGGTCGCCATTCAATTAGTGTCTTCGGCTTCTGTGTTGGTTGGTGTTAGTGTTTATGTACATATTTGTTGTTGTTTCGCCTTTTTGGTAGATTTCTAGCAAGGCTCCAAAACAGGGCTTAAGATTTGGCTACTCAGTTGCAGGTCGCCATTCAATTAGTGTCTTCGGCTTCTGGTTTGCTTCTGGCTTGGCTTTATTTTCTCTAGCTGTTCTAAGACTGCTGCCAAGGACTTTGCTATCTCTGCTGCTTAAGGCTATTTTGGTGTGGGGTTCAATAGATGCTTGGAGTTTCATTTTATGTTTTCTGGTGCCTGCTGTGGTTGTGTGGGTTTTTTTTTTTTTTGTTCAGAATAAGTATTCTTTGACTGTGTGTTTCCTTTTGTGCTACAAGTGCATTTCTGTGCACTGTGCTCCCTCATGGTTGTGAGCACCTTAAAGTCACAATTCGATTGTGATTGTTTATGTGAGATGACAATTATTCTTATAAATGGTTTTAATAGAATTCAACTGCTTTTAGTTATGTTTTCACTTGGAGTTTGTTACGCCTTTTTGTGTTTTTCTGTGCACATTCGTGCTTCTTTGTTGAACTTGTACTTTTTTTTAAATGCCTTAGGCTTTTAACCCTTAAAGTTACATTCTATTGTATTTTGTATTTAAAATTTAAGTCAAAATGAAATACACCTTGATTTTTGATGAAAAAAAACTTCAATTGAATTATATGTTGATTGAGATTGAATGACAAATTAGACCATCTTCTATTCAAAATATTATTTTAATGCAACTTATAATGCAAAAGTTAAGCTATTATTTTTTCATCTCTAACTTACCACACTAAAAAATATATTTTTAAAATATTCTTTTTATTTTTCTTCAAGTGTAACTTTTAACCATTTTAGTACAAAAATTGCTCTATCTTTTTTACATATCTCCAATTTATTAGGCTTAAATATCAAGCTAAAAATATATATTTTTAATTTTTTTAATAAACAAAAAAAAATGTAAACAATGTCGCACTAAATGAATAGTATCCCGTTAAATGAAAATTATATTGCTACGTATTATTTTAGTAGATAATTATAGAACCTCTTTAGAGTAATTTTTAAGATAACATTTTAGTCATAAGTGAACAATAGTGAACTGTAATGAATTTTTGCAACTATTTGATTAACAGTTTTAACACAGGTTTAGTGAAGAGTTTTAAAGAATGAGAGATGAAATAAATATGAAAAAAAAGAGAAATAGCCTTTGTATTAATTAATCCATATCATATTTTGTTGTTGTACTAGTATATATATAGAAAACTTTTACTTGAATAGAAAAATTTTCAAAAATGTAATTTCACACTCTATAGCCTATATACCTAGTTCTAGCTAAAACAACTTCACGTGACCATAGGACTATGCTCTAACAATTTGTGTTTGTATTTACTTTTGTGTAAATTGTTGAGTTGGATGGTCATGCCCCTCACTTTCTGAATCAGAGAGCGACTTGATTTCTACAAGCATTTCATCAGTATCCTTGACATCTGCCCGCAAACTCAGTGGCAAGATGAAAACACTGAGTTTTGGTCTCAAAGCCTGAAAATGAGAGACGGTTAGAGGTTTGGTCAGATCATCAGCTGGTTGTTCTGAAGATGGAAGATGTTGAACTAGAAGTTGATGGGCTACAACTTTTTCACGAATGAGATGGAGGTCAAGCTCCACATGCTTAGTTCGTGCATGACATATAGGATTGGCAGCCAAAGAAACTGTACTTAAATTGCACATTAGATAGTAGGAGGAGCAGGAAGAGAAATATGCAATTCAGTAAGTAATGATTGAATCCAAAGCAATTCTGAAGTTATATTTGCTAAGGCACGATACTCAACCTCTGTGGAGGATTTTGAGACAATTTTTTGTTTCTTACTAGACCTCATGACAGGGTTCAATCCATAAAATACCACTATACCAAATGTGGAACGTCTATCATCAAGAAAGGAAGTGTTGCTCACAATGGTGTATATGATTTTACGTAAGTGCACGTGTCGCAAACAAGTAATATAATGATAAGAAAGATCGTTCCCACGGAGATTAGAATACTAGAAAATATCGTAAAAATTAACTATTAAAATCAATAATTGGTGTTTTTTTGTTTATTAAAATAAAATAAATAAAATAAAATAAATAATACGAGAGGACAAGAGTGAAAATACTAAAACAAAGTTCAACGAGAAGGATATTAAGAATCGCAAGTAGATGAATCAGTTAGGATTGCGAATGTGATAAGTGATGTAGATAAACTGCTTTGCTGCAGCATTGCTATAGCAAAGTATATCAGTAACTAGAATTGCAAAAAATCACAAAGGATTCTTCCGAATATGCAATGTTTATATATTCTATGACTCAATGAAACATATTTCTATACAAAACTGAATCTAAGAACAACGTTCATGCACAAATTCTTGAGTTATGTGAGATAATTATATATTCCTATATTAATTCCTTCACACTATTCTACCTTCATCCAACTTAAATTAACCTTTCCAGATTCAATTTTAGTTTACTATCCTATCAATTGTTGATCAGGCAATCAATAAGAATAAATCAATAAATTAAGCATAGAATAACTAGCACCCTTTGTCAAGCAAAGTACAAGTTTTTTAAAATTAAAGCATAAAGTCTACATACACTTGCACATCCACAACCCTAACTGAATGAAAATTTAGCCAAGCATATTTATGAAATCAAATATTAAATCATTCATATTCAACATCAGATCCATAGAGTTATAGAAATTTGAAAAATAATAAAAGAAGAATAGAAGAAGGAATAAATTAATAAAACCCCTTTTATTGAATCTCAATCAATTGGATTCCAAATTGCTAAATCTCTCTTGCTTTCTTCAATGATTATTCTTGCAAATCAAGCCTTCAATTGGTCTCTTTCCAAATCCCCCTTAATGCTCTGTTTTGCCTCTCCTTTTGCTGTACCAAATTTGCCCAGATTCAGTGTTGCCGCTGCTGTGTATTTTTCTCCTCCTGATGTCACCTGTTTTTGTCCAGAATTTTGCTTGTTCCTCTCCTCGTCTGGTCTCGCAAATCTGTCCAGAATTCTGTTGTTTATATCTATTTATTTGCTGCCCAGAATTCTGCAGTTTGCTGCCGCCCAGATCTGCTAAAATCAGCCCCTGTTTTTGTCATTTAACTTTAGGTTTAATTAGAGACAATTTTTGGTGTGTTAATTTTCAATATTATCCCTAAAAAGGTTAATAAAAGCCCAAAATTGTCCTTTTGCTGAGAGTCCAAATCACTCTTGAATTTTTATTTTCAGATCAGCCTCTGTTTTGTAATCTGTTTTTCTGATGTAATTTTGCTGCAGCAATGCTGTAGCAAAGCTGCAACAAAGTTGGATTCTTGCATTTTTTTGTTGTTTTCTTTATCTCCTGCAAAGGGCTATGAAAATCTAATGAGTGCACATCAAAATATAATTCTTTTTAATAGATTTCATGATTATTTTGGATTTATTATCAAAGAATTTACTTAAATTACAAGGTCCACAAATATTGTATAAATGATCATAATGTGCAAATATTCTCAAAAGAACAAACAAGTATTTATGAATAAGAGCTAATAATACTCTAATAAATTAGAGTTATCAGGAAGCCCAATCAACATATAAGAAACTGTGTAATTAAAGGTTATCAGAGTACTTAAGCATAGACCATGACTGGAAGTACCTCTTAAATACCTCCAAATGCATTTCACTATATGCCAATGAGGTTGTAGTGGTTTGGACATAAATTGGCTAACTTTGTTTACTCCATAGGAAATATCTGGTCTCGTTATGGTGACATACTGAAGTGCTCCTACCGAACTTCATACAATGTAGGATGCTCAAACAGATCTCCAATATGAGCAGATAAAGGAGTGGATGTTGACATGGGAGTAGGGATGTACTTAGGATTTTTCATACCTGTCTTTAGAAGCAATTGTCTGATATGTTTTCCTTGATTCAATAACAAATCTCCATTAGGTAATTGTGAAACTTCAATCCCTAAAAAATATGAAAGAAGACCAAGTTATTTTAGAAAGAACTTAGTATGCAAAGTAGAGATAAGTGTGGTAATTTCATCTTCATCACTCCCAATAATAATTATATCATTCACATAAACTAACACATAAATGGTAATATGAAGAGTAACTTTTGAGAACAAACTGATCTCAGCTCTGGACTGTTGAAACCCGTTGCTTGTAATGCAGAAGTAAGAGTGTCAAACCAAGCTCGAAGAGCTTGTTTGAGACCATAAATGGCCTTGTTGAGTTTACAGTCATAGTGTGGGAACCGAGGTTCCTCAAAGCCCTTTGGTTGGCTCATATAAACGTCTTTCGTTAAATAACCATTGGAAAAAGCATTATTGATGTCTAGTTGATGGAGTTTCCACTTCCTAGATAATACTATAGTGAAAATAACTCGTATAGTCATTTGTTTGACTAACTGGCTGAAGGTTTCCAAGAAGTCAAAACCTGGAGTTTGATTGTAACCTTTGGCTACTACTACTCTAGACTTTCTTTTATCAAGTGAACCATCAAATAGTGTTTTGACTCTAGAAAGCCATTTGTTTCCAATGATAATCCTATCCTTAAGGGCTGGTACAAGAGACCATATGTTGTTTCGAACGAGAGCATCATATTCAGCTTGCATTGAGACTTTCCAAAAAGGATCTTGAAAGGCTTGTTTGACTGAGGAAGGTTCTTTAACATTAAATTCAACAACTGCCACATGATGAGCTTTGGGTTTGAAAATGCCAGCTTTGGCTCTAGTCACCATGGTATGAGTATTAGATGGATTAGAGGTATGAGAAGTAATATAGGAAGGAGATGAAAGAGGAACGTATATGGAGCCAATTTCAATTGAAGAAGAATGAGAAGGTGCAATATGTAAAGAAGAAGGTGAACATATGGATGGAGTAGAAGAATCAGTCACGTGCCCTGTAGAAGTAGGAATGGATGATAGGAATTGAGGAAGACTGAGAAGACTTTGCAAAAGGAAATTGATATTCAACAAACACTACATTACGACTGATATACAATCTACCATTTGAAGCAAGGCATTTATAGCTTTTGTGTCTAGGACTATAACCTATAAAAGTGCAAGGAATAGACTTTGGTTCCAATTTGTGATTGTTATATGGCCTAACACATGGAAAACACAAACATCCAAAGACTTTGAATGAAGGGTAATTAGGACTTTGATTGAACAAAACTTCAATTGAGGATTTATCAAGTAAGGCAGGAGAGGGTAATCTATTAATAAGATATGTTCTAGAGTAAAAACACTCATCCCAATACCACATACGTAAAGAAGCATGATTTAACATAGATAAACCCAATTCAACAATGTATCTATGTTTTCTCTCTACTAACCCATTTTGCTCATGTGTGTAAGGGCAAAAGGTTTGATGAATAATTCCATAAGAGGTTAAGAAAGAAGTGAGGCTTTGAAACTCCCCACCTCAATCACTTTGTAACACTTTAATTTTAAAATCAGTTTGAAGTTCAACTTGCAATTTAAATTGAATAAAGAGTTGACAAACATTAGCTTTAGACTAAAGAAAATAGATCCAAGTATATCTACTATATTCATCTGTGAAATGTACATAGTAAGTATGACAATTTGTGGACATTACAAGAGCAACCCAAACATCAGAGTGAATAATATGTAATGGTGTAGGAGCATAGGTTTTCCTAGATGAAAAAGGTAGTGTATGACTTTTGCTCAATGCACAAGCATCATAGTGAAAGTTTACTGAATCATTGTTTGAAAAGGAAAAATTACATTTATTTAAGGACTTTTTAACTATAGGGATAGACGCATGTCTCAGACGCTAATGCCATAAGTGCAGATCTGCAGAAGCTTTAGTGGTACTAGTTGTGAAAACACCAGGAGAAGGAGTATGTAAACTGGTTGACGAGGAATGAGTGTTGGACAAATTGAGATCAAAAGCATAAAGTCCATTATGCAAACTTCCTTGGAGTAAAACTTTCCCCTCCACCTAATCCTTGACACAACAGTAGGTAGGATGAAACTCAAGGAAAATATTATTATCTTTGGTAAATTGAGAAACACTGAAAAGATTTTTGGCAATTAAAGGAGCATGAAATATATTATTTAAAACCAAAGAATGAGAAGGGATAGTAGAATAATGAAACTAATTAGAGCCAATATGAGAAATATTTAAAGTCTTACCATTAGCAATCATGAGTTTCTCAAAACCATTATAAGTGTGAGGAGTGATGAATTTCAGAGGTGACATGATGACTTGCATCAAATTTTCAAACCTAGCTAAAATGGCAAACAAAGTTCTTCTATCTATCTGTACAGCTTTCCACTTTGTCGAAAGTTCTTCGATCTGTACAGCTTTGCACACATCATGCATGTTTGATTCCCCTTGTTGGAATTGATTAGACCTCTTACTTATGAGGTTGAGGTTAAGAACGTGTACAAAAACCTTACTTAACACAAGCCAAGCCTAGGTTGGGTCCCTAGAGGAGCCGTATGAGGCGGAAGCTCCACGTACGGTTTTGAAGCCGAGCCTTTCCAGCAATGGGGCCTAGGGACCGATATGATGATTGGTTTAGGTAGGGCGGCCGGCCTACTACGGGCACCTGTAGGGATTAGTGAGACCGCGATCCACAAACTGACGCATGGGACTCACCCTTTACTTGTTGGGAAGGGAAACATAGCATGTCACAGGTAGAGCGAGGTTTGGAACCCTGGAGACAGACTGATTCTCCTTTTCTCCGAGGGACGCCTCGCGGCGAGCCGGGCTTCTAGAGAAATGAGGCCTTTTGGCGAAGCCAAGTCCACCATTTCGGGCCACCAAACCCTGCAACTGATAGGCCCTCTTGAGTAACGGGAAGCGTGTAGACTCCAAACCAAAGGTGCCTAAAAGGGCCAGCGGATTCAAGAGTCAAGGTACCATTGTGGTTCAGTAGAGACATTAGATGATGGAGGAATAATATTTGCAATGTGTGAGTAATTTGATGGTGGTGATTTATATTGGGACAAAGGTGGCATAAATGGTGGTTGAAAATACTGAGTGGAAGATGGAGGATAAGACATAGAGTTCAGTGAAGACTGGTGAGGAGTGGAATAAGACATATGAGGATCGGTATTAGAAGGTATTGCAACTAGCATAGCTTGACCATAAGGTCGTGGAAATGATATTTGTGGGTGCTGTGATGATTGCCCTGATTGTGGAGGATAGACATTGGCTTGATAAGGAGGTATAGTTGGTTAATGAAAATTAAGTTGTGAATGAGTAGGTAGCACATAATTCCTGTCAAACCTATACTAGCAAGTGGCCATTATATGACCTTGGTTCCCACAAAGTTGGCATTGCGCTCTTCTTCTACCACACCAAATGATGGAGCTCTATCTCTCGGATAAGAATAAAATTGTGCAAAACTTCCATATGGTTGTTGATTTGGTGGAGTAAATTGGTATGAAGATTGAGTAGGTAAAAAATTTGTTGGTTGAGAAGGATTTGTATCAGGAGGCTTTTGAGCAAAGATTGGAGGCAAAGCATTCTTAACAGTAAGATTCACAGAAGGGCAGTAGTGAAATATCATGAGTTTTTCTTCTCTCAAGCCTTGATTCATGAGTGAGTAAAGCTTTAGCATCATCAACGGTAATTTTTTCATATAACATTCTCTTTGTTAAAGTTGAGAATACACTGTCGTATGTCTCATCCAAACCTCCTAAAACTGCCATTAATTTATCTTCCTCAGATAAACCAAATCCAGCTGAATAAAGTTCATCAGCAAGTAATTTAATCTTCAATATGTAATCAGATATACTGAGATTACCTTTTTTTTTTTTTTTTAAGATTTTGCAACTCTTCTTTTACTTGAATAACTTTTGCTCTTGATTTTGAGGCATAGGATTTTTCTAACCTAATCCAAGCATTCTTAGATGTATCAAATCCAAAGATTTGTTTGAGTATATCTTTTGTCATTGAAGACATCAACCAACAACCCAACATCTCATCTTGATTTTTCAGCTTTTGAAAATAGGATCTGGTTTGCCATCACTTAGAGTTTGGTTTTGGGGATCTTGCAGAACATAATGCTCTAAATCAAGACTTCTTAAAATTTTTAGTATTTGATGTTTCTATATAGTGAAATTCTTATCATCAAGTTTAATCGCTACTAAAATGTTATGAAAGGTGAAAAGAGCTCGATCATCTTGATTCGAGGTAGAATGACTTGAGGAAGATTAGGATGCACATGTAGAGTTATTTCTGGAGGGTCTGCCATGAATAATGAAGAATCAAGCTCACAAAGCTTGAAGCTCTGATACCATGAAGAGTTTCAGAGAATGAGAGATGAAATAAACATGGAAGAAAAGAGAAATAGTCTTTTTATTAATTAATCCATTTACTATTCTATTATTGTGCTGGTCTATATATAGAAAACTTTTACTTGAATAGAAAGTTTTCAGAAATTAGAAATGTAATTTCACACTCTATAGCCTATATACCTAGTTCTAACTATAACAACTTCACGTGACCATAGGACTATGCTCTAACAATTTGTGTCTGTATTTGCTTTTGTGTAAATTGCTGAGTTGTATGGTCATGTCCCTCGCTTTCTGAATCAGAGAGCAACGACTTGATTTCTACAAGCATTTCATCAGTATCCTTGACATCAGATCATTGAAAATCGAAGCAATTATGTTAGTTACTTCTTTTACTGTTGTGTTTGAATCGATTTACAATTTTGATCTCATAGTTTTTTCTTTTATTTTTTTTCATTTCATAATTAAAATTAATATAAATTTACATGCATTTAACATTTTTTCGTAGCATTCAACATACTCTTTAGCTCCATACACTTAGCTTCAATTGGTTTATTGAATTATATGTTATCATGCACATCCCTATATAGTTTTCTTTTACAAGTAAAATTTTATTTTAACAACCTTTCATATGTTAAAAATATATTCAAAATTTTTAAAAATTATAAACATATGTTAAATACATGTTAAATGTATATTCAGTATCGATAATATTTTAAATATGTGCTCAAAATGTATTTTTTACTTTTATTTTATATTATTTAAAAAAACATAAGGAATATTTATTTATAATTATATTTATAAAAACATGTTTATTTTCTAAAATAAATTCAAAAATATGTGTTTAGCATACAGTAAAAATATATTAAAAATTTTGAATATATGTTTATTGCCTGAACGGGTTTTAGAAAAGACACCAAACACAAAATTAGGTTATATATGTGTGTGAATAAAAAGGGGAGAATTTGCCGTCTAATAATAATAATAATAATAATAATAATAATAATTATTATTATTATTATATGAAATATGACTTGATAAATAAGAATTTAACTTAATTAAATCACAATATCGCCATAGTAGAAAGTGGGCGAAATATATCCAATCATATCTGCTCGCTACTAAAAGGTCAATGGATAAACTGAGAATTGGACAACTAGCATAAATCTTATTCAAGCAAGCCACTCCATATTCAACAGAACGTGTCCAATGCCTATTAAACCTCCCTCGATATGACCATAATAAAACTACATAAGCAGATGGCAGACCCAATAGCAACATAAAAAAAGCTACTAACGAGCCTCACTGCCACCTAACAGAAGTAACTAACAAAGTAAGAAACCAACGGAGACAAAATCACAATTCCGATCCTCTGAAGGAAAAAAAAAAAAAACTAATTTTATAATTTTCAATTATTTTTTATTCTTTTGTAAAAATAATCACAACAATTTTTATGTAGTGGTTTTTAATAAGAATTTTTTAAAAAAAAATCACTTGCAAGTAATTTTTTTTAAAACTTCAAAAATTAATAAAAGTTACAGTTATTATTTACAAATTTTATGTTTTCAATTATTTTCTTTCAATATTTATTCATATAAAAGTTATAATGACTTAATTTATTCTCTATAAAAATTACTGATAAAAATGAGAAATTTGATTTAAAAATCTTCTTTTTAAAGATTTATGAATTCTTTCGTGTTTTAGTTGTGATTTCTTAAAAAATTTAAAATCAAAATTGTTAATGATTACTGTGACCAAATTTTGGAATCCACTGGGCAACATGAAAATTTAGTCTTACCTGCTTTGCCCGAGTCATAACTCATCTTACCAACAGATATGCAAGAACTCCAATTTGAAGAGCCTTTCTCTGATCTAAATCTGTCACTAAGATTAGTTCATCAATTTTAAGATTAAATCAGAATAAGAGTATCATATAATGGTACTAAATTCAGTGCTCCTAATTCAGTAGATGTAAAATTGCAACGCTTCAATTACAAGCGAAATCATCGTATTATTGAAGACAAATCTTCAAACATTAGCAAAAACAAGAAGAGACCAATCTTCAAACATTAGCACAAACAAGAAAAGACAAATCTTCAAAGTTTGTTAACTAAACTTAAAATTTCCAAACAATTAGAATGAAAAAACAGAAAATTATGTCAAAGATTCACATCTCTCATGCTAAAATAGTACTAAAAACAAGAAGTACTATACTGTATTATTGCAGCTCACATCCCCTTCCACTAAATCTTCAACAGATACACATACCAAATAGCACTGAAGTGAGCACTTAAAGAAATACCGTCAGTGTAATAGATCAGAATTGTTGATTCAGATAGGCATCTTGTGGACTTCTTGGAGATAACATTTCAGAAACACCTGAAGCATAACCCTTCAACCATGAAGTGCTGCGTGTCAACCATCCTGCCTGTGCTTGTTCTATTTCCTCCTTGCTCTTTCTTTCTTCTTCTGTCAGAATTTCAATCCATCTTTTGGCCATAAAGACCTTGACAGCTTCAACCCCTTGATTGACCACCTCCAAAGGTGGAACTACAATTGGATTTTGGTCCAAGTTGAGTTTCGTCAAATTATCAAGCCGGCCAAATGTATCAGGAAGAGCATGAATCTGGTTGTTGCTGAGATCAAGTTCTTTAAGGTTGGTTAAATCACCAATTGTGTTGGGAAGTTCTGCCAAGTCACTGAAATTACTGCTCAGAATGAGAACTTCAAGATTTGTTAGCTTCCCGATTGCTAGTGGAAGGCCACAGAGCTCGTTAAAATGAGCATCCAAATAGCGCAATGATTTCATCTCACAAACAGAAGATGGAAAAGAACGGATCTTGTTTAATTGGATCGATAGCTTCTCTAGATTCACCAATTCCAAACCAATGTTTGTTGGCAAGTATGTAAGACCATTGAAGCTCACATCCAACTCCACCAATGATCTGAATAAATGTAAAACACAGTCTATACAAAATTAAAGATGTGATAGCTAGAACAACATGATGGTAGCTTTAATGTTCCATTTTTTTAGTTGTCAAAGTTGTCGTTCTCCTAACCTTACAAAGACAAGCGAGATGGAGGGAGAACAAAAGGAAAGAAAATTACCTGCAATGACAAATAGAATCAGGAAGGGCAGTTAGCTTGTTTCCAGAGACATTCAAAATCTTCAATTTTTGCAACAAGCCAATTGAATCTGGCAGCAACTCCAAAAGATTAGAAGATACATTCAGCTCCTCAAGATTTTGCAGTCCAGCTATTGAATCAGGAATGACCTGTTACTCTCACACAGAATACTCTTGTAAGAGAAAGATAAAAAAAAAAACTTCAGTGATTGAATAAATTATTCTTCACTATCTCATGGCAAGACAATTTTAAGAAAGTATTAAGACAATCACTGAGGCCTCTGTGCAATGTCAATGATGCTAAGCTTTCCAGGGGGAAAAACTCTCGAGACTTTCTATTAAGGTTACACGTCTAGAAAGCCGTCCAGCCCACGTAAGTGTAACTACAACTCTTACTATGCTATGAGTCCATAAAATAGGTTTGGTCCAATTCAAAGATGAAGGATGACATGCAAACAACTACAATGACCCTATGACGGTAAAAATATTTGGTCAGCTGATTAACTATGCGATAATCCTATAGCCCAAAGCATGCTACCTAAATGAACTCAAGAATGGGGAAGCTATGTTAGCAGGAAATGCGTAGTTCAGATTTCGAAAAAGGGAAGAAGAAAGAGACTCCATGATTTTTTTTTGGAGGAAAAAGAGACTCCTGTGAATTTAACATACATGGAAAAACACATTATAAGCCTCAAATTTATGTTGAATTAAGTGGGCCTGAGTTATCCTCATACACGACAAGTTTTCCTACATTAGATTTGGGACCCTTTTGGATCTTTAAGAGTAAAGCATTGACAGAAAATGCATCTTAAGAAAAAACCCCAAACCAAAATATAACAAAGTAACCAGCAATGTTCAAGTGATTACTGATCATGTCTCAAGTTAACACTACCTAAGCAAGCAAGCAATCAATTTAAATTATCAGAATTTGCCACCTAGCCTATCAAATCAATCCTAAAGCTTCCAATTTCTAATTTCTAAGCTTTAGTGCACCGTATCATATTCAATTTAACCACATGTCGTACAATATAATCATATAAAATTAATTATAAATATTTTAATAAAATAATTTTTTAATAAATATTTTAATAAAATAATTTATATTTAAAATAGTAACTTCTTTATTTTATTTATGTAGAATAATTTCATTACAAAAAAATATTTATATATTTTTCTTCCATTTTAAAAATAAAAATATTATTTTTAGTTTGAAAAAAAAAAAAAAAAAACATAATTTTAAATTTTAAAATTCAGACCAGATGCTACAAAAATTATACGATCACGATCGGCAACAAACGTGCTATAAGAGTGAAAATCCAACAACCATCTCAACTCGAATCCACACAAAAAAGAAATAACCACCAAAATTTCGATCCTATGAAAGAAGGAAGAACTCAAGAAACAAGCAAGAGAAGAACCAAACCTGAATTTGATTGCTAGAGACATTAAGCACTAGCAAGCCTCGAATCCGACCAAAGTCCTCAGGCAAAATCCTCAAGCGACGAGCAGAAAGGTCCACGCGCTCCAACCCATTTCCACAACCCTCCTGGAGAATCCTAATCACCTCTTCATTCACCTCCTCTTTCACCTTCTCTACTTGATCCTCCTGACTTTCTCCCTGATTGTCAGCCGACTCGTAAATCTTCTCCAGCCTCTCTTCAGCCTCCTTCAACAGCTTCTCATACGCCACATGCATCTCATCCAATTGAACAATAGTTTTGAAGGGCTGTTTCTCTCTTTCGGCCAGTTGTCTATACTCAGTCTCTTTGTCAGCTAAGTGAGCTCGCCACTGAGGCAGGTCGACGTCAGCCGGACGCGTGGAAAGGACCAATTCCTCGAGCTGTTTCGACAAATTCGCTTCGACATCGACAACCCTAGCCTTCGCAGCGTCGACGGCTTCATGGTCGGGTCGGTCACCGATTGCCCTGAGAACCGATCGGGTCTGGGCCACATCGGAAATTGCTCGTTTCATAGCATCGATCATTTTTGGATCAGTCAGACGAGGCATGTCGTCGACGACTTGATGCTTGTTAACAGGCGAAGGTGGTTGCTCGATGTCAGTGTGATCGGAGGTGGAATAGGGTGTGGGTTTGGCTCTGAATGACGGAAGTCGGGTCATAACGTAGGAGAGGATTGGGAAGCTTTGCGGGTTTGGATCCATTTCGCCGGTGAAATAGGGAAAGATGGAGGTGAGTGGTGATGGAATCGATAATTGAAATGTCAATTAACTAACGGAAGTTTCTCCAGTAAGAAGCTAATCATTACTACTACTACTACTAAGTACCAACTACCAAGTGAGGTTGCGAAATCGGGTGTGGATTTGTACTAGGTCGAGTCGAGTGATTTACGGAAGAAAAAAGACTGTTTTTATTTCCCTTTTTTTAATGGTGAAAAAGTCGACTCGTTTCTTCGATTTTAACGAGGCTATCGTCCACGTGTATATATATATATATATATATAACAGTGAGTTGATAAATATATATTTATTTAATAATTATATATATATATTTTTTATTTATTTGTATTATTTATTAGTGTGTGTATAAGAGTTAATAATTGTACTTTGGTATTTTAATTTGTTTCATAAAATATTATTTTATATTTCTTTATTTGATAAATTTATATATTTTTTATTTATTTATTTTATTTATTAGTATATGTATATATAAGAGCCAAAGAGTCCGTGAATTCTTTGAAACTTTTTATTTGGTAATTTTATATATTTTTTCTATTTATTTCTATTATTTATTAGTGTGTATATATAAAAGTTGATAATTGTGGATTTATTTAATATTTTAATTTATTTTATAATTTTTTATTTTTATTTTTATTTCTATTAATATATATATAAAAAAAAGTTGGTAAATTCATATTTATTTGATACTTTTTTATTTGATAATTTTATATATTATTTATTTATTTATTTTTATTATTTATTAGTGTGTGTATTAGAGTTAATAATTGTGGATTTATTTGATATTTTATTTTTTTTTATAATTTTTTATTTTTATCAGCATATATATAAAGAGAAGTTGGTGAATTTATCTTTATTTAATACATTTTTATTTAATAATTTTATATATATATTCTATTTATTTCTATAATATATTAGTGTATATATATATAAGAGTTTGTGATTGTGGATTTATTTGATATTTTAATTTTTTTTATAATTTTTTTTTATTTTCATATATGTAAAGGAGAGTTGATGAATTCATATTTGTTTGATATTTTTTTTATCTATTAGTATATATATAAAGAAAAGTTGGTGAATTTATATTTATTTGATATTGTTTTATTTAATAATTTTATACATATTTTTTATTATGTATTAGTGTGTATATATATCTATTAATTATATATAAAAAGGAGAGTTTTTCATTCAAACATACATTATTTATTTAAAGTTATTTTATTTAATGTTTATTAATTTATTTAATACTATTTTATTTTAAGTTTGTATATAATAATAAATATATATACATCATGAATTGAATTGTCTAATTATGGCCACTTTCAAATTCATTTCCTTTAATAAAAATAAGATTTTTTTTTATATATACAAGAGAGGAAGGGTTGAATAAAATTAAATAATTTTTTAATTCTAATTTATTTGATGCATTTGGTTTGAATTTTTTTTTTTTATATAGTATATATATAAAAAGAAAGTTTGTGATTTTGTATTTATTTGATAATTTTTGTTTAAAAATTTATATTTTTATATTTTTTTAATTTATTTTCTTGGATAATTTATATTTCTTGTTGTATATATTAATGTATTTATACTTTTAATTTGTTTGATAAATTTATATTTATTTTAAGATAAATAATATATATTTTTATTTTTTACACTTTCTATTTATAATATAATATATTTTGTTTGATAATTTATATTTTTAGTAGATATATTAATTTATATATAAAGAAAATTTACTCCATAATATTTATTTGATAATGATGTTGTTTGATATTATAGATAAAATCTATTTATTTCAGACTAAGATTAAATTTAATTTTAAAATATTATAGGAAATGAAAATGATTGTCTTCTTAAATGAAATAAAAAATATAACAAATTAACAATAAATAATAAAGCAAAACATAAAATTTTATCTTCTAATACAAAATGGAGAATGGTAGAAAAATACACAAATTATCTATGAATAAACATACAAAAAACGAAGAATCAGATGAGAGGAACTAACGGTGATTGTCGATTGCTGAAAAGTATTGATGAATGTGAAATAAATAAGTAGGCAAGAAAAAAAAAAAAAGTGCTAGTGACAATCAAGATGTGAGAAATTACGAAAACTTAATGAAATTTTAAATGTTTTAAAAGTAATTATATAAAATAATAATATAAATATAAAAAAATAATAATAATAAAAATAATAATTGAATGAAAATTAAATTAGTTAATATTAATTAATTTTTAAAAATAAAAAATTCAAATTATTCTAATAAAATTTTAAGTTAGATTAATTTACGTAATTTGAATTAGTTAGTATTCAGAATTTTTGAACACATTACTCATGAGTGGACAGATTGCAATAATAATACTTACACTACTATAATTTGGGCAATATAGGACGGTTTATAATTTAAAGTAAGAAACAAATAGGACGGTCTCAAGTATATGACCGTCTTATAAGAAATATAGGACGACTATTACGGAAAAAATTAGGCGGAACTTTATAAGACGGCTATTAGCCGTCTTAAAAAAAATTCTTTTAGGACGGCTAATATGTTACTATATAGGACGGCTAATAGCCGTTCTAAAAGAATTTCTGTGTAAATTCTTTTAAGACGGCTAATATAGTTTCAGTTTTTTTTTTTTTTTTTTTTTTGTTTATCCTAAAAGAACGAGTGTAATTTTTTTTACTTATATATATTTATCCTCTCAAGTGAACCTAACTCATTTTAAGTTAAAAAAAAATCAATCCCTCGTCCTTCTTCCTCTCCTCCTCTTTCTCACCAAGACACTCATACTTATACTCATTCCCTTCAATATCACCACCAACAATAATTGGTTTTTGCTAGCAGAGCTGGTAGCATGTGAAGACTTTGACTATTTATTATGCACTTATTATTTGTTTTATTCTTAAGCTAATCTTTGGTAATTTTTTTTAAATATATATATATTCTCTACTTTGGGCTGATATTTGTATTTTGCTCGACTTTAATAATTATTTTTTTCTTTAAATAGTTGGACATTTGATTTCTTTGTTTCCTTTCGCTCACTCTGATTATTCTCCTTTCTTGATTTTCCTTTGCCATTTTTTCGCCCATTTTTGGCCATTTTCTTTGCATTTCTGTTATGAGTATCAATCTTAATGTTGAGTATTAATGATATTTGGTTTGGTAGTTTCTTATTGTGAATCTATGGGTTGAATTTTGATTGTCAGGTTGAGTCCTAAAAGAAAGAGGGAATTGAAAAACTAAAGCGGGAAAAGAAAAATTGAAAGCGGCGCCAATTTTTTTTCTTTTTAATTGGTTATATCTTTAATTAAAAATATTATTCATAAATTGTATTCGTGTTTCTAGAATAAAATAAATTGTACATATTATATATAGATTTCAGTACTTGACGAACACCAAAAAAAAAAAAAAAAATAATTCTTTTAGGACGACCAGTGGCCGTCCTAAAAGAATTTTTTTTTTTTTTTTTTTTTTTTTTTTTTTATGGCCGTCCTAAAAGAATTTTATAAGACGGTTCTTAAAAGAATTTTATAGGACGCCCAGTGATCGTCCTATAAAATTTTTTTATAAGACGCTCCATGAACGTCCTATTTTTTTCGATTTTTTTAGGACGGGACTTTATAGGACGGCCAGTGGCCGTCCTATAAGACTTATAGGACGGCCAGTGACCGTCCTATAAAGCCAAATTTGTAGTAAGTGTTATGAAATTAAGTAGGTATGTTAAAAATTGAAAAAATCAATAAATGTATTAATGTACTTTATAAAACTTTCCCGCGGTTATGTTATTACTGATATATATATATATATATATATATATATTTTTTTTTTTTTTTTTTTTGAAGCTCTCTTACATAGTTTTATGAAGGAAAACAAAAAAATTTAAAATTAAGTACATGTTTGATAATTATTTAAATTTATGATTAAATAATTAATTTTGTGATTTTTAATTCTTTTATAAAAATAATTACAAATGTATTTGATAATAATTTATATTTAGTGATTTCAAGGAAAAAAATCAGAAATCACTTTCAAGTTGTTTGGTAATATTTTTTATTTTTTTATTTTTTTCAAAAAACTTTAAAAACAAAAGAAATTTTTGGTTATTTTTTATAAATTTGAAATTTTTAATCATTTTCTTCAAATACTTAATCATACAAAAGTTATAAGATTTGATTTATTTTCAAAAAAAAATGTTTGATCAAAATAAAAAAAAATATAAATCAAAAATTTGATTAAAAAAATTTGATTTTTAAAGATTTATGAATTTCTCTATATTTTAGTAGTGATTTCTTAAAAATATAAAAAATTAAAATAAAAAATTATTATTAAACATACCTGACTAAAAAATTATTTGAAAAAATTAAAAATTAAAAATTAAAATCGTTATCAAATATAACCTAAGTAAATGTATATTTTTGAGTTCAAAAAGAAGAAGAAAGCAAATGTATAGACATGTGGTAAAGAGATTTTAAATTTGGATAAAGCATCTCATATCTAATTATATGGCTTGAGGATTTGTAAGTAAATACAAATTTAAACTCACATTTATGTTGATACAGTATCATATGGAAAAAAAATTTGTGACACATAATATATGTAAATAATAGAAGTGAAAATACATAAAAAATTATAAAACTAATTTTTAATAATAAAAATAATATTTGTTTTTATTAATATATATATATTTTTAATTAAATTTAATTATATTATTTTTATTATTATAAATTTTAAAGATATTATTTTAAATAATTTTAATAATATTTGTCCGGTATTTCTCATATGCCCAAACAGCGGTTTAGAGTGAACAGTTGAATTGAACTGAGGCTAAGCTCAAGGAAGACACCAATACAATGCTACAATTCCCAGGGTTCATGACCCAATATCCATGGTCCACCAGGGCCATTTCGACGTCGTTTCTGCTTCCATCTCAGTGGCCTCATCCCCACAGCGAAGAGCTCCTTCTCGTCACAGAAGAGTCTGAATTCGAATATAAGGTATTTTACCTCTACCCGATTCCCCTTCCTTCTTTTTTTATTTTATGAATTTCCTTAAGGTTGAAAGTATATCAAGTGAAATACAATCTGAATGTGTTTCAAAGGAATCAATTTCATGGTTCTTTATAAATTAGACCTTCAGAATTAAGTACAATTTAGCTGCAAATTGTGAAATTTTCACATATCCTCCTGTTTGAACCTAAATGGATATATTAATAACTATTTGTTTTAGATGCTGTTCATTATGCTAGAAATCATGTTTGATACTATAAATGTATAGATGATTCAAAATACTGGTGAAATCGAAATAATTTTGGGGGATTTAACGAAAAGTATTGTTTGGTACCTTCATTTATGCTTTTGGGCATTGGGTTTGAAGCATTATAAATTCAAAACCAACCCCTTTCAAGTACCTTGCAAGTAAAGATTAATAATCAGAGCAAGATTTGTCTTGTCAAGTCCCTTGTTGTTCCTGGGCTGGATTTTGTTGGGATTCCTTATTGATTTAAAGCAATAAGAGATTAAAAATATATAACCTTGGTCACTTGGTGAGTTGTGCTAAGCTTAAGCTACATTGATTTTGCCAAATCCTTTTCCGTGCTCTCAACTTTAGTTGAATCATTCGCATTGCTGATTGCAGTGAAATGTATCTTAGAAGTTATAGGATAGAATTTTTTAAGTGTGAGATTTGAGGTGAATATCGTCTGAAAGCTTATGCTTGTAAGGTAACATCAGATTCCATGATTTAAGAAGACAATCAGATAGACCGAGAGTATATATATGCATGATTCCTTAGTCATAAGTGAAATCACTTGTTCTTTTTGGTCTCATTTTGCTCTCAATTAACAAATACAACAAAAAGAAAAACTTTGAACAACTAAAGGGCAAGGGATTCTGATGAAGTGAATAATGTGTTGAAATTATATTGTGCTGGTGGAGGAAGATGCAGCATGATGTTATATAACTTTTGGAACAACCAGATTACAACCACAAACCACTATACCTGCAAAATATATGACAATATAATAATTAAAATATCCTAGCAAAGCTTAGTATGACAGTATGCCTCAGTGGCTTCTGTCTAGAACCTAGACATGCATAATATTCAAATAAACAATAAAATTAGTAGGATGTCTTAGTGACTCTGCTCAAAATCCAAACATGCTATCAAAATAGTAAACATGATATAATGCAGATAAAGATTTTCAATCAGCCTCAAACAGATATGGTACATGTCACTAGTGGACCACATATCTGACGAGGCAAGATTGTACCCCATAAACATTTGATCATGCACAATATGATGTGGTAAAGCCACATAGGTGCTAGACTTCACATCCAAGTGGAAACATCCACAACTTGCATTGCAAATACTACAAAGTGTATGCACTAAATACAAGGACAATATTACAACCCTACAGAAAAGGAAACTGTAACTCTAGTTACAGCCACACCATTTACTCTAGTGTTGCCCATGCTGTCTTCGAAATGTTGATCCTCCCCGGTTCTTCCCTTGCGTGTTGTCACTACGTGACAAAGAGCCGTACCCCTGCAAGCCAGAAATGAATGTGTTTCCTTACATGGGTTCCTAAACCAAGGGGTACACTGAATAGTCACAGGAACCTAAAATTCAAACCAAGTCATAGGGTAATTAATTTTAGTTCAATTTCCAACCCAAAAATTAGTTTAAAAACAAGTGTGAATCGAATCAATGACACTAATCTAGAAAAATATTTAATTTGAATATTCAAGTTTTTAAATTAGTGAAGTCTCACATTTTTAATTTTCTAGACATTTTGAAAAGAATTTGGACCTCATGACATACCTTGATACATAGCATGGGGCAAGGTTGCCGTCAACTGGCATTGAGCGAAGCTAGCTGTATAGCTAGTATGCTGCGAGATATGACTCGACGTATGACTCGAGCCACTCTGATTACGAGTCACGACACCTTATCTCACATTATAAAAACCTTCAATAGGTGGGTGTGTGATAAAAAATAGCTGTATTTGAAGTGTGTGATACTGATTCACACGATGAATAACTATATAATACGACAAATAGATATAAAGATAAAATTACAAACATTTTATTTTGACATTGTATTTTGATTGAATGCCAATCATACAAATATGAACTTTGCAGATCTTATAGGATTCCTGATAATGTGGGTTTAGATTCTAAGTTATGACAAATTTTGTATTTTTATTTTTAGTTTCTTTGGACACCCTTAGTGTGCTTAGTGTGCTGTATATTGGTTTAAAATTGTTGGAAATTTAATTGTGAATTTTAAAAAATGATGCAGAAAAAAGGTGTCTTGAGTTTGCTTTCTTAAAACTTTGTCCCACATTGTTATCCACTTTTATGGAATGGGAGAAGACCTAGGCAATTGTAGGTCCACCCACTTGCGCACTGCTATCGTCCGGCCGAACCAAATGTGTGTGTATGTGAGGTGATACTTTATTTTTTGAAATTTTTTTATTTATTAAATTATTTTTTCCAACAGTCAGATTATATCAGACTCATTCGAAAAATGTTTTTGTTCTTTGTGAACGTTGCACATTCTCATCCTCCCGATCTTTGTAACAATTAGCTGGAAATTTCAGTTATAAATAGAGGGCCATAGTTCTCATTATTTCATAACTTAAAAGCAAAAAAATGTATTCCCTCTCAAGTTCTCTCAATTTTTCATAATTTCAAATACATTTTCCAGAAATATTCTGATACAGTAACCACCCAAAAAGTTTTGATATAATAACCTCTTCATCTCTTATTTATTTTTTGCTTCCGAACAACATAATTATTCAAGTGTAGCATTTCGGACTTCAACTGTGCAGTGAAGCTCCGAAACAAAAAAAAATTCTTGGCTGTTTTATCCTGGAGACGACGGGGCTAATTATTGGACAGAGTCGCAAAACATCTTAAAAAGAGCGACTTAATTCTTGTCAACCTAAACAATATAGTTCAGTAATTTGGTAACTTTATTCTTGTTTTTATCTTTCTCCTTCAACAAAAACAAATTTGAGTAGGATATACTTTTAGCTCTTATAGATCCTTACGGGTTGAAATTGATACAGACAAATATTTTGCAGTGTAATGAAATCAGAAAAACTAACAGCAACCTGGTTGTGATTGGGAAAAGTACTACGGACAATGACAAAGAAGACTATGATAATGAGGCAGATGATGATGATGCCGACAATGCAGAGGAATCTGAGGGTGAAGAATTTGAGCAGGAAGCTGGTTAAAAGTGGCGAGCTCTCCTCTCTCTTTGGTTAGTTTTTATTTTTTAATTCGTGAGAACTTTGTGTTTTTATTAGTTCATGTAAAGTTCTACATTTCTACATGTACCTGTGTTTGGTCTATGGTATTGTTGTCCAATCATTTTATTGTGTGTATGGTCGGTTGTCTTATTTATGATTTCATTACTTATTAAGACTTGAGAGGGAGTTATTTTTTAAGTCTAATCGCGGTCTAGGGGGATTAGGATCATAATAATCGTGCAACTCTTTGATAAAGGCATTTTTTTTTCTTCTTTAAGTTGAGTTGGTTTAGTAGAATCAATCTAGTTCTCTATCCTGTAATACTTTCTGTTAATAAATAAAGAGTTCATTTCAAATTCCAAATTATCTCCCTTTCATTAAAATTAAGTACGGATCTCAGAAGATCAGCAGGGTCAGGAAGACTTAAAGCTTGGATCTGGAGTGAGGCTTAATTTTCTGAAACAAGAAGATAGCTTGGAAGCGGAAGAACGCGGTGGACCCATATTTAGAAACATGTTAGTCTGCAGGTAGAAACTGGTATACCTTGAAACTGTATTAATATTGTTAGAATCTTGTTTGTATTGCATGAATAATAAACAAATTATTATGAAAAGAAAATCTAAAACTATACTTTACAGAAGTAAGAGCAGAAAATACTCTGAGAATCAAGAAAAACTAAAAGATGTAATATACCTTAAACAATCTATTATCTATTTTAAAACATCTATAAAAGAGAATTTTGAAAAAAGTACAGGGAGATCTAAAGTAATGGAAAATTTACAAGGACTAATCAATTATTTCACCAAACAAGAAAAAAGGAATGATTTAATAAAAGAACAGGATAAAGAACACTTAGACTTAGAAGCAAGTTTTGAACTAGTAAAAATGGATATAGAAGAAAATAAGGAAATAATAGAACTAAGTCGATGGATAGACTAAGAATTAAAAGAACAAAACTTTGAAACTCAATAAGAAAATCATGACCAGCATAGAATATTTTGAAGGAAAATACATGAAATTATTAGAAGAATATTGTGATAATGAAGATTACAAAACATGTTTAGAAAATTTTAATAGGTTTGACACCCTTCTAGACTATTATATAGACTATGTCTCCAGTATATTATTTTTAATAGACCATCCTGTAAGAAAAATATTAAAGAATTATTTTATACAGAAATTTATACAAGTAAATAAAGAAGAATTTGATAATTTAATCTTCGAATTTTGTTTATTTAAGGAACAAATAGGGAGATAAGTAATAAGCAACTCAACCTTTAAAATTGAGCCAAAAATTGGTATCAGAGCCAGATTATTAAAAAAGAAGACTATAAATAAGATGTATAAAATAAGATATCCTCAACCAAATTCAAGGAGAAAAATGAATTATTTAAAATATTATAAAGAAGAAACAATAGAATTAATATTACAGATTAAGAAAATAACTAAAGAATTACCTAAGGAAATAACGCAACTAATAATCTACAAAATACTCTATAACTAGAATAAAGAATTAACCTGGTTATACCATAAATAATAAAATGCTTACAGAAATTCAAATTAATAATCTAAAAGAATTAATTAACTTAATCAAAAATACGGAAAATAATAAAGAATTTAATAAAGATTTTACAGGAATGTTTTTAGCATGCTTAGAAATAAAAATGAACAAAATAATTTTGCTGCAAGAACAAACAGAAATCGTAAAAGAAAAACTAAGATACTTAGAAAATATAGAAACAAAAGAAATTTTTATAAAGGAATTTAAAGTTTTTATGAACTTTATTCTAGAAAAATTAATAGAAAATATTTAAGAATACTAAATAACTCAGAAAATAAAAGAAAATAAAATTATAAAAAATTTTGGAAAAAATTATTTTTAAAAATAATGAATTTTAACTCAAAAATTTTAAAAATAAAATAATTAGATAAAGAAATAAATTTTTGTAATATTAAGGATAAAAGTGAAAAAGGAAAAAATACTCTAAGGGTATGTATTTGGAGATGCCATCAGGGATGCTTTTAGAATCAGCCAAATTAAAACCTCTAGTTGACCTGACTTTAAAACTTCTGGACCTATAAATTATAATGACCAAACCAACATATAAATAAAAAAGTGCAGACTCAATTTGGTATTAAATTCAATCGGTGAGGCAGTTTTTGAGAAAGAAAAAAAAAATTCACCCGTACTTGATACAATGAAAAACATTTTGTATCACCAATTTATTATTATCACTAATGATATAATATAATTTAAATGGATGAGATAATTTGATTTGACACTTCACAAATTATATACATAAAGACTTGTATAAATCGTATTTGTGGTATGTCATTTCAGTTGTGATAAAAGTGATCTTAATGAATACCTCCTGTTTCCTAATTGTTTGGTTTGGCAGCCTAGGAAAGATGAGACGCTAAGCAACCTATAGAAGACAAAGTTTCTCAACAGTGGCTGTTTGTCCGACATAGGAGACAACAAAATGGATATGTAAAAGGAAAAACAATGCAAAACATATATGTCAAGGTTTTATTGGCGTTTTTCATGTTATAATCCTTAAAATTTAGAAAATATACTTATAGAGTGAAATTTTATTAAAGAAAAATGCTATGTTAAATTCGTGATAATAACAAATGCGATGTCGAGATTTCAATGTCAAAAATAAAATCTACGTTAAGTCGGTAAATATTTGTTATATCTATGAGTATGTATGTTTCTTATCAATTTGCTTCTTTCCTTGTATGAGCTATTGGAGTTCCCTAATTTAAAACTAAAGCTCTGTATTCGTGGTGACTATTTTTGTAATTTTTTTTTTCAAATATTATTATATATGCGATTTAATGTTTCTATAGCTGGTGAGTGGTGAAGGTAGATTCTCCAAGCCTCCAAAAATTACCAAAAACTCTGAATTTTCATTATGTAATTATTCTCTTTTGATATTAAAGTAATCCTTATGTATGTCGTTCTCACCAGTTGAGTCGTCTATTTGAGTAAGTGAGATTTACTTTGATATTTTTATTTAATACTTTGAATATTGCTCCTCTTTCTTTAGTTATTTTAATTTAATGAAATAATTGTTTGATTCTTAATTAGGTCCAATATTTTATTGGTGGGTCATTCTGTATTTGAAAAACAAGCCGAGGGTAGCAACTTCAACTCTTAAAAAGGCGTAGTCAGTTCAACGTACGTAGCGTATCTTTCAAGATTTTCTTCACGGAGTTTCCGTTGCCAAAAGAAAACGGAAATACGAACAAGTATTTGATTCCCAATGCCATCCTGCCAGCTCAGCCTTTAATGGACCTACAAACAGGAAAATCAAAACGCACAGCATTAACATTAAATCAGAAAATAAATTGACGTCTAAAAATACTTACACGTGTATAGAATAAATGGTAAGTGTCAACGGTCAAACGACTGTGAAACTAACGGCCTTTTCAGTTAATCAGAGGAATAATTTTTCCGTGGCACGCATGCCGGAGAAATTATACCCTTTATACTCTAAAATTATTTGAGAGTATATTTCCAAAACAATGAATAATAAGTGGACTGGATTTAATGGACAAAACGCGCGGCTGCCAACTGAATCCTAACGGCGAAAAGATTCAGCCAAAAACGAGTATTAGATCTCAACCCAGGCTCAAATATTTTAGGCGGATTATTAAATTTATGTTTGTTAAACCCACACTTAAAGACTAAAATAGAAAATCTTTTCTGTAACTCACAATCTAATTACAAAATTTCACTTTATTTAAAATTTCGATTTTAAATTTCTTCGTCATCATCGTTTTTTTTTTTTTTTTTCCTTCTCTTTTTCTTATCATATGCTGTGGTGCAGAGCTTCTCATGCACCATGCTTCCAGAATTGAAAACCGGTCGTCATTGCCAGCAATTAGAGTACTGAGGAACATGATGATACTGGTGAAACTGGTGATGCTGACAATGTTGATACGAAATCTTGCTAGGGTTTCCTTGAAAATGGCAAGGATAATGGCAGAGGTTTCTAGAATCTGTTTGGTGACTTATTGGATATGCCATTTTTGGCGAAACACCACGACGAACAAAATTTCGATTAGGAACTGAATTCGGAGTAGTAAACGGCGGCGAATTCGAAGGTGACGAAGTGATGACGCTCGGAGGAGTTGACGGAGATGGTGAAACAGATTTGAGAGATTTGGGCGGTGATAAAATTGCTCTGATTTTTAACGGACGGGATGAAGCTGCGGAAGCACGATCATATTCTTCGATTAAATTCGCCAAATCCTCATTGCAGGTTATCGAAATCAGCGTCTCCAGTTCTCCGCCAGGCAACGGACACTTTAAATTCACAGAAAAACCACAAAATTCTCCAAGCTTCACCATAAGCTCTGTAAAAAAAAAATCAGAAAGATAATTAAATATAAAGATAAAATCGGAACTCAAGAAATTATAAAATAATATTCCAAACACTACAGTAAACGAAACAGAGTAGATTACCAACCAGAAAAAGAAATTGAGCGATCGACGGATAGAACACGAGTGAGACCGCCGACGTAACGGAGCTTGCCATCGTATTGACGAGGGAGGATCTTACCACCATAGCTACAGAGAAATTTAAGGTTTTCATTGTAATTCTTTTGATCATCCATGACTTGTTGTACTTTAGTTGTGGACTTAGAACTCAGTTTGAAAAGGCCAAGAGGTAGATAGAAAAGGAGAAGAAGCGAGGAATTTGGACAGAGTTGTCTTGTAGAAGGCTAGGCTTTGGTTGGGGCTTGAAACCTAGGGGAAGGAGTGCTGTTGATTATTTATAGCAAAAGGGAAGGTGACGTCAGGAGGAGACCACACGCAAAGAGGGAACCCAATTTTTTTTTTTTTTTTTTAAACAACCTTTTAAGTAAAACTTATAAACAAAAAGATAATATTTATTTATATTTACTCACATATTTTTATATTAAATTAATTTAATATTAAACTATACCTTATTGGATTTCATTTTACTATCAAATGATATTATTTTTATGATTTAATTATATGATATAATTTTATTAATAAAATTTTATTTTTAATTCTTTTATGTAATGAATATATATATATTTTTTAACTTAAATAAGGGTGATAATTTCTGACACAACTTGATAATATGATCAGAATATGACTAGACACAATACAAATTTTTTTTAGTAATAATTTATCAATAATTTTTTCATGTTCTTAAAAGTTTTATTATTTTTTATAATTATAAATAGACAACACGAAAAAAAATATTAATAATTTTTTTCATATGTCAACTAATATGAAAATTAGATACAAATAACAAGAAATAAATACGATTCAAACACGAATAACACGAAACAAATATGATACAAATAAATCTAACACGACACAATTACTCCTACTTAAAAATATGTTTTCTCATTTACATAAGGAACACTTTCTTTAGGGTGAGTGAAATCAGTAATTATATAAAAATTAAATAATATTTTATTGTTATAAGTTTTAAAAATATTATTTTATTTAATATTTTAATTTTTTTTAATAATATATTAATATTAAATTAATTATATTTTAAGAAAGTAATAAATTTAAAATCTTCATACCCTACCTTTTTATTATGTGATTCTTACTTCTTCTTTTTTTTTAATTTATTACTAGTATGGAGCACATATAAGACTTCTGATTTCACTTATTAGATTACTATATTATTTAATAAATAATGATATTAACGTAGCTATGTTTATTATTCTTATAATAAAAATATGTAAATTATATATTATATTTTTATAATTAATTATATTTTATTATCATTATAATTGAATAAATTTGTTATTAATGAAAAGTTACTGTGTAAATAATAATATAAGTTGTTGCAATATTTTTATGTAATTAATTTTAAAAAATCAAATAAAATTTGTTTAAAATAATTGAAACTTTCTAATAGTCTTAGTTTAAATGCATGTGTAAAAATATAAAAATATAATACTAATTAAAAACATATTTGATAATCTTAAATAAAATTTGAAAGGAATAGAAAAAAAGAAAAAGTTAGAAATGACTATGATTGAAAATTAGAATAATTAAAATTATATTTTTTATAGGTTATATTATTTACAATATTGTGAAAACATAATAAAAAATAATTGTTTTAATAAAAGTTGTGTTAGTAAAATAATAATGATTTTAAAAATATAAATTAGTAAATTGTAATATAAAAAAAAAAAAATCAAAAGTAGTATAAGATTAAAATAATTGAAAGATTTAATATTAAATAATATATATATTCAAAATAAAATGATCTATGTTACATAAAAGATTGATGATATTATACTCTTTTTTCATAATAAATTATTGACAATATTTATTTGTATCATTCATAATATGTTGTTTTATAAATAACAAATAAATTTGATTTATATTATTTTTATTGTTGTTATTTTAGGTATAACTTTAATTATTTTTTCTATCACATTTCTTGTCATATGTTAATAAATAATTTATGCATAAAAAATTATACAAAATAAAATAATTAATAAATATATAAATCATTAAATTTAAAATATGAAAATATTTATCAATTTGTATGGCTAAATAACATATACTATTAATAGGTTTGAAAGTTGTGTATATAAGATATAAAAAGATTTAAAATAAAATAAAAAAAAAAAATTCATAAAAGAATAGAAGGAGTAAACTATAAAAAAAAAAAAAAAAAAAAAAAAAAAGCAAAAGACAAAATGTTGGCTATAATTTAAACCATAGATATTTAAATTTAGTTAGTGTCTTGCTCACTTTTATAATATATATTAATTTTGGTCACATGAACGCACGTGATTGTTTGAAGTCTACTTCTCTTTTTACTATATAGGTAAACAAAAAACTATCTCCTTTATATTTAAAAAAAATATCAAATAAATGATTATCAAATAAATATTATGAAATAAATTTTCTTTATATATAAAATAATAGTTCTAAAAAATTATATAAATTTTCAGACAAAATATGTTATATAATTAGGAAAAAAAAAAATACTATTTATCTTAAAATAAATATAAAATTATCAAAAAAAATTAAAAGTGTTAAATAAATATACTTACATTAATTATCTACTAAAAATATATAAATTATTCAAAAAAAAATTATATCAAAGAAATAAAAAATATAAATTATTAAAAAAAAATTATAAAAAAAAATTATTAAATAAATACAAAATCAAAAACTCTCATATATATATATATATATATATATATATATATATATATATATATATCAAACAAAATGATATTAAATGAATAAGTTTGGCTTAAGATCTAACTCTCCAGGAAATAGATAAATAGTGCTAAAATTACTCCCTTAAGCCATGTTTGGTGTCTTGAACAAACTAGTAGTGCAGGACATAATCGATATAAACCAGTACTTGGCAGTAACATTGGCTTGAATTAATTGACTCCGTAAAGGACTAAATATATCAACATTTGACTTTGACTGTGGGGACCCCGGACGTGAGTTTTAGCATGATTGAATTTGAGAATGCAAATGTTCCGAGCATTGAAAATATTTTATGAAAAAAACTAGACTTAAATTTTTGACTTTTTTTTTTTCCATTTATTTTTATTTCTCTTGACCCAAAATTTATGTATATTTATAGTACTGAAAAAAATCTCCTACAAATTGTAGCTTTATTTTTCTTATCAGTTACCATTTATTTTGTTAATTTATTTTTGGAGTTTTTTTTTCCCCTTCTTTTCCTACGTTTACACACTGATGGGTTAAATGTGAACTGTTTTTTTTTTTTTTTTTTACTTTTCCTTTTTCTATATTAGCTTGTTTCAATTTTAAAATTTAAAGTTATGTTTTTTTTCCTTTCATCTTGCATTAAAAATAATTTTTATTTTTATTTTTAGAATAAAAAAAAATATTCATTTAAATAAATTTTTATAAAAAATTATTTTGATATATAAGAAAACTATATTAAATAAATTATAAACTATTTTATTAAAAGATTGATCACTTACTTTATTTGATTATATTATACAAATTGTTACCAAACACTGTACAGATTAATTATAATAAAATTTAATAATATTTAGTCTAATACAATTATATTTAACTTATCTAAGATGCATCAAACATCCCCTAAAGTAGGAGTAAGGAGCATTTAAAAAAAATTATTTAAATTTTATTACTTTTTAGTATTATCAATAAAAAAAATATTTAATATACACAATTTTATATGTAAATTTACTATTTAATGTATTTATTTTAATTTTTTTTAATCTTTAAAATAAAATATAAAGGTTAAGATATATTTTTATTTTAAAATGTAATAATATATAAGACTTTTTTTTTTTTTTTTTGCTAAACTAATAATATAAGACTTTATTTTCAGGAAGGAAAGACCGAAATGGCGGCCAGTAAAGGGAAAGTGAGCGAAAGAGAAAGGCAGAAACCGTCTTGTTTGTCTGTAGCTACCACCCTGACCTAGACTCTGTTGACCATCCATTTCAATTATTCGAATATTCTGTTTTGGATTTCTTTCTTAAAATATGAGAAAATAAAATAGTAAGAAAAATATTGATTAGGTGGTAGCCTAGTGATTTGGGCATTAATGTTAAAGCATTGAATTTCTGTCTTCATACGGCAGGGAGCGAATTTAAATTTTCAGGATGTTAAAAGTTGCACATGTGAGGCAATCGAACATCGATTCTTCATGCGCTTTGTCATCGGACTCCAGTTCCCCAGAGTCATTTAATCTGCCCCTGATCGATATCAGAATAAAAATAGCGGTAATCCTTAATGGTGTAGTAATGTGCAATAATCCTATTCTTCTTAAACTGAGAGGAGCTATATTTCAATAAAAAAAAAATAGTAAGAAAAATTACAAACAAAATGAAAAAGCTCATATGAGAATTAATTCCTCTTAAAGTATTTTAAATTGATTCATAATCTTAATCAAAACAATAAACTATTTAGGACTTATTTAATAATAATTTTGATTTTGATTTTTTTATTTTTTTAATTATATATGTTTGGTAATAATTTTTTATTTTAAATTTTTGCATTTTTAAAAAATTATTACCAAAATATATAGTGATTCATTAATCTTTTAAAAAAGCTTTTTGAATTAAATTTTTAATTTTTAATTTCTAATTTTTCATTTATTTTGACCAAACATTTTTTTAGATAGTAAATTAAATCCTATAACTTTTATATATATAAATTTGGATGAAAATAATTAAAAACTTAAAATTTGTGTATAAAAAAAATTATTTATTTTTAAAGTTATTTGAAAAAAAAAATCAAAAACCCTTACAGAACAACTTGGGCGTAATTTTTGATTTTTTTTTAAATCATTATAAATTCTTATCAAAATATTAGTAATGATTTTAAAAAAGAATCATAAATTTTAAAATTAATTATTTAATCAAAAAATATAATATTTATCAATATTTCACTAATTTAAAGTAATAATTAAAAAAAGGAAATATTTGGTAATTTGATTCAAATAAGTGGTGATTTGTATTATAGTTTACATATAAATTAATAATTAATTAAGACATAAATTAAATAATAAATATAGTATAAAATTTGATATCATATATTAAATCAATTTTGATTATATAAATAGTGATAAAATTATTACTTAATGATAAATAATGTTTTTATTTACAAATATTTTAAAAGCAATCAATCATTTGACAAACTCCCGATATGTAACTCTTTAAATATAGGACCTTCTCGTGTCTACATTTGACACAGAGACTGGACAAGCTTCGGGCATGTTGCATTTTTTCCTCTTTTTTATGAAAGGTCTCTTAATTATATTAGTTAAAGTAGTTTATTTTTTAATTCAGTTATTTTGTTATAAATAGAATGATTGGATAAGATTAAATAATATATATATTTTTTTTTATTTTTTTTATTAATTTTATAGTTATTATTGTCTAACTCTAAACACGATTTATAAAATTGATAATTTAATAATGGTTGAAAAATATAAGAAAAAATTGTTATAAATAAAATGATAGTAGAAGAATAAATAATATAAATCTTTATTTTTTATTATTTTTTAATTAATTTTATAATTATTATTGTTTAATTCTAAAGATAATCTATAAATTAATAATTTAATAATAATTAAAAAATATAATAATAATAAAATAAAATGAAAAAGTTGATCATTTATTTATGTTCTATCACTTTAAAATACAAAAACTAAACTACTGTAATAATAATAATAAAAGAATTACCCTACTCTTTTTAATTCGGTGCATACAAATATTTGGATTTAAAGCAAATATAAAAGTTAATCAAACCTACTTTTGATCTTAAAATATAGTAAAAATTAATCAAACCTACCTTTTGATCTTAAAATATAGTATGGTGGGACCAAAAATAGTTCACAAATTCAGTTGAATTTTCTTATAATTACTTATTAATAATATGGTGAATCGTAAATTAGTTTTTTACTCCTAAAAATTACGAAATTTGTTATGTAGCCTGACATTGATTATTACATTTTAATTATTTAAATATGTTTGTTATTTTTTTGAACCGGTATACTTTAATGTCATTATTTTTAACAAGTTAGAAATTAGACATTTTAGTAATTTTTTTTCTTCTATATTTGGTATTTATTATGAGAATAAAACTTGGGTGGAATTAATTTTAAACCTTTATGGCAAAAGATTGGTGGATATTTAATTTTGTTTGACAAAATATTCGATCAATTATTAAAAATTTAGTGACAAAAATGTTCCAAAATTGTCTAAAATGTAGAAGTTGTTACCAATGAATGTACTAAAGTGATTATAAAATATAAAATACCAAAATAAACTGAAGATATAGATTCTTTATTTCATATTTTATTTACGCATTCCTTTTTAATAATTATTAAATATAAACACAATTTAGTTATTAATATTAATTATAAAACAAATTTAATATTGTGTTAATAACTATTATTTCTCTAATATGTTAGATCAAATCATTATTTATTTTCAATAAATTAAGGCTGTTTTTATTATTGTCATAATAATTATAAGTTTTTATATAATATTTGAATAAATAACAATTTTAAACTACTTTTTTTTTTTTTAGAATAAACAATTTTCTCAAAAGAAGTATTTTTTATTTAAATAAAAGTTTAATATAAATTGTAGCAAAAAAAAAAAGTTTAATATAAAAAATAAATATGACACGTGTCAGGTAAAAAAATTAAGGAGTGAATTAAATAGTTATATTAGCATTCTTCTATAAAATATTGATAATTTTTAAAAAATAATGAATTTTTTTAGTGATAATAATAATAATAATAATAATTAATGGAATAGTATAATTAGACTTAGTTTATTATCTATTTGCTTAAAGATTAATGAACTAGTCTATACTCGAAGCTTCAAAGTTCAAACAACGTGAATTTGAATTTTATTTTTATAAATTGTATCGTAGAACCCGATTTTTTTATGGTAAGATAGTAGAACCGGGTTCGTTAAGTTAGTGATGTTCCTATTAAGCGAGAAAAAGAATAAATGACATTGGGCCAAAAGATATGCTGTATCAAGTCGATATTTCAGATTTATTGTTTATGCATAGCATGAATTTTTGATCCCGATACAATTTTTTTTCATTCTCGCTCTACGACAGCGTTTTTAAGAAGCTCTCAATCGATACCCTTTGCGCTATTTTAAAACAAAATTGAATATATCGTTTTTAATATATATATATATAGATAGATAGATAGATAGATAGAGCTCTGATGTTAGTGATTTAGATTTTAGAGATTTATATTGAATTAATTTAGATTTTGTATATGTAGAGCATATAGTGATAACTTTGAGATACTCTGTTTTTGCTAAGCAAAACAGAGTATATATATACATATACATATTCATCACTTTCTTTTATTACTTACTAGTTTCCTGGTAAACTCATTAGCCTCAAAGAAAATGAAATAAATTTAAATTGGTTCCTTGTATTTCCATACCTTGTACATACACCTCAATTATAAAACCATAAGCCCAATGCCAAATTCTTTTCCCCTTTATCATTTTGCAAATTTCTCAAAAATTAGAAAATTCATTCCACCTAACCCATTAGAATTGGACAGGAGATAATTGAAGAAATAAGTAGGAAAAAATATGGAGATTTGGATAGTTGACTTCGTCATTGTTTATTTTAAGATTCCTAAAACAGTTGGAATTGAAATCGAAAAATATTACTTGCCTCACCTAGTGATTATTGACTGACTTATTCTCAGATGGGATCGAGAGAGGAACAAAAACATGGAATAGATAGGAAAATGTGAAGTGTCATAAATATGAAATGGGATGACAAAGACCTAGATGCTCAGCAAATTATGGTGCATTAATTGGCTATTGGAAAATGGTTTCTCAATTCTCACTTTCTAATATATGTCACTATGAACCATGAACCTCGAAGCATGTAAAGGTCCAATAATTCATGTCAGTTCATCATGGAATGATTCAATGCGTTTAAATGGTTCCCAACATAAGTTGATTTCTTTTAAAATTTTTTGTCATTAATGGTTCCTAACATTACTTTTTGTATGTAAATTGATTTACATAGTATGTAAACTGATTTACATAGTATGTAAACCATTACATGTTTGTATGTAAACTAGTTTACATAGTATGTAAATCAATTTACATACTATGTAAACCATTCCCATTATCTAATTGGTTGACAAACAGGTATAATGTTACTCACTTTAGCATAGAATCTGATCTTGAAATTTGTCAATTTTGTGGTGAAGAGAAACATAAATAACCAGCATTGTACGGAAGACAGAAATGCGACATTTTAAGGTAAAATACACAACCTTCAGTTGCTTCCCTTCAAGTTATGAGCAGCCAAACCAGTGCAAACGTTGCTAAAACAGAGATAAAATCCAAACTGAAGCAAAGAACGATCACTAAAACTAGTAAATATTTAAAAGAAAAAAAAAAATCAGTCAATCAAAATAGCTCTCCTAAAACAAGGGTAATAGAAAAGAAAGTAAAGCTCAGGCTTCAATAGCTAAAGATCAAGAACAAACAAACCTTTACTTGAAAAGACTTGTAGATCAATAGCTAAATAAATTGTAATCAAAAGAAGATTAAGAGGAAGAAGAAACACAACGATTAAAGGTGTTCGATTTTATTACAGAAGATGCAGAGAGAACTAAGGACCCTCCACTTGGCACAAAGTAACAAAAGTTTCCAATGTGAAAAAAATATATATATCACTTTTAACAAAACTGTTTGCCTGCCCTAAACCCAAAATAAGATTAATTTAATTCTATTTACATAGTATGTACATTAGTTTACATATTATGTAAATCATTACTTGTTATATGTAAATTAGTTTACATAGTATGTAAACCATTACCTGTTGTATGTAAATCAGTTTACATACTATGTAAACTATTACCTGTTGTATGTAAACTGATTTACATAATATGTAAATTGGTTTACATACTCTAGCATATTACTGAAAGAGAACTTAGTTACCGTGTTTTAATCTTATCAATTTTCAACACACTCCAAGTTATCAAAATTTGAATAAACATTTGAGTGAAAGGATATTTATGTAATTTATCTAATTTTAATATAACTAAAACGCACAATTTTGAGCTTATTATTGCTAGTTTTAAAAAATTTAACTTTTAATCAGATTTGAAGTTATTTAGGCAAATCACTCGATATTTCAAGTATAACTTGTCTAGTTGATCTCATGTTGGGCTTTTGCTTATGGGCCTCCCAACTAAGGTTCGTTTGATGATGTTTTGGTGTCTTGTTACTTTATAACTAAACATATATCATGATGTTAGAGGGAAAAAAAAAGCTTATACCATCATGATGAATTATAATGAATTTTGTTAAATTTTAAAGTTATTTTTTATGGGCCTTTGGGTATTTCATATCTGTTTCAGGCTCCACGTTAGAAGTAGAAGCCAAAAAGAAATCCAACCAATGAAAGCTTTGGCCATAAAAATTAGGGGGAAAAAACCATTTAAATAAATAATAATAATTGTCTAAGTTGTTGAAATGTAGTAACACCAAAATTTTCTTATAGACACCCAAACTCAAATTATTGAGTTAATTTTATTTGTAAGTTATGTAATATCATTTAATAATAATAACAATAATGTGAAGAGATGTTTATTTTAAGTGAATAGCTTGTGGTTTAGTATCAGGAGGGCATCTCACGTTATGAAGAAAAAAAGAAAAAAAGAAGAAGAAGAAGAAAGAGAGGTGACTCTTGTCGAAAAGAATGCAAAATTTTGTTTTTTTTTCATAACGCATATATTCGTTGAAAATTGATGCATTATTTTATCTTGGTTGTAAAAACACGTCTAGAAGCCAAGGTGTCTTTGGTATTTTTGAGACATGTTCCTATTGAAAATATGTTTAATAGCACCAAATAATTTCTAGCACACTTCGTTTTATTTTTAAACCCTTTGATTTTTCTTTTTTATTTACTTTTTCTATTATTATTATTATTATTATTTTTCAATTTTTAGATACTCATTTTGTTAGTAAATACGTGTGTATAACTGAAAAATATTTTATTTTTCACAAATATTATTAAATATATATTTTTAACAAAATAAACATTCATTAATTCAATCATTTTAAACATATACATTTTTAAAATACGTTGTTTACAGTGGGGTGGGGTGGGGTGGAGTTATTTTTAAAATATATTGAATAAATAGTTCATTAAAAAAAAAGAAAAAAAGTTAAAAATATTAAGAAAATATTAGTTTATCCTGAATAAGTCCAATACCAAACAACATATTGGGGAAAAAATGGAAAGAAATAAAAACTTACATCCTCTTTTTTCTCCCATGTTTATTGTTTTTTATTATTACTGGTTTACAGCTAACCAATAATTCGAATGCATTGTAACTCTATTGTTATTATTTTTGTCAAAATAATTCGAACGCATTGTAACCAATAATTCGAACGCATTTTTGTCAAAATACTTTGATGGTGAAGAATCAAAGCATCAAACCAGGAAATTTTTTTGGGAAAATGGAATACAATTATGGTGACTAGCCTTTAGTACTTTTTTTTGGGAATTTTTTTAAATGCAAGCCAAACACACATATCTATAAATGGACTTAAACATCAAATCTTATACCTGCACAATAGGAATTCATGTTGCAAAATTCTTCTTTATAGATAAGTTGGCAAGGCTTTTTTTTTTTTTTTTCTTCCAAAAATTGGGCACATATCTACACCATAGTTCATCAGTTAAGGAGTGAACTCCTACCTCTCTCACTTCAAAGATGTTGTATACCAACTACAAGAAGTGATGAGTTATGTTTAGGTTTAATATTGAAAATAGATTTCAAATTTTGAACCTATATTCTGCTGTATAACAAAACCACAAATTCTGTACAATTATCTAAATAATTCTACCATCTAAACTACTTGCTTATTATAAAATGATTTTTGTTTAGATAAAAAAAATGATTTGGTGTTGTTTGAACTCATAGCTCGAGATCAAAAAGTAATAAATATTATCGAATCATTAAAAATTAATATAATAATTAAAGGTAACAAAGAAGTTAAGAAATTATATGGATAAATCTTATCAACCATTATTATAATTTTTTTTTTTTTACAAAGATGACTTTTTATTTTCAAGACTTGAACTTTTTACATTTAGTTTGCCACGAAGGTTTATGCATTAAGCTACTAGATTATTGATATTATTAAATTATTTAAAGATACAAATATTAGCATAATTAAAAATTTAAATTAAAAAAATTCTAAAATAAGGAAAATATTATTATGTTTAATTAATATTATCATATTTTATTTTCTTCATAAATACCTATGATTTTTTTAAAATGTCAAAGATTTTCTTTATCTTTAATAAAAGCTAGAAATAATTGTTATTCAATTTTGCTAATACATTTAAAACTCAAATTAATACATGACTCAATTATTTATAAAATTTTATTTTTAACTCTTTAAAAAAATATATATTTTATAGGTTATAAAAATATACATATATGAACCACATTTTTGAACATACAAAAAAAATATATGCATTCTATGTTATAGGAAAAATAACACAAATACACACGTACACACACATATATATATTCATTGCGTGGAAGAGAATTAAAAATAAGCTTTTATTTATAAAAATGAGTTATATCATGCAATTAAATATATATTTAAAGAGTATACTTGACTTTTAAATAAAATTTTAATTTATCTTATTTAATTTTTAATATAACTAATATTGAACTAATTAAATGAAAATAAAAATATTTTTTTTTCTAATAATGCATAGGCATAAAATTAAATAAATAAACACACATAAAATTAAATATATATGTAGACTTTTGAAAGAATTATTGATCGGACTTAACTTGTGGTTTGACATGGAAATGAACAAATATATGCCACACAATAATAGCAAGCCAAATACTGTCAATGGATAGCTCAATGGATAATATTATTGGATTATATATACTAGATTATGACTTTAAAAGGTGAAACAGTCATAATTATATATAAAGGTCTCTCTGACCACAGTCTGATGTGGTAGCCACTGTTAATAATCTCAAAATAAAGCATTGATACGAGTAAATAGAAAAAAAAAAAAAAAAAAAAATAGCAAGCGAAATGATTATAGAATAATATTTGGACATTATTATATATCATAAATATAATATAATTAATTTTTAAAATTTATCTCAATTTTAAAAAACATAAATTTTAGTTAATATTATGGTCCTTACTCCTTACTGATATAGCATAGTATTAGCCTTAGTTGAAAAGTCAGCCAATAGAACAATAACTATTTTATAACCAATTTTGACTCGACCTTTCTAGTTCTACGGTCAACATAGGAAATAATTTTGATAATTCGTTTTTGTCACTTTTTAGGTCCTCTTTCTGTCAGTAAAACGTGATGTTAGATTTAGAGATTACCGCATTGCTTCACATTTTACATCTCTTGATTTAAATTTTTCAGGGTTGGTAAAAAAAAATTTAAGATTGGCCTTTTATTTTCTTTAGTTAACATGTTCTTTTGCTAAAGCACTATCAGATATGTTTGCCAGGTCATTGATTTGAAATTTTAAAAAATCTTGATTTTTAATAAATAAAATTTTAAATATAATATTTATAATATTAAGAATAAATTATTAAAAAAGATATGACAAAATCTCATTTGAATTTTAAATTTTAAATTTTAAAACTCAATAATTCATTACAAATTTAATAATTTATACATATTTTTATTAAAATAATATATAAATTATATATTTTTTAATTAAAAATAAATAATAACTAAGAAATATATAATATTTATTTTTGGGGTATATATAATATATTTACTTATAAATTCTAAATCCTCCGGGCAAAGCCAGTTTGGCTTTAAATATATTTTCCCAAGCTTACAGATGCTGTGTGTTTCTTGTCTCTGATTGTTTTTGGTTCAAGTCATTTATCATTTTGTTTCCGTAGTGTTGTTGTGTTAGTTTTATTTTATTGTTACTGTTAAGATATGTCACTATTTATTGTATTGATACATATATTTGACATATAATGTATGAATTATGTGGTAAGCATGACATATAAATATATTGGTATTAATGTATGTGATATATGATTTATTATTAATTGTATATTGTGTTCTTGGGCTGTTAATTGTGTTTGGACCTGTTTTGGACTCATCTTTTTACAGACCCGAGCTGGACAATTGCGTTTAGGGTTGAAGGGCATTATCGTCATTTTACCATAAATGTATTTATACCATTGTTAGGGTTTTTTGGCCGCCAACTGATTCATTTCTGTTCTCTTCTCTTGAGTCGCTTTGTCTCTTCTTTTCCTCTCTTCCTGTGTAAACATTGTACATGTTTCTTGTGAGGATTTGAAAGCTTGTAATCAGCGTCTGTTTCTGTGCATGTTTTCATTGTTTGTTATCTGTAAAAACATTACTTTAATAGTAGATACGTTTACCCTTTTTAGTGGATTAAGCCGTGTAGAGTTTTAGGGACCGAACCACTTAAATCTGGTGTTCTTGTTCTTATATTTTGATGCTGGTACTTAGATCTGAATGTTTATTAAAATGTTTGTATGTGCGTGAAAGATTTTCGTGAAGACAAATTTTCACAAAGTGATATCAGAGCGAGGTTGAGCGTTGTTTGGCCTTCAAACTGTCATTGAAGTGTTCCGAACACTCTGAATCCTCGAAAAACTATTTTTTCTTAATTTTTTGAGTGATTGGGAGACCTAGGGTTTCTTGATCCTCTTGAATCGCTACTCTACAGAGTGATTCTTGGGTGATTGGGATGTCTAGGGCTTCTAGGGTTTCCTGATTCTCGTGCTTATTGATCCTATTTAGAGATTCTTGGGTGATTGGAAGACTTAGGGTTTCTTGATCCTCTCGAATCCTATTCTGTGTTAAGTTTTTCTGGTGATTCAGTGACTAAGAAAACCTTTATTAGTCCTCTGAGTCCCACTGAAGAACTTGACCATTCGTCTTCGGTGAAACAGGGAGTCTTCTCTACTCTCCACTTATCCTTTGTTTATTTTATTCATTTATAATGAATACACAATACAAAATAACCCTATTTGATGGCACAGGTGATTATGTTCTTTGGAAAAGAAAGATGAAAGCACTCTTGATTCAACAAGATTTTCACGGTGTTATTGATGTCGATGATTTGCCTGAAAAGGCAACTGAGGTTGAAATAAAAAGGATTGAAAGAAAGGCTTACTCAGCTATACTCTTAAACCTGACTGATAAGGTACTCAGAGAAGTTTCTAAGGAAACTCTTGCTCATAAGGTCTTTTCTAAACTCGACTCTCTATACTTAATTAAGTCCTTACCTGGTAAAGTTCATCTTAAACATCGTTTTTACTCTTTTAAAATGGATTCTTCCAAGGATCTTGAACAAAATTTGGATGATTTTAAAAGACTTACTACTGATTTAGATGACATTGAACATAAAGTGGAAGATGAAACTCAAGCTTTAATTCTTTTAAATTCTCTGCCTGATAAATTCAAAGAAGTGAAATCTGGAATTATGTATGGTAGGGATACTCTATCTCTTGATCTGGTTATTGCACATCTTAGATCCAAAGACTTTGAAATTAAAGATAAAACTTTTGCTAGTGAGAGTCTTCTAGTTAGGGGAAGGACTGAAAAGAAGGAAAAAGGGTTTAGGGGTAAGTCTAAGCATAAATCCAAGTCTAAGTCTAAGAAGCATATCAAATGTTACTTCTGTAAGAAAGATGGCCATTATAGAAGTGAATGTCCACTTAGGAAAGGTAAGAAACATGACAAATCAGAATTCAGTACTGATAGTGAATCAAACCTAGTTTCTGAGGGTTATGAGAGCTCTGAAGTGCTAGCAGTGAGTTCCTCTAGGTCAGAAACTGATTGGGTCTTAGATTCAGGTTGTACATTTCATATGACTCCCTTTAGGCACTAGTTTTGTGATTTTAAAGAAGTTAATGGTGGTAAAGTACTTCTTGGAAACAATCATGAGTGTCATGTCAAGGGTATAGGCTTAGTTCACTTATCATTAGAAGATGGTACTGTTAGAGTCTTAGAATGTGTGAGATTTGTTCCTGAACTTAAGAGAAACTTGATTTCACTAGGTACGTTAGATTCTTGTGGTTTTACTGTGAAGATTGGAGATGGTTTGATGAAAGTTTATAAGGGTTCCCTAGTAATCTTTAAGGCTACTAGGATTAATGGTCTATATTTGTTGCAAGGTTCAATCTTAGAATCTAAAGGAAAGGCTAGTGTAGCTGTTACCTTAGATAGTGCTACCCTTTGGCGTAGAAGGTTGGGACATGTTAGTGAGAAAGGGTTAATTGAATTAGTAAAACAAGGGGTGTTTGGAAGTGAATCTTTAGGAACCTTAAAGTTCTGTGAACACTGTGTGTTTGGAAAACAAACTAGAGTTAAGTTTTCTAAAGGTCAGCATACTTCTACCCATGCACTTGATTACATTCACTCTGACTTGTGGGGTCCTGCCTCAATTCAATCCTTAGGTGGTAATAAGTACTTCCTGTCCTTGATTGATGATTTCACTAGGAAAGTTTGGACTTTTACCTTGAGGTCTAAAGATGAAACTTTTAATACCTTTAAACATTGGATAGCTTTAGTTGAAAATCAAAAAGGATGTAAGGTGAAAGTACTTAGGATAGATAATGGTTTGGAGTTCTGTAATGAACTCTTTGATACCTTCTGTAAAAACCAAGGAATTAGAAGGCATAGAACTGTAGCCAGTACACCCCAACAAAATGGTTTAGCTGAAAGAATGAATAGAACCATCTTAGAAAGAGTTAGGTGTATGCTGTCCCTTTCTGGCTTGCCCAAACAGTTCTGGGCTGAGGCTGTTAACACGACAACTTATTTGATTAATAGATGCCCTTCCTCTGCCATAGATTTTAAAACTCCTGAAGAACTCTAGACTACTAAAACTTTTGACTATAGTAATCTTAAGATTTTTGGGTGCATAGCATATAGTCATGTTAATCAAGGTAAACTTCTAGCCAGGTCACTGAAATGTGTATTTATTGGTTATCCTTTAGGTGTCAAAGGTTATAGGCTTTGGTGTCCCTCTCTTAAGAAATGCCTAACTAGCAGAAATGTTATTTTTAATGAATTTGAATATTATTCTGATCTGTTAAATAAGTCTGTCTCTCACTCATTAAGTGAATCCTTGATTGAGGTGGAGGTAGGTGCCACACCTCTCAATGATGTAAGTACTGAGATTGAGGTGGAGGTATCTGCAGTACACCAATCCCAAGATATGACCACTGAAAGAACAGATACCAGTGATGATGATGGAATTATCGAGGAACAAAATGTTCCTCCTAGCAGTTCTACTGAGCTGAATGATTACCTTCTAGCTAGGGATAGGTCTAGAAGAATAATTGTTCCCCCTCCTAGATATTCTGATTCTTTAATTGCATCTAATTCTGAACACCTTGACATAATTACTTATGCTCTTTCTGTTGCATCAAACATTGATGATTTTGAACCTGTTTCTTATGTTGATGCCATGAATTCATCTAATGCATCTAATTGGTTAATTGCTATGCATGATGAGATTAATTCTTTAAATAAGAATACAACTTGGGTTCTTGTTAATAAACCTAAAAATGTTAAAGTACTAGGATGTAGTGGCTTTATAAGAAAAAGGAAGGAATAAAAGGTGTTGAATCTGCTAGATATAAGGCTAGACTTGTGGCTCAAGGTTTTGCACAAAGAAAAGGAATAGATTATACTGAAATTTTTCTCCAGTTGTCAAATTTACCTCCATAAGAATTTTGTTATCCCTTGTTGTACAATATAACTTGTTACTTGAACAAATGGATGTTAAAACAGCTTTTCTACATGGTAATTTAGATGAGAAAATATATATGATGCAACCTGAAGGTTTTGTTAAAACTGGAAGTGAAAATCTTGTATGCATGCTTAAAAAATCTTTGTATGGCTTAAAACAGGCTCCTAGACAATTGTACAAACCTTTTGATTCATTCATGTTAAAAACAGGTTTTACTAGATCTGAATTTGATAACTGTGTTTACTTTAAATACAAAAATATTTCAGATCCTATTTATTTACTTCTTTATGTGGATGATATGCTCATTGCATGTAAAAACATGTTTGAAATCAATAATTTAAAATCACTTCTATACAATGAATTTGAAATGAAAGATTTAGGACAAGCTAAAAGGATTTTAGGCATGGAAATATATTGGACAAATTGTGGTCTACTCTTGTCACAACAATCTTATCTTAAAAAGGTTTTAAAAAGGTTTTCTATGTTTGACTGTAAGATTGCAAGTATTCCTTTAGGTTCTCACTTTAAACTGTCTATTCATGATTGCCCTGTGACTGATGAAGATAAGAATTATATGAATAAAGTTCCATATTCTAATGCTGTAGGTTCACTTATGTATGCAATGGTTTGCACTAGACCTGACATTGCATATGCCATGAGTGTGGTTAGTAGATTCATGGCTAACCCTGGTAAGACTCATTGGCAGGCCGTAAAGTGGATTTTACGTTACATTAAAGGGACAATTAATACTGGTTTACTGTTTAAAAGAAATCCATGTAATATATATGTAGTGTGTGGATATACTGATTCTGATTTTGCAGGTGATAAGAATAAGAGAAGGTCTCTATCAGGTTATATCTTTACTATTTTTGGAAATATAGTTTCTTGGAAATCTAATTTACAATCTGTAGTAACATTGTAAACTACTGAGGCTGAATTTATTGCTTTTACTGAAGCAGTAAAAGAATCCTTGTGGCTTAGAGGTCTTACTAGACAACTTAACATGGTTAAATGCGATGTAATTGATAATGTTTACTGTGATAATCAATCTGCCATACATTTATCTAAACATCCTATATTTCATTCTAGGTCTCAGCATGTTGACATTAAAATGCATTTTATTAGAGATATTGTAAATTAAGAACTTGTTAAAATTGACAAAATCTCCACTGAGAATAACCCTGCTGATATCCTTACAAAACCAGTCCCTTTAACCAAATTTAAACATTGTTTAGATTTGATTAGGTTGTCACATATTTAGGCATTAGGTTAAAAGGGTAAACTGTTTGTATCCATTATTTGTTGCATAGTGTCAAGGTGGAGATTGTTAGGATATGTCACTATTTATTGTATTGATACATATATTTGACATATAATGTATGAATTATGTGGTAAGCATGTCATATAAATATATTGGTATTAATGTATGTGATATATGATTTATTATTAATTGTATATTGGGCTCTTGGGCTGTTAATTGTGTTTGGACCTGTTTTGGACTCATCTTTTTTCAGGCCTGAGCTGGACAATTGCGTTTAGGGCTGAAGGGCATTATCGTCATTTTACCATAAATGTATTTATACCCTCGTTAGGGTTTTTTTGGCCGCCAACTGATTCATTTATGTTCTCTTCTCTTGAGTCGCTTCGTCTCTTCTTCTCCTCTCTTCCTGTGTAAACATTGTACATGTTTCTTGTGAGGATTTGAAAGCTTGTAATCAGCGTCTGTTTCTGTGCATGTTTTCATTGTTTGTTCTCTGTAAAAACATTATTTTAATAATGGATACGTTTACCCTTTTCAGTGGATTAGGCCGTGTAGAGTTTTAGGGGCCGAACCACTTAAATCTGGTGTTCTTGTTCTTATATTTTGATGCCGCTACTTAGATTTGAATGTTTATTAAAATGTTTGTGTGTGCGTGAAAGATTTTCGTGAAGACAGATTTTCACAGTTACTTTGTTGATCAACTGATAGCAAATGCTATTTTCCATTTGAAGATAGTATCAGGTTCTACAAGTTAGATCGATGCTTACTGAAAATTCCAGCTAGCTTTACTGCTCTTAAATCTCTGTATGTCACAACTCGCAATACTGTCCTTTTATTTTGGTAAGAATCTAATTTTTCTACTTGGCTGAGTGACACTATCAAATAGAAGATTTTGCATGCGGTTTGCTGCTGCCACCTATATTTTCATTTATAATATATTTATTATATGTTCTTTAATTAACTTAAACAATGCTTGTATTAATTTGAAAATTGTAATTGAGTTGGCAAAATAAAAGACTAGCAAAAAAAGAAAAAGAAAAAAAAAAGAGAAAGAAAGTTAGAGAGCACTTATTATTAAAATAATAAGATAATATTGTAACGGTACTCAAATTAATGAATTAATATTTTTCTAGATATATCTGAGCTGGTGGGAGTTAGTTATAGTTTGTTTCTGTCACATAGTTTGTTAACAGTTTGTACATGTGTCAATTTGTAAGAGGTTCACAAGAGTTACTCATGCAAACATAAGCTATGGCTGCTTTATGCTAGCCGGTATGTTGTTTTTATTGAGTCTTGCTTTCCTTTTGCTCAGTCATTCACTTCTTTGTCTTCTAATGAATAGTCTGTGCCTGTCTCTTCTGTTATGTCTATTATTCAAGTGCTTGCTCATTTTTTCATTGTTTCTCATGTCTCATCTGATGTGTCAGATGCATCTAGTTCACTTAGTTTCTCTCGATCAACTTTTAATTCCTCAGTTTCTTTTTCTCAACCTATTAATGGTTTTTTTGAGTCTTTCTCTAAACGTTCCTTGTTTAATTTTGTTGAATTTTCTGATGTTGATATTCATGTGCCTGGTAATGAGTTGCTTATATATGATATTCCTGTTGTATCTTCTTCTGAGGCTCCTGCTTCAGATGTCAATAATGTCTCTTAACCTATTGAGTCTCTTCTTCCTTCATCTTGTATCCATCGGCCTCCTACTGGAACAAACTCACACTCCATGCTTATTAGATCTAAAGCCAGTACCTTTAAGCCTAAGTCCTTTCATGTCACTTCTACTATTTCTCAAGTGCAACCTGTGCGTAAGAGTTACAAAGCATCTCTTAAGGTGCCTGAATGGAAGTTAGCTATGCAAAAAGAGTTAGATGCTCTCAATGCAAATGAGACTTGGACTTTGGCTCCTTTACCTGAAGGACATAGGGCTATTACTTGTAAGTGGGTGTTCAGGGTGAAGCTTTTGTCCAATGGTGCTTTGGATAAATATAAAGCTCGGTTGGTTGGTAAGGGTTTTCTACAGGAGTTTGGTGTTGATTGCTCAGAAACTTTTAGCACGGTTGTCAAAATCACCACCATAAGGGTAGTGCTTACTCTGGTGCTTTACAAAGGTTGGTAGGTTAGGCAAGCGGATGTCAATAATGCCTTTTAAAATGGAGATCTTTTAAAAAATGTGTACATGTGTCAGCCTCCTGGCTTTGAGACTGGTGTTTCTCAATTGGTTTGTAAGTTGTAAAAAGCATTGTACGGTTTGAAACAAGCCCCTAAGGTGTGGATTCACTAATGCCAAGTCTGATAGTTCTCTGTTTGTGAAGTTTGTTGGTGATGATATGTTTGTAATGTTGGTATACGTTGATGATATACTTATCACAGAATCCAATTTTAGGCTTATTGATAAACTTATTTTTTATTTGCACCTCAAATTTGCTCTTAAGGATTAGGGCATTTTGCATTACTTTCTTGGCATAGAGGTTGTCTATGGTGATAGGTGCTTGTTTTTCTCTCAGCAAAAATACATCAAGGATCCTTTGGATGCCTTCGGTTTGGCTGATGTTAAACCCATCACTTCTCCTATGTCATTTGGTAAAATCCTTAGTAAGTTTGATGGTGCACTTTTGGATAATGCTACTAATTATAGAAAGCTTGTTAGTTCTCTTCAATATCTAATTATTACAAGAACGAATGTGTCCTTTGTAGTTAACAAGCTTTGCCAATTTATGGCTTCTCCTATTGATGTTCATTGGCTGCCAAGCATTTGCTCCTCTACCTTAAAGGCACTTCACATTTTGCTCTTGCCTTTTATGCACAAACAACTCTAGAATTGGTTGCCTTTTGTGATGCTGACTATGCAAGCTATCCAGATAATTATAAAAGCACTGGTGCATTTTGTGTGTTTTAGGGTGATTGTTTGATCTCATGGAAGTCTTTTAAGCAAAAGGTTGTCTCATACAGTAGTATTGAAAGTGAATACAGGGCTATGACTCTGGCTTGTGTTGAGATTGTTTGGTTAAAGTCTCTTCTTATAGAGTTGCGCATTTCTCTTTTAGATACTCCTTTGTTGCTTACAGATAGTGTTAGTGCTAAAGCCCTTGCTCATAATCTGATTTTTCATGCACGTATCAAATACATAGAGGTAGGTTATCATTTTATTCGAAACTTAGTGCAATAAGGATCTTTATTTGTGCATTATGTTCCAACTCCTGATCAAGTAGCTGATTCTCACACCAAACCTTTATTCTCTGCTCAATTTCTCGATCTTAGGCTCAAATCGTTGGTTTTTCCTCAACCATCAATTTGAAGAGGGGTTCTGGATATATTTGAGCTAGTGAGAGTTAGTTATAGTTTGTTTCTGTTACATAGTTTGTTAACGGTTTGTACATGTGTCAGTTTGTAAGAAGTTCACAAGAGTTACTCTTGCAAATATAAGCTGTGGCTTATATTCAATTGATTGTAATTCATTTCTTTCGTTCTTGATAATTGAAGTATCTCTTTAGTTGCTTCTTGCTTTCTGAGTTTTCCTTCTTGTTTAAGCTCAAAGTTTTGAATAGTTATTTTCATTTATGTTTTTTAAAGATTTTAATTTTTTTTTTGCTAAACAAAGATTTTAATTTAATATCATAATATGTCAATTAATTCATAAATTATAAAATTAAAATAGTAACTCAATTTAATAAGGGCCAATTTTATCATTAAGTTTTATCTTTTTTTTCTTCTCTTCTTTCTTCAGTTTTGACATTTGACATTTTTAATTTTTTTTTCTCTGTCACATTGTTTCTTTTTCTTCAAAAATTCTACAGCTTCTATAGGCAAGACAATTAAAATATAGCCCATATGTTTTTTTTTTTTTTTGTTGCTTAGAATTTCTATTTCAATACTCAGATATAGAACCTGCACTGTTTTAAATTGTTGTGTTTCTCTTTTATGCAACTGTTAATTTATTATTTGAATTTCATTTAAATTTAAAATTATTGTTAATATATTTGTATTATGAAATTTCTACTAAAGTGTGAATAGTTTAGTGGGTCTTGTATGTAGAATTATTGAAGAAGGAGAAACAAAGGACAGAGAAAAAGACGAAGAAGGAAAAAACTAAAGCAATCCATTAACAAAACTGAGGAAAAAGAAGAAAGAATGAGAAGAAGAAAAACAGGAAAAAATTTTAATGATAAAATCTTATAAGTAAATAGTTCAGTTGATTGAAAGATTTTATGTAAAATTATGATTTTGTTGAATAGTAAGATTGTAAGATGTTAGTCTTTAGCGTTTTTAGTCTTAACTCACGTTTTAATGTTGACTTTGATAAATTTTTTTTTGTAAAATTGAGTTACTATTTTAGTGTTATAATTTAGAAATTAATTAATAGGTTATGGTAATAAATTAAAAACTTTTAAAAATATGTATAAAAATGGGCACTAATTAATTAATTTAGGTATTACTGCACTAATCCCGCAATTCCTTCACGAAAATGTCTACGTTTCAATTCAGCTATAAAAAGAAAAAAAAGAGAGAGAGAGAAGTGATATATGCTTATATTAAATAACTTATATGTTATTTATTAGATATAAAATTAAAAATATAAAATAAATAAATTATTATATATATATTTTTATTAATAATAATAAATTATATTATATTATTGCATGCATAATTGAACTGTTCAAAATAAAAGTTCAAACATTTACGACGGCGGCTCCAGACAGATGAAACGCCTTACATCGAAGATTGAAATCTGAAGAAAGCAGAAAGCTTTAATTCCAGTTTTGACCAACCTACTGCACCCAACTTTCCTTCTTCCCCCACATGGTCTTCACCTCGCCGCTGGTAACCTCTCCCTGGTCACCGGCGACTCCAGCGATGAGAACTCTGTTCTTCCTCCTAAACCTTCATCTCCTCTCTTTCTCTATCGCTCTTGACTTCCTTTTCAATTCCTTCTCCAATGTCTCCAATTCCAGTGGCCTTCTTCTCATCAACGATGCTCGGTTTGACTCTTCGGTCGTCCGGCTCACAAACGATTCCAACCAGTACTCTCTAGCTCGATCCTTTTACCCAACAAAGCTCACCATGAAACCCACTTCAAATTCCACTTCAATTGCTTCGTTCTCAACTTCTTTTGTCTTCTCAATCTTACCAACCATCGATTCTAGTCCTGGGTTTGGCCTCAGCTTTGTTCTCTCCAACTATACATCTCTTCCCAATGCTCTGGCTAGTCAATACTTTGGCCTCTTCACCAACGCTACTGTTCCTGTTGTTGCTCCTCTGCTCGCTGTTGAGTTCGATACTGGTAGGAACCCTGAATTCAACGACCTAGATGATAATCATATCGGAATCGATCTTAACAGTATCGTATCCGCGAAAACTCAGTCTGCTGGGTACTATAATTCAAGTGGGGATTTTGTTCCGATTAGGATGAGAAATGGGCAAAATGTTCGAGCTTGGATCGAATTCGATGGAACCAATTTCGAAATCAATGTTACCGTTGCGCCTCTCAACGTGCCTCGTCCATCTAGGCCTACGCTTACATTTAGGGATCCAGTTATTGCCAATTATGTTTCGACGGAGATGTTTGTTGGATTTTCTGCATCGAAAACTCAATGGATTGAAGCGCAGAGGGTTTTAGCTTGGAGCTTAAGTGACAGTGGAGTTGCTAGAGAAATTAACACAACCAACTTGCCTGTTTTTATGTTAGAGTCTGATAAAAGTTCATTGTCATCTGGGGCTGTAGCTGGAATTGTTTTAAGTTGTGTCGTTTTTGTGTTTGTTTTAGCATCTGGGTTTTTCTTGTTTTGGCGAAAGAATAAGTTAAAGAAGGAAGAAGAGGATGAGATTGAAGATTGGGAGCTCGAGTACTGGCCTCATAGGTTCTCTTATGAAGAGCTCAAAGAGGCAACTAATAGTTTTTCCAATGATCAAGTTTTGGGTTCTGGTGGATTTGGAAAAGTATACAAGGGAACTCTTCAAAACAACACTGAAGTTGCAGTAAAATGCGTTAATCATGATTCAAAACAAGGGTTGAGAGAATTCATGGCAGAGATTTCAAGCATGGGCAGATTAAAGCAAAAAAATTTGGTCCAAATGCGAGGTTGGTGTAGAAAAGGTAACGAGCTCATGCTTGTCTATGATTATATGCCAAATGGAAGTCTCAATAGATGGATTTTCGACAAACCTAAGGAACTTTTGAGCTGGGAACAACGTCGTAGAGTGTTAGCAGATGTAGCTGAAGGTTTAAACTATCTCCACAATGGTTGGGATCAAGTTGTTGTACATAGAGATATAAAGTCCAGCAATGTATTGTTGGATTCAGAAATGAGAGGAAGAGTTGGGGATTTTGGACTAGCTAAGTTATACCAACATGGTGAAGTTCCAAACACAACAAGAGTGGTGGGTACTTTGGGGTACTTAGCACCAGAGCTAGCAACAACAGCAGCACCAACAGCAGCAAGTGATGTGTACAGTTTCGGAGTGGTGGTTTTGGAAGTTGTTTGTGGTAGAAGGCCAATTGATTTGGATGCAGGGGAAGATGAAGAGGTATTGATGGATTGGGTAAGGGACTTGTATGCAAAAGGTACAATTTGTGAGGCTGTTGATAAGAGAATGAAGGGAGAGTACAAAGAGGAAGAAGTTGAGGCTATTTTAAAACTTGGGTTGGCTTGTTGTCATCCTGATCCACAGCGCAGGCCTGGAATGAAGGAAGTTGTGGCTGTTTTGGTTGGTGAAGAGGCTGCTGCTGCCCCTGCTAAGTTGCTCACTGAATTAGCTCGTGGTGACAGTAGTCTTGCTGCTGCTGCTGATCAAGCAACAGCTGAGGCTGTGATTCCGGTGTAATAACATTTTTTTTTTCACTTTTTCTTACGTGATTATAAATTTGAATGTTTTCAAACATTGTAATTGACTTTTTTTAAGCTAAATTGGATTGATTTGTTTTTGGTTGTGCATTGGTTGTTCCACTTGCTAATCTTTGTGTTATTTCTCTTGATTTCTCTCTACTTTATGTTTTATGGGTAATTGCATTACTGTTTGGTAAGGAGGTCACTTGATAACACAGCATGTGACAAACAAGACATCTTCATTTTTATTTAAAAAAATATCGTGTATATATATATATTTAGTTAATTGACAAGTTGGTGGGATTCAATTTATAAAAAAAAATCATATCGTATCGTGCAGATAAGCTTAAAGAATCTTGCTCATATAATGGTTCAATACTAGCACAAATTATTGTAATGCAAATAATCATCAACATCATAGACATTAATTTATGAAGATCATAATACATAAAGATAGTTATTTACAATTTTGAAATTCATTATTTTAAAAGCCCACAAAGGAATCACAAACATAAACAATCAGAACAAAAAAGTTCACACATTTAATATTTATATTTAGAGTGCACGAATTCTCTAGACCTTACCTTGAACCTTGTTTCTATACTTGATGAGATTAGAGAGTGAAGTTAAGAGAATGGAAGCTGAACTTTACTGTCTTCTTAGCACCAAGGTTGACACATTGAGACGTTTGTTGTATAGCCGATGCCACTGACTCTTTCATTGTCTCAGGTCCACAAACCAGGACTCCAATATTAGCTCCACCACTCTCATTTGGAAACTTTGTCAATATATCTGAACAATTCAGCCACATGTTAGTGGTCTTAGACTCCTAGTCTTGTAGGCAAAAGTTACTGAAACTAAAATTTACTTCTGACATGTTTAAGCAAAAGAAAGAAATACCTTGGAAGTTAGGCCTTCCTCCAAAATGTATGTCATGTTCCTCAGTAGTTCTCCTTTCTTCGGTTAAACGAGGTTTCAAGATTTTCGCTTCTTTTTCAAAGACTGGATTAGTTTCTTTCTTGACGTTTCTCCATCTTATGGCCAATGCTACTAGCGTGCCACATATTATAGCTATGATAAAAGATAACATGAGAAGTAGATCAGCTATTGAAGATGGGTTCTTTTCTTTAGAGGATTTTGATTGCCTTTTGTCTTCAGGCACAAATATACGGTTGAAACAAATTAGAAAGACTAGGAAAACAACACAAGAAAACCCAGTTATGGCAGCTATCCAAAGTGAATTTCCAAGTCCCATCAGTGGATAGTTAAGACCATCTGTACTAAATTGAACCGTTTGTACTTGAGCGACCTCATTTACTAATTCTCTTACTGTTAATGCAGCAGATTGTTCTTCCTGTGTCACAAATACCTTTAACTTTAAACGCAATGGTTCTGTCGATTGGTCTAGTATGAGAGGTGAGACAGAATTCAAGAGACAAATATCCTCAGACTTCTTCACAACATATATGAGTTGTATTCTTGTAGAAATACCAAATGTTGTACTGTTCTGGCTTGAAGCAATTTCCTGCAAGATGCTCAAAAATGGGGTTATCCCAATTCCCCCAGCTACCAGAAGTAAACTGTCATATCTGCAAATTTAGATTTTCAATTTTGTTAATAATTATTAAATGCTTAAGAGAGGTAACATAACTGATTAGAACCATGTTGTTATAAAGGGACATTAATTTTGACATGTGTACCTGAGAAAGTCCATTGAGGAGGGTCCATAAGGACCTTCGACTGCAATAGGTATGTTCTTGACCTGATCATTATATGAGTCTTGCTGAGTCTGTATCAAGTGGTAGAGAGAACTAGTCCATGATCCTTCACATTTCACAATAACAGACATTGTTTTATCATCAATGCTTGAGCTTGATGCTATGCTGAAGGGGTGCCACTGAAACTTTGATAGGCTTGGTACCTTCACATATATCACACTTGTTGGTATATACTTGAGTCCTGCAGTTAAGACCAAAAAATTGCTTAGTGAATTTTTTTTACCATTAGTGCTTTCAAGGTTCAAAAAGCATATATATTTTGTGCTTCCTGACTTAACCATTTCCGAATGAAACCAAATTTTAACTTAAGCACAAGAAAATAACTATACCCATGGGAAGCAGAAATCTTACTGGGATGCTTTGGCAAAGTAAGTTGTATGGCTTTGCAGGGAAAGATTTTTGCAGAAAGAATGCATGTTTGTGGCCTTGACTGGATTATTCGAAGCAACTTGTCAAGACCAAAGAGAAAGATTCCAGCAAAAACCATATAGAAATGCCTATCTCCAGCATGAAACAAGAAAAATACCAAGAAAACTATGTATAGATGATGTGTGTAGTAGAACAGTTGAAACCATTTTCGCCTAATTTGAGGGAGTGCTGTGATCCAAATTACTAATCCTGATAGTAAAGTAATCTCCCCAGCAAGGTAAATACGACCTGTTTTTTGCCACTTCCATACCTGGTGTTGAGTTATGAATTGCAGAAACAAAAAGCAACCAAACTTCAATTCCAAGACATTTAATCAAACAGATTTGTACATACAAGTCTAGTCAATATGGGACTTTGTTCACACATACTCGACACAAATAAGAGGACTATGTTTTACCTCGTTTTGTATATGGTGGCTGATTCCCCAAATAAATAAAGTGCTTAAACCATGAAAAGTGGCAAAGAAGATCAATGCAGTGCCAAGCCAAATGTGATATCTGACTGAAGCTTCGAATTGAATACCGAGCAAGCGAAACACAGCCAGCCATCTTAAAATTGGAAGAAGAAGCAAAGCAAGGCAGGCTTCTGCTAGCAAACCAAACCTTGTTGCTACTCTTAGATACTTTAGTTGCCATCTGAGATACAAACAGTTTTAAGTAAAACCTATCTGTTTGCTTTAAGGTTATGACAATGTAACGGGAATTGTAATGGTAATAAGAACAAAATCAACCAAAACATTATTATTATTATTATTATTATATTTGTTTGAGTAGTAAAATTAAAATAATAATAAATTTATATATTATTGTTTTGATTTCTAAAGGAAAAAAAAACATGTGAAGAAAATAGAGGATTCGTTGGTATTCTTGAGGTGTGTATGAGAGGAATAAGCTTCATGTTACTGGTGGAATGCTTTTAATTTCATTTGAAATTAACAATCAAACCAAACACAAAAATATAGAATTTTTTCCATCATCTTTTTTGTTAGTGTGATGACCAAAGTAGATTCATTTTGTTATTTATCAATTATATAGTACGTACCATTTTTTCTGACATCTTTGAACTAGATATCAATATGAATTAATTTTCTCCGTGAGTTGTTCATACTCTCTTAAATTCTTCTCAATCCACTTTTGTGTGTGATTTTGTATCCTCTAATTTGTGAACTTGGTTGTTAATTTTATTAGGTTGGATTTATTATGATCTATTTCAAAATATATGATATGTTTAGTAGTATGAATAGCTTAGACCTTATGCTTGGATTTGTTACTCATAGGGTTATTGTTCGATCTGTTAGACTTGATCCTAAGATGTTTGAGCTATGGCGAGTTTGGGTTAGCCACAACCTTTTTTTGGTTTGGCATGGTGCTCGTGGTGTTTTAAGTCCAAAGGAACTATCACTGTAGGATCCAGACAAGCTCTTATGGATAGAGATTTGAACTCTGGTGATGATTTTTTATTTTTATTTTCAAGCTGCAGTATTTTTTAGAAATTAGTGTTATTTGTTATTATGTGTTTTGATACCGTTTTAGTGTGTGGGGTTTTGAAGATTGTTGGAGCTTTGGTGCTCCATTAGTTTTTTTCTTTCTTTCTTTTATTTGGTATGGTCTTGCTTGTCATTTAGGTTTCCCAGTTTGCTCTTTTTCTTTTAGCGGAACACTGTTTTTAGTGTCTGAGTTGATGAGCAAGATCTGGTTTGTTTTTGTTGTCATTTGTGTCAATTTTTTAGGTTAAATTACTTTTATTTTAGTTATTTAATTAGATTGTTTTGAAGAAAAATTATTTTTGTTTATAGTATCTAATTTATTTTAATTATCTTACTAATCATTTTGTTAGCTTATTATTTAAATTATGTGTACAGTTATATTTGAATTATTAAATTATATTATATTTTTTAAAATAAAATTTTTCTATTCTAAAAATAAATAAAGATTATATATTACTTACCTATTCAAGTTGAGCCCTTTGTAAGGCATGAGCTTGTTGAAATCATTAGAGATGCGAGCATAAAAGGTCCATGCTAAGAAAAGGACAAATAAAGAAACTGCTAGAATTTCAATAATCGATAAAGTTCCCAGAAAAGTGTTTACAACCAGTGGATTTGACAAACCAGCAGCCCAGCAAATTCTCATCTGTCTATTAACATCCAAATTTAGCAGAAAGGTAAAGTTACTTGGCTTTCCCAAAAATGAGTATCGAATTACACAATCATATTCATAAAATTACCTTCTTCTTTGTTGTTTTAGATTCAAATAGATAGATCCAATTATAGCCAAAGCAATTATTGGAAATGTATACACAGCAAAATTAAGACCTGCAAAAAAATCCAATAATACAGTGTGTTTGAACATTCAATTACTTGCAGAAAGTAGAAAACTACCTGATGAAATTTCAACTACTGACCATAATATCCAAATATTGTGGTTTTGGAACTATCTTCAATACTATGCCACTTTTTTGTCCATAGTTGAGTGGGCTTTAGAAGCCAAAGAGAAATCCAACCAGCAAATATTAAAATCATAAATACTTTGAGAATATTGAGAACAGTAGTTTCTGCCATGTTTGTCTTCTAAGGGTCTTTCGAGTTTATGTAATTGTAAAAGATTCTATATATATAGGTTTAGTAAAGGCTTTATACCCCTTGAAAAAGCTTACTCAGTAGTGCATATCACTTATATGATAAATCGCTTAGACTTATTGGTCTATGCATCAGGAAAATTTTCCCATTTTCATGATGTGATCTGGCCATCTCGGTGTGTCTCTTCAGCAATAAAAGAAGAAGATATTTTGACAATAAAATGTATGACGTCTTATATTATGCATATAAATGTTTCATATTTATATTAAAAATATCTACTTTCAGCTATCTGTTATGATTTTTCAAATTAACTGTAATTCGAACATGAGAGCTGAGATTTACTAAACTACAAAGTAAATCATAAGCTATTTGTGGGAGATTTTTATCTCCTTCGGATCCAAGAAGATGACAATCTCATTTTAGAATCTCAATTTTTTCCCTTCAATTTAGGACCTTTTACTGGTTACCAGTTCATATAACCTTTGGGAGTCGGTGTCAAATTTAAAATTTGTATTCAGAATCACTATATATATATATATATATATATATATATATATATATATATATATATATATATATATATATATATATATATAAACAGAACTACTTACTTTTCACTTATTGTTTTCGATTAAAAAAAATACTATTTGTAGTATTTTGATAAAAATATATTCAAATAATTAAATTTATAGTAAATTATTGAGAATTTAAAGTCTAAAATTTATAATTTAACGTAAATATAATTATATTTTATGCATGTAATTTATCTACCGTTTGATATAAGACTGCTTGACCCTAGCCACTATAGACACACCACGTAGAATTCATATGGATAGAGGTCCAACCCAAGCTTGGAATGTACTCAAAGCTAACATCATGATACATATCAATCAAGCTGTTTAGGTCTTTTCAGCATTAGTCTGGATAGAAGGAATTTTTAGGTCGTTAAAGCATCAATCAAGTTATTTAAGCATCAATCAGGCAGGAAGAAATCTCTAGGCCATTTCAATATCAGTCAAGTATGAAGGAATTTTCAGGCCTTTTCAACATCAGCCAAACTAGAAGGAATTCGTATATATTGCGTAGATGGTAACAACGATCTTTGATTTGATCAATGAACTTTAGAGGGAAATGAGGTACCATCAATTTCAAAGTATACTTGTACTTGTATACTCTCCAGAATGTCGGAGTTTTGATTGCATCTTGCTTGTACATTACACGGGGACAAATTCATTAATATAAATATATGAATAGTGTAATGTAGAAAGGAGACTTGGAGCTATCTCTTTTTGTAACATTTTTTATTAAAATTCTCTTAAATAATTACAAAATTGTAAATATTAAACCTAAAATTTTATTTTGTTAAGAATTAAGGTGGTGAGACTTGTATTCTCCTAACTCTCAAATGCTGGGGCGGATCTTAGTGGGGGTTAAGGGAGGCTTCAGCTCTGGCCAACTTTTTTATAAAAATTAATTACGTGTATATTTTTAGCATTAAATAAATATTTCATTTATAGTAATATATTGTGTCTAATTTTTATGTACATATTTTAGTATATATTAACAATATTTAACACATATGTAGATAAAAATGACATGAATTATAAATAAATTGGTTAAATATATATATATATATATATTTTTATGTATTTGGTAACTATTAGTAACAAAAATAAAATTAGAGTAGTATACTACAAAAAATTCTTCCTAAATATAAGAATCCAAATAATGTTTAAATATTTTAAAACTTAACATTATAAAAATAAAATTAAAAAAATAAGTATATGATGAGCTTCGTATTAAAGTTTTTAAGTTTAAGTTTATTATATTTTATTTCAATCCAAATATTAACTTTATCTAATATTATATTATTTTACATTTTATTTTAATAATCTTTTAGAATTTATTTGAAATTTTTTTATATAAAAATTTATTATTTTTATTATTATTATTCATTCTTATATTGTTTATAAACATATATTTTTAAATATAGTCTCAAGCTTAAAATTATAAATCATATTTTACTTTTTACATTTTGATATATTTATTTTAGTTTTAATGTCTACAAATCTTAATGTATTTAATTGAGCTTTTTATTTGTTTAGATTTTTTAGTTAATAAATTTATTTTATTCATGAATGATACTAATATTTATTAACTTGTTATTTTTTTTAATTTTCGTTATAAGTTAATTATAATGTGTTAATTATATGTCTCTATTATAATATGACATGAAAAAATTTAGTGTTAGATTGAATATAATTTATTATAATTCCTACTAATTTTTTATTTTGTATATAAAAAAAAAATTAACCCTTCTTAAAAATTTTTTCTGGCTCCACCCTGCTAGAATATAACTGCCCCTTGTTATAGCCAATTTTTTTTAGCCATTATACATTTATATAGTAGTTTTATATATGTATATATGATGGACCTTTCAAAGGGCCTAACATGGCCTCCACATTTTTTTAGGGCGAAAAAAAAAAAAAAAAAATAGCCGACTTATTGCATTGCTCTAGTGGTGCCTCAGCAAAAACAGCCGGCACACTTACTAAGCCCATTACAAATAATAAAAGAAAACCTAGTACATATACACCTATATCAGATTCATAGATTCATGTATAACATATTTTTTCAATGAGTTATCTTTCAGTCTCCCACTCATATAACATAAAAAGTGAAGAAAGTATCGTTGCAACAATATCATCATTAACCACAACGCATGGTTATTGGTATATAACATTCAAAAAAAAATACAAAAAAAAATTTATTTTATATTAATATTTTATTAGTATATTTTTGTTTGAAATTTATATTTTATGCCGTGAAATTATCGCTTCAATATATTGCAAAAATTCATCTATTGGACAAAAGATCCAATAATTGAAAAATTATGTCTTTTATTTCTTTTTCTTTATTGTCAAATTATACTATACTTAGAGATTTATGAGTAATATTGAAATATTTGTTCCTCTATATCATTCTGTGAAAGAGTAAGTTGCCCTTAAGACCAAGAATCTTGATAGAACACTTTCTGTGGTTAAGAACTTTAATTGATATTATATGGATTATGGGATTATGGGGATTTGTTTTTTCCTTTTTCCTATTTATTTGAAGTTCATGATCATCAAGGATGGTAATATTTGTAATGTTTTAATAATTTATAAGGAAATTTTTTTTTTTGAAAATAACAAATATAAATACTTTTAAATCTCATATCAACAAAATTTAACCCAATATTAATTTAACATCTTTCTAATTTAAGAAAATAATGTTATTTTCGTTATTATAATTTTTAAATATATTATTTTAGATAATTTTCAAAGCTAGGATCTTAAAATGATAATGACACCTCAAGGTAGATAAAACCCCACTTGTTGTGATCAACCATTTCTATTACTTTCTATTTGGTTTTCAAAAAAAGTTTCGGTATCAGTAGTGGACCGATGGTCCGCCTCTTAATGCTTCCTTCTTTTCTACAAATCATTTTCAGTCCTATCAGATTTCTTTAGATTTATATGTATAACGTTTGGAAATGCAACAGCCTTAGAGAATGGGTTCAAATCATACATTAGCAGGACCCCAGAGCATCATGATAAGGAATTTGGGATTTCTTTTTGTACTCTTATTGTGCGCATGATCTCTAAGGAATATGTTTTTGTACCTCTCATATCACAACCTTTCATCTAGTGTTGTGAATCATGATGTGTTACACCTCTTTATATCGCACTATATTGGGTTCGTGTTTTCATGCTCAATCATATATTTTTAATATTAAAAACTATTTAATTAAATTATTTTTAGTTAAGTTATTTATTTATAACATTAAAAAAAATCAAATATCTTTACAAAATACAAGTATAAAAAAATTTGATTTAATTTAGAGTATCATATAATATATTAGCTTAGTTTTAAAATGAAAATAACATGTTATATATATATATATACATATATACATATATACATATTCAATTTATGTACACTCTGTAAATTATATACAACGTATATATATTATATGTATATTGTGCAACTGATATATTATTTAGAAATTAATTTAATTATATATATATATATATATATATTAAAAAAAATGAAATTGAAGAAGTAATTAATGCTAATAAAAAATAATTTATATTATATTGTGTTTATGATGTTATCGTGATATGGATCCATAGTGCCACACTATTTTCACCAGTAAGGGTTGAAAAAAAAAAAAAAATATATATATATATATATATATATATATATATATATATATATATTATCAAATGAAACAATAAAACGTACATTTCTTTGATAGATTAGATGGTAGTTTCATTAATGTTCACCACCTCTATTTTATCAATTGTCTACTCATCATTAACAAATTTTGTTTCAAATTTTTTTTTTTTCTTATTTCAAAATCTTCTTTTATTTTTAAGTATTTCATGGATTTATTTTGCTCTCTCATTGTCTTTATGTTATTGTGTGTATCTTGTTATAAAATAATCTCTTGTAAATTCAATCTCATTCAAAATTAAGAGAGTCCTGTTCGGGTAAATTATCAAGACAAAGTGATAAGGATATTAAGGACACATTTTATTCGTATAAAAAGGAAGATAAAAATAAACATCAAGGAATAGAAGTTTGCATATAAGTAAAAGCAGTAAATATTTTATAATCTCGATAAAAATTATATATGTTGTCACATATATAGAAAAATATTTATATTATACTAATTCATACAACAAAGTATATAAACACAGTAATATAACGTGATAAATTTATTTAAATTTCAATTTTAAGTAGTAACATTTACGAATTGCTTAAAGCAACCATTCAGTAGCCAAATTTATTAAATGAAAATAAACAGTTAATAAGACCCAATAAGGTAAGACGTCAAATACATTTATCAGTCAGAAACCTCCTACCCTAATTGCCTAGGCTGCTATTCACCAACTATCACCAGAGCTACTTTGATCCACACTAAATCTAGCTCACTTCTAGAATTATACCACCAAGCAGTGTGATGCAAATATCTGTGATTATATTAGTCAAATATAAAGAAGATAAATAATTTCTAGTGAAATGAGCAAAGTAAAAATAATAATACGAAAACACACTTAACGTATTGTTGACACGAAAATTCTACTTCTTAATAAAAATATATAAATATCATCGATGTATTATTATTACAAAAAACTCCATTTGATAAAAAAGAATTTTACAAACTCTATGTATTGAGACTACCAAAATTTTGTTTTAAAAGAATTAATTTTCAAGTGAAATTATCACTTCCGAATCACTAATACGAAAACATATTTAACGTATTAGTGATATAAAAAAAGTAAAAATATTTTTCATAATACCAGAATTATTTTTAACACAATCAAAAGATTTAAAAAAAAAAAAGTTATAAAAATGATGGTTTTTACGCTTAAAGTTTTTCAAGAAACAAAGAGAGTAAGTGGATAGAAAAATCTCCCAACATCTTGACCCTCACGTATCCTTGCAGTACCATCATGGACAACCTCGATAAGGTATCAGCAAAATATCGACGAGCCCACAACGAGGTCCAATAGTCCAAAAATCGAGCAAAAATAACATCTTCGACCACTCACCTCCTACCTTTGCGATGCCTCACTGACCACTCTAGCAAACCCCATGCAAGATATCAGCGTGGTCCAACGTAACATAGAATTATTTTGTGCTTACTTGCAGACTCTTTGCCGACTACTTCAGTGAGTCCTCCACGAAGTCCTAGAGAACTTCTAAAAAGAGTTTTTTCAAGGCAAAATTTCACTAAATAAAAAGTCATAAATACCCATCAACTTAAGAAAATAAATGCAAATAAAAGTATATTTTAACATGCAATCTATATGCTTCCAACTATCCCGTGTTATGTGTATGATACAAACATATAATAGTGTTAAGATCTACATTATTGTGCGATATTAATCACAAACAAAATAGCGTACATATAAATAGACAAAAATATTAAATAAAATAAATAAATTTCATATTGTAATCACAGTAACTCCAATAAAGATGTAAAAAGACTTACAAAAATTAAAAGCATAAGTCTTTCCATCAAACGGAAGACTTTGAGCAAAATGGAATGGACATGCTTCACTACTTTTTACCAATTCACATTGAGATAAAAAGAGTTGGGAAATAATTATTTAACCTTTTGGTGGTTATAAAGGGTAATCTACAATATTTAGCCTGACTACTTTAAATCAAGTACTTTGGGGAAATAATATCCAGATTTTAGCTCAACGGGGATATATAATACCAGCATTTTTTTTTTTTTCCATTTATTAGGATTTACACATTTATTTAAAGATACTAAAATAAATTAATATTAAAGACTATCCTTAAAATTTTTTAATAATTATAATATACTATTTTACTTTTTAAATTCATAATCTAATACTTATAATTTAACTTATTATTAACTGGATTATCCCACCTCGAACAAAATAATAATAAAAAAAGGATATAAGAGGACCAAAAGTAAGTTTTCTGAGGTCAACTATATAAGTTCAAATTATAGCACACGGATATTAGCAGAATATTTTTTTTTTTTAAGTTGATCAAGTGGAATTCTACAACTTTGACTTTGTTAGAATATATAAAATAAGTTTAATTAATTTTCAAACTTTAATTAAATTTATACTTAAATTTTTAATATTTTAAATTTTATTATTAAATCCTCAAATTTTTAAAATTTTATATATAGATTCCTAAATTTTTAAATTTTACAATTTAATCCTTAAACTTTTAAAAATTCATATATAAATATTATTTTTAGTGCTAAAATATATGTTTTTGAATAAATTTTTAGGATCTGTGTGTAAATTTTTAAAAATTTGAGAACTAAATTATAAGATTTAAAATTTTAGAAACCTATGTTTGAAATTTTAAAAATTTAGATACTAAATTGTATAATTTAAAAGTTTTAAGATCTAAGTATGAATTTAATTAAAGTTTAAGAATTAATGATATAATTTAGCCTAAAAATATTGTTTGTTTATCTTTTAATAGTTTAAGTTTTTAGAAATAAATAATTTAGGAAGTCGGGCACTAAAAATCCCGTAATTATTTAATTTAAACAATTTAGTCTATAATTATTACATTGGGTTCTAGAGGTCTCATAATTTTTGAAAAAAATGTCACAATAGTCTCATTATTATGTATAAATGAGTACTTTAATATCATAATTTTTAAATTTGACACCTATTGTCCTTTTATTTATAAAAGTTAGGCATTATTAGTTGTTAGTTTTAATACTTTTATTGTATTAAAAGTGTTAATTTTAAAAAATGATATGATTAAGATTGTTTGTTTTTTATAATAATGACTTATAAAGTCTAATTCATAAATTATAAATTTAAAGTGTTTATTTTAAAAAAATTACGAGATTTTTAATATTTAATGTAATAATTATAAAATTAATGTATTTATTTGAAGAAAAAAAATCTGGAATCTTAAAGAATTTTTTTTCAAATAAGTAATTACTAAATTTTTCAGGCCCAATTATCGCCCAACCATCAACGGTTTTAAAATGCAAATTTCCCACTTCAAATTCCTCCACAGCTCAGGGTCTATCTTCCAATCTATTTGATTTAAGAGTCCTTTTTGGCATTTTCTTTAAATTAATTAAGCGTGTTTTACGTCTGAAAATGCTAACGTGGACAAATATAATAAATAATAATAATAAATTATTAAAAATAACACCTTAGCGATATTGAACAATAATATTTAATTAGATTACGTTCAATATTAAATGAGCATAAATTACCACGGTTTAATTTAAACGGCATTTAATTAGATGATATTTAAAGAAAAATAATATAATAATTATTTTTTTAATTATAAAAATTGTAAAAAATATATGATTTAAACACAACATATATTATTTTTGTTATTACAAACTTTAAAAATATTATTTTTATTATTTTACAACATAATTTAATAACTGATGGTAGTTGAGGATTACAGAGACAGCACAAAGTTAGGATTATGGCGTTTGTCTACAAGAGAATGATGATGCAGCAAATGAGTTCGCTGCTCGGTTGGCGACAAATTACCTACCTGTGCGTAATATAAAAAATCATAATTCTAATCGTATGTTTATTTATTTATTTATTTTTAAAGAGACTCCCTTAAAATGTGAGAAGATAACGTTCATTTTTTTTTTCTTCATTAATTCAAATTATTATTTATATTTAAAAATATCAATAATAAATTAGCACTTGAGAATTGGTAAAAAAAGTTTAATAATTATTATATATATTTTTTATTATCTCAAATTTATAATTTTATACATGCCCATTGTCGATAATCATATATAAATAGCTAAAATATCCACCATCGATTCTTTGTGGGATGTTGTGTCAAATTAGCGCTGAACGGTGCTCAGAGTTTTAAAGGTTTTAAGTATGATTTTTATTAAAATTAAATACGTACTGCAAATTTTAATAGAGAAATAATGATGAAAAAGAAAAAGAAAAATTATATTTGGACTAACAGTGACCAAATTGGTTACGCGTTGGAAAGGTTTGAAATGAGTTGCTGTGGTTTTTTTTTTTTGGGACTTGGTTTATCTCATTTTTGACTCTAGCTCATTTTGAGTGATCTCTTTATATAAATTAGCTTAAATTATCTATCTTTTAAATGAATTGAATTAAATAATTAATAAGCCATCTCATTGTTGCAAAATTAAAAAGTATTTATAATTTTATTTATAAATAAAAAATAATAATATTAGTATTACCTTTTTATTATATTTTAGTAAAATAAAATAAATGTAAAAATAATATATTTTAATTACGATATTCTACGATAATATTATTATAATTATAAAAATATTATAATTTATAGAGATGTTTTGTTAAATGAGTTTGTAAGGTTCAATAAATTAATAAATTGTGTTGGATTAAGTTGTTTATTTGACAAAATTAAAAAGAAAAAATTTAATTAAAAAATGTCCGCATATCATTTTTTAATTAAAAAATAAAAAATATATTATGTTTGCTTTTAATATTTGGGAAAAAATTATATACTAATATTAAAGTACTAGTCTAAATTAATAAAAATTGTAAATTAAAAGAAATAAAACACTAAAAAAAGTGAAGCATATTTTTATTTTATTATATTTTCTCCATATTTATAGCATATTATTTGTGCCGATGCATAATTCATCAATATTTGGACACAGTAAAAGTCTATTTGAACAAAACCCCATTTCTTATTCTTTAAGAAATGTCGATAGGATTGGATATTAAACTGTTATTTATATAAGTATTTTAAATTAAAATAAAAGACCAAATTTTTTGGAAATTTACCAAAAATAACACCCCTAAAATGAATGAGTGTTCAAAGAAAAATGAAATATTAATCATTTTTTTTTTAATTATGAAAATGTAAGTTTGAACGTAAGATGTACTAGTTTTATTATTACAAGTTTAAGGAGTGTTAGTTTTGTTATTTTCCTAAATTTTTCTTACGTTCTTTAAAATAAAATCTTTACATTTTTCAATAAACAAATAATATTTACTTTAAAGACTTATAAGTGGAATTTATTAAGGTTTTAATTTGGAGCGTACTTGTAAGTTGTAGTAAGACCTTACTATATTAGTTTTACATCAATAATTAATTAAAATCTTATTGTAATTTACATAATCAATAGTTCTACAATGAGGTAAGGTTGTTGGTGGATATTGTGGAGCTTTGGGGGAAGTTGGGTCCGGGAGATCGTTGACTATGGTTGTCTGAAATTTTATTGTATATGATACAGTTTGTGTCTGGAGTAACTTTGTAAAACCATCTTTCATGATATAATATTTTTATAGGAAAAATATTCTTGTGTGAATTAGTCTTTCATGACAAAGCTAAATGAGTGTTTGAGCACGAAATGTTGCTATTTTTTTTAGTTTTATAAATTATGGTGTTGTACAAGTCGAGACCTCTATGTTCACGACTATGAATTGGAGGCCTAGAAGTTATAATAATGTCCATATAAACGCGTCATTCCCAAAGGTCAACCAAGACAGAAAAAGATAAAAGGAAAGAAATATCAAATAACAAGACACCGTGATTTTGTCCTTCTCAGATTCACAGATGCAATATATTGCAATGTGGTTTACAAAGTCAAATATATAAATTATTTGAAGTTCTGATTTATCAAGGGCTAGTAATTTGAAATGCCTAGCTACTGATGCCATTTTTGGCCTTATAGAATGAAAACCACAAGAACATATAAGTATTTACATTTCTAGTTTGTCTTTTGGATTCTTTTATTTCCTAGTTCTACAGACTACTATAATAATATTAAAAGCCAAGAAAAACTTTTTTCATAGAATTCGAATATCTTTATTTTAGATCAAATGATACTTTTTTGAAAAGGAAAAACTAGTTTAAGCCAGAGAACGATTCATATTAATCTTTGAAAACGATTTTGCCACTTCAATTAGGCCTTGACTATTTAGTGTTGTCTTGTTTAGACTTCCAAAAATTTTATGCCTAGCTAGCTCTACAAGTCTATGTACTAAAGATATTTTATATATATATATATATATTTTTTACAAAAATAATAAAAGTACATCAAAATTCAAAGAGCATTGTCTTAAATATGAGGATGGTATCAAAATTCAATCCTATGAGATCACTAAGGACTAAAAATATGGAGGGGAAGAAAGGAAAGGGTCTCTTTTACTTGAAAAAACCACATAAGAAAACAGTTAGGTGCTCTGTGACACATTCTAAAAGCCAACAATCTTGACAAAAGTGATTTTGTCTATTTTATTTTATTTTGTGGTGGCTTAGAGAACAACGACTCTTTCATGCTAAAAACTTTTAATTCACTAAAATCCAATCTTGTTATTTTCACTCTTATCTCTTAATTATCTCCCTCTTTTTAATATGTTACTTTTATTTCCTTAACTTGTGTGTCAAAAAGGGAGAGGTCAGCAAGGCTAATGGAAGATTACATTCCTATGGAGGCCAAGCATTTCTATTATGGCAATAGAGGCGTGGTGTCACTGGAGCCAGACGTGGAGCCGCCTCAGATGACACCGGAAATTGTGGAGATAGAGGAGGATATCAGGAGTATTAGTACTGTTACAAGCAGTAATAGAAACTTAAGCAGCAATGTTAATGATGTGTATGTGGCTGTTGGGAAGGATGACTTAGATGTCCTACAATGGGCTCTTGATCATGTTGTTTCGATCGGTTCTCGAATTCTTCTCATCCATGTCTTCCCTCCAATCACTTTTATCCCCACACCTGGTATGTAAGTAATATTTGTTTGTTGTTTGTTATCCCCTTTTGTTCTTATTATTTGCCAACAAGTTTCTATATAGTCAAGTTTGGAACAACCTTGAGCATAATGATACAACTTGATTTTTGTTGCATACTTCTTTCACTTATTTACATCAGCATGACTATTTGGTGAATACAACCTAATCTGATGAGAGGGAGAAGAGAATATGTGAATGTGCACTTGCCAAGGGAAGTCTTTAGCGTTGACAAAGTTGGCGATGAAATTAATGAAAGTCTTTAGTATTAGACCAACTTATTTAATTTCTAAAATGAAAATAAATATTTAAATATTTTTGAGAGAGTCTAGTAGATGAATGTGCATGCACCTGCAAACAACTTTAAGCTTTGAATATAATTAAGGTTTGGTTTCATATTTCTACAACTACAATATTCAAGTTTGGGACTCTCTTTTCTAACACCCTACATATTCTGTTGATGAGTCATTTAAAAATATCTACTATTTACTCTATCGATGAAATTTTATTACACGTGTAATTTTTAAAACTATTTTATTTACATGACAATTATTGATTCAGATAATTTAAAAAACCTTAAAAAATAAAAAATTACACGTGTAAAATATCCATCAAGTGAGGGGATTTAAGAGGATACCACCTAACAGTTTAACTTTTGTTTTTTTTAGAATTAGTAACTAACGATAATTCCTTTATATTTTACAATTCAAAGATAAATTTGAGGTGATACTTTTTGAAAAGTCAACAAATTTTTTTCCCGGTGTGTGCTATAGCATGAATATCTGACTAGTCAAATAGAAGTTTCTGCTTAATCGATTAGCTCTATTGGTATATCCAAATAAGGAAGGAAAAAAAAAAAAAAAAAAAAGTAATTTGTTAATCATAACAAAAACAAATCTACTTAAACCTGTTAAAATTTATAAAAATTATTATTTGTTTTAAACTTCTTATGCCTTTAAGTGCAGTTATATATCTTAATCCTTATATTACTGATATTTTTGTTTGTAGTTGGAAGAATATCTAAAAGTCAATTAAGCAGTGAACAAGTGCAACGTTACATAAATGAAGAGAATAACAAGAGGAGAAATCTCTTGCAAAAATACATCAAATTGTGCAATGATGCCGAGGTACTGACATAACCAAAACATTTGACCCAAATTTCTTCAGGTAAATTAAACAATCCCACATTTCAATGTATAAAACATGGTAAAAGGTCTTGCAGGTAAATGTTGACACAGTGCTTTTGGAGAGCAATGTCACATCAAAAGCAATTCTTGATGCTATTTCTGTTCTTAACATTACCAATCTAGTTATTGGAATCAAAACACCACCTTCTTCAAGGTGAGCTTCTCTTCCCAAGCATATTAAAGTGTATTGGTTAACATTACTTTTATACATTTAACGAGAATAAAATTAATGAAAATGAGGAAATTAACAAAGGGCTAAGTTGAAATTTTTTCCCCTCAGGCTTTTGAGAAAGCAAATGGCTATAGGAGAAGCTGTGAAGAAGAGTGCTTCAGATGCATGTGAGATTAACCTGGTGAGAGTAGCAGAGGATTCCTACCACTCCAAAAGAAATTTTTTTCAGTGTGCCTGCTTTCAAGGAAAGAGCAATAGCTTATCAAACCAGACTAACAAGTCAGGAGATCACTTGTAAACACATCCTGCTTAAGCAACAATGTCATTTCACTAGTATGGCCGGTTGGCAAGTGAAGAACAGAGAGAGACAAATGAGATACATTGTTTGCCATCTCCTTGAAAGTAGAAGGGGTTATTATTAATCATCACCTCCAAGAATGATGTTTTTATGAGAGCCATATAAGAAAGGTCGGCAAATATTCAAAGGATCCTCATTATGATAATATCGTTTTAACTATAATCTATCCCAAAAATAGGCTTAATTACTTTATTAGTCTTCAAAATTTGATCAAATTTACATATAGATTCTCAAACTTTTAAATCATACAATATAATTATCAAATTTTACACATAGGTCCCTAAATTTTTAAATTCTATAATTTAGTTTTCAAACTTTTAAAAGTTTAAAGATCTATGAATTTAATTAAAGTTTAGGAACTAATTACATAGTTTAGCTTCTTCTTTTTTTAATGATATCATTTCACAGTTGTACACACCTACAATTACAGGCAACATGTTTTGCAAAAACTATTTTGTTTTTTTTGTTCTAAAATTTTCTTAGTCTAGAGTCAAAGAGTTTCCTGCATGGTTAGCATTGTTTCTAAAGTTTCATAGTCTAGAGGCCAAAGCTTTGTGACATGCACAACAACCAACTTTCACATGTAAAGAGATTTCATTTGGCCTTTAAATTTTCAATGCAAACAATTGATTTCATTAAAAATTGTATCTACTGTGCACATAGGCAACAAAATTTTGAGTACCTTATATACTACCTAATGCGGAACAATATTAAAAACAGTGACGGACCAGTATGGTGGGCTGTACCGTGCTTCAGCCCGGACAGCTTTTTTAATTTTTTTTAATAAATTTTAGTAATATAAATATAATCTAATACGATTATATTAATTAAAATATTAATTATAAATGATTACTTTTTATTGTTTTGTTGTTGCTGTTTTCATTGCTCTCTACCTTTTTGTTGATTGTTGGTTTGTTGCTTTATTCTCTGGCTATGCAACGCTACGCATTTAGTATATTTTTTTTATTTTATAAAAATGCAAAATTATTATAGTTATGTATTCTTCTTTAAAAATATTAAATACTTAAAATATTTATATTTTAATTTATACTTATATCAATAATTATGTATTATATATTTCTAAAAATTATAGTTTTTAAACTTTTGATCGATAAATATTGTATAATTATTAATTTAAGTGTTTATTTAAGTATAAATTTATATGTATTTAACACTCATTTTTTTCATAACAATTCACCATTATTTCATTAAATATGTTTTTTTTTCATTCTTTAAATTATTAATTAGAATTCTTTATTTTAAAATATATATTATCTCATTGTTATATTAGAACATGAAATTTATTTTAAATTTCTATACTTATCAATTACTATTAATAGGTAAAAAAATGATTAGGCATATAACTTATTTGTTGATTCTTTAATTCTTTAGTTATTTTAATTTTTTGTTTGTTTGTTGTTAGGTGTTTGTAATTTTTAAATTGTATACTTTAATTTGCATTAAATATTTTTATCGTAGGTTATAATGGATAAACCTCACCAAAGTTCTAAATTATTTAAAATTCTTCATTCATTCTTTAAGAAAATAGATAATCAATAATTAACAAAAAATACTTCTATTGAGGCTACTAATAAAAAAAGTAAGTGATCTCAAGAACCACTTGTTGATGATAATACACATATTTCGAAAAAAATTAAAGAAATATTTTAATATATATCAGCCCTCCTATAAAAATATTTCTGGTTACGTCCCTGATTAAAAAGCAGTGTTTCTTTCTCTCTAAATAAAAATGAGTAATATAAGCTTCCCTCACCCCACCAAAAAAACAATACAAAATCCAATAGTGCTAGCGCTTTGCATTCTTTCTATTTCATCCGATTCATTAGGGATAGATGGCTAATACTAATCCAAATCCAATAAGTGAAGTTCTTAGTTTTAATAGGTATTAAGTTTACATTGATTTTGAACGGTGATTCGCTTAACTTCAGACAATTAAGCGAATCACCATTCAAAATCAATGTGAACTTAATACCTATTAAATGGTTTCATATGTTCGAACCACACCTAATAATCATTTATCTAAAAAAATTAAATGAATTTTTAAAGAAACATTAGTCTATATAATATAAGGTCATTCCATATACTAGCATACAATAATAGCAAAACATCTTCATATTTGGGAAACTTTCTCTATTTCTTTTATATTCCTAATAGTTTAGGGGTATGTTTTTTTATATCTTTCATTTGGAATTTGAGTTGTCTTATATGTGTGTGATTGAGAAATATGTCTAGCAAACTACTAAGTTGTCATACTCAATACTTGCTCAACAAGATAAGCGTATAATCTTTTATATAGACTAGGTTTTACAAAAATTAGGGAGCAATGAGTACGTCTCTGAAGAGCATTTGGGGGTTATTTAGAAGCTACTTTCTTGGGGTGGGAAAACACTCAGTGAACTACCTAAATAAACAACTTATAGGATTTTTCTCAACTCACTTCAGGTAATCGTTTCACTTTTAGCTCGTATTTCTCCCTTGTCTCGCATTGATTGTTTTGTAAATCATCATTTTCACTCAGCTCGCACGCTTAGGTCTTCGTTTCACTCTCAATTTGCATTTCTCACAATTTCAACTTTTGCTCCCTCGTCTTGCGCACTGATTTACACGATTTTGCTACTGATTTAGCTAGCACTGATATTATACCCTCATTGCTGATTTCACATTTTTATTATGCCTGCTTCACTTACTAATTTAGAGTCCTTACTATTATCCTTTGTTTTCTTGTTCCATTTGTTTGTTGATCTTCATTTTTGAGCATTCGTATTTCTATTTTTTGTGTTACAATTATCCTTCGTTTCGTTCAATTCCTAAACAAAAATAGGTTTGTAAGCTTATTGCGTTTATGTGTTCTTGTTTTCATTTTTTCTGTTATTGTGTTTATAGTTGATTGTTGATCCAACTTACTATGTAGTGGCTAATTACTTATTTCCCTTATGATTGTGATTCAGTAACAAAATAATATTAGGTTTGATAACAGTGTACCAAAGAATTAAAGAGATATTATTTTGTTATCTAGTAGCCAAATGATAGGTTTTCTTAAATACATATTAGGTTTGTTCAATCATTTAATAAACATTACTCATTACTGAAGTTAAGCTGTGAAATAAAACATAAAAATGAAAGAAAAAAAAAAAAAAAAAACCCTGCCTTATCTTAATTGTGCTGCTTCTTCTCTAGACCCTAATTGAAAATTATTTTTCCTGCAAACTAAATGCCAATGCATTTTTTAAGAAAGAAATTGTCAAATGGGAGATCACATAGTTGTTGGTAGTTAAGAAGAAAAAAGAAACGTAAAATAGGAGATTATTTTTTGTATGAACCTGTGAATGTTTTGTGTAAGCACATTGTATGAAGTTATGAATGTTCTTTGTTTACAGATGAGATATTGATGCCAAGAATATCTTGTAGATTTTTTATAACTTCTTTTTGTTTTATTGATCCATAAAGTAGGGATCATGTAAATATTATATGTAATCTTTTTGTTTAATTTATATATGTTTTGTAGGATGGTTAAGAGAAAAATTGAGGATTCTATATCACCAAAGAAGCGTAAGAAGAACAAGGTGCCTATTGACGATGCATCTTACAAGATTGTAATTTTTTTTTTTATGTTTTGTGATGTTATATTCATTTATGTAATGCTTTATAGTAAAAACATATACATGTATTGACATTAATGTAATGTATATATTGTCATTTATTTTTGCATGTAAGATGTACATTCAGATTCTGTTATAAAATCTAATATTCTATGTATTCTTTATCTTTATTTTTAATTTGTATGTAAGATGTACATTCTGTGTAAATAATTGTAGGTTATCAAGAATTACGTTGTAGTTTTTTTTTTTTGTGTTTTTTATTTGACTGTACATGTCCCAACACATTGATGTAATGTGTACATTCATATTTATAATTTGTATGTAATGTCATGTAATCTAATGTTATGTATTCAAGAACTATATAATTGTTTTTTTTTTTTTTTTGTCATTGTCTATTAACATATTAATATAATACATACATTTATCTTTATTTATGTATGTAAGTAGTACATTCAGTTTCTGTTCTAAAATTTAAAATCTGCTTAATTTGTATGTAAGATCTACATTAGTTAGATTGTAATTAAATTTTTTTTCTCCTCTTATATTAGAATGTACTTGTACTGATACATAAATGTAATACATGTATTCACTTTTATTTTTACATGTAAACTGTACATTCAGATTATGTTATAAAATTTGATTCTTTTTAACCTATTGTTCTATGCATTTTTTACATATTATTTATAATTTTCATTTAATCTGATGTATTCAAGAAACAGATGATTGCATTTGATTTTTTTTGTCTCATATTAGAATGTGTATCGACATATTAATGTAATGCGTACATTCACATTAATTTTTGTATGTAAGATGTACATTTAGATTATGTTCTACATTTTTGAAACTGTTGAATGTGCTTAATTTGTATGTATGATTGATGCACTTGATAGTCGAATTTTGTATTTTATAAAAGCTCGCAAGTGCACGAATCACTTGTAATGAGTGATAAGTATACTCTCAAGATTGTCTCTCAAGGAATTGCGGTGATTTTAAAATGTTATTTATTTTCTTATTCAGTCGAACAAACAATCCTAAACATTTTAACAATTGTCGATTGCAGAAAAGATTGTAAATTCCTAAAACTAAGATAAAGTACAAATAAAAGAAATCACAACCAAGGTGGGATGATGGATGTAAATGGGAATCTTTGCTCGCTATCCATTCATGGAAAGAAAAAATTAAGCAATTTAATTAAAAGTCAAATTTAATGATTTTTCCGCTAAACCTAGAAAATCCTAAATCAATAGCAATTTTCACTATAATCAATTAATTAACGTCTTTGATCTGGACCGTTAACTAATCAATTGGAATTAGCTCAAGGAAATATTTTAATCACCTAATCTAACACAAATCAATGCAATTAAATTAGGCACTTGTTCATAATGCACAATCAAGCAAAGATAACATTTCTAATGCCTAAATTCTAACATATTCTCTCTAACCACAAATTAAGATTTGGCCCATCATTAATTTATAATCAGAAATATTAAGAACATGAACAAGAAATAAATCTAAAACTTAAATATTATTAAATTACAAAATTATTCTTTCAATCATTGGAAGCAATACTAATATTCCCAAATACATAAATTAGCCAACTATAACTAAATTGGTATCAATCAATTTAGTCATGGGAGGTAAACCACAAAATCAAAAAGAAGAAAAAGATATACAATAAAAATACCCCAATGAATCCTCTAGCTCCAATTCCATAAACTTGGTTGATCCCCTTTCTCAAATCCTTGGAGTAGCTTCAACAATAGAGGGTCTCCTCTTGATTTTGGGTGAAAAACCCTTGTTGCAACAGTAGCTAGGGGAAGGAAGAAAATAGTTGTGAAAACTTACGTTTGGGAGAGGTATAATGTGGTATTTATAGGAGTGAAGTGGCACACGCGTTTTAGGATTTCTGGGCAGTTTTGGCACGCTCGCCTCGGCGCACATTTTTACCTGCCTCGGCACGCTTTGAATTTTGGCTCAAGAATAGAAAATAGAGACCTCTCCGCCTAGGCACGCATTTTCTCATGCCTAGGCATGCATTGATTTTGCCTTGTATGTAACCCTTACATAGTTTTTGACTCCTAATGTAAGCCTTATATTTTCTGGCTTTTGTTACTCCATTTTCTCTCTTTTTGTGTCATTTCAATCCAATATTTTTCTAAGAGCCCAAAAACCTAAAAAACATATAAATACCTTCCAAAATACGAAAATAATAAAATAAAATATAAAATGAATGCTTAAAAATATAACAAAATATAGGTCAAAATAGTGTTCATCAATGATATACATCAGCTAGATTGTAGTTGATTTTTTTCTCCTCTTATTTTGGAATGTACTTGTACTGACGCCTAAATGTAATGCATACATTCATATTTATTTTTACATGTAAGTTATACATTCAGTTTATGTTATAAAATTTGATTATTCTTAATCTGTTGTTCTATGCATTTTTTACATATTATTTATAATTTCTATTTAATATGATGTATTCAAGAACTAGATGATTGTATTTCATTTTTTTGTCTCATATTAGAATGTGCATCGACATATTAATGTAATGCGTACATTCACATTAGTTTTGGTATATAAGCTGTAAATTTAAATTATGTTCTACATTTTTGAAACTGTCGAATGTGCTTAATTTGTATGTAGGATATAAATTATCTAGATTGTTGTTGATTTTTTTGTCCTCTTATATTGAAATGTACTTGTACTGATGCCTAAATATAATGTATATATTCACATTTATTTTTACTTGTAAGTTGTACATTCAGTTTATGTTATAAATTTGATTCTTCTTAATCTATTTTCTATGCATTCTTTACGGTTAATCAAATTATTGATTTATTTTGACTTTTAACATTTCATTAATTATATTATGTAGGGTGAATTTCTTGAAAATGATTATTCATTTTGTAATATTTTGGATCATGGGGAGAAGTTTTTTGTTAGATGTGGTAGTTGTACATAACCTGATAAAGTTATTAATCGTATTAAAGAGTACTTAGTGCAGAGCAACTACTTAGATTTAAGGATTCTTGCTTTAGTAAATTTTTGGACATGCCAAAGTGTCGTTTTGGTGCACAACTTGTTCACGCTATTCTTTTACGAAAGTGCAAGTCATGTAAGTTCGTAAAAGAGATTTGGTTTCAAATTGGTTTCAAAGTTCTACGATTTTTCTGTTCAAAATTTTGTGTCTCTTCGGATTTGAAGCTTTCCGTCGATTTTGAGAGCACCGATTTTATTGAAGAAAAATCTGATTTCATGATGAAATATTTCAAGGAATTTAATTCAATAAAATATTTGAAATTTCTTATCAGTTGTATTGGGCAACCTTCTTCTACTTATAGTACTAGTTGCAAAAAGATTAGAAAAATTAAAGTTAAAGAAAAGGAATATTAAGACTTTGAAATCTCCAAAAGTGAAGAACAATAGTGTATTTGCTCAAAAAGGGAAGCATAGTGAGACTCATTTTCGTTTTGTTAGTATTTTTGATGAAGATGTTGTGATGCTATCTTTGATATACTTTTTGGAGTGCGGGCTTATTGAAAAATTAAAAAATGTACATCTTTGTAAGGAAGCAATGATTTTAGCTAATAGCTGGGATGATTTCAATAATTACAGTTGGAGAAACTATGTATTTATGTGTTTAACTGTCTTTTTGAAAGTTTAAACAAAGATTATTGTGAAATGTGTGATGTTGCGCATGAGTTAGAGTTCAGAAAGGGAAAGAGACTCTTAAAAGAGAATGGAGATAGGGTACGATACCAAATTTATGGGTTTGGATTGGCTTTTCAGCTTTGGGTTTATGAAGCAATTCCATCAATTGCAGTTGAATATACTATTCCTTTATCTGCTCAAATTCCTACATTTTTCAAGTGGACATCTTCGTTTTCACCTAAGTTTGACAACATTCAGTGTATTTTTGAAAATCCATCTCAGGTATATTACTTTTTTTTTTTATTGTTGAATATAATTTGTACATGTTTACAATTATTTTTTCTAATTATGTATGTAATATTTTACATTTTTTAGGTGCCCGTAAAAACAATTATATCTATTGAGGGTGTACCATTATTTGATTATCCTATTGGTCATGTTCCTGAAGATCTATTTAATAATATAGAATCTTCTCAATCATTCAAGGTTAATCTGAAATTCTTTCTGTTGAACCTAATATTCTGCAATAGAAGTTCATTGCGTCTAAAAAAGTATTTAGTTCATCAAATATGTCTTCAGATGATGTCGTCCATTTATTTGTGAAGCTTAGTGGTGAACTACTAGCAGGTCTAAGTAGTTTACAAGAATCAATTAATGTTGTGCACTTGGATTTGAGTGCAAGAATTACAGCTGTTGAAGTTTCTGTCAATGGTATTTGTGCTGATATGGAGCCTATTTTATCAAAGAGCTCTAATCCAGTATATGTTTATGTATTTCAATTTTTTTTAGTTTGTATTTAATTCCAATTTTTGAATATAAAACTTAAGGTTGTCTTGCAAATTTGCCTCCATTTTTGTTTGTAGTTTTAGAATGGTATGCAAGACGATGCAACACAAGGTCATGCAGATGGTAGGGTTGATACTCCTACCAAAGAAAAGCCATGTGTTTTGCCAAGACGTATTGTGGATGACATTCCATCATTTGATTTTAGTATTGACTTTAGTTCTTAGTCACTTGTTAGGACTCCTTCTATATCACCATCTATTGCCTCTCAATTTGATTCAGACATTTGTGGGCAATTGGACCGACTTGCTGAAGTTTATAGATTTGGATCAAAGTTAAGGTTTGGCTTTAGTTCTCTTTCTTTTCTATTACGAACAGGGAAGAGAACTATTATACCTTTCAAGGTTTTTTGTAGTCCGTATTTCTGTCCAATTAAGAAGAGTCTTTGTATTGCTCATGACAGAATTGAAACTCAATCTTTGTCAACTGATCAACCCTTGACATCTATAAACGATAGTATGAGCGTTGTAGAGATTGTGGAATTGGATACGTCTCTTGAGTGTGTTGCTGTTCTATACCCGAAGCTTCCTATCGGGTGGGTAAAGATGTTTGAAACATGGTTGAATGGAAAGAATGAACTGTAAGTATTTTATATTGTTTTGAAGTTTTTTTTTTGTTTATAACTTTTTTGTATTTTTTTCAGTGCTTTTGTCAAACTTCATTGCTGACAAGAATGAATTCTTTGGATCATTGAGAAAGGCTCGTGGATGGCTGACCAGTATTGTAAGTTTTGTCTTTTATTTATATCTCATATGTGGTAATCTTTGTATGTATTAGTTACATGTTGGTTGTATTGTTATGTAATGTTTACATTATTGATTATTGCTGCTGTTATTATAGTAGGTTGACTTAAATTTTTTTAATATAATGCGTACATTCACATTTATTTTTGCATGTAAGCTGTACATTCAAATTTTGCTATATTTTTTTATTCTGATTACTTTTATGTAATCTTTACCTCTATTGGATTAGAATATACAATGGAGTTGATCAAGAATCACATTATAGTTGATTTTTTTGTCTCTTATATTAGATTAAAATGTTCATGTATTGACATATTTTAATGTAATGCATACATTCAAATATATTTTTGCATGTAAATTGTACATCCAAATTCAGTTGTAAAAATTAGATTCTAATCTTTTGATGTACATATTAATGTAATGTATACATTGTCATTTATTTTTGCATGTAAGCTGTACATTTTGTTATGTTTTGATATATATTAATTTGAATTTTTTCTAACGGCATATTGATTGTATTTTGTACGAGTTTTGTGCTTGGAAAGATCGACATCCTTTCATTTTTGGAGAAAAGAAGTATACTTTTTTTGTGTGAATAGTTTTAGGTTATTTTATGTGATTTAAACATATGTTAGATTATTTAGTTTTTATTGTATTTGAAAAAGTATAATATTTTTGTGTGTGTTTTGTAACATAGAATGAATACAAACGAATTCTTGCTCGTGTTGAAGACTGGAGTAATGATACCATTATGCTTACAGATTTAGATTATTTAGTTTAATTTATTGCTTCATGTTGAACATTTAGTCATAATGATTTTTTGGCTAAAGATTGGGAACAACTTGAGATTGTTTATTGTCCTGTAAACATCGATGACAATCATTAAATTTATTGTCTTATTTTTCTTTAAGAGAAAGTTAATTAGAATATTTGATTCGTAGAATACAAATAATGTAGTAGAAAAATGCAATCATTTAGGTATTATGGTCCCTCATATTTTGCATTTCTTGAGTTATCATGGTTATGGTGAGGGTACCGTTTTTGATCCAAATATTGCTTTGTCTATCTACATTGTTCATGGTGTTCCAAACAAACAAATGGATATGATTTTTTCCTTAGTTTGTTGTGGTTAGTTTTGTGTATTCTGTTAGTTAACTAATGTTTGGTTTGTTTTTTTTGTAGATATGATTGTGGTGTTTGGTGCGTAAAGTTTATCAAGTTTTTAATTCGTAAATAGCTGTTAGATATGATCGACTCATTGACTTTTTGGAAAATAAGGTAAAGAATTTGTGCTCAATTTTTTTGTAACATGATCCAAGTTATTAGTTTTTATGTTTTAACTTTAAATTTTGTATTGTTATAGTTTTTAGGTAGCTTGTACTTGATGTAAATGTTTTCATTTTTGTGACTTTTTAGAAGTTATCAAAATTTTGTTATTATTAGTTGATGGAATGGTTACGTTCCTGTTTTGAATATAATAACCTTTATAGAACTAAGATTAATTCACAATTACATTCAATAAAGGTTGTTACATTTAAAACATAATGTAACCATTACATTAATTAATAATAACAAAATTTTGATAGTTTCTAAAAAGTCACAAAAATAAAAATATCTACATCAAGTACAAGCTACCTAAAAACTGTAATAATACAAAATTTAAAGGTCAAAATATAAAAACTAATAACTCGGATCATGTTACAAAAAAATTGAGTACAAATTCTTTGCCTTATCTTTCAAAAAGCCAATGAGTCGATCATATCTAACAACCATTTACGAATTAAAAACTTGATAAACTTTACGCACCAAACACCACAATCATATCTACAAAAAAACAAACCAAACATTAGTTAACTAACAAATACAAAAAAATACACAAAACTAACCACAACAAAATAAGGAAAAAAAATCATACACATTTGTTTGTTTGGGAACACCATGAACAACAACGTAGATAGGCAAAGCAATATTTGGATCAGAAACGGTACGCTCACCATAACCATGATAACTCAAAAAATGCAAAATGTGAGGGACCATAATATCTAAATGATTGCATTTTTCTACTACGTTATTGTATTCTACGAATCAAATATTCTAATTAACTTTCTCTTAAAGAAAAATAAGACAATAAATCTAATGATTGTCATCGACGTTTACAGGACAATAAATAACCTCAAGTTGTTCCCAATCTTTAGCCAAAAAATCATTATGACTAAATGTTCAACATGAAGCAATAAATTAAACTAAATAATCTAAATCTGTAAGCATAATGGTATCATTACTCCAATCTTCAACACGAGCAATAATTATTTTGCATTTATTCTATGTTACAAAACACCAAAAAAAAATTATACTTCTTCAAATACAATAAAAATCAAATAATCTAACATATGTTTAAACCACCTAAAACTATTCAAAAAAAAAAAAAAACTTACACTAAAGTAAGTGTCCAAAGTAGTATACTTCTTATCTCCAAAAATCAAAGGATGTCGATCCTTCTAAGCACGAAACTCGTACAAAATACAATTAATATGTTGTTAGGAAAATTTTAAATTAATATATAGCAAAACATAATAGAATGTACAGCTTACATGCAAAAATAAATGACAATGTACCACATTACATTAATATGTACATCAGCATAATCAGAATCTAATTTTATAACTGAATTTAGATGTACAGTTTACACTAAAAAATATATGTGAATGTATGCATTACATTAAAATATGTCAATACATGAATATTCTAATCTAATATAAGAGACAAAAAAATCAACTACAAAGTGATTCATGATCAACTTCCATGCACATTCTAATCCAATAAAAGTAAAGAATACATAAAACATAAAAGTAATCAGAATAAAAAAATACAGCAAAATTTGAATGTACAACTTACATGCTAAAAATAAATGTGAATGTACGCATTACATTAAAACATTTTAAACAACCTACTATAATAACAACAACAGTAATTAGTAACGTAAACATTACACAACAATACAACCAACATGTAACTAATACATACAAAGATTACCATATATGAGATATAAATAAAAGACAAAACTTACAACACTAGTCAGCTATCCACGAGCCTTTCTCAATAATTCAAAGAATTCATTTTTGTCAGCAATGAAGTCATAATAATGAAGTCGAACAAAAACACTGAAAAAAATACAAAAAAGTTATAAACATAAAACAAAAAACTTCAAAATAATAAAAAATACTTACGGTTCACTCTTTCCATTCAACCATGTTTCAAACATTTTTACCCACCCAATAGGAAGCTTTGGGTATGGAACAGCAACACACTCAAGAGACGTATCCAATTCCACAATCTCTACAACGCTCATACCATCATTTATAGATGTTAAATGTTGATCAGTTGACAAAGATTGAGTTTCAATTCTATCATAAGCAATACGAAGACTCTTCTTAATTGGACAGAAATACGGACTACAAAAAACCCTAAAAGTTATAATAGTTCTCTTCCCCCTTCGTAATAGAAAAGAAAGAGAACTAAAGCCAAACCTTAACTTCGATCCAAATCTATAAACTTCAGCAAGTCGGTCCAATTGCCCACAAATGTCTGAATCAAATTGAGAGGCAATAGATGGTGATATAGAAAGAGTCCTAACAAGTGACTGAGAACTAAAGTCAATACTAAGATCAAATGATGAAATGTCATCCACAATACGTCTTGGCAAAACACAGGGCTTTTCTTTGGTAGGAGTATCAACCCTACCATCTGCATAACCTTGTGTTGCATCGTCTTGCATACCATTCTAAAACTACAAACAAAAATAGAGATAAATTTGCAAGACAACCTTAAGTTTTATATTCAAAAATTGGAATTAAATACAAACTAAAAAAATTGAAATACAGAAACATATACCGGATTAGAGCTCTTTGATAAAATAGGCTCCATATCAGCACGAATACCATTCACAGAAACTTCAATAGCTGTAATTCTTGCACTCAAATTCAAGTGCACAACATTAATTGATTTTTGTAAACTACTTAGACCTGCTAGTAGTTCACCACTAAGCCTCTCAAATAAATAGACGACATCATCTGAAGACATATTTGATGACGATTTCTTTGGTGAATTAAATACCTTCTTACCTGCAATGAACTTCTCCTACAGAACATCAGGTTCAATAGAAAGAATTTCATATTCAACCTTGAACGATTGAGAAGATTATATATCATCAAATAGATCTTCAGGAACACAACCAATAAGATAATCAAATAATGGTACACCTCAATAGATATAATTGTTTTCACACGCACCTAAAAAAATGTAAAACATTACATACATAATTAGAAAAAATAATTGTAAACATGTACAAATTATATTCAATAATAAAAAAAAAGTAATATACCTGAGATGGATTGTCAAGAATACATTGAATGTTGTCAAACTCAAATGAAAACGAAGATGTCCACTTCAAAAATGTAGGAATTTGAATAGATAAAGGAATAGCATATTCAATTGCAATTGATGGAATTGCTTCATAAATCCAAAGCTGAAAAGCCAATCCAAACCCATAAATTTGGTATTGTACCCTATATACAACGTAGTTCTTGATAACGTACAGTTATTTATACAGAATGTATATCTTACATTTAAATTAAAAATAAGGATAAAGAATACATAGAATATCAGATTTTATAACAGAATCTGAATGTACAGCTTACATGAAAAAATAAATGACAATATATACATTATATTAATGTCAATACATGTATATGTTTTCATTATAAAGTATTACATAAATGAATATAACATCACAAAATATAAAAAAAAAATTATAACCTTGTAAGATGTATCGTCAATAGGCACCTTGTTCTTCTAACGCTTCTTTAGTGATATAGAACCCTCAATTTTTCATCCTACAAAACATATGTAAATTAAACAAAAAGATTACATATAATATTTACATGATCCTTACTTTAGGGATCAATAAAACAAAAAGAAGTTATAAAAAATCTACAAGATATTCTTCACATCAATATCTCATTTGTAAACAAAGAACATTCATAACTTCATATAATGTGCTTACAAGCTTACATTTCTTATAATGTACTTACAAAAAACATTCACAGATTCATACAAAAAATAATTTCTCATTTTACGTTTCTTTTTTGTTGTTAACCACCAACAACTATGTGATCTCACATTTGACAATTTCTTTGTTAAAAAATGCAATGACATTTAATTTGTAGGAAAAATAATTTTCAATTAGGGTCTAGAGAAGAAGCAGCACAACTAAGATTAGGCAGGTTTTTTTTTTTTTTTTTTTTCATTTTTATACTTTATTTTATAGCTTAACTTCGGTAATGAGCAATGTTTATTAAATGATTGAACAAACCTAATATGTATTTAAGAAAACCTACCATTTGGCCACTAGATAACAAAATAATATCTTTTTAATTCTTTGATACATTGTTATCAAACTTAATATGTATTTTGTTACTGAATCACAATCACAAGGGAAATAAGTAATTAGCCACTACATAATCAGTTGGATCAACAATCAACTAGAAACACAATAACAGAAAAAAAAAAAAAAAAAAAAAATGAAAACAAGAACTCATAAATGCAATAAGCTTACAAATATGTTTTTGCTTAAGAATTGAACGAAACGAAAGATAACTGTAATACAAAAAATAGAAACTTGAATGCTAAAAAATGAAGATCAACAAACAAATGGAACAAGAAAACAAAGGATAATAGTAAGGAGTCTAAATTAGTAAGTGAAGCAAGCATAATAAAAATGCGAAATCAGCAATGGGAGTATAATATCAGTGCTTGCTAAATCAGTAGCAAAATTGTGTAAATCAGTGCGCGACGAGGGAGCAAAAGCTGAAATCGTGAGAAATGTAAACTGAGAGTGAAACGAAGACCTAGGCATGCGAGCTGAGTGAAAATGGTAATTTACAAAGCAATCAATGTAAGACATAGGAGAAATGCAAGATAAGAGTAAAACGATTACCTGAAACGAGCTGAGAAAAACCCTATAAATCAGTGCGCGAGGGGATGAAGCAATGCAAGCTGAGGGAGAAAGCCGCGAGCTGATGAAAATATTGATTCACGAAGCTAAGGGAATAGCAAAATATAAAAATGACCTAGGGACAAAATGGTAAAATTGATATTGGTAAAACTCTGCCGTTTTACGTAAGTTAAAACTAATATGCCACAAAATCACACTAATTCGAGTAATTTATTCGAAAACACTGCAGACGCCTATTGGGCCACATTACATCACTGTAAAAGTAAAAGAAAGCTCTAATTGTCTAACCCTAACTATAAAACATCAAAATCCAATATTCTTCAACTTTGCCGCACCAGAGTAGCCAGATAGCAAGCCGGCCGTATCGGCAAGCATAGGAAACATTCTGGTGGTCGAGGTAATGCCTTAGGTATGCACCACCATCGAATCCTCTTCGACAAATACCCGTCCTGGTTACTTTGGTAAAGTGGGTATGAGATATTTCCACAAGCTTCGCAACAAGTTTTATTGCCCTATTGTCAATATCGACAAGCTATGGTCGATGGTTCCCCAGGAGGTCAAAGATAAGGCTGACAAAGACAAAGTGCCAGTGATTGTTGTTACCAGTGTTATTTTAAGGTTTTGGGCAAAGGTGTTAAAGCCAAGCTTGTTTCCAAGATTGCTGAGAAGAAGATTAAGGAAGCTGGTGGGGCTGTGCTTCTCACTTCTTAGCTTTCGTTTGGAGAATTTTTTTATTCTATGATATTTGAGCTTATGTTTTTATTTATTGTTCACTCAAAGGATCGGTTAGCTTAGAGGTATAAATATTATTATTAAATGGGGGTGTCAATATTCATTTATTATAAACTTTTGTCCAAAAAAAAAATTGTAATAATTTACAAAATTTGTCAAATAAAAAGGGGTGTTTTGATATTTAATTTTTTAAAATAATAATTACACACTGTTGTATATATAAATATATATGTATTTATATTAATGAATTTATCTCATAGAATAGAATATATATTATTGCATTAATAATTTTTAATTATTTTTTTAAATAATTACATTACTTACCTACATTAAAATTATTTTTAATTATGAACAATAGAATTTAAAAAAAAAAAACTAGGTGATAAATTTTTTAAAAGAAAAATATTGTGGGCGCTTGTACTTTATGAAAAGTAGCATTTAGTCATATAATTTAAAAAATATGTTATAAAATCTCTTTACATGTGAATATGCTCTAAGTAATAATAAAATTAATTTTTTATGTAATTTTTTATTAAATATAATAGAATAACACATATATCAAAAAAAAATTTAATAGTTATATACATTAAAAAAAATTAACATTTAATTAAAAAAATACTCAATTTTTTTAAAAAAATTCATTTAAATTTAAACAAAAATTTCAATAAAACTTAAATAAAATTTTATTGTCTAATATTCAAAATCACAAATTAGTAATAAAAATTTATTTAAGTTTAATAGAAAGAAATTGATAAAAATTTATTTAAGTTTAATAGAAAAAAATTGATAAAAATTGGAGTATTTTTTAATTAAAACATATTTCATTAGATATATATCTATAGAAAAATACAAAAATGCATGTGATATATGTGCTATTTTGTTATAGTTAATAAAAAATTGGATGAAAAATTAATTTTATTATTACTTGATAATTTTTACAAGTAAATGGGGTTTAAAAATACATTTTATAGCTAAATAATTTATAGACATATTTTTTAAGTTAAAGGATTAATTAATATTGATTGTGTAAATAAAAGGAGCAATTTAAATCTTCTGCTATTTTTTAATTGTTAACGATAAAAATAAATTGATGAATATAAATACAAAGTAGCATTGCTTTAAAATATATATATATACTGCATATTTACTTTAAGGTGTACCGACTCCATTGTCTATTATTTTTCAAGGAAATGTAGTTCGTACATTATGCATACATGCTACACTCTAAATAACAAAATCTTTTAATTTAAAGATGAATTTTAAATAATATAAGTACATGTTAATTATAATAGTTATCTATAATATTTGCCCAATCAATAATCATTGGCCCATTACAGATAAGATATGGATCCAACAAAGGCCACACGCATGAATGCCTGACCGATATGAACTGTTTCTTAGTCAAATCTGAAATGCAACAAATTACTTAATAGTGAATGTGGATGGATATTTATCTGTTGATCAACAGTTAAAAGTAGATGATATTTTGACATTTTCTAACTTCTTTTAGCAGTCAACATCTGTTGATCCCCAGCTCCCAAACCACATAAACAAGTGTATGAAAAGCATTGTCCCACCACTTGCTTTTGTATGTTTGGCCTTATTGGATAGAACCAACTAGTACAGTTGTATCCCATGCAACTTTTCACATCCTTACAACTCCTTCTTAACTTATTCAAAGTAGGTGTATATGTCACATATATTTTAAACCAACTTGAAAGTTATGAAAACAGATTCTTAGCAACAAGAAATAAAAAAAAGATTCTTGAAAATTTGTGTCGGTTTGCTGTGAATAATTTTGGTATCTCGTGACAAATTTGGCTTTCTATTCTGCAGGAGTTATCTCCACAGAGCCTGAGAGTGCTGCTTTATATCACCTCCTTGATTAAAATTCTGAATTCACCACTGTTGCACTTTATTTATCTTCCATTATTTTTGTAACGAGTCCCTTCTGAAAACCATTTGTCTTAATCAATAAACTTAACAAAATATTTTAAAAATTTTTGTATTTCGGTCTGAAACCTTTACATTATAACATAATTTGATCCATTAATGTAGGTGTTAAATCTCACTAAATGCATGTATGTGTGTCAAATTTAAATTTGATAGAAAAAAGAACATAATTTGATTCATTTCATTTTAAAACGCATAATTTAGTTCATAATTTTTTAAAATTTAACAAAATTTAGTTTTTAACCTTTTCATGGAAACATAATTTGGTTTCTAATATTTTTACAAAAATTATTAAATTGAATTATAACTGTTAAATTTTAAAAATATATGGATTAAATTATATATTTGAAGATATGTTGGACCAAAATATCATATGTTGTTTTTGATGTAAATGTAGAAACCAACGTAATACAAAAGTCTTATGTTAAATAAATATTTAGGATGGCTTAAAATTTGAAATTATTTAGTAACTCTTAAAACAGGGATGGTAATGTTTTATATGATATTGTAATACATTATAATATGACATAAATGATAAATTAGGTCATAATGGATTAATAAAAAAAATTATGTGCTTTTAAAAGTGTTGTTATTTTTTACTATTATAAATAAATTATACAAAAAAGAGATAAATTTTTTATACGTCAATTAACACGTAAACACAACATAACTAATATAATACTAAAATACAAATACGACTAACACAACATGATTGTCACCCATAACTTAAAATTAAGACAAAATTTAACGAAATAAAAGCATAAATTCACCATTATATAACATTAGTTAATGGTAAAAAATGATTTATTAAATTTATTGGATATTAATTATGTATTAAATATATTTTAGGATGAAGGAAATTTTTTTGTGAGTTTTTTTTTTTTTTTTTTTTAAGCTATACGTTTTATGAATTTTTTTGGGTTTAACATGCTATATTAACAAAATAATAAATATTGTAGGCTCCTAATTTTAATAAGGAAAAAAAAAAAAAAAACCTTTCATTATACCGTCCTATCTTCTATGATTAATGAAAACAAAAATTGTAAGCGGCCTGTTATGGTTTTCATCTTTAATTGCACGAAAGGTACCGGTACTTTTTTGTTCGATTGGAATGTCGTATATATCTCAACTTAATGGAAGTGGTCCACCATTGATAAAGAAATTGATTATTGTTTGCTTATGTATATTTCATATCGGTTATGAATATGAGTGGACGTCAATCAGAATGCTAATCAAATAAGTATAAAAATGTCACTTTCCATTTAGTGTTAGCTACAAATATTTAGACAAAACTATATTTACTGTATAAATTAAATATATTTGTATTAAATTAAATTATTTTATAATTAATTTATATAATAATTAATAAAAAATTGTATAATATAATCGAATTAAATTGATTATATATATTTTATTAAAATAATTTATATTTAAAATAATTTTTTATTATTAAATTTATTTAAATTAATCTTTAATTCATTTTTATATTTTTATTACATTTTTTAAAATAATAAAAAAAATTACTTTTAATTGTCTAGTAAAAGAAAAAATTAAGACATATTATTTTATAATTAAAAATTCAGATTAAACTAATTGTCTAGTACAGTTTAGACCCGCATTCTATGGTCATACAAAATTTCAATATAATTGTACTATTTTTATACTGTACGATACAATCTGATTTTACAGCAAAATACATAACTGTATATAAATTAAACAGTTAAAATATTTAGTATAGTATAACAAAAATATCAATAGAGAGATAATAATGATGTTTATTAATACACTTTATTATGCATTGTTTTTTTTCAATTGTGTAACATTGTATTTTTTAAATACTTTTTTTTTAAATCAAAATTTAATTTTAAAATAAATTATACGTTATATGAAGGAGGAATATATATTTAAAATCGATCATTATTAAAAAATATTATTTATCACAAATTTTATTAATTAAAATAAAATTTATGTGAGTTTTTATTAAATTAATAATTAATTTTATTACGTGACGTCTTTTATTATATCTTATATTTAACATTACTCCTACGTATATAGTCTTGTTGTGAAATTCGCAATGAGAAGTATAATAAACTATAAAAGCATATAAAAACAGAGTGCAAAAAGGAAAACGAAATGTCATAAGAAAGTAGTAAATAAAGCTAAGTTTTTACTTTGCATGGTGGAGGTAGGTGGAGAATATGAGTCAGCTTTTTTATTAAAAAAGACAGCATCATGTGGAAATATAATTTTTGGTTCAAAGACATAAGATTTATTTGAATATATTAAAATTTTAATATTTTTTTTAAAGTTTTATTTACAAATACGTGAGTTATATTACATTAAAAAAAATACCTCTTAAACAAGTTAAGGTTATATTTAAAAGTAATAATTAGTTTAAGACTAACCAATTAAATAAGTTGACATTCTTTCTCAATTCTTCACTTTAGTGTGACAAATTAAAAAATATTCTATCATCGTCATATATCAATATTAATGAGTATGTCTACAATTCACAATAGTTTGTCGTTCTTAAAATAATTAAAATACTCATTAACTTTTTTCTCTTTCTCAAATAATCCAATATAGACACAGTCAACAAAATTCCCACAAATTTCTATTAGACAAATTAATATATGGCAGAAAAGGTTCATCAAGAACTATGAGTACTAATATATAGCCCTAAGTAATGTTAAATTTTTTGGTTTAATTGATAATTGAGGAACTAATCTAACAAACTCGGATCATATAAATTAGCAAAGAAAACAATTCATTTAAAAAGTTTGGATACCAAATTTTAAGAAAATAATTAATATCTATCTCTAAATCATGTCAAATTTTAGGTACTTAAATGGCTATTTAGCCTTAATAAAACCAATTCATTTAATCTAAATCAACCTAATTTAGATAGTCTATTTTTTCCTTGTGTTTATTGGGTTAATTTAATTCCAAAATTCTCAAAATCTACCCGAGATGAATCAGATTGGTTTCTATTCTTGAAAATCCAATCCCAACTAATTTGTAATTTGACTCATTGTAACTTTATAATATTTTATTTTTATTTTATATAACATAAATTAATAAATAAAAATAAAATAAATACATAGCAGTATATTTTTTTTGGGGGTAAAAAAATAGCCTTGTATTTGGTTGGGTTATTTTTTTCAATACATATGTATGTCATGTTAATATTTATTTACGTACTATTATTTAAATTAAGCACTTGTTTAATTATAAATGTATTCTACACTTAAATTGATGTAGAATTAAATCATATATTCTTATTTTAATTTCTTTACTATTTAGTATTTAAAATTATGGTACATAATTTTGTTAATATATTTTTTGAAAAAAAAAATCCCTAAATTTATTTTAAATATAAAATTTAACTTTATTTAGTTATTAAAAATATTAGACAATTAAAAAAAAATGCAAAAATCCTATTTCCAATCGAATCTAGCACAATCCAGATGGTTCTACTTAGATTAATTTTAATCAAAAATGTCAAATAAGTTCCTTAGAATAAAAATGATGTTATTTAATCTTTTAGTTATGAAAAAAAAGGTCAATTAAGATTAAATTATATTATTTTAATGATTATTCTATAAAAATATTATTAATTTTTTGTTAAATGATTAAACGCGATTAAAACACAAGTCTTTTACAATGATACAGTGGCAACTAATATGAAAAAATTCACAAAATATTTGTTTTAATATTTTTTTTAATTGTAAATATTTTATTTTAATGTTTAATGATTTTTAATTTTTATGAAAGTAAAATATATATTTAAATAATTTTGGGTTTGAACATTATTATTGTGGATTTTTTATTAAATAATTTCATATGAAATTTCATTTTTATCCTTGTTAAAGACTATTTTAATTATTTGACATAAAAAAATAATTAAAATAAAAAAATTTGTTATTAATTGACATTTTTTTATAGCTAAAGAACTAAATGACATTATTTCTAATCTAAAAATTTAAACAACACAAATGACTTGATTTAAGAAACTTGTATGACACCAACCCTAACCTTTATTGAATTAGTTGGGTTATTAATTTTTAAGAAATAATTTTATTTAATTTAAAGTCAAATATACACCTTTATTTAATACCTTATATATTTTTAAAATTAATTCTTATGCACTTATAATATATTTTACAGTAAATATTGTCCTGATAAATAATTTTGATGACAAATCAATTTGTGAAATAGAATGAAAAAAGAGTTATTTATCTTGTATGAAGTTGTGGGTTTGAAGGATGAATTTTTTTTAATTGTGTATAATAACCACTTGCTTACCAATCATCATTTCTCATGCTAGCGCATAGTTGGTGCCTTCTATATAACTGATAATTTAGATGATGAATGCGGTGGCCGACCTATCAACCCGTATCATAAATATAAAATCAATTTATAATTGTCAATTGTTGTCAGATCTACTTTCTTTTGGATGTTTAGTAATTTGTCATCTTTAGTTTATTTGCTTGCATACGGTAGTTTTCTCATATGGTCTGGTTAATTTGATGTATGTAGTTGATTTTTTTCAAGCGTAATTGTAAGGCATATGTCTAGTGTGAAAAGTTTCATTCTCTCTCTCTCTCTCTCTTATGTAGAGGTTTTGAGAGTTGATTTGGATGTGTAACAACACATGGTCGGTCGTGTTCATTGCTGCGTGTTGTATGTCATAACCATTATTGTGTGTCTTCTAACAGTGCATCGTTCGATCAGCAAGTGCTCTGTGTGGTGGCAGTTGGTCGTGATTACTGATGTGGGTGGTCTTTCTCCGGCGCTAGGTGCTTGGCTTTATTGATTGGGTCTAGTACTTGTTTTCGCTTTCTGCCTAGTTTTTTTTTTTTTTTTTTGTTTCTGGTTAATAAGGCTTTAGTTTGTGGTTGGTGTTCTAACCCTGGTTTGAAGCTCGTAGGTGGTGTATTTGTTTAAAATTAGTTGTTTTGATTCATGTTCTTGAAATCAAGATTTTTGTAAAAATGTCACAAATAATTGTAAGTTTTATTGTTTACGAAAAAACTGTGAGCTTTAATTGTGGTCAGATTTTGAAATTCGTATGGAATACGTGAGTTCTAAAATTTATAATTAAATAAATATAAAATTAAAAGTTAAAAATTAAAATTTCTATTAAATTATTATTTTTAGGTTTGGATGATTGATTTAGTTCACTTTTTAAAAAAAAAATAAAAAAAATTTGTAACTTTAATTATTATGGCATTAAGAATACATACATCATCACATCACGTCGTAGATAGTGCTTGATAAAAGATGAGATTGGATTGAGCATGTGTAAAATTAAAAAGAAAATAAATTAAAAAAAATAATAAAAATAATATTTTTTAAAATTTTTAATAATAAAACTAACACCTTTTGTATTTAAATTTATATTTTTACAGTTAAAAAAATGACTAATATGTCATTTTTGTTTGAATACCCATTAAATTAGAATTTAACGACGATAATTTAGACCTGTTCAATATTAAACGTTCAATATTTTTAATAATTTTTTAATAAATTATTTCTATTTGTTAATATTTAATAAGACTAATTATCTTAAATAGTTGATGTAAGAAATTTAGTATAAATTAATAGATACAAAACCCAATACAAAATTACAAATGAAAAATCATCATTAATTTTTGTTGAAATTTGGCATCAATGATATAAGTAGATATAAACAGTTTCATAATAATTCAAAGTAAAAAAAAAACGTAATTGTTAGAGACAGCTGTCCATATATAAGTTCTTGACAATATTATCTTCTTATCTTCACGACAGCACTCTTTGCATTCTTGAAAAAAAAACAAAAGCAACACATATCATTTATTGGCTAACACAAGTTTAATTCTTTACATTGTGATGCTTTTGTGGCTAACACAAGTTTAACGCATAAATTGGTGGATTTTGCATTAAGAGAGGAGAAGAGTTTTGAATTTGAGGAGAGTTTCGTACAATATGAGTGAACTAAGGATACTAACGCCAACTTGTCAAACTTAAAGATTTAATTACAATTTTATCTTTAAACATAATGTCTAATATAACAATTTTATTGTTACAAGTATGTGTAACAAAAGGTAAAAAATTCAAGGATATTTTTGATAATTTTTTTCTTAGATATAATGGTGTTAATATTAAAAATATTTGTAATATTTTAAAAATATTAAACGTATTTATGACAAAAGATAAAAGTTTAAGGATATTTTTGATAATTTCCACAATTCGGTAAACTATTGTTAAAGTTGGAAAAAACTAGCTCTAGAAAAGCAATATTTGCCACCAGTGAGTGATTTTAATCACATGTATTCACCTTGGGACATAATGGTTTTTTTTGAAATTTTTTATACTTTAATGAGTATTTTAAAATTAATCTTATTATTCAATGTATCTTAAATTTTGATGATTAATAATAAAAATTAGTACAATTATTTTTAATTGAATAAGATATAAATTAGTATTAAAAGTATATATTTTAGGATTTGTGGTTTTTTCAAAGATGTATGATGCATCTATTAAATTTTTTAAAAGTGGCTGGTCATGTAATAAACCATATGTTGAACTTGTTATATGAAATTCTGGAAATATGAGTTGGGCTTATCATGTAAATATCAAAATATGTCCTGACACTTATTTCTTAATTACGAATATATTAGCGGATCGGCATATCAATCCTCGCTTCTACTTATCTTATTGGTCCCATTTGATAAGCCCCTACTTTTTTTAAAAAAAAAAAAAAAGAGAAGAAGAGAAAAGTGGAAAAAGAGACCCTAAAATGGAATCGCTTCCTCTTTCTTCATTCTGCCTTATCCCCTAACCCCGTCAAACTAGAAAAAAAAAAAAAAAAATAGTTAGAGATGTTAAATTATTGAAAGCATTTGATGATATTTAAAAAGATAAGATGTTGATGGCTTAAAAAAATAAGAAAAATAAAATAATAAATTTAAAATTTAAAATTTAATAAAAATAGCTTTTTTTTTTTTTTAATTTAAGATTAATATGAATTTGTGTTGAATTAATAATAAATTTTATATATGTTATATTTATTATTATATTCGAAAGATTTAACATAATAACAATCCACGTGTTCGCCACTTGGCCGACCCTTTATATTCAATCTCTCTGTCTCTCCTTTCTCCTTCTATCCCAAATCAACCCTCTTTCATTTCACGCTTTCTAAACTTTTCTTTATAGCTCTCGTTTAGATTCATCGAAAATTAGTCGCATCTTTAGTCTCGAGAGATTGAACCTAATACGTATTGAACTATTATTAGAAGGGAATAGTAAATACCTGTCTATTTGGTTATTGTCATTTTTATCTCTTGAACTTTCTTGGAGCATTATTTTTCTTCTTGAGGCTTGTTTTGGTGATTTTAGAGGGTGAGGAGGTACCGAACGCAGCGCAGTCAGCTGTAGAGAGAATACTTTTGCTGTATGTCAGTAGATTGCGTGGAGACTTTATTTGGTGGAATTGGTGAGCTCGCGAACCCATTGCAATGGCCTCAATTGCGCAAAAAACGACGCCTTACGCCGATTCGGCTTCCGTTGTTCCTCGTGAAGCGGCTGCTCCAGCTGACGCCATCGTTTCTGCCAATGCCGTTCAGGATTGGACTGTGGTCTCTACCGACCGTAACGACGATCAGCGCACCAAGAAGATCGCCATCGCGTCATTGATTCCCGAACCTTCTATCAATCCAACTACCAAAGGTTCTTTTTTATGTTTCTTACGGTTTTATTGTTTGTATGAGCTTATTGATTTGCGAGTGTTGGAAATTTTGATGTTCTCGAATGTTTTTGTCTTTTACTTGGCAGAATTTTTAATCTGCATAGCACCTCAGTCATTCGTTAGTCGTTTTTGTATTACGCATGATTTTTTGAGATTTCTGGGATGTCTATTTCATGTTAATGATATTCCTGTTTTTATATATTTTAAAATCTTTGTATGGATATTGGTTTGGAGAAGAGAAACGTCTTTCTTTTTCCTTCTCTTTTTCTTGAGAAAGAGAACAGGTCGGGGGCTTTGAAGGGGAGTGGGGGGAAGTAGATTGAAAAGAGGAAAATTGATGTACGGGGAAATGATAACTTGATTTGTCCTTTATCTGTTTTGGATTTTCTATGGGTCTCTCTAGTTCTTGGGTGGAGTGTATTTTGTTGACGACTCTGGATTTTTTAATTCTAATTTCTAAAATACAGATATATAGACTACTTAACTTACTTTTGTACTTCAATCAAAAAAAAAAAAAAAAACTTACTTTTGTACTTATAGTCAGAAGACTAATCTTATTTTGTGTTTGTTGACGTAAGACTACTAGACTTATTTTACTTAATTTTTTTTCATTCTTTGTAGATTTTTAGCAATGTTTTTAAGGTTTTAAGTATGCTTTTTGACCTGTGCTGGCAGAAATCTCACTACATATGCATGAACAATTTTTTGGAATTTCCTATATCTTAATCAACTTGGTAGTTTGATTTGAGGAAGCTTTGAAAGAGAGGATGCTTGCTATCCTTAGATTTGTTAATTGCTTCCTGACCTTAGATTTTATTTTCAATGTCTGCAAATTATCTGATATCTTTGCTGGTCTGTAGGTAAGTAGCTCTTCAATTTCATTGTAAAATTGAGGGAAGAACTAATTTCGTGTGCTATTTTCTTATAGTGATGATTCCTATTTTTATTCGTCTCTTCTTGGTAATTTACCTATGGATTCTCATTTTTATTCAGTTGATTTCCAATTTATGTTTAATATGATTTTTAGGGATTCCTGTCATGGTTAGGCCTCAAACAAGCCATCCTTTGGATCCTCTTTCTCCTGCTGAAATCTCTGTTGCAGTGGCAACTGTCAGGGCTGCTGGAGCCACGCCTGAGGTTGTTAATTGCAGAAAAGACTTGTTGCTCAAGACTTTGGTTCTATTTTCCCCCACTTTGTACTATGTGCATGCTCAAGGATTGCTAACTAACCGATGGCTTTTTCTGTTCCAGGTCAGAGATAGTATGCGCTTTATTGAAATTGTTCTACAGGAGCCAGGTAAACATGTTGTTGCACTGGCAGATGCATATTTCTTCCCCCCTTTCCAGCCATCCTTAGTTCCCAGAAACAAAGGTGGAGCTCATATTCCCAGCAAGCTTCCTGCGAGGCGAGCCAGGCTTGTTGTTTACAACAAGAAGTCAAATGAGACGAGTGTATGGATTGTTGAGCTGTCTGAAGTGCATGCAGTTACTCGAGGTGGACATCACAGGGGTAAAGTGATTTCATCACAAGTTGTTCCAGATGTCCAGCCTCCCATGGTATGTTGGCATGCCATTTTTGCATACTTGGCTTGATTTAATGTTGGTTTTTGGTTATGTGATGAGGGATGCTTTGTATGCAGCCTATGTAACTGGATTTTTGCTGAATGTGCCCTGATACCTGGCAAAATACTTTTTTTTAGAACCCTACCGATTCCCACTGCTTCATTGAACAACTTTTTATTACTTCCTCTCCATCTCTCTGGTCTTTACTTTAATGCCTTTCCTATGCCCCTTACATTGTACGTGGTATTTGATTTTAAGTGATAGTTAGCAGGACAATGGATTGCATGATGTGATTCTATTGTATTCAATGTGATTGAGTTGCACACTACAAGGAGGAATTGCAGAAATATTATTTCCTATTGAACTTGCCTAGATTGGCTTGAACTTGGATTCTAATTTAGGTTTCAGTTTATGTTTTTTAAATTTTTTTATTTATTCCATTTTTACATATTATAGTGCTTTGTATTAACTATTTGGAAGAGAAATTGTAATGTTACCACTCTTTATTCTGTGCTAATTTAAACTCTATGATTGCCATGATTTTACTAAACCTTATGCTGTTTTGAACCATGATTTTTGGTGAAAACATTCTGAATTACACCAGGCTGTTAAAATTTGATTGTTGCACCAGCCTGTTTAAATTTTATCTGATTTTGACATAAAAATTCACATTTCATATCTTGTTATATAATTTTTAGAAGAAACCAACAATTGGATACATTATGAAGTTTTCCTGATCTATTTATATAAGAGACAAAATTTTGAACTTTTAACTGGTTTCTACCAACAAATGAAATAAGACATGATATCATACTTCATAGTGATGAGGAATTGGGCCAGCTATATTGTTGTGTCTAGATTTCCTTAATTCTTTCACAAGATCCTCAAATTAGATTGCAAACCTCCAGCTGAAATTTGCCAAGTGGGGTACAATATCTTCTGGGTTTGCAGTGTTGTTCCATCCATTTTGTAGTAATGTTTTTTTTTTTTGCAACTTCAGGATGCTGTGGAATATGCGGAATGTGAAGCTGTTGTCAAAGATTATCCTCCATTTAGTGAGGCTATGAAGAAGAGGGGCATTGAAGACATGGATCTAGTTATGGTTGATGCCTGGTAAGGCCAGTCAAACCCATGTCAGTTCCACCTGGAACAGATTCTAACTTAATTTCTTCTTAAATATGCTTCAGGTGTGTCGGTTATCACAGTGAAGCTGATGCTCCCAACAGAAGACTTGCCAAGCCACTTATATTCTGCAGAACTGAGAGCGATTGCCCAATGGAAAATGGGTACGCACGTCCAGTGGAGGGCATCTTCGTACTTGTTGATATGCAAAACATGGTAGTCATAGAGTTTGAAGACCGAAAGCTAGTACCTTTACCTCCTGCTGATCCACTAAGGAACTACACTCCTGGTGAAACAAGGGGCGGTGTTGATAGAAGTGATATAAAGCCTTTGCAAATTTCCCAGCCTGAAGGTCCAAGCTTTCGGGTGAATGGACACTATGTTGAGTGGCAGAAGGTAAAATTTGATTTGGTATGAGTTTCACTTCTTCGGATTTAACAAAAACCATTCTGACTGTATTTTTTCATGCAGTGGAATTTCCGAATTGGGTTCACTCCTAGGGAAGGTTTGGTTATCCACTCTGTTGCATATGTTGATGGCAGTAGGGGGAGACGGCCTGTAGCTCACAGACTGAGTTTTGTGGAAATGGTGGTGCCTTATGGAGATCCAAATGATCCGCATTATAGAAAAAATGCTTTTGATGCTGGGGAGGATGGCCTTGGTAAAAATGCCCATTCTCTTAAGAAGGTATGGTTACAAATTCTGCACTTAATGTTAATTATATATATCATTTTTCCATTTTTCTTCCTCCAAACTTTACTGAAATGAAATTGCATCACAGGGGTGTGATTGTTTGGGATATATAAAATATTTTGATGCCCACTTTACAAATTTCACCGGTGGTGTTGACACAATTGAAAATTGTGTATGTTTGCACGAAGAAGATCATGGAATTCTGTGGAAGCATCAAGATTGGAGAACAGGTTTAGCAGAAGTTCGAAGATCAAGAAGATTAACAGTTTCTTTCATTTGTACTGTGGCCAACTATGAGTATGGATTCTTCTGGCATTTCTACCAGGCAAGTTGGTGCTCTCAAATCTATAAAAGTTGTATAAATGCTCTTTACTTTTCAACTTTTGCATTGTTCATCAGGGTACTATGAAGAAAATGAAAGCCCCATCTTCTGTTTGTTGATATTGTTTCCAGCATTGGTGTCATTTTGCTAATTTTTCCTAGTGATTTTTCTCCAAGTTTCTCAATCTGTTAGGTGCCATGTGTTTCATGTTACATTGATTTTTCTATAGCTCCTTTTAAGCAGGTAGTCAGTTTATTGATTTTTAGCTTATAAGCTGTTGCAGGATGGGAAAATTGAAGCAGAAGTTAAACTTACTGGGATTCTAAGCTTAGGAGCACTGCAACCTGGAGAACTTCGAAAATATGGTACCACAATTGCCCCTGGATTATATGCACCGGTTCATCAACACTTTTTTGTTGCTCGTATGGATATGGCTGTTGATTGCAAACCTGGTGAAGCTTACAATCAGGTTTGCTGCTCTCTTCTCTCTTATTTGGTAGTCTGTCTTATCAATACCTATTATTATTATCTTCAAATGAATGATACACAACTTAATGTATTTACATATTTGCCCTTATGGTTACAAGTTTGAACTCTACAATCTATCGGGTCACTTTCTCGGAGCTTCTACATTATGTTATCAGAAAAATAACATGTTTTTCGAATTTCCAATCAAAACTTATTTCACTATTCTGTGATTTGCATTTAGAAAATTTAACAGCATTTCTAGATCATTCAATTGCTTACGACATGAATCATAATAATCCGGCTTCTCTCTTCATTGATGAAAACATTTGACACATTTTTTGTTGCTGTTAATGTTAGTTTTCACAGATGCCTTCTACCTGATTGTTAAAGAAGTTATTGACCCCATGATATCTTGAACACCGAGTCTTCTGCATTGTCTATATTATATCACCTTATTGCTACAGTAGTGCATATACTTCAAATACTTTCTCTAGAGAACCTGAATTGTTGTGAATAGATACTTATTATACTGATTATAGGTTGGTTTTAGATTCTTTGTGAGATTTTAGGGCCTGTTTGATGGAGTATCTTAAAAACTGTTTTATGCTCTTAAAAACAAAAAATAAGTTTTAAAAACAAGTAAGAGTGTTTGGCCATTGTTTTTAAGCAACTATTTTTTAAAACAAGAAGATTTTAGAAACAGAAAATTGAGAACAAGTGAATACTGTTTTCACCGTTTTTAAGAACAATTAAAAAGCACGGAGATGTAAAGGAAAATGACGAAACTGATGGAATTTTTCGGATTTCTTATTGGTGACGTTAATTGGTACATCTTATAATTATATATCCTATATTGTTTTTCTTTAATTTAATACATGGGTTCGGTATATCATGAAATAATAATATTTTCGGATTAAAAAAACTTTGTTGTCTTATTAGAATTTTAACTAAACATTTACTTGGATAAAGTATTTAAGAAAATTACATTAAATAATATTGAACGAAAAATAATTTTAACTATAAAAATAGCTTTGAATAACATTGAACAAAATTCAATTAGCTAGAATTTAACATTAAATAATTTTAATTGTCAGAATTCAACTTATCTTTGCAATTTATAACATGATAAAATAATAAATTTATATAATATTACATTATTTTCACATGGTATCGACACAACATACATAATTCATAATAAATAAATAGATCAAGACAAGATAAATTGTATCAACTAGTTTAATTAATATTTTATTATTAGGGTGGCAATATTGACATGGCATTGACACAATATTTTATTCACAAAAATAATAAATAGACTGCAAATTAGTTTATATATATATATATATATATATATAAAATAAATTTTAGATTTAAAATGTAATAGATTAATATAATAATTTTAACTTATTAATAAATGTTTTAGTTAGTCTAAAATTTTATATTTAAAACAATTGGTATGGCCAAACATTGTTTAGCCAAAAAAAAAAAAACAAATTGATGTGGCCAAACATGTTCTATTTTTTTTTAATTTAGAATGATTTTTAAGAACGTTAGTTCAAACAATTCAATGTTTTTAAAAATTGTAGAAAATTATTTTTAAATCATAATTTTAAAACAATTTTTAAATTATGCAGCCAAATAGGCCCTTAAATTCTTTGTCCTGCACGTATTGAAGGAATACTCAATGAAGAAGGTAGTTGTAGTTAAGAAAAAGTTGTTTCCTAGTGGATTTAAATGGAAAATAATTTACTCTAAGAGACTCTTACTATTCAAAAAGTCACATTGGCACTATCACATGCATATAATATGAAGTAATCGGTTGATTCTTAACCTTTTAAATAGTGAGTGGATGATGGTTAAATTAGAAGTTGTTTTCAATTGTTAGTGCTTCAAGTAATGGGTAAAATATTTTTAAAGCAGCGATCATAACGGTACATGCAGACAGGAATAGACTACATCTGTCCTTTGTTACTATATTTTTATATCACAACATCAACTCTCTTATCTTCTCATAGGTTGTGGAGGTGAATGTTAAAGTTGAACAACCCGGAGAGAATAATGTTCACAATAATGCATTCCATGCTGAGGAGACACTTCTGCGATCTGAATTGCAAGCAATGCGTGACTGTAATCCATTGACTGCTCGTCATTGGATTGTAAGACATTTTCACCTGTGTTATAGAGCTACTCCTGCCTATTAATTGTTAGATACATGGTTTATATTAATTAGTCTATAACTTTCTGTTTCTTGCTAGATATTCTAGGATATTTGCAAGTCATTTCAGTCTTGTTCAAAGCAGGATGTTTAGAAGTTTATAACTTCAAAATGTGTCTCAGACTCCTTTCACCTATCTTTGCTCAACTGGGTTAAATATCCATGTAGACAGTTCACCAATGTAACTGCCAACCTGGATTTTTGATTAGTTATGTATTTTGTCTATGCTAGGTGAGGAATACACGAACTGTCAATAGGACTGGTCAGTTAACAGGCTACAAGCTAGTACCTGGTTCAAACTGTTTGCCATTGGCCGGTTCTGAGGCCAAGTTCCTTAGAAGAGCTGCTTTCTTGAAGCATAATCTTTGGGTTACACCATATGCACGTGATGAGATGTTTCCTGGAGGAGAGTTTCCTAATCAGAATACACGTGTTGGTGAAGGATTATCAACATGGGTTAAGCAAAATCGTCCACTGGAAGAAACTGACGTGGTTCTTTGGTTGGTTATTTCTCTCATGTTCTTGCACTATATTATCTTTATCCATGAGCAGTATATGTATATATATTAAATGCCATGCCACTCCTTAGGATAACTTATAGCCTGCCTATTAAGACCTGCCATCGGCTAATTTATATAAAATAATATCAGCATATAATATATTATATGATGTATTCTTGTTTTTTCGCATATTGCTAATATTTCTTTCAGAATTTCCAATTTCAAGGAGAATATGCATAATTATATTTTTTATTTGTATAATTTGTATTGATAATAATATATCCACTAATGTTTTGTAAAATCTTTAGCCAAAAAAAAAAAAAACTAATGTTATGTCCAATTTCATATTTTGATAATATGTTTTCCTGAATCATCCCCATGCACTATGTACAACAGCAATGAAAATTGAAAAATGCATATGTTTCATCATCAATGTTAACTAGGAAATGAAAAAGGTATTAGGTAGATTATCTTTAACTGTAGAAACTGATACTGACAACTGTTACATCTGGATTCACTGTCTCACATGGCTCTAACTCTTTTTAATTTCAGGTATATATTTGGAATGACACACATCCCTCGTCTGGAGGACTGGCCTGTCATGCCTGTCGAGCGCATTGGTTTTATGCTTATGGTACTTTCCTGGTCGATCATAATTGCATATTTTCTGAGTGTCGTCCTCTTATTCTTCTGATTTGCATGTGCATGGGATTGTGGTAAAGCAGCATTATGTATAATGATATTCGCGAAGCTTTTATGGTTTTAATCATAACAAATGTACAGGAACCGTGTGCATTGGATTATTAACTCTTTTTTTTTTTTTCTCTTTTCATTTCTCTCTAGAAAACGTTGCTAATATGATATTTTCTTTTACTGTTGATCTTTGTGGTTACAGCCCCATGGATTTTTCAATTGCTCTCCAGCAGTGGATGTCCCACCCAGTTCATGTGAGTTGGATGTCAAGGACAATGATGTCAAAGACAATGGAGTAGCGAAGCCAATTCAGAGTGGGTTACTGGCGAAACTTTGAAAAAGATGGCGACGCCTTAGAAGCTGTCTTTCAGACAGGAAAGTGATATTTGGTTTCAAGTTCATTATGTAAGCGTTCATGTCTAAACATTTCATTTAGAGACTTTAACGCATGACATGCGTTACTTAAATCTTCTGTATGTTTGTGTTTGTGTTTGTGTTTGTGTTTGTGTGTTTTTTCCCGCCTTCCTGGAATGCTTAAATCCAAGTTTCTGTTTGTGGACACGTAAAATTGTCTTTAATAAATAGAATCGTGTGCAGTTTGAGCGATTTGGTCATTACACTTTGAGTTTGGCCGCTATAAGTAGGGGTGTCAATTGTGTCGTGTTCGTTCGTGTTATTCGTGTCGTGTTTTCGTGTTGGTTGGCATATTAAAAAATTTACTTGAATTTTTTTTATGTTACTTATTTATAATAGTAAGAAATAACAAAATCTTTAAGAACATAAAAAAATTATTGAACAATTCTTACTAAAAAAAATTCGTGTTGTGTCGTGTTCAGATCGTATTATTGTGTCGTGTCAGAAATTGTCACCCCTAAGCAAATCACGTACCAAGATTGCCCATTTGGAACTGAGCATAAAGTTTTGAGAATTATTATAAGTAATAGATGCTAGCTCATTTTCTATTATAGTTATGTTATTGAAGTGTCATTGACCACTTCTATTATTTTCATGAACTTTTATCTTTCTCTTGAAATTATTTGTAACTATAATATTTTCTTCAAATTACTTGCCTTGAAATCACTTCGAGCATGAGCACATGTAAAACCAGCTTACCTTTTGAATAGGTCCTATAGGACTAGTTTTGGCCACGTTCCTTTTGACTGTCTCAATTAACACTCACAGTTATTTTAATTTTTAATGGTAATAAAAATTGGTTAAAAAAAAAAATCTTATGTTAGTCCCCTATAAATGCGCTTATGTAATACTACAATTTAGCCGTGGGTTTTTTCTTCTTTTTTTTTTGTTCTAGAATATATTTTTTTAATAAACAACAAACACAAAAAGAAGAGGGATTTTTTAGAATAATTTAGTAGTCATACTTAGCAGGTTTTATTATTATTATGAAAGTCATGCTTAGAAGTTAGGACTACTCTAATTTGATCCCAAGAGTGAATAGACTAATATTTGTATGTGACTATTATATATGTATATAATGGTATGAATCTTATAAAAAAAAAAAAAAGTAAGAGATATAAATTACAATATGATGTCTCATTAATTGATAAAATCATTCGTGAATGTTAATAATTGATCATATATTATCTTAATTTTTTTATAACATGAGATGATAATAATTGAGATATTTTATTTATTCTAAAAGGACTTAAATAAAACAAATAAAAATAATAAAAAATATGAAATATGATTATTTATAATGTTTAAGTTTGATAAAAAAAAATGATGAAGCATTATATTTAAAATTAGGTATATTAAAATTATAATTTAAATGAAATAAAATAAAATGAGATAAGATAAGGTTATATTTAAATAATTTGTAATTGAATCGAAGCCATTTTACATCTTTAGATATAATTGAAAAACGAAAATACACATGCAGAAGTAATCCATACCATAACCGTCAATTTAGGAAGGTGTCAGTTGAGTTGGTGCTATAATTTAACTAATATACACAAAAGTGCAGATTTGAGTGATTGGTGTGATGTGAGATTTTTTTATGCATGCAACTATCTTTTTTTGGAATTAAAAATATACGTGGATTGTCATAGTACTAGTATAATTTATAAATTATTAATTAATGATTACTACTTACTCTAATAAGATTTTTTTTTTTCTTAAAACAAAAAAAAAATTAGGAAGAAAAGCTTTGAATTTGAGTCCCTGAATGAAAATGATTTCTTAATACAGAGTATTGAGTCAGTATTGACTATTGACTTCCAGCACAGACACGGACACGGACACGGACACGGACACGGACACATGGTTATGCTATTTTATTAGGGGCTGACTCAAGCCTGTTACGTATCTCTTAAGACAAACACATTTATTTATTTTTTTCGGTAGATAAATAATATAATTATTTAATTAATTTTATTTTTAATTTTATAATAAAAATATATATATATGTTTATTTTTTTTAATACTAAAAAATATATATTCATTTGCGTTATAAAAAAATGAACATATATTCTCTTTTTTCTGAGAAAGATTAAAAATAAAATTTTATACATAAAGAAAATTATATTATACAATTAAACTTATTTATTTACGTATCAACATGAGCTGAAAAACCATTTATTTTTTTTGCACTAGTTACAATATATTTATTTTTTTATAAATTACACAAATTTTTTTTTACCTTAATAAATTACACAAAATTAATAAAATTAATTTTTAAAAATAGCACAGTGTTCATGCGGAGTTCATTTTGGATGAATTTATTTCATCTGTATTAACCACATAAATTTGACTTTATTTGGATTCCATTTTTAACCATAGGAATTCATACTTGATTTGATTCAATAGGATGCAGTTGATCTTATTTAGACTCAACTGAATAGATATAACTTTATTTGGGATTCAATTTTAACCAATGAAATCTACATTATATAGATTCAATTTCAATAAGTTAATTTTATTTTTATTTCACTTCATCATCGAATTCTAATAAGTGGTTAATCTTTAATTAATTGTCAATCAATAAGAACCAACGATTAGTCACAATTAATCATAGAGCAACCCAACCAAAAATGGCTGTACATGAGTTTAGTACTGTGTTCTTTCATATAAAAGGCACACTCACGGTTCAAATTTTGGTTGTTGTGTGCCTCAATGACAGATGACAGATTGTAGATAAAACTAAAACTAAACAGTTAACTCATAATGTGTATCTTCTCATAAATTGTCGATGATTTATATGAGACATAGTCTTGTCCTTCCCTCCAGATGAGTATTTTTGTAAAAAAAAATCAATAACAACTTACATGTTAATGTTGGAGAAAGTGAAAATGTTCTTTATGTGGTATTTTTTAAAAGATATATATATCAAAAAAAACTAGTTATGCTGTTGGTTACATGAGGTATTACTTCGTTGGAAAATTAATTTTTGGGTAAATATACAAGTAATGTGGCTAAATTAATAAAATTAAACATTGCAACTTTTTATTTTATTTAGAATTTAAACATTGCAATTGACCAATGGAGGAAGTATTTTATATACGTAGGTACATACATATCTATATATACATACCATATATATAGACATATATGTGTGTGTATATATGCATATGTGTATGTATGTATATATACATACTAATAAAAATAAAAATTATATTTAATAAGGACTAATAGTTACTAAATGTAATAAATTTTTTAAATATTAATTTAAAAGGAAAAAAATAATAATATTATATTATATTATATGAGATCCAATGGGTGCCGTTCCTTCCTTTATAGTGAATACTACAAGGACAAATTAATTTTAAAATAACTTTTTTTTTATAACAAATTCTATACTTTATATAAAAAATTAACTCTCATAATAAAATTTAATATTAAAATATAAAAATTATACCCTAAAATAAATCTAGATTAACTTAATTTAAAAACTATACCTTAAGGTAAATAATATTGTTAATATATAGTCCTTATTTATTATGTAATTTTTACGTTATTATGTTTTAACGGTTGAAATTTTAAAAAAATAAGAGAGAAAAAATGAGATATTTATTACCTTAAATCTCAATTTTTAAAAACAGTGTAAAAGTTTTTGTAATCATATATATATATATATATTGACAATTGATATTTAAAAAAAATAGGAAGGAGAAAAAGAGATATATTTATTGTTATAAATCTTAATTTTTAAAAGTTCGTGGTGTATATATATATATATATGGAATGATATTTCCATCAGAAATTGTCCAATTGCAGCACAAGGATAGTAATTGAGCATATTACTCTTAAAAAATATATATTACAAACGCCTCAATACCAAAATATTATTGTTAAATTGTCAATAATATTGATAAATTATAGTTATCATTAAATTATTGAAAAAATATTATTTTTTTAGTTAAAATATTTTAGATATTATTACGAAAAAATATCAATAAATATCAACAAATATAAATTGGTATAGTGTCAATAACAGTGCTTCTTATCCAACTACAGAACAGAACCTCCAAGACAGAGTTATTTGTTTTACTGAGTTTGATTTTTAGAAATTGTTGTAGTCGCTTCATGCATATTTTATTTATATTAATATTATAAAATTTAGATTGCATCGAAAAGTCAAACTCATTATGTACCTTAACTAGGTGTGTGTTTTTTTTTTTTTTTTTTGTTTAAAAAAAATTATCAATAAAATTTCCATTTCTATGAACATTGCTCCAAAGCCAAGATGAGTTGGTTAACAAATTATACTTCATAAGGCCAATAAATAATGGTGTTAGAAAGAATACTGAACCACAAAATTTCAAAAATTTATAATTTTCCACTCACAAATCACAATCATGAGATCAATGCACCTTACCCCTTCCGTGTTGACGGGGCTAATAATAGTTCAACTAATAAATTAGAAGGACAACATGTTAGTATCATCTGTGTGAATATTAGGAATTTTTAAAATTTATCTAATCTATTATAATTTATGTAATTTAAACTAATTCAAATTATAATGGATTAAAATTTTATATAGGAATTCATCAAATTTATTAGTAATATTATTTTATTTATTTTTAATTATATATTATAACTTTATTAAATAAAAGGTAATTTAAAATTTGAGGTAATTTAAGAGAGTTTAATCGTGAGCATAATAAATGCATACCTTTTCATTTTATTTAGACTTATTTACAAGTTTTTCTATATTTTTATTAAAGATATAATTATATTAAGTAGACTTTAGACCACCAGATTTGGAATATATATATATATATATATATATATATATATATATATATATATATAGTTTATAAAGAAGAAGAAAACACAATCACATATTATTCTTCTCCTTGTATGAATAATTTTTTATCATGTTCAACCCTTGTACGAACACTGCTCTCCTTGTATGAATAATTTTTTATCATGTTCAACCCTTGTACGAACACTGCTCACTGCTCAGTCCTCGGCCTGAAACCAACAAACAGTAGCTAGATTTTAGGGAGAATATATAATTTCTCGGTCGTCTCTCCTTAACAACGATCACTTTTGTCCTTTTTCTGTTTCTGCAAAAACATTAAACTCCTCAAAAACAACAATAATGGCAACTGCTGATGAAGAAAAGTCCCTTCACGATGAACTCTCACTCCAAATTTTACTTGCTGACCGTGTCATCAAATCGGCCCAAGAGGCCGAGTCCTCTAAGCAAGAATACTCCGATTTGGCCACGCAAGTTGGTCATCTATCCCTAATGCTTCGCTCTGCTGCTCGAATCGCTGTCTCAACTCAGACCGTCTACGAAAGACCCGTCCGCCGAATTGTTGCTGATGTGTCCAAAAACCTCGATCGAGCTCTCACTCTTGTCCGCAAGTGCAAGAAGCACAGTGGCATTCTCAGACAGGTCTTTGCTATTACCACCACTGCCGATTTTCGTAAAGTTTCGAACCTTCTTGAATCTTCCATTGGAGACATGAAGTGGCTTTTATCGATATTTGATTTTGACGGTGGTAGCGTTTCTCTTCCACCGATTGCGAGTAATGACCCAATTCTTTCATGGATTTGGTCCTATATTGCAACTACCCAAATGGGCCAGCTCAGAGACCGTGTCGACGCAGCTTACAATTTGGCTTCGTTGGCTCGAGATAATGATAGGAACAAGAAGATCATTGTTGACGAAGGTGGGGTTTCCCCTTTGCTCAAGTTGTTAAAGGAAGGATCTTTGCCTGATGCTCAGATTGCTGCAGCTACTGCGCTTTACAACATTGCTACGGACCAAGAGAGAGTCAGGGTCATAATTAATGCTCTTGGTGTTCAGTTGATAACTCATGTTTTGGCTGATTCATCAATGAGGGTTCAGGTTTCTGTGGCGAAATTAGTGTCGAAAATGGCGGAGCTCGAACCTGTTGCCCGGGAGGAGTTTGCTAGAGAGAATGTGATTAGGCCGCTTGTTTCATTGTTGTCCATGGATACTGCTGTGGATGATCCAAAGCTTCAATCTGGTACGACTAGTATTCATTTTCTTGTTCAGATTAATAAAGAGTTAGCTGGGAAACCATTAAATAATCATTCATTTTCGAGTATTTCGTCTAATTCCGATGGTAGTAGTCGTGGTGGGCATTACAGGAGAGATAAGGAGGCTGAAACACCTGAAATGAAGCTTGAAGTAAAGATTGGTTGTGCTGAGGCTCTGTGGAAACTGTCTAAAGATAGTTTGTCTAATAGTAAAAAAATTACAGACACTAAAGGGATGATTTGCTTGGCTAAGATCATTGAGAAAGAGAAAGGGGATTTGCAGCTTAATTGCTTAATGACTGTGATGGAGATAGCTGCTGTTGCTGAATCCAATTCAGACCTTAGAAGAGCAGCTTTTAAGACTAACTCACCAGCTGCAAAGGCTGTTTTAGAACAACTTCTAAGAGTAATTCACGAGGAAAGTAATCCACAAATACAAATTCCTGCCATTAAGTCTATTGGGTGTTTAGCTCGAACCTTTCCGGCGAGGGAAACACGGATAATTGGTCCTTTGGTTTCTCATCTTAGACATATGAATGTGGATGTAGCAACAGAGTCTGCTATTGCTTTGGAGAAGTTTGCAACTCCGGAAAATTTTAACTGTGTAGAGCATTCTAAGGCTATTATTGAATTTGAAGGTGTTCCTCATCTCATTAGTATAATGCGGAAAGAGGGCTCAGCTCAATTGCATGGCTTGATACTACTCTGTCACCTTGCAATTCATGTTGGCAACAGCAAAGCTCTTGAGCAAGCACGGGCTTTGAATGTCCTTGAGGGTGCTCGTTCCATAGTAGCTCAAAATCCTGATTTGAAGGACTTGTTTGCCAAAGCCGTTCACCATCTTACTCTTTATCAAGCTGGAGTTCATCCTCACCGGCAGTCATATATGCCCTGAGGGATAGCATCTTGGCCATGTGAGTGAATCCTGGACTGTAATATAGAAATATTAATTGACTTGATTTTATAGAACAAACTATTGAATATTACAGTCATAACTCTGCACTGTAATACTCAATAGTTTGTTATATTAGGCATAGTTCATGATAAGATTCATTAGTTATTCAGGATGTGTAGTTAAGTATTGATTAATCAACCAAATACTTGGTTAAATAACTCCGTAACTGACTAAAATCAGATGTGTAGATGATTGATGTTCGAATTATGAAATGTCTTTTAACAGAAATCACATAATTTGGGAATGTTTTTAACATTCTATTCTGGTCTTTTTCCAGTTTTTTTATGTTTATTATAATGTTCATGGGCATTTGCTATGTTGCATGAAGTCTGTAGAACACCTGGTGTTTGTAAATTTTGAATTCGTATTTGGATGTCAGACATATTCATTCTACCAATATAAAGTTTTAATTGCCTACACTCCTGTCAATCGTGTCCGTTTGATAACAAGGGCATTTGTAGATTAAAAAAAATATAGTTATATCATTTAATAATAGTAGTTCAGTGAATTAATAGAACAAGCTGGATTTGAGCTAGTTAAAACATTGCCAACTAGTTTAAAGTCCATCCTGATTCATTCATTATTGGTACTAATCCAAGAAGAAACTACTTTGGGCTTAATGATAATTTATGGTCGGCTTCTTTTTGCAATACCCTACTCTTTGAATGCCCGCTGTTGATTCCCTTAAAGGCAAGTTGGTTCGGAGTAAAAACCAAGAACATCCGATACCTTTTGGTACATAAAGGATCAAATTATTTAACTGATTTCACTTTTAATTCCCTCAATAAAAAAATATATGTTTATTTGGGAATGAAACTTCATATATATAAAAAGAGTTATATAAACATTACTCTCTCTATTATTTTACTATTCTTGTGGTTGTTGGTTCGTTCCAAGAATCATATCCTGTTTGCTTTGATAAGATTTTATTTTCATTTGGCTGATTAAAAGATGTTAAACTTGATGTCGATTATCTGTCCAAAACTGTAGTCCATTCAAAGCATTTGGAATAGGTCTAACCATGTTTCAACTTTCAAGTGTGTTATATGTGCCGTTTACTGTGTTTCGATATCTTTGATGTCAAATAACATGTGCTGATATATTACTGCATGTTTACATTTTGTTCCCTCCATCCCTGCCTTGCTCTGTTTTTGTTCCGCTTCACTCACTCACTCACTCACTCACCTGGTTATTCTAAATTTTGCATTTGGGCCAGTTTAAATGTCCGACCTAGGGTAGCCCATTTCCAAGTAACTAAAACATACGAAATGTGTGGCTTAGCAAAAGCATGGGCTAATTTAGCATATTACTCTAAAAGGGCAAACAATTGGACCAACTTACAGTTTGGTCCAAAACCAGGACTCATGGGAATGATTATACACTACACAAGAACAGAGTTATGCAAAGGGAAATTTAAAAAAGATTCAAATTTAGAGCCTTACTTATCCCTTTTAATTGACTCAGGATATTCTATCCCAAATTGTACGTCACTTTTTTTAAATAAAATATTGATACTTGTATTTTTTTTATTTTTATGCCAAACAACTCTGCTTCCTATCCATCAGCCTATTATAGATAATAATAAAAAAAAAAAATCAGAGTTTAATTTACATGAATATCTAATATCCATGAGCCTATAGTTTTGGTATAGTTAGCCTGAACAATTTCAAGTTCAGGCAAATTAAATCAATCAGTTTCTAGACTTACTTATATATTGCTCCATTGTAAGTGATCCTTTTTATGGACTGCAGTTGCCATGGCAGTTCCATTAGACGAGCTTGAGAATCATCATTAAAAGCCTTTTAAAAAGCCTTTTATAAAGCACTCCAATATTGACCAGCATTATCTAAACATGTGCTTAAGGAACTTGTTGTAACGGAAGAATAAATCTAATTTTTCACCATTAAAAAATTAGATTTTCTTCAAACATTTCAAGATCTTGAAATTTGCCATTAGCAAGTTTCATAGAAATTGTTTTCTTAAGAATATTGTATGGAGGCATTGATAATCTATCAATATAAATAAGATCGTAATTGTATACAGTGATAACATGTTTTAATTGTTCTTTCCTTATGATATAATTGGTTTCATTAATTTTTATAGAAAAGTTAGGGTTATTCGATAGTAGTATTAGAAATTACAATCGAAGAAGAGATTGTTTTGTTGTTTGCAACATTCATGTAAATTTTATATAGTGTATAAGTAACATGAAATATTTACTTTTTAAAATGTTAACTTCCAAAGTAACTAAGCATCATAAAACTATGATACCATGTAAATTTTATATAATGTATAAGCAACATGAGACATCCATTCTTTAAAAGGTTAACCTCCAAGATAACCAAGTTTTATAATTACTTATAAACCTTACATTAGTATCATGCTTAAATAATATGAGATAATATATCTAATATGTTGTTTACTGGTATGATCACCAATGGTGACTGCTCTTGAAATGGAACTGTAGAATCACCTTCGATGGTAGGTGATTGAAATGCATATAATTCATATTCACAACCCCGTAAACCAAAGTTTTGATACTATGATAACAAATGATGAAGAGAATGACAACAAGAGTGTTGAAGAAACCTTGGAGAGAGAGAGAGAGAGAATATCATAGATCGTAATAGAGTGCATACACAAGTTATCTAGCCTAAGCTATAAAAGAGTTTGTTACAAAGTCAGTTACTAGCTATAACAAACTCTATGCAATTATTAACAACTTAACACACTTAACGGATGATACGTCAAGCAATCGATGAAGAAACAGAAGATGACAATTGCTTTGGGTATCTGATTGTAAATTTGTATGTTATGTTATTGCTTAAACATGAGTGAAGTATTTGGATTTTTTGTGAAATGAAAAACCGAGTTACACCGAACGTTGTTTCACCAATAACAAATTCAAACATAATTGATTAGAAGTCGAAGACGTTAGGACAAAAAAGTAATTAATAAAATAGTAAGTAATTTTATCACTAGTTGAAACCAAGGAAAGAAATAAGTCCATCATCCATGAAAGACACTTCTGCAAAGAGTAGCTATAGTCTTCGATGACAAGTTATCATAAAGCGTTAAACTCAAGTAATAAGTAGTTTTTAATGTTTTCTAAGTTTGTTTCATATTACATGCTTATGTTGTTGTTCATTATTAACACAGCTAATTCTGGAGTTTGGTAGACCATGCTTTTAAAGAGGACATCAACAGCTAGCACTATTAAGATCTTGTTTAACTGTCATCACAAGAGCTGCATTAACAAGCTACTTGTTGGAAATATGCTACGAATGGAAAGAGCAAATAATTAGGGTGCATTTTACATAATACCCTTGTAATGCTTATACAAGTTATATGTGTCGTTACAAGAGGTCCACGTAGGACCATGTCAGATGGGTAGAAAGGGTAAGTTAACAAAGTTCTTGTCACATGTGTTCACGTGCAATATTCAAGCTCATTGATCGATTCTTGCTCCTGGTCAAACCGTAGAAAAGAAGAATGTGATATTTGGTTCTGAATATTTCACTGACTTGTATTGCTTTGTACATATTACATGAATTTATAATAGAAATAAAACGACATAAAAGGATAGTAATTAAATACAAAAATTTCTACCATATTATGAATGATCTTTACCATATTATAATTTTATTTACTTTCCTATTTTAAAATAAATCTCAACACAAACTTCACAGGTTCATGTCAGCAGTGACGGACTGCTTCAAGGCTTGATATTGTAATTATTTTTAAAAGTAAAGTATAGTTAACTCTATCCCTCTTAAGTTTTTATCCTGGTTATGTCCTTGTATGTTAAGTACTTATACTTAACACAAGTCTCCAAACACTATATTTCTTGAAACTCAACATATTAAAAAAAAAATTTGAGTTCAAATTATTGTATGTCGAATGCCCCATGGACAATTTCATATAAGCTTAAAACTAAGTAGTGTCGTGTCTAAAGTGCTCGTTTTATACTCTGATGCTCATAACTTTTGTTGATGGATATGGCCAAGTTTTCTTCTATCTAAATCAAATTTTTAGTTATGATTTCATATCTTTGATGTTGGCATGTATGTAAATATAATTCTAAATCATAATTATATTTTCCCCTTATATTAATCGACACTATTATTTGTTGGAGGACCATTAAGCAGTTGGTGTGTAAATGTATTTATCCAACGTTGAATTTTGCACTATTTGTTGAAAATCATCAATGCACTTCATAAACTTCATACTTAAGGTGGGCCCTCATTCAGCACATACTACTTTTTGACCAGTCTAAACTAATTATACCGATCATTTTACATAACATTCTTTGTTCGACCAAGGCTATATTTTTTTTGGAAATTTTTTTGTATTTTAAGTAATAAATTTTTTTTTACTAAAAATTTAAGTTTAAATTTCAATATATTTTTTTTATTAATAAAATAAATAACTTTAATATCCCTTTAGAAAAAAAAAAAAAAGGCAAGTTTGGTAACCCTTATTTTCATATTAGCACTTTATTCGTACACCTATTTAATAAAATGTACGATAATAATTAAATTTTAAAAAATAAGATAATTTATTTTTATAAAAATATTTATTATCTTATATTTTATTTCTATTTATTTTTTCATTTCAATACAAATCAACTCTTCCGAGCAATTATCATTCAACTTTATCATTCTCTTTGTCATACTCTTACACTATTTTATTCTCTCGTCAATTAAAAATTATTTAGTGTATAGAATAATTCAAAAATATATATATTTTACATAAACTACAAATAGACCACCACAGCTCATTTAAAATACCGATCTTTATTTCTGATTGCCACTCAGGCTAACTCATTTGCTTAATATATAAGATAAGATTACTACTAAAACACCGAACCATATGCCAGCTAGAGTTTTGCTACGCTAATTTTGGGCATGCTGGAAAACTACTAAAGGACACACACATGCGGGTTTGAAAATGAAAAAGTTTTTAATTACAGATCTAATAAGCCTAGAGGGGGGTGAATAGGTTATTTTCAATTTTCAACAAATATTATATAATCTAATCACAACGGCCAGACATGCAATCGCGTGTAAAGATAAATGCGGAATAATAAAGCAACACACGATATTTTTAGGTGGAAACAACCTAGGCCACAACAATGACCTAAGAGGAAAACCACCGGTCCACCGGACCACCTAACTATCCACTATGAAAATAATGTTCAATTACAACCATAGAGTCCAGAACTACCCGTCGCAGATAGATCCCCCTTTCTGTAATTTACTTACGAGCCGCTTGCTCCTTTCACAGCCTCCAATAGTTAGATGTCTGGATCCGGACCAACGTTCTGATCTACTTGAGTCACACAAGATCAACCGAACCCGTCACCTTCAGTAATTTCGAGTCACACGAAATACTGAAGCCGTCACCTGTAACGTTAGCACAATAACACAAGTGCAATGCGTGTCCTAGAGCGGATTCAAACAATGAATAATCCTAACTAGCAAATATACTAACATGCGATGTAAAAACAATATCAGCTAGCAAACCCTAGAACATTCAATTAAGCTCAATATCATGCAAATCAATTAGGCATATGAATATAACATGAGAAAGCCTAAGAACAATAGATGAAGAGAATAAGCACAATTCAGATGCTAGAAAGTATTAGTGCTGTATAATTCTAAATGCTCAAGTTGATTCATTATGCACAAACATCCCTTCACTTATATAGAGTCCAATCCTAGCTCAAATAGGATTTGCAATTCACTATAACTCTACTCATATCAGGATTTAGTTCTCAAAAGAATTCTTCTCATACAATGATTCTATTCACATCAGCATTTATTTCTCACAAGAATTCTACTCATACAAGGATTCCACAATTAAAATAATCCTACGCAAATAAGGACTCTATTTCCAAAACACTTTTATTCACACAAGGATTCTACTCATACAAGGATTCCACAATTAAAACAATCCTACGCAAATAAGGACTCTATTTCCACAACACTTTTATTCACACAAGGATTCTACTTTCTTAACACTTCTACTCATACTAGAATTTTGCTTTCTCATTAAATGAGTCAAATTGATAAAAGTAACACATGGGTCGAATACACAAAAAGAGTTTGAGTAGGAATATAATACTGGCTCGATCGATCGACAGGCCGTCTCGATCGATCGAGAAGGTCTCGATCGATCGATACACAAAACTCGATCGATCTAACTCAAACAGAGAGAACCTGGATCGAAGTTGTTCTATACTCGATCGATCGAAAAGGGTTCGATCGATCGATCCAATTGCTCGATCGATCCAGTCCAAACAGAGAGCACCTAGATCGAAGTTGTCTCAGTCTCGATCGATCGACCACTCGATCGATCGATCAATACTCTCGATCGATCGACCAACATGTGCACAATTACATTTTTCGTTACGATCCATACTAAGTGTCGTGCTTAATTGTGTGAAGATGTATGCATGATATAATATTATACCTGTCATATGAGCGTTCCAAGCTTGATGACTCCATCACCATGTATCGTCTGATTAATCGGTAAATTCCTATTCTAGATTACAATCAAACATTTTGTCCACGAAAATTATCAATACAAAATAAACCTTACAGAAAAGTTGTATGTCACAGTTAAGTACTCTTAAATAGGTTTTGAAAACTGACTCGTCCACTTATATACATGTAGTGGTGTTATTAATTGCTCATGATTTATATAACGAGGAGTATGTTTGACTTCAATTCTTCTGTATATTTTTAATTTAATATTTTATGTGTCATTCATATATAATAAATTTATAAACAAAAAATAAATAAAAGGATGAATTTTTTATACTTATATTTATTAATAATTAATGACACATTAAAAATATACAATATTATATATATATATATATATATATATGTGTGTGAGATTCAATAAAAATAATTACAAATAATTTTCATGAGATTATTATTATCAACAAATAAAAAATGTTTTAAAATTATCAAGTTATATATAAAAGTACTCCCAATCAATTAAATTTTTTCATGTTTTGATTTTTTTTCTTTTTTTTAACATGAGGTAACACGTTCCAAGAAAACATATGCAGTAATAAAATATCACATCAATAATAATGCCAAAGAAATTAATAATATCTCATGTACGATGCATTCACACAAAATAATAAGATGACGATTTCCATTTATAATACAATTAATATCCTTTAATTAAAATAAAATAAAAAATTAAATTACCCAACAAGCAAGCTAGTTTCAAGTTGTGGGTTCTATCAAAAGATTAAAAAAAAAAAAATCAAGTTGTGGATTGTGATCACCTTCGTTTGGCATTCCAAGCTTACAGGAGCCAAAACAATATACTTTTACATTAAGCTCTCACATTATATATATTTAATTTTTAATTATATGACATAAACCTTTTTACACATAAAATTTTACTTTTAATTCCTTTAAAAAATATATATATTTTATTTTTCTTACAACATATAATAACATGTATTTTTTTTACAAAAAAAATATATAATTTTATGTTATAAAAAACAACATATATAATTTTTTTTCCTAATAGAGTGTGTTGGTAATTAATTCTCTAAAATACTATAGTTATTGCATCATTTTGTTGTTGATTAGGATGCCGTACTGCAATTTCAACCGATAAGTATTATTGGACATAAAATTACACATGTCACGTGACACATTTTAATTGATCCTACACAACAATATGGCCTACGGTTCAGCCTAGAAAGCAATAAGTAAGCGGATAAGCTCAATTATTAGATAATTAAGTCTTGAACATCCTATAATTATTCAATAAGAGATAATAGAGAGAGATATGTCCCCCAATGTAAGAATAAGTCTATCTCTTCAGATAAATAACAGACAACAAGTATATCTCTATTTCTTATATATACGCACCTTGTACACATTCTCATACAGGTCATAATTTTACAATAATACATGTAATCATATATTCTCTCGGCTCAAGTTTTCCCCATCATCGCTATTATTCGAACTAATTTAAGCATCAAAAGCCTAAATGCCATCACATCACATGGTGGTTCAAAGTTCTAATGTATTTTTTTTTTGTTTGCATATCTACAGCAAAGAAAAATGCACCTTTATTTTGATGTTGACAAAAAAAGATATCAACAAGCATTATACAAATAAATAATTATGAGATTTATTTTTAGAAAAAAATATTTTAATCATGATATTTTTGAAGTGCATGCGCTAGCTTGAACTTCATGCATATATATACGTCACCATGATCTCATACAAATGGGAGTTCTTAGTGTCTAGCAATATATAATAAATGGGCTGCAAAATGTGAAACATTTGAATAAAAATTCAAAGATAAAAACATGGCTTAAGAATGTGAACCACTCATTTTTAGTTTACCGTACGTAGACAATACCCTACACTACAGTGCTGAACTCTCTATGATCTCTCTCTCTCCAATAATGCAGTGGCCAGCCAAGTTTAGCCATTTGGAAGGACTCAATGCATGAAAGGAAGCTAAAGCCAAAGTAACAAAGCTGTATTCATATTCTTAATTTATAACTAAATATATGTCCATGCTGTGAAATCAAATCAGTACGTATCTGTGACGGGGTGGGGGTGTGGGTGTGGGTGTCTATATATATATATATATTATTCTATAGCCATATAGGCAGGCCAAAAAATCTTCTGCATGATCTTACCAAAAAGGCATTGCCAGCGCTTATTATTCTATAATCCCATTCTTGAACCACCTTAATTATCAATTAATGATCTAATTCTTTTTTTTTTTTCATTCAATTCGTACACCTAATTAAAATTTTATGCTATGAATATTATAATCAGCCATTAATTAAGATAATATAAATGACATATTTCCAAATTAGGAATATATTGGATCAATAGTTTTTTCATAATAATTTTAGGACTTTTTATTTCATCTCCAAAGTCCAAACACAAATAAAGATAAAAGCAGGTTAGGAAAAAATTACGTAAAATAGATAAAAGCTATTTAGAGATAGAAATAGTACAGTTCGTAAAGACAATGTTTGAATCTCATCCGACAACTTGAAGAATTAATTACAAATTTAATTGAATAACAAAATTTTTTTATAAATAAAATATTGCTTTTAATCTTTTTAGAAAGAAAAAAATTTATTATAAGAGTAAAATAATATATGATTTTTACGAACAAAAAAAATGTTATTTACAGAAAATGTAATAAGGACCTCATAAAATTTTTGTAATCAATACATAGAAATATTATTCGTGAACTCCTTTGGAAATTACAATTAAAGAATAATGAAAAAGAGATTACAGAATTGATCAGAATTGCAAAAACAAAAAACAAAAAAAAATCCTACAACTCTTCTTCTTATTATTACTTGGCCATGTGTAAGGATTAGAAAAAAAAGAGAAAAAGAGAAAGAGAAAGACCTTCATCTCAAACCTTTAGGTAAGAATTTCTCGTTACTATCAATACCTCATGTACAAGTACAACGTACTTGTATAAAATACCAGAAAAGGGAAAGAATATATATACATATGTAACTAGAGTTTTCATCATATTTGACGAAATACATCAAAATTAGCACCTGTTAGATCTTCTGAAAACGACATTAAAGGACAGCTACTCATGAAATCTACTGAGTTTTGAAGATGATATTGAAACTCTCCTTCTTCCCAAGAACTATTCTTCATTTTATCCTCAGATTTAATTCCATTGACCTCATCAAACTGAAACAAATTAGAGGAGGAGTAGTAGTCTACTTTGTTCTCATCATCGTCCCATGTTGAAAAACCTGCCGTAGTATTATTATTATTGTTCATATTATTTGAGCTATTATCAGAAATATCTGTACCACCAGATACGTTTCCAGGATCAGAATTTGCTAAGAAGATTGGCATTGAATCGAAGCCAAAATTGGAGTTATTGATCACATAATTGTGGTACTTGAAATTGGGTCTAATAATGGTACTATCCTCATTATATATTTGAGAACCAAGATCATCATACTTATAACCAAACGGCTCTACTACATCTGTTTGAAACTCAGAGAAATCAAACGCCGTCTGCTTATTATAATCAATAATGTTGTTCTCCAATTCTACTTGTTTCGAACCTTCTCTTAATCCACCGTCAAAGTAACTCGAATCAGTACTAACAAGAAAAGTTGGCCCATGCTGTGAGTATGAACCCAAATTTGATACATTTGGATTAACACCTCCTTGTGGCGAATTGGCTACTTGTTCTACACAAATCTTGTTATCATCATGACTCAGAGGCTTGTGGGTGGTTGGGTCAATACCTTGCTTAATTAGCTTCTTCTTCAAACATGAATTCCAGAAGTTCTTAATCTCGTTGTCCGTTCTTCCTGGTAATTGTGTTGCTATTTGTGCCCACCTGAATTCAATTCACTCAAAACTTTATTCTTTCAGATAAACAATCACAACCCATTACCATTTTCATATCCAAGATTGATGGATTTTTTTTTTTTTTTTAATTTCAAAGATTAATAATTCTACTTTTATGAGTACTAATTAATAAAATATTCAATTGTTCTCGTCACGTTACGTAAATTAATATCGTAAAATTTATAACAATAAAAATAGTACACAATAATATTAAATTAGACAGAATTCAATATTGAATGAATTTAAATAACTGTAATTTAACCTAAATTGCATTCAAAAAACAAACTTTTTTTGTTTAATGTTTAATATATGATATGAATATAATGGTGTTGCTATATGTACTATTTTCGGCTGTCTCTTTTATGGTTTGGAAATATATAGCAAATTCTGTAATTAAATATATTTTCACCTGTTGCCAAGAACTTCATGGAGACTCATGATAAGATCTTCCTCTTGTTGAGAGAACATTCCTCTCTTTAAATCAGGTCTCAGGTAATTTATCCATCTCAATCTGCAACTCTTCCCACACCTTTGCAAGCCTATAATAATATTAATATTCAGAATCAATTAATAAACAGTTAAATATTGAATATGAGTTTGAAAAAGTAGTACTAGTTAAAATTTAAAATAATTAAATAATTACCAGCAAGCTTGGGAACAGAACTCCAGCATCCAACTCCAAAAATAGTAATGTAATTTAAAAGTTTCTCGTCTTCTTCAGGAGACCAGAGACCTTTTCTTAGCTTTTGCTTCAAACAACCCAATTGTCGACCCATTCGTTTTAATTTTTAGTTAGTAATTCGAAAATGATCGATGTATATATATATATATATATACGCGTGTGTGTTTTAAATAGAAGAAGGTTTAATCATACTTAGAATTCAAGTTATGAAGAGAGATTGATAGAGAGAGAGAGAGAGTGAACTTGTGGATGGTGAGGCAATCAAGTGCGTTTTACGCTAAATCTGGTGTAGTACTGCTTTTGAAATATTGGAATGGACTGGATTGGCTTTTAAGATATCTCCGTCACAACAAAATAAAGAGGAATCATAGTGTTATATTTATAAATGAGATCCCAGAGAACATTAACGATCGAGCTCCTTTATAATTAATTTAATTAGTATTTATAATTAGTTAAAAAGTACAGTTAATATTATGTTTGATTTTAGAAAATAAAATAAAATAAAAAATACAGGTGGATATTATTTAGCAATAAGGTCCAATCTTCTTTAAATTAAAACCCAACTTGATTTCCTTTTTTTTTGCTTGCACAAATGAAATACCTTTTTAATTAGCATTGTATGAAAATTGTGAATCTCGTGTGGTGTTTGTTGGTATTTTTTAATCTAAATTCACATTTTAATATTATAAAACTAAGAGTTTATGAACCAGGCCTACTTATATGTTAATGATGAATTCAAGTCCTCCCTTCCATTTGAGTTCCTTCTTAAGCCACGTGTCACATGATAATACGTCATTATTTTTTTTAAAATTGTATCAACTTTTTATTTTACTATATATTTTTGAATACTCTTGTTGGCGTGTAACCATGTAATTGATGACCACGGATCAGTGAAACATAAAACTTGGATTCAATATTAAATGCTTATGATTATTAACTGGGACATACTTAATAAAAAAAATATTTTTTATAGATAAACTCAACCTTTTTTTTTTTATTCTTATACATTAATTGTAGAAATGTCTATATAAACTCAACCTTGAGAGTTTGTAAATTGAGGGAGAAAAAATCATGGAAAGTGTGTAACAGAACCTTGGCTTGCCAGCTACTGCATGTAAGCGGTGCAATGTTGCAATGCATTTGAGGCATGGCAATTATTTTATGTATTGCCTAAGATTTTGATTTTTGGCAAATAAAAAGAAAGTACGATTTTTAATATTTAAGATTATGTAATCAACTTTTATCTACACAAAAAAAAATACAAAAAATAACAAAAATAATACCCTCAAAATTTGTAATAATAAAATTAGTACCCATTGTATTCAAACTTATATTTTCACATTTAAAAAAATGACCAATATGTTATTTTTCTTTGAATACTAATTTAATTAGAATTGAACGATGACAATTTAGACTCGTTCAATATTATTAAGGTATTAATTTTATTATTATAAATTTTAGGTGTGTTATTTTTTTTATTTAAAAAAAAAACAATATATATATATATTATATATAATCAGCCGACAGCACTGTATCAACGATTGTGGGCTCCATGCATATATTTGACTCTTTAAGATAAGGGGACAATACAAGATACCATGAAAAAGTACAAAAATCAACTAAAGGAAAATAAAATAAAAGACAACAAAACCAAAAATGAAAAAGAAGGAAAGTAGTCCAATAATTTCCCTTTCTTTATTTACTTATATAATCATTAAACTTTTTTGTTTGTTTTTTTGGGCCGAGTTTTGACTTGAGAACAAGTTTTTTGTGAGCAGAGTATTATGTAATTTTTTGAAAAATTATAAAAATAGCGTATTTAAAATTTATAGTAATAAATTAATATTTTAATAATATTAAACATTTAATATTAAATAGGTCTAAATTATCATCATTTAATTTTAATTAGATAAATTTTTTTAATTATAAAAATATAAATTTGAATACAAGGATGTTAGTTTTGTTATTAAAAATTTTGAGGGGTGTTAATTTTATTATTTTTTCTAATTTTTTAGTTAGGAAGGATGTGCGTGAAGAATCGCTCCACACGAACGTCAGGTAAGTTTGAATAATGAATAATAATTTTATTACAATTTAATCATGTTTTTTGTTTTTAAAATTTATTCAAAATATATTTAACTTAAAGAAACTAAAAATATTAAATAATATCTATTCAATTAAACTAATTACAATATTAGCAATATTTTCCATTTTTTCCTATTTAACATATGTTTTTAATTAAAATTTTAAATATTGTATATTTAAGACTAAAAAAGATTTTTTTACGCAATTATATGTGAAAAATATTATATTAATATATATACAATTTTAATTAACTATAATTTTGATACTGCAATAATTATTTATAACGTAATTATTTTTGAAAAAAGATGGTCGATTTTTTTTAAGTAGCTATGAGCGCTCATCCTAGTAAGAATTTTTTTTTCTATATAACAAAAGTATAAAAATAATAAATATATCTCATGAAAAAAAGACTAAGATTCTTGTGAACCTCTATTTTTTTTTTTAGTTTCTATACTTTTTTTCTCTTCTACATTAATCCAATATTTATTTATATTTATATATTTTTTTACCTATTATTATTATCCTATAATATTATGAAGAAAAAAAAAATCTCCTCAATAAGTATGGCAAAAGTTTGTCGAACGACAGGTCTGTTTTATATTTTTAATCGAGGAATAAACGTCAGCAAATAAGTAAAGGAAACCGGAAAGAAACCATCATTCAAATTATGCTATCACGTTTTATCTCCCTTTAATTTTGTTAGGTTTTTTCCTAAAATTTTAACCATCAATTTGTTATATTAAAAATTAAAATCAATTTATAAAATATTAGTTAAAAAATATTAAAATAACATATTTATGTGAATTTGATAAACTCAATTTGTAGTTTAGAATAACTTATTTTTAAAATAAATTTATATTATATTGATAATATATTAATGTTAAATTAATAAATAAGCCTTAATGTTTATCAATAATTAATTTAAAAAAGTTGCATTTTAGCATTAATTAAAATTGTACGTTAATTTCTTAGCAGAGAATATGTCACAACACAAAATTTGACTTTAAAAGTACCAATTTAACATATAAATAGATAATTAAAAGTGCATCAAATTATTCGACTTCAAAACTAATTTTCTAATATCTAAAGAAACTACAATTACTAAATGAAACTAACAAGTTTCAGTTACGACTACGCTCAAATTAAAATCCAATTTTAACATTGTAAAACGCAATAACTTATTTATTAGATAACTTAGATGTTAATCTTACGAGGATATGATGTCATACCAAGCCAAGCCACCAATACTTCTCAATAGTTACCTGAAATCACAACGAATTACTTGAGAATAAAATTCTCAGTAAGTAAATTGAGCACACATACAAACCACACATCACAAACACTATCACAATAAGCCACAAGATATTAGACTCTAATGTGCCACAAATGCAACTTTTTAAAAACATATAAAATCAAACAAATAGATTTTGTCCCAAAATTTTCGATTTAACCTAAGATCATCAGAAAAAACACATAAATAAAGTCATAAAAATGGTTTTCAACCATCACACCCTTATGTAAAGCAAAGCAAGTACAAATGGGAATGCTTGACCAGTAAGAAATTAGGAGTCCATCCACAAGCACTAATACGTCTCACTGAAAGTGTAGACTCTTGCATCTTCCTAAGTACCCTACTAAGGAGGAGATGCCTTTTACAATGGTCACTCATAACAGAAACAAATGTCACCCATTAGGTAACCAGAATACACACATATTTAGATCAAAATAGTCCAAAAATTCACAAAAAAACCTTAAACTAACTGACTAAAACATATTAAAAACCTTTAACACATGCATGCCAGAATACAAAAATAGTTTGGGGCTATTTCAAAAGCAAATATACATGCTAATAAAGTGTACAAAGGTATAAAAGCACAAGTTTTAGTACACAAGTTCACAAGTATGCACATTATTTTAGCCTTTTTTATCCATTTAATTTTAATACATAAAAAATCTATAAAAATTCAACAACAAAAAAAAAGATTATGTAGGGTTTCATAAAAAAAATTTAGAACTTTTTATTCCTCATTAAAGCCCTTAATAAAAATATATTAAAATTATAAAAATTATGACCTTTTAGACTAAATTCTTACCCTGATATCACTTTTATGGTGGCTTGAAGACCTCGAATGCTAAAAATTAAAGAGAAGAAAGAAAGAGAAAAAAAATTTAACATGAAAATATTTTACGCTCTTCTTTTATTTTTTTTATTTTTTATTTTTGGTTTTCTTATTCTTAACAAACACTTTTTTTTTCTCTCTCTCTTTATTAATTTTGATTTAACTTTTTTTTAACAGTCATTACATAATAAGTTTTAAAAATGAACAAATTATTTAAAATTTGAGAACAAAAAATAATTTAATTTTTTTATTATTTATATTAAATATTTATAAAAAAGAATATTAAAAAAAAATAATATAAATATTGGGCGGAACTATGTAGGGGCCTCTCAACTTTTGATTGCATATATTATAGGTATAATATTTATAAAATTGTAAATAAACTACATATATAAAATGGATTTGTACGCCTCTGAAATTTCATTTTTAAAGTTTTATCACTAGAAATACACTAAAAATTCAATAATTTGAATTTATTTATACTTAAATGAGATACGTATAATATTTTTTGATAAAAAAATAAGTAATAACTGAAAAAGAAGTAATTTTTTTCCTGTTTATATGGTGTCTCTCCTTAACTAAATTTCTTGATCGACCAATAAATATAATTTACTTCATATTTTAAATTAACATAAAAAATTAATTAAAATTAATTAGATAAACATAAATATATATTAGGTGTGTAATATAAATATATTAAATTAAAAAATAAAATTTGTATTAATAATATATAAGTTGGTTGGATTAAATGTCGATTTATAAATTTTAAAAGTTTAATTGACTTGACATTAATCAATTTTTATATTTTAAAAACTAAAATTAACCTATTTGTTGTATAAAACATAAAAATTGATTTGATTTGACTTAATTTTATCAAATAAATTAGTTTATCAATTATTATTATTATTATTATTACTATTATTATTATGTGTACAGTGTACCCACACTAACTCAATTATTTGCTTTATTATAAAGTTATATACATTAATCACAGTTTTTATAAAAAAATATTTATTGATACTAGATCATTAATGATATAGTTGAATAATATGTAATCAGAATTTAATATTAAATATATTCAATTAGTTTAATTTTAATTTTAATTTTAATTTAAATAACGTCGAATTTGTTAATAGATGGATTTTGCTATACAGAAAAAGTAGATGATGCGCTTGGACTCTTGGATGAGTTGAAAAATAATAGTCTGGTTCCAAATGCATGTGTATACATATGGGAGACAGGTAAATAAAAAGGCTTAAAAATGACCCAATTTATTATTTCTTTTGCACATTCGAATTTGTATTTTTAGATTATCATTAGCCTCAATCAATACATTTATATTGATTTAAAATTAATGTATAATTTTTGTTACACTATTATTCATCAAAGTATTATTGGGTGGTTCTTAAATTAATTTTTTTTTTATAAAATTTAATTTTTATGGTCGAAATTAACTTGAAAAAAATTTAATAGCTCAAACTTAAATATGTATATTAGTAAATTAGAATTATCATTAAATAAATGTAAAAAAAAAAAAATCACATTAATGTTATAAACGTGACACAATATATTTGATAAATATAGTATGAATATAACCCACAAAATTATATGAAATAAAAATACAAAATTGTGATATATTACAAATAAAAGATTTATTCTACATATTTAAAATGAGTGCATTTTTATTAAGAAGTAAATCTAGGGTAAGGATAGGAAAATAAATTTATTGTACTATTTAATTATTAGCTTGGCTAAAGATTTTTTTTACACGTACTAATATTAATGTGCTACTTTATATGCTATTAATAATTAGTAAATATTTAAATAAAAAATTTACATTTTATATAATAAAGATCCATATTTTGAATTATTTTTGTTCATATATTTACTCCATATTAATAATATATAGCAATACACCAAAAATAACACACAAAAATTGAACTGCAGTAGGCCCTTTCTTTCATACATACAAGCATGCCTTTTAAAGTACATTTAATAAACGAAGACTATTCCATTTCACATGTAAATTGGTACATGAATCAAAAGCTAACAACCAGGTGGGTACTGACTTACTTGTGGAGGAAAGTCGAAGGTGCAGTTTCTATTTTCAAGTGATAATAAATGATGTAAGAGTAATAAAGATTGCCTTGAAATACAATAATAACATTTTTATTAATTAGTGCTTATATTAAGACGAAATTATTAAATTTTGGAGTATGTAATATTATTAATTAACATGTAATACAAGAACACACAAGAACACCGCCTCTTTTTATTAATTAGTGTTGTACAAAAGAAAAAAAAAAAGTTTTCGTGCCCATTCGAATGCATGGGAAGAAAAAAAATTAATTTTCATTTAAAGAATGGATTTATGAGTCGTTAATCTTATCATTATAAGTACTGTAATTGGAAATTAGTGAAAACTTGTCTTTAAGATTTTTTGGTAATACAACGGCCTTTGAATATTGAGTGTATTATTTTAGGCTTTTGCCCTTTGAATATTGAGTTTATTTGTTTTAGGCTTTTGCCCTTTGTTCTTATCCATTATTATTATAAGGTGTTTTTAAATAAAATCAATATTTTGCTGTTTGATAAAAATATACCAAAAGAAATGCACGTGAGTATGCAAATAATGTAGTTATGTGGTTCTTCTAGTATTTTGACAATAAAATTCATCTTCTTTTATTTTAAATTACAAATTTAAATCACAAAATATTGTTTAATATATTAATATTTTTAATTTTAATTGATAATTATAATTCTATGATCAACCTACCTTAAATATCATTCAAAAATATTGAAAGCAGGAGACCAGTATCCATAATCCATGGTATGGAAAGTAGAAACTACTACAATAAATTTTATTTTTCTCTAAAAGCTGTGGTCTTTTTCACAGAGTCCCAATCATGCAACCGACAATAAAGCTTTCTCAAGAGATGATAATGATCACAGTGATAGTGAAAGTAAAGCTTTGGAACCCTTCCTGCCTCTTATTTTTCTTTTCCTTCATCCTTCCCCCAAATGATAGGCCTTTTGCCTCTGTCGCTAACTTGTTTCTCTACGTTGAAATATTGATTAATAATTAATAAGCTAAAATATATTATTTCTTAAATTTTAGTCTTTTTATACTTTAGTTTTTTTAATTTAGTATCTTTTTAAATTTAAGATATTTAATCTATATCTAAAAATTAAATTAAATTGTAGATTCTATTCATTATCTTTAAATGTACATTATATATAAAAGTTTAAATTACGCTTAATATTTTAAAAAAAAGTTATTCTTACATTTTAAGCTATTGATATTTAGTTACATTTTTAGAATTTATTATCACATTGAGTAAGAAATCAAAACATAATAATAGAAAAAGAATCACATCTAATAAAAAGCTCTAATCATATTATATGATGAAAATTATCACATTTAATAAAAAATTAAAATATTATTTTATTTTCATAATTAATTAGAAAGTATAAAAAATTAATTAGTACTAGTAGAAATTAATTAAAAAAATAAAATGAATAAAATAATTAATTTGTAAAACTTGTGTATTTAAGTAGTTTAATTAAATATGTTAAAAGTGAAAAATATGGACGCAATATTGAAAGTAACTTAAGAAATTAAAGTGTATAATCAGACAATATTTACGTAGGAATGATAAGCCTAATTAGAATTTATTTCTTGTTTCAGATCACGTATGCTTTTTTTTGGGTTCATATATGCCGCAGAGTACAAAGACAGGTAAAAAAAATTACGCAAGATTGCCCTCTCACTCTCACTCTCAATTTTTTTTTTTTTTCTCTCCTCCCTCTAAAGTTTAGGTTTTGATTTTTGCTTATTCTCTATGGCTGTTGATGGGCCTTTGGACCGTGGCATGCGGTCAGCCTCTCCTTTATTCTCCCATGTATATATTTTCCTTTTATTGGTGAGTTTTTTTGTTTTTGTATGTCTTTTTTTCGACGAGGCTCAAATTTTGGTATCTAGGGGTACTGACTATGATGATCCATGGTGAAGAGTTGGCACTGTCTAAATTTTTTTGCCTTTTTGGTACCTGAAGAGTTCTCCTCTCTCAAGTTTAGATGTTTTTATTTTCTACCGACATAGGCTGACTTACCTGGTGGTGGCAATACTTCTCGCGACTCATTGTAATCAGTGTGAATATTTTAAGTATATTAGTTACTTTAGTGTTATTATTTTATTGTGTTTTAAAATATGCATGTAATATTTCTTTGTGTTTTCTTGGATGTGATGATTAGTTAATTTTAATGTATAATTTCTACTACTTTAAAATTTTCATTAGATCAAAATATTAAATCATTTAATCAAAGCATTAAAGTTAGTTATAATATAGAGCTATTCGGCGTACAAATATTTGTATATGTTTTGAGAATTTGAAATGGTGAGTATAAAAAAAAAAAAAAAGGTACAAAGACAGGCATTTCTATTATTAGCAGGTATTTCCATTGACGATACATACCTCTTGTTGATAAGGTAAAGTCATATTGTCATGCATATTATTATTCAAGATAAATATTTAATAAGTCCAATAAGGCTTTAAGAAATAATAATTGAAAAAGGCCTTTAAGAAAAATGCACTTTATTTAATTTCATTAGATATTATCATAAGTTACACATGAGAAGTTCACTATAAGTTCTATTTGGATGAAAAAATTAATATGAAAACCATGTAACCCCATTTTAATGCTAATTTAACAAAGTTATTTAAACCCCTTTGGATCATTATGTATAAAGAAAAGATTAAGGGTTATTTTCTCAATCAAATTAAAATCATTTGGAAAATATTTTTGTTAAAATATACTAAAAATAGTTTTTTTTTTTTGTCCCATGTCTTTATTTTATTTTTTTGAGAAAAATATCTCTATAATTACGTTTTTGCATAATGACAAACATGGATTAGAATGACTTTACATGCTTTTCATTTTTATAAAGGTGTTAGTTTTTCCATCCAAGAAGGACATAAAATGAAACTTTTATATCATTAATGGGAAAAAATGCACTGGTTTAAAGGAAAAATATTTATGTTTATTTTATTTTTTCTTCTTATAAAAAAAATTATTTTTGCTTTAAACATTGTGAATTTATATCATTAATTATTTAGAGATTTATATTCAATTTCATTTGAGATGATTTATGTGGCATAACATATAATTAAAAGACAACTGAACCTAATAGTATCATATAATTTGAAAAAAAAAAAAAAATCTCAAATTAAGATGAAATTAAATAATAATCATAGGAGGTTTTTTAATTCTAACATAAAAAAAAAATGAAGATTAATTTTAATGATTTAAGGTTTAGATTTTATTATTAAGATTAATATTTTCAATATATGATATATAATTTGTTTTTATAATATATATATACTTATTTTTAAAGATTAAACTAATTCATTTTTAAGATGCCATCTTAAAGTTAACAGCGATACTAAATCATATATAATCAAATAATTGGTTCACATAACTTGAGTTTTGGGTTAACAAGTTTCAAACCAACATGTTAATTTCTAAGGTATTTCTTTTGTACCCCACGAGTTGATCCATGAAACCGAACCCATTAGCAATCAAGTCAAAAGATGCAATTAGTGTGCTTGAGAAGAAAAACCTTCCATGTCTAATCAAAAAGCTAAACAAGATAATTAAGTACCCATTTCTTTTTGAAGTTTTCGTGTGTCCAATTGATAACCAATATTTGGATTTGACACCGTTACTAATTAACCTAATTAATTAATATCGTAACCATGTTTTTAATTGAAATTAATTAAAAGCCATTTCATTCCCAATATATGGAAATCTTAAGCGTTGTAGCACAATATATTTAATTATTATTAGTAAAGGACCCGCATTTTTTATATACAATCCCACGAAATAAATTATAAATCCAAAAACAAATTGTCTACCTACTAGAAATTCTCATTAGTTGAGCGAAAAAAAAAAAACCTACTAGAAATTATCTGAAAATTAATATTACTCTTTTTAATTGCATTTTACAGGAACATCAGGAACATGTTTATATTATATATATATATATATATATATAAACATGCATTTACGTTAATGTTTTTAAGTAGATTTTAAAATAATTATCAGTATTTAAATACTAATAACTTATTACTTAATTGATAAAGAATAAAAATTTAAATAAATTAAAGAATAATTAAAGGTGAAGGAAAATAATAGTCATTACTCTTACATATATGTTATGATAATTTTTAAGGTAAAAATTTGGGAATAAAATGGTCCCATTTTTTTTATTTAATATTTTAAGTTCATTAATTAAAAAAAATTAATTTAAATTTATAATTATGTAGATTATGTAGGATCTCTTATAAAAAAATAAAAAAATTATAAATAAGATTTTTAAAGCGACATGTAATGGGCGATTATTGAGCTTTCGAATGACATTTTTTAGAAATGTAAATCAGAGATATCACTTACTGACTTACTCACCGACTCTAACACAAATATCAATAGGTTTCAACACTGCAAATTTTTATCAAATCACCTCTGCAAGATTAGAGGTTCCCGTTATCTTTTATTTATTTAACATAAGAGAGACAAAGCAAAAGTTATGCTTAAAAATGTCATTCTAATTCAATAGTCGTCCATTTTATTTTTAATTAATTAGAAATATATATTTTATATGTAAATTATTTAACTTATTTTAATTTTTTTATTGATTTTTAAAACATATTTTAAATAAATATAAAATTAACTTTTTTATACTTCTAAATTAATTGAGAAAGTAAAATAAAATTTAGAGTTGTTATTGAATATAATAATTGTTGTCTTTATTGATGATAGTCATTATTTAATGTGAATATGTGATAATAGAATCCTAAAAAAATAACTAATATCAATACCTTAAAATATATAAATAATTATGCGAACAAAGATCGTCTCCGACTGGACTACTAGAGGTTGAAATTGAGGCGTCAAGAGGAAGATAGAGATTGGTGAGCCACTGAGTTGTCACTGTGCACACACAATGAAAGTGAAAAGTAGGGTTTAGTAATATATATTTTCTTAACAGTGGTATTTTTTTTAATAATTATCAGCGATAATTTAAAAATATAAAATTATATATATAACAAATATTAATAAAAATATATTTTTTATTATAAAAAATTAGTTTGGTTCAATTTAAACAAATTTTTTAACAATTAAAACCAAAATCGATTGATTTTTTTCGGTTTATACAAAATGTTAACGGAACCGATTTTCCTGAACCAACTCAAATTGCCCTAAGAGATCCTGTTTAAGTTTGGATCAGTCAGTTCTGTTATTTTTTATATTTTATGTCCATCCTTAGGTATCGTTAAGATTCTTAAATTAATTAAGATAGAAAGCCAATGGGTTTGTGCACAGACAAATGACAGTTTTTGTTTTTCTCAAAATAACATATTTTTAATAAATTAATCAATTTTTTTCTAGCTAATAACAATTTATTCTAAAATTTAAAATTTTGTATCAAACTACTTAAGAAATAGAGCAAATACTCTTAATTTTAATAAAATGAGACCAATATAAGACCTTATTACATATCTGACGAATTCAGTGGAACTTTAGCTACCTATCGGCTAACTCACAAGAGCTTCAGCTACTCCACCAACAACCTTACTAGAGCTCTAATGACCTCTCCGAAGGTGATGTAATATGTTATATTTAAAAATATATGTAAACATAATACGTTATATTTAAAGATAAATTTGAATGTAACATATTATATGCAAAGATAAAGGTAAATGTAACTTATTAAATACAAAAATATAGGTACGTGTAGTGCATTACATACAAAAATAGAGTTAAAAATAACATTTTACATGTGATAGATAAAAAAAAATAACAAAATTTAAGGTACATTAAACGATAACATAATATATTACATTTAAAGATAAAAAATAAATATAATATATTAAATATAAAATTAAAAATAAATATAATATACTATATACAAATATTGAGATAAAATAAATCCGTTAATTTGTGAAAACATTCCAACTGAAAGAAGCAATATAATATGAAAACACTCCCAACCACCAACACCTCATTTGATGAAAATGAAACAACAAAAGACAAAGGTGGTTGTCAAAAGTACATTATACTAATGTCTAATGATATAGTCAAAATTATCATGCTAATATATTGCACTAGCGAAAAGATTAAGATGTCAGATTAGAAAGATTAGAGGTGGAAGAAAACTATAAACTAATAAGTCTTACAAAACTTTTTGATTTCTTTTTTGTCTAAAAAAATCCAAAACTATGTATGAACCTTTATAAAGTGAGTAGCTCCCTTTCAGTTTAGTTTCCAATCAATCGGAAGACTGAGTTTTCATTTTCTTTCCTTTTAAAAGCGAAAAATTATTTGAGAATTAAGAACATGGACAATTGTATACTTTTCTAGTTTCCTTTCTCCTCAAACGGAAATTATCAGCTTTTGAACCTTGAAAATTAACACTTTAAATTGTGGTTCATAGGTTGTCGAAGCGCGCAAAGGTAGTAGAAAGCTAGAACTAGAACTACATCCAAATAACTCTATGAAACTATCATGCATGGATTCATTTTTAGCTCTCGCAAAGAATCACTTCTACATCTCAAGACGCCTTGAACTAATGAATATAAACTTGTCATAGATCTTCTAGGTGCTTTCAAGGTCTTAATGTCAAACGTTTGACCCAATAAATAGATTGTTGAAACATAAATTGCCAAGTTTTTACAAGTCCCAGTTCAAATTTCATAAAACGTTGAACCTTTAACCAAGATCACCCAGAGGCTGCTAGTGCAAATTGTAATAAGCTCATCCAAAAATGGTGATTTTTTAGGTTTAGATATAGAGAACGATAGAAAGGTACTAAATTGGAAGGTAGGAAATGGAGAAGTATCAAGCAGCGAGTAAGGTCTTGCTAAAGGAGTAATTTTTACGTGAGTTAGATTTATGATGTGAAAAATTATTCCATTGAACTTATTATACGAATGCATTTATATATATATATATATATAGAGAGAGAGAGAGAGAGAGAACCCACTAATCACATATTTTTAAAATTATTAAGATATATCAAAAACTCATATAAAAGTTAAGTCCGAAGTAGAGATAGAGAGCTATGATTTCTGAACTTGTATAAGAAAGTAATAAGACAATAAGCAAAATGGTAAACTTGTACCTCTAAAACAGTGACATATTGCAATTTCAGGAAAACATCGAAAAAAAATTCAATTGTGTGTCTATTTGAGCTCATTAAATTTTAAAAAAATAATAAAAATAACACTATTTAAAATTTATAATAATAAAAATAATATTTTTTGAATTTAAATTATATATTTTTACAATTAAAAAAATATCAGTTATATCATTTTTTTTAAATGTCTGTATAATTAAATGACGTTCAAATTGAACTATAGTAATTTAGATCCGTTTAATATTGAGCGTCATTTAATTATACATTATTTAATATTATTTAAGTATTATTTTTATTATTATAAATTTTTGAGATATTATTTTTAATAATTTTATTAATTATTATAGATTGCTTCTAAATTAGCCCACATAACTCTGAAGTAAGTCCAGCCCAAATTTAACAAACTTCATTTGGGCAGTGTTCCATCTTCCTCAACCCCACAAACAAGGGACACAACACAGATAAAATTTTCTCTGTTGTCTATAGAAGCACTGCTCTCTTTTTTCTCCAAAACGTAGAATACACAAGCCGAAGCCTACTACGCCTCAGTGCCATCGATCTGAAGTGGGTTTTCGGATTATTTAGTGTTGAGAGATGGAGGACTCATTGGGAGGAGCATCTTTACCATCGGGTCCGGACGCGAAGAAACGGCGAGTGAGCTACTTCTACGAGCCAACAATCGGCGATTACTACTACGGTCAAGGTCACCCAATGAAGCCTCATCGAATCCGAATGGCTCACAATCTCATAGTACACTACGGTCTTCACCGTCGAATGGAGATCAACCGTCCTTACCCAGCCGACACATTTGATATTCGTCGCTTTCACTCCGAAGACTATGTTGATTTTCTTTCGACCGTAACGCCGGTGAATATTAGTGAAACCGCGTTCTCTCGCCACCTTAAGCACTTCAATGTTGGTGAGGACTGCCCAGTTTTCGATGGTCTCTTTGGGTTTTGTCAGGCTTCTTCTGGTGGATCTATGGGTGCTGCGGTTAAGCTTAATCGTGGGGATGCTGACATTACTATCAATTGGGCTGGTGGATTGCACCATGCTAAGAAATCTGAGGCTTCTGGGTTTTGTTATGTTAATGATATTGTGTTGGGTATTCTTGAGCTACTCAAGGTTCATAGGGTAATTGCCATTTATTCATTACTTTTTTTTCTTCCCTTTTTTAATTGTTATTGCCTCATGGAGTGATTGTTATTAACAATGCTATAGCTGTTATGTTAGTGATGTGATTCTTTCGCGTTCGCTTTCTGGTTTTGCTCAATCTCAAAAGTTTTTGATTGGGATATTTAAAACTTGCTGCTAATTCTTGTTCTGCTGGATGGTCATATCAAGCTATCTGCTGATTATTAATGTGCAATCCATCTTGAAGCCTGATTTTAGATTTAATCAGACCTTTGTAGTTTCATTATTCAACATTTTTCGTTATATATTTTGATCTAATCATTGCCACTGTACAGCGTGTACTTTATGTGGATATTGATGTCCACCACGGAGATGGTGTTGAGGAGGCATTTTATACCACTGATAGAGTGATGACTGTATCTTTTCATAAGTTTGGGGATTTCTTTCCAGGGACGGGGCACATTAAGGACGTTGGGATGGGGCCTGGGAAGAACTATGCCCTGAATGTCCCACTAAATGATGGGCTAGATGATGATAGCTTTCGTAATCTGTTTCGGCCCATCATCCGAAAAGTGATGGAGGTGTACCAACCAGATGCAGTTGTTCTTCAATGTGGAGCAGACTCATTGTCTGGGGATCGGCTAGGGTGCTTTAACTTGTCTGTCAAGGGACATGCTGATTGCCTGCGTTTCCTCAGATCTTTCAATGCCCCTTTAATGGTCCTGGGTGGGGGAGGATATACAATTCGTAATGTTGCTCGTTGCTGGTGCTATGAGGTTTCCCTCTGAACTCTGGGTTCTCCTCTACACTTTTCACCTTTGCACCAACTATTATTTGATATTCATTGCGTATGAGTTGCATCTGTTACTTTGTCACAGACAGCAGTTGCAGTTGGGGTGGAACCAGATAATAAATTGCCATATAATGAATATTACGAGTACTTTGGCCCAGATTACACTCTACATGTTGAACCTTGCAGCATGGAGAACCTGAACTCTAGCAAAGATATGGAAAGGATAAGGTGATATTTTATCATGTTCAGACTTCGGACATATTGTCATTTTGTTTTTCATGAGCTATACAAGTACAACTCATTGGGCTTGTAGAATATATAATTTTTTATTTCCTGAATTCTAACATATAAGGTTTTGAGTCTTCCTCCATTTGTGTCTGGGGAGTTAGATGGATCTAGATTCCACAAAACCGCCATAAAGTTGTTGCGTCTGGTCTCCATGTATTAGATGCATCTTCTATGACTAAACTATTTTATAGATGCTGAGTAACTTTATTGGAAAATATCAGCAAATACAAATAGTCCAGATTTTGGTTTCATGTTAGCTTCCATTTATTACCTTAATAGTTTCAGTTTCACACTCTAAGCTTCATTCTGTTTTTCATTATTATTGGGCTTTTAAAGTGTTTACATTGAAAAATCTGAATCTGGTTAAATATTGGATGTTATTAATTGATTTCTTTCCTCAGGATGTCACAAATAACACTTCTTCAATAGTTTTTTTCTTCTTCGTTCAGCTTTACCTTCTCAGCCTACCTTTCAAGCTTATTGGAATATGTTTTATCCTCTTGTCTTTGCTTTCAATGGTATATAGAAAATTCTGGATAATCTTATATATGTATATATGTGTGTGTACATATATATAGGGAGATCCAGTGGGCACCGTTGAGGTGAGCACCACAGGAACAAGTTGGTCCTATATTAAAACAATGAGCAAAAAAATTATAAAAAAACAACAATTTCTATACCAAATATAGAAATATCAACCCTGATAATAAAATGTAAACCCTATAACGTTAAAACTAAATCTTAAATTGTAAAAAATAAACCCTAAAATTAAATTAAATTAGCTTAAATTAAATAAGTTACTGTTTTTCCAGTTTGGTTTGATCATATATATATATATATATCCTTTTCCATTTCCATTTCTGTCAATTTTGTGTTGAATATTTTCTACTTCTATACTATTTATTTTCATATCAAAAGTTTCTCAAATGACACTTTTTCCTAGGAATACATTACTGGAACAAATTTCTCGACTTCCGCATGCTCCCAGTGTACCTTTCCAAAATGTTCCACCAATTACAGAAGTACCAGAAGAGGTTTGAAGCTGGGGCACAATTGATACAATTTCCCCACAATATATGATATAATTTTGTCTTGACCTTACATAGTCTGAGATTTGCTGGATATAGGGTGAACAAGACATGGAACGAAGACCGAAGCGTCGCATTTGGAATGGTGAAGATTATGACTCTGATCCCGAGGAAGATGAGAAACTTCACAATAGAAGTTGTGACACTGATGTACGCACTGCAGTCAACACTGAGATGAGGTTGGGCTTTTTATGTTCACAATAAATGTTGACACTATCATTTACTTATATTCTCTTCCCTTCCTGAACCTTTCACTTCAGTTAAAATACGAGATTGGCATTTACCTGTTACCTGTCCTGTCCTCAGCAGGACATATCTTCCAACTAAACCTGCAAATAGGGTGGAATATCCTAATAGGTTGCATTGCATGGCAACATAATAAAATATTGGTAGCGGTCTACTCCATCCATTTTATTTCTGGGATGGGTTTGGTATGGGATGAGCTGGGTTAATACTGTTGTGCAACATGAATTGTTTTCAATGATATTTTTTGAAATGAAGAGCATTCAAAAATTTTGAGTACTTATAGTCCAAAAGTAATCCTTAAAGCTTGCCCATGTTCCATGTAGGTTGCTTTTGAATGGTTATCCTATTTGTGTGATGTTGGTGATTGTGGTATGAGATGAGTTGTTTCAATTTACATAGAACCTTGTCTTGATAACTAGCTTTCCTAGCCAATATAAAATCTTTGATATCCCTTGCATGACCTGGTTTTGTAGTTTGTGGTAATCTAAATGTACATTTTCCATCTTATGTTGAATCATTTTCATCATTCTTATAATCGTTTAGTAGTTGATTTTATTTGTGTACAAAACCAATGCTCCTATCTGGATGAACTTTGTCCATTACTTGATCTTGACGTCCAGCTAGTTTTGAGTTTCCAAAAGCCCTACCACCTATGCCCATCTCTCTTGCTTTACATTTGTTACGGTTTTAGTCCTCTGTAGTGAATTTTAAAATTTCTGGTTAGGAATTTGATATTACTAGGACGAATTTGAATCTTTATTGCAATCTCTGAGCCATTGACATTTTCCTAGGTCTCAGCCATGATGCACCTGGGTGAAAAAGAAGCCCTGGCCACCATCTAATTTGGAAAAAGAAGAAATCAAATTGAACTTTTTTTATTTGTCCATCATCACGTGGTTTATGAAGTTCAATACCTCTTGAATTTTTTCTTAGTTGTAAAATTGAATATATCATGCTTTTATTGCTAATATTATAATATTTTGCACAATGAATTTTCAAATGAGTTGTAATTGTTGGTTTATTTGTCAATGTCACTAAAACGTTATGTTTCTGATGATTGCACAGGGATGTGAAAGATGAGATGGAAGAAGAGAAACCTCTGGAGCACCAAATACCATTGTGATATATTGTATAGTTTGAAGTTCCAGTATCTCTGTGTCAACCTGACCCATATGTTGATTAAAATTTATAGATTTGGTCTAGTTAAAGTTTTCCTGGATGAACATCTATGATAATAGGTGCTAAATAGTAGAACAGTAGCCAAAACACTTAAGCCTCACTTGGTTTTGGCTTGTCTTTGTTTCAACTTAAGTGGGTGCCAAAGGTAGAGTTGTTTCATGATTGAATACCAATAGCTTGCAATGTGCAGAAAATACCTTCTTGATGAAACACAAGAGTTCGAAACTCCCAAATTTTCCAACTTTTAATTTGTGTGCAGAATGCAGACCGCTTCTTGTATTATTACTCGTATGAATTTCTCAATATGTAGGTTGCCGGTTAAGAAAACATCAGCTGTGTTTTATCTGTATGATTTTTATTTCCGACCATTTTCTCGCTGCAAAAATTGAACTTATGGTTCCGAATTCTGATCAATAGCCAATGCCAACCAGTTCCTTGTTATGAAGCTGTGCGAGTTCCTTGTTATGAAGCTGTGCTCCCAAATGAGCTGTTTTTCAACAGGAGAAACCGGTTCTTGTTGCTGAGTGATGCACCATTTTCTGCCATCAGGGGTTTATGCGTACTTTTGTAGTTGCACTTGCAGGTTGCATCTACAGTCCCAAAAAAGACTTGAATGAGAGTTTTAGTTTCATTATTCGTGATCTTGCATCTACGGTACCATTTTCATTCTTTAATTTTGTGGAAGGAAATTACATTTTTTTTTGTATGTAATAAATTAGAGAGAATGTGACTGCACAATATAACAACTTATATTGCTATTGATTATTGATGGCGCTTAGTCGTATACTCATTTTTATCCTTTTCATGTTACAGTTTATTTCTATTTTTACTAAAAAGGGAAGGCCTTTAAGGGCATTTTTTTTAACGCAATTTTTTTTTTTTTAAATTTCAAATTTATTCAAGTCAAAATTGAGAAAGTGCAAAAATAAAATAACAATTGCACTGTAAAAAAATCAAAAAAATAGTGAAGTATCAAAGCCATAGAGCTATTTGGCTCAAGACTCTGTAATCTGTTTCAGAGTCTTACTCCTAATTTTGTTATCAAGGGGCGGGCGTAAGTGAGAGACGGAAATAGCAGATAACGATGCCTATTGTGACCACTGTCTATCGAATTCCACCGTTGATTCCTTGCTCAATTCATAACTTATCGACAATTCCTACTAGTCCAAAACTAAATTTCTTACACAGACCATTTCCAAAACCAATCCGTCTAGAGCCCTTAAAAGCAAAATCTGAAAAGACCCACCAACGCATCTCACAAACCAAGACCCAAGACGATGGCATTCCAGTCGAGGACGTCAAAGTGCTGGCCAAGTTCAAGTCCAGGCAAAACTTCATTCGGGTTCTTGAGGTTTCCAGGAAAGCCGACCACCCTTTAGCTGGCTCAAGATTGCTACTTCTTGATGGCCCTGGAAATATTCACAGCATTTCATTTCTTTTCAAGTCCTTTACCAACACTTACTTCGACATTTTTGCCACGCTGCCGCCGATTTTGCCACCTGGACCCGTCGGAATTCTTGGGTTTGGTGCTGGCTCCGCTGCCCGTTTGATCCTTGAATTGTACCCGCAAGTGGTGGTTCATGGGTGGGAACTCGACCCTTCTGTTATTGCTGTTGGGAGAGACTATTTTGGCGTTTCCAAACTTGAAAAACAATACCCAGATAGGCTTTTTATCTATATTGGAAATGCACTGACAGCTAATGTTAAAAACGGGTTTTCAGGGATTTTCGTTGATTTGTTTTCAAAGGGTAGTTTGATTCCTGAGCTTCAGGACCCAAATACTTGGGAGATGCTCAACAAGTGTTTGAGAAAAGGCGGAAGAATAATGGTGAATGTTGGAGGTAGTTGTGTAGAGGCTGAGAATTCTAGAAGAGATGGGAAGTTAGTTATGGAAGACACTCTGAAGGCAATGCAGTGTGTGTTCCGTGATCAACTTTTTGTTTTGAGCCTTGGAAATCGGAAAGACGATAGCTCTCTTGCTCTGACAGGTGTTTTGCCGGATCTTAATGCTTGGAGGAAGGCACTTCCTCGTCCTCTGACGGGTTATGTAGATATGTGGATGCCTTTTTAGTTGTTAGCAAGGTATATTTTGGTTCCTCTCATCTTAATTATTTTGATGATCTTAATTATTTTTATGGTTGAGATTAACTCGAAAGAATCTATTCGTTTCTGCACTCCTTTAAGCTTGCCCTCTGCCAGTTTAGTACTCCATGGTTTATAAGTGAATTACTGATCATAGTAACAATATCTAAAAAATTTAGCACCGTCAATAGAAGAACCTCCACTACCATCACAAAATAATTTCTCTGGTGCAAAATTCAGAACATTGTTTTCACCAAACCCAAGTGCAACACGAACACTTACATGTTCATCACGTCCTTAAAATCATAAGGATCCATCTCTTCTATTTGAAGTTTTAACAACAGAATAGAGGAATCACCAAACCAAATAGGAATCAGAATCATTACCTAATCCAAATTAAAACTGTCTATGAAAAGATACTTGCATTAATCCCTAGAATCAACCTTGGAGGTGCGATTATGTGCAACAACGAATTCATCAACAAAAGCTGCAGATCCAATTCAGCATAAAAAGTCGCTCAAGCCCCGATTCTACCCAAACAAACTTGAAAACTCAAGCTAATTTGACCAGAAAAGCAACTGAGGAAATTGGGTAACTGTGAACAGCTTGTACCTTGACTATTCTCTTGTGAAAAGATAGTAGGTTGAAGGAGGAAGCAATTACACATAGGGACTGGGGTCCAACTAAGATCAAAACAAGGAGGAAGAAATTAGAGGTTAGACTCTTATTGAAAAAAAAATCTTGAGAGAAAATGAAGAAGATAGAGTAGTAAAAAGGCATAGGGGAAGGAAAGAAGAATGGGGGAGGCAATAGGTTTGAAACCCTAATAACGTGCTATGCCACAAACTCTCAAAAAAGCTTCCCTTGTTCGTCTTTGTTTATTTGAATTATCTCCATGTTCTTCTTTCTTGATTCAGCTAAATAAATGGAAAGGGGAAAATGATAGATATGCCATAATTTTACTTTCATGCTCACAGCCTCACAGTATAAGAAAAACATATAATTATTATTGGAGTGACTGCAGAAGTTGGTTGGTAGGGTTCTTAGAGATGGCACTTACAGATATTGGATTGGCGCTTGAGCTTGGTGGCATTGAAAATACATCTACATCTCTTAATTGTCTTTCTAAAAAATGTTGTTCCCTAAAAATGTTGTCCTTGTAAATTTTTAATGTACAAATTCATGTATCCAGTACGATTCAAATTCAGGAATTTATTTCACTGTTTTGGCATGTGCAAATGCTCTCATAAGAAGAAAACCTTTGCATGTCCTAATTGAGATGTGAGTTAAGTGTTCTGGTATTCAGGGACATTAAGATGGTCAACTTGTAACAAACCAGTATTTGAACATGCAATAATGTCAAATACTATTTCTAGGAAATTAGTTTTCTCTTTTTGCAGTTTTTCTTTAAACCATTTTAATGTCAACTTTGATGCTTAACTTATCTCTGGGCTCTGGCTCAAGGCTTTAGATTTATTAGACTTTGATTTGTTAGTCTTGTGACCTATCCTGGTATACTCAAGTCGCAAGATGACATTTAAAAAAGAAACAGCATTCCAATTTTATCCATAACTACTGGCTCGAATGGGACTTTGAAACTGGATCGATCCAAGGTGGTGGATTGATCATCCACCTAGAGCTTCGTTCAATCCCCCTTGTTATCCTCCATATTAAATTGGCGGCCTGTCATCTCACACCGAAAAATCCGAAAAATAAATCTTGCACTCCCAAAGCTCTAGTCTTTCTTGCCGTTGACATTGTTCATTTTCTTATCTTTTGGTTTAGGTGGTAAGTTTCTCAATTTCGCACCAAGAACTTAAGTTTGAATCTCACAAGAATGTGTGAGTGTATTTTCGCTTTATTAATAAAAAAAAAGACTTTAGAATTTAAAAAAAAAAAGAGAAGGTGCCAACTGCCATGTTTTTGTTTACTCTATACATGAAGGTCTACTACATTTGTTATTTTATTATTTATTTTTTGATTTTTATTAAACCAAAATATTATGTGCGTGACATTGTATACATTACTTGCACATTTAATTAATATCATAGCCTTCGTTCCAGGTGTGCTTTATATGAATTATGGGTTCCAATTTAGGTAAAGATAATAGTCTTCTCTCCTTCACCGGAAAATTAAAAAAAATAATAATATCATAAGCCACAATGCTGTGGGAAATTTTTTGTCCTTTTGCGAAGAATATAGGGATGATATAACACAAAACGAGGAAAGTACTGCCTAACTTAGCTTTTAAATAAAAAGAATCTTATTTTTTAAGAAAATATGTCAATATGTTACAAAATAATTAATAGATAAATTTTAAAAATATTAAATATATAAATTTACATATATTTTTTTACCCACATCAATTATATTACGATACGTAATATAATTATTTTAAAAATTAAATAAATGATTCTATTTTTTAAATATCTATCATGTGTCATGCTATGATTGATATGAGTATAAAAATGAGTATAAATTTATGTAACTACAATATTCCTCTAATTAATATAGTATAATTTTATGTGAGTATAATATTTCTTATTAAACATTTATTTACTACAAGAATAATTCTTTTTTATCCTAACTTGATACGTATAATAATATACATGTTATAATTTAATTGGTCTCTTATTAGTTATTGATTCTATAATCATTTTATCACTCTATATTCTTAATTTTATATCCAATTAATAACTAATGTATCATTTAATATATATAATAACTTAATACATGTGAAATTATTAAGAAAAAAAAAATGCCGCTCTGTCTAAAAATATTTTTTTAAAGAAGCTACTAAAGAATGCATGTTTTCTCTACTAAAGAGAACTTAGTAACATGACATCAGATTCGAAGAAATTGTAAAGATTTTATATAATTTGGTGTCAACTTTTTTATTTGCATATTGGTACACAACTTGTTTAATTTATTGAATCGTATTGATCATTGACAAATTTTCAAGTTAGTATATATTTTGTCAAGTGGAAAGAAATAGTCAACCCTAGGTGAAGTGTGCAAGCATTTAGATACCCCCTTTCATTGTTAATATATTATAGAAAGCTACTGTAGTATTGTCTATCTCAAGGTTTGAAGATTCAAACCCAATAATGAATAGTGCTGTAATACTCTGTTCTACCAACTTGGCATTTGAATACATAATATGAACATTCCTAACAACTTAATTAATTACCTTTTAAGTTAGCTTTCTATATAATCTTATTCCTAAACGTCCAATGTGTTTAAGCTAACAGACTTCTTTTGATAGCTTTGTGAGTCTTCCCTTATTGGTTTGACTTCCCATGGGGTCTTATTTTCATTTTGCAGTGTTGATGGTAATTGCGGCCACTCAGCTTCTTTTCATTGGCTATCCTGCAGCTTCTGCATTAGTAACCTCCGGTAATCATATTATTATCTACATTGCCAATTGATTATGCATTTTTATATCGTAACAGTTGTTTGATAACAATTGATTTGACATGTTTGATTGATTAAATCATTTATAAGTAATTTTTATTTTCTTTAATAACAATTGATTTGATTGATTAAATAACGATTTATTTTTTTTACAAATAATTATCAATATATTTGATAATAATTTATATGTAATAATTTTTAAAAAAATTAAAAATTATTTATAAATCATGTAGTAACAATTTTTTATTTTTATTTTTATTTTTTATTCAAAAACTTAGAGAATTAATAAAAAAAAATTGTCATTATTTATACATTTTTAATTTTTAATTATTTTTTCAAATATTTATTTTTAAGAAAGTTATAATACTTTATTTATGTTTTTGTTTTTATTTCCTCTCTAGAAAAAAACATGAAAAAAAATATTAGACATAGAAAATCAAATTAAGTTATGAATGACATTAAATACTTCTAAGTGATTTTTAAAAAGTAAAATCTGATCAAATTCAAATATACTTAATTAAAAAATTATTTTAAAAAAATTAAAAATTAAAAATCATAATGTTATAAAAAAAAAAAAGCCTTTTAATTTTTGTTTTTCAACAAGTTGTTTTGTTTTTGTGATACATGAAAGGTGATGAGAAGGGTTCACTAGAGATGATGAGTGAGAGCAGATATATGACAAATGAAATGGTACCTAGAAAAGAAGGCTGCTTTGAGTGTGATAATAAAAATGGAAATAGAGAGAAGGATAATAGGCAGCATTTCCGGAAGCTGAGGATAGGTTTTAGAAGGGCACCACCTGCACCCTTGAGAAGTAGAGCAAGAGTCTCAGAAGTGCCTCCTCATGCCCCTCCGTCTACAATCGCCTGACGATGCTGCTTGTTTTCTAAGTTAAGCTGTTGTTTTTTAGGTCTAATTTGAACATGTTTCATTCTCTGTAGTGTGAATCAGTGTTTATCTGGATCCTGTCCTTTTGAGATTGTATTTGAACTAGTATTGAAATAACACTGCATCTTTGTGATTCAAAGTAGAACACTGCATCTTTGATATTCAAAGTATGATATGTGATGCAGCCCGGATATATATATATATATATTGTTGTTTGGTAACCAAAGATGATGGATGTCATAAAATTACTCTTAACAGAGTTGTTGTCATAATTTCTTCATAGAATATATCAGTATTATTACACTATAACAGCACATCTAATGAATTGCGATGATGAACTTTCATTAAGCGGAAAGAGGAATTAGGATCCCCGTGCTTATTATGTTTGGCATATTTTTTGAATTTGTGTCAATTCATGTGTCATTCTTATTTGAAAAGAAATGAGTTGCATTAGGATCCCCTTGATCTGTTTTGGCATATTACTTATACAAAATTACAATAATAATATGTTAGGAGATTAATTATAAATTTTTCAAGCTTAAATTTTAGAATTTAGGATTTAAATCATGTTTTGAGATTATGGTTTAAATTTATAGAAGAATATATAATTATTGCCTAATATATAATAGATCATATCGTTCAACATATCAATCTTTTATATATATACTAGTTAAAAATACGTACTTTGCACGTAAATTATTTTATTTATTTTAATTTCTTTTTGATTAATTTTTATAATATATTTAAAATTAATATAAAATTAATTTTTCTTATCTAAATTAATTATGAAAATAAAATGATATTTAGAGTTATTATTGAATGTGATTTTTATTATATCATCATGTTTAGAACCATTATTTAATATAATGATATATCTTAGAAGAACAATTAATATCAATACCTTAAAATACAAGAATAATTTTATTAAAAAAAATATATTATACATGATATAAACTTTTATATATAATATATAGATATATAAATTAATATTTAATTAAAAATTTCTCAAACATAAAAAATAAAAAAAAATCAATACAAATTAAACAAAATTTTGCATTCTCTAATGTTCAAAGTCTCACACATTAATCAATGAATTGTATTTAAGTTTCATCTAGATAATTTGTTAAAAAATTTGAATATATATTTTTAAATAAATTATTTATTTATTTTTTGTTAAAAACAACATAACTCTTATACCTATCTAATTAAGACTCAAATTTTAAATTTTAAATTTTATTTATTTTTTAATACAGCACAACTTATACTTTAACATATATGTTTTATTTTATTGAACTACAAATTAATAATTACTTAGGTGAGCTTTTATGGTATTTTTAGTGTATTGTATTAAATAAATTAAGTATAATTATATTGTACTGAATTATATTATAATTAGTCTGTACAATATTTGGTGAAAAGATGTGTAATATAGTTAGATTAAATTAATTATATATATTTTAATAAAATAATTTATATTTAAAATATTTTTTATTATAAAATTTATTTAAATTAATATTTAATTTAATTTTATATTTTTATTACATTTTTAAAAATAAAAAAATATTATTTTAATTTAAGATAAAAGAAAATATTATTTTATATAATTTTATAATTAAAAATTCAGATAAATTAAATTAATTGTCCAATACGGACATAAAGTTTAAACCCACACTACTGATCATTCAAAATTTCTACATAATCATAGTATTGTAATACTATACAATACGATTTGATTTTACAGTCAAACGTATGATTGTATATAAATTGTACAGTTAAAATATTTAATACGATATAACAAATATATCGTTAGTGATAAATAAAAAACAAAAATATCTTGCATCCAAAAAAAAGAAAAGAAAAAGTTCGTGACTATTTATGTAGTTGTTGCATATGGATCCCTTTAATCTATATGCATGTTGTTATAGGTTTGAGAAGTAAAAAAATTATAATTATATGTAAAGATTTTTTTAATACAATTTTAAGTGTTAATTATTATTAATACTCTCAAAATAAAATATTAATCTATATAAATGAAAATTAGTGGGCGCTTGTCTTTCAAATTTTTTCTGTTAAAAAAATATAAAAAATAACCTACTGTCTCTATCCAACAAGGGATTTTGTCTAAAATGGACAAATCTCATAGTTTAGTTTAGAAAAATGCTCATTTGTGTTAAACTTTACAAATGGGCAAATTTCAATTGGCTCTCCCAGTTGCCGGTTCCCTCCCCTTATTTCCCACCAAAGTCTATTTCTCTCTCCTTCTCTATGCACTCTCTCTTTTCTCTTGTGAGATTTTCTCTCCATTTTTTCATCTCATCACGCCAAACTTTCAAATTTGAGGTTAGTGATATTAAACATTTTGGTTGGGTAGAAATTTCGCAGTTTTAATTAGCATATAAATGGTGAAATTTGTACCAAGATTTGTATCAACAATTTTTCCAATTATTGTTTTGGGGAATTTTTGTTTTTTTGAAAAATTGCCAACCATTTGGGTGATTATTTGGTTAGAAAGTGATTTGGGTGTTATTTAAACAGATTTTTGGTTGACAAACCGTATTAAACTGTTATTTAATTTTTTTTTTAATCGAACTGTACCAGTGTTCGCGTGTAAGGAACTCTGCCATTTTCAGTGTTTAATTTGGTATATGAACTCTGCCATTTTCAGTGTTTAATTTGTTGTATGAATCTACTATTTTCAGTGTTTAATTTGAATTCTTGTATTTCACGTGTTATCATTTTTAATCCGTATATGATTGTTATATTTTTGTTTTGGTATATCTGAAGTATATCTTGGTATATCTGGTATATATGGGGTTTATCCGGTACATCTGGGGTATATCTCGGAATATCTGTGGTATATCTCGGAATATCTGTGGTATATCTCGATATATGTGGTATATTTCGATATATCTTGGTATATCTGTGGTATATCTCTGATATATCTGGATATATCTAGGTATATCTGGTATATCTCGATATACCAAGGTATATTTGGTATATCTGTGGTATATCTCGATATATCTAGATATATCTTGATATACTAAGGTATATCTGATATATCTCTGGTATATCTGTGGTATATCTCGATATATCTAGGTATATCTATGGTATATCTCTGGTATATTTGGTATATCTCTGGTATATCTGTGGTATATCTCGATATATGTCGGTATATCTTGGTATATATCTGGTATATCTCGGTATATGTGGGTATATCTCGATATATCTAGGTATATTTGTGGTATATCTCTGGTATATCTGTGATATATCTCGATATATCTCGGTATATGTGAGTTTATCTTGATATATCTCGGTATATGTGGATATATCTTGATATATCTAGGTATATTTGTGGTATATCTCCGGTATATCTGTGGTATATCTCGGTATATGTGAGTATATCTCGATATATCTAGGTATATTTGTGGTATATCTGTGGTATATCTCGATATATGTGGGTATATCTCGATATATCTTGGTAAATTTGTGGTATATATTCGGTATATCTCGGTATATGTGGGTATATCTCGATATATCTAGGTATATTTGTGGTATATCTCTAATATATCTAGGTATATATGGGGTATATTTCGGTATATATAGGTATATCTCGGTATATCTATGTATATATGGGGTATATCTTGGTATATCTGTGGTATCTCTTGATACATCTGGGTATATCTGTGGAAAATTTCGGTATATATGAGTATATCTCGGTATATTTGCGGTATATCTTGGTATATCTTGATATATTTTCATATATTCAGCATTAAATTTGGTATATATGTTATATGTTGATATAGTTATTCAATATTTTGTATATAATTTTATATATCAATTAAATTATATGTATTTTTGAATTAATATTGCTTAATTATTTTAAAACATTTTACAGAATGGACTTCCGGGTGAGGGACACTAATATCATCAATGTGACCAGAAGGATGGTGCATATCATCGCCTTTCGAAGGTAGTGATTTATCAATTCTACCGACGTTAGACACATTCGGCACACCGATGCTTGCTTCCCTCGCACATCTTTGTGCTGAAATGTAGTAAGGACTCTGTCTCTCCTTTTCATTTGGAGTGAGTCTCTTCAACATATAAAACTGTACAATATCCAAAACATATAAATTATTTTTAACCAATTCAGAGATAATAAAATAATTAAAGACAACATATAAATGCAAAAAACTTACATCCGATCGTTGGAAGATATTCTGGTTCAAGTCCCAGAACTTCAAATTTTGTCCCCTTGTTAGGTTCTCCCAACGTAGTATCCTGGGGATTTCATCGGGGAATAGATGGGTGGCTAAATTAGATACACCCACTTGTAAGGCCTCATAAGCCCAAACTTGCAGTGCCCAACAAAAAACGTAGACATTGTAAATGATCGCGTGTTTTTTTTCTTCTTCAAACGCGACCTCCATGTGACCTTTAGGTTTTCTATCATTAATATGCATAATGACACTTTTCAACCTTCTTATCGTGAAGTCATAAACTATCTTACCCCATGGGTAGATATTAAATTTCTGGAAGTCTTCAACCATTTTCAAGTAGTCATCATTAATGGCCCTAAGACTATGATCGGCCAAAAGAATTATTTCCAAGGTATAAATTAGAGCCAACCTCAAAACATCATTAGGCTCAGTGGACATTGGAAGGTTTATGAAAACCTTCTCAAGGTCGTCTTTCTTTATTACTTTGTCGGTCTTGAAGTATGTCTTCTATAACCGACCAATTCGAGGTGGGCATTCTTCCGAACCGGTAAACATCAAACCGGTAATTAAACTAAATTCAGTATATCCAAAAATGTGGGGTGTGCCATTCACAATTATTCGTAGCTCTTTCCCCAATTGATCTTTGTCTTGCATCAGTAAGAAGTGATGCAACAATCCCCCTGTGAACTCTATATGGTTCATCTTTGTGATGAAACCAAAACATAAATCTTCAAACCTCTCGAGCAACCCAAATCGTTCTAGGGTCGTCTTCAATGTGCTAAAATTTTGAAAGCGTGATATGTTGGTAATTTTACCAACATAATATCCAGAGGGGGAGACTGAAGGACTATAGTTTGATTCACCTGCCATTTCTTACAAAAATACCAATGTAAGAAAACAAAAATAATTAATACTTATGAACAAGATGTTCCAAATAACATTCAAAATAACATGAATACAAGTTAATATACTCAGATATACCCAAATATACCGAGATATACAGAGATATACCAAGATATATCGACATATACCGGAGATATACTAGAGATATACCACAAATGTACCAGAGATATACCAAGTTATACCCACATATACCAAGATATACCAGAGATATACCAGATATACCAAGATATATCTAAGATATACCACAGATATACCAATTATATCTAAGATATATCGAGATATACCACAGATATACCACAGATATACGAGATATACTAAGATATACCTAGATATATCGAGATATACCACAGATATACCAAGATATATCTAAGATATACCGAGATATACCATATTCAACCAGAGATATACAAGATATATCGAGATATACCAGATATACCTTGGTATATCGAGATATGCCACAGATATACCAGAGCTATACCAGATATACCTTGGTATATCGAGATATACCACAGATATACTAGAGATATACCAGATATATCAAGATATATCCTGGTATATCGAGATATACCACAGATATATCAGAAATATACCAGATATACCTTGGTATATCGAGATATACCACAAATATACCAGAGATATACCACAGATATATCTTGGTATATCGAGATATACCACAGATATACCAGAGATATATCAGATATACCACAGATATAACAGATATACCACATATCCCAAAAATACCAGAAATCAGATTAACAAACGATATACCAGAAAATCAGATTATCCATAATTACAAAAGCCTAATATAAAAAAATAATATTTTACAAAAGTCGAATATAGATTTACCAATATTTCACAAAAACCCATAAAAAAAATGATGGAGTTTTCGTTTAGTTTCAACATGGAGTATTCCCTCAGCTATGAGGTTCAACAAAACCAAATACTATACGAAACGATGGGAGGGACAGAGAAGACATTCATTGAAAAAACTTACCAAAAGTTGCAGAGCTAAAAAATGGAGGAGAAGTTTCGTCTACAGTGTTTCCTGCGTCGTCGGTAATGTGCCTCGTCTTCCTAAATCGTATGGTGCATCGTCTTCCTCGAACTACCAAAAGTTGCAGAGCTAAAAAATGGAGGAGAAGTTTCGTCTACAGTGTTTCCTGCGTCGTCGGTAATGTGCCTCGTCTTCCTAAATCGTATGGTGCATCGTCTTCCTCGAACTAGTGTGCGTCGTGTTCCTCAAGTTAGTGGGAGAGTGGGAGAAAAATTGAGAACTGTTCGATTTATTTCAATTGTTTTGAAGCCCTCTTTTACATTTTTTTTTAAATAAAAAACCGACTAAAAAACGACAAACAAGTGGGCAGTTAAAAAAAGCCCATTTGTAAAGTTTAACACAAATTAACTTTTTATTAAACTAAATTATAGAATTTGTCCATTTTAGACAAAATTCCATCCAACAACTTGTGCCGTAGAATAGACTACGGTCGTATTTTACTATTTTTAAAGATTAAACCCTATTTATTGGTATTTACTTTTTAGTGTGGGACGAATCATTGCTGTTATGATACATTCCCCCCCCCCCAATCTTGGAATCGTGAAAGTTCAATGGCTTTCATAAATCACAGCAAGCTTCTCTGTCATTCTTCTTTGACGTCCCATTAAAAAAATCTAACCTTTCAGAACCCAGGTGGCAAATTGATGTTTTGAATCACATGTGGTTTAATTTAGATTTGCTGCAATTGGAGCTCTCGAGGCTTTATCAATCTATATTAAGAACGAAAGAGGTACATGCTCTGATATTTAAAACCCACCTCTCACAGGACCCATTTTATGCTACAAGAATTATTAGGTTCTATGCGATTAATGGGGATTTTTGTAATGCTCGAAAGTTGTTCGACAAAAGTCCCAACCGAAGCGTCTATCTGTGGAACTCCGTTATACGTGCTCACGCTCAAGCTCACAGATTTGATGATGCATTCTCCCTATTTAAAGATATGTCAAGGTCTGAAATCAAACCAGATAGCTTCACATATGCTTGCATTATCCGTGCTTGCTCTGAGAGATTGGATTTAGATTGTCTGAAACTTGTGCATGGAGGAGTTATAGTTTCTGGGTTAGGCTTTGATTCTATCTGTTGCAGTGCTCTTGTAACAGCTTATTCCAAACTTGATCTTGTTGCTGAAGCCAGCAATGTGTTTAATGGGATATCTGAACCTGATTTGGTTCTATGGAATTGTATGATTTCTGGTTTTGGGAATTGTGGGTCTTGGGACAAAGGACTAGAACTGTTCATCGAGATGCAAAGAATGGGAAAACGGCCAGATGGATACACTCTTGTGGGTTTGCTCATGGGTTTGGCAGGTTCCAGCTTATTGGGTGTTGGCCAAGTAATACATGGGTTCAGTTTGAAAAACAACTTTGTTTCCAGTGTTCATGTTTGCAGTGTACTTGTAAGCATGTACGCTAAGTGTAACTCCATGGGATCAGCATATAGAGTTTTTTGTGGTTTGTACCAGCCTGATTTAGTCACATGGTCTGCATTGATAACTGGATATGCTCAAACAGGAGAGTATGAAAATGCCTTACTATTCTTTAGGAAATCAATTTTGCAGGGTAACAAGGCAGATTCCGTTTTGCTTGCCAGTGTGTTGTCTGCTGCTGCCCAGTTGGGAAATGTTGTGCCTGGTTGTGAAATCCATGCTTGTATTGTTCGTGTTGGACTTGAATCGGATGTCATGGTTAGCTCTGCTTTAGTAGATATGTATTCAAAGTGCGGTTTCTTGGACTTGGGGTTTCGAGTTTTTGAGGTCATGCCAGAAAGGAATATTGTTTCATACAATGCATTGATATTAGGTCTTGGTTTACATGGGCTTGCTTCCCATGCCTTTAAGAAGTTTGAGGAGGTACAGGAGAATGGATTAATACCAGGTGAATCCACTTTCTCTGCTCTTCTTTGTGCATGTTGCCACTCTGGCCTTGTCAAAGATGGGCAGAATATTTTCAAAAGAATGAAAGACGAGTTTCGCATCCAGGCTAAGGTTGAACATTATGTTCACATGGTAAAACTTCTAGGGATGAACGGAGGTTTGGAAGAAGCTTTCAATCTTATCCTGTCCCTACCAGAACCAGTGGATTCTGGCATATGGGGAGCACTTTTATCATGTTGTGATGCTTGTGGAAATTCAAAATTGGCAGAAATTGTAGCACAGCAGCTCATTGGAATTGAACCTGAGAATTGTACCTACAGAGTCATGCTTTCTAACACATATGCTGGTTATGGGAGGTGGGAGGATGCAAGGAAGATGAGGGACAATATAACAGAAGACAAATTGAAGAAGTTGCCAGGAGTAAGCCGGATACATTAAAATGCCTGAATTTAATTTCAAAATGATGTAGACTGCAAGATCAAATCTTCCTTTGTTAGACTTTCGTTGCATTTGTTAAAAGGCTCTATGCTTTTTTTCCTTCTCAGAAGAAGACGAGCCTTATATTTTAAGAAAGAGAAGGTAACTATAAAGTAGAGCATTGAAAATCATTTTTCCTGAAAAAGGGAAGTTTAAGGCATTTGAGATGGGGCCTAGGAAGAAATATTCTCTTATTATTCCTGTAAATGATGGCTTGTTTTACGAGAGTTTTCCTGGCCTATGTTGGCCTATCATCTGTAAGTGATGGAGGTGATATGTTTGCACCCTCTTCATACTAAAGTGCAGCTTGGGCAGTGAAAACCCGATGAAAGAAATATAAAGAAAAAGGTTATATTGAGCATTACTTTATCACGTTCAGCAAAATTTAGCAATTTATGGATAAATTCTTCAAGCTGTAAAACTATATTAGACTCCTAGAAGATTAACGTTTTGAAGGTCATAAATTCTTAGAAGCTGTTGGGTTTCTATTGTTTTTGGAAATGAACTATGTGGATCTATGATCTATCTTATTCCTGATTGCAGCTTTCTCTTTGAACCATTTTAAGGATCCTAAGTAATTTCTTCTGGCAAATACCAGATACATTCATTTAGTATCTTTTGACAGGAAGAATTACTGGAATTACTTTCCAGGATTCCACATGACCCAATGTACCTTTTGAAACAACGTCAACAACTGCACAAGTATTGGAAGAGGTTTGCAGCGAGTAGTGTCAATTCAGTTATTTCTCACAATATTGCATCTTCATTTCTGTCTCAACCTCACCACGTCTGAGGTTTTCTGGCTATATAAGGTGAAAAGATGTGAAAATTTGACTGGAACAAGGCATTTGGAACGGTCAGACTTGTTATTCAAGTACTGATAAAGATGAGAAGCATTATAATCTAAAGTCAGATACTGATATTTAGACTGTTCTGGCACGAGGTTAGGCATTTATGTTCAGTTATTTGCTTATTATTTATTCCCATTGTTGCTTGTTATTCTAGTGTCATGTAGCTATGTTTGGAGTGTATCCAACAATACGTAGTTGGAAATTTTTCTGAAGTTGGCTTTCTCAATTCTGTCCAATGATATAGAAAAAAGTATGTGTTAGGAAATCTTCAGTTCTGTAAGTACTTTTACCGCCAAATTCAATGCATGCAAAATGATGAACTGAAAGCAAGAATATGACAGCACTAAAGCAATCAAACACATATAGTTTTTACGTGATTCAGCGTCCACAGAATGTAAACCTTACATCCATGGGAACCAGACACAGTTCCAATCCACTATTGAAGATGAAATCTTTATAAACAGTAGTGAAGCACATCTTCTGTTACACCAGTCACCCACCAAGAAAAGCCTACAACCATACAAGCAGCTTTCTTGCTTGAATTGTCTTAGAGAAGTTTAACTCACTACAATGGTGCCACTCAATTTACAAGTAGAGAAGTTTTTATAAGACTTGATCTCGCAAAGCTAATGATGTACATACATACCAACCATTTAACTAACTAGTTCTATACATAGATGCCTCAAACCAGTTTCACAATGAGTTGTCTATAGTTGATTAAGAAACCTCCTCTTTATACGTTTGCTTAACAAACTCATATACTTTCTTGTTAAATGCTTGAGTGTTTACTATCACGTACCTTTTATCACCAAGTGATACATTTCAACACATTTATCTCAACTATTCACAATTCTCCACCCTGAGATAAACTGTGCTACTGAACTTTAATAGTAGATTATGTACTTTGGTTCCAGCCACCCAATGGCCTCAAGTATTGTTGACTTTAAGCAAGTCCAAATAATGATAAAACTTGCTAGGATTTAGTGTCTTAGTCAACATGTCTAAGGGATTTTCTTTCGTAGAAACTTTTTCCACTTTTACCATACCTTGAGATATTACATCTCTTATGAAATGAAACCTAACATCAATGTGTTTGGTTCTCTCATGGAATATAGGGTTCTTTTAGAGATAGATTACACTTTGGTTGTCACAGTATACTATTGCAGCACCTTTGCATAACTCAAATATGCTCACCAACCCTTTATTCCAAATTGCTTCCTTCACAACCTCGGCACATGCCATATACTTTGATTCAATTGTTGATAGTGATACTATAGACTTTAGATTACTTTTTCAACTCACCAGCACCAACAAAATTAGCATCTGTGAAGCCAACAACACACTCGGTGCTTGCATCTCCTTGTTCATAAACCAATCCTAGCTTTGAGATACCTTTTAGATACCTAAATGTTCACTTCACTCCTTCCCAATGCTATCTTCCTGGGTTTGCCATATATCTACTTAGTACGCTAACAAAGTGTGCTAACAAAGTCTTGATCCAATCATGTTATACATCAAACTCCCTATAGCTTTTGAGTAGTGTATTTTATTCATTTGAGCCTTCTTTACCTCAGTTGTTGTACCTTGTTCACTAGTAAACTTAAAATAAGGTGCTAGAGAAGTTGAGACAATTTTTGATTCAAACATCCTAAACTTCTTCAATATTTTCTCAATATAACTAGACTGAGAAATATACAGTCTCCTAAGCCTCCTATCCCTCCTCAATTCCATACCCAAATTTTTTTCGGCATTTTCTAAATCTTTCATCTTGAATTCTGACTTCAAAAGTGTCTTGAAGTGCCTCAGTCTTCCTACTCCTTACTTGCAAGTAACATGTCATCTTCGTACAACAATAGGTAGATCATGTTTTCATTCCTCTTTTTCTTGAAATAAAAGCATGCATTATATTCACACTTGACAAATTTTAGCTTTTTCATATAGGTGTCAAACGACACATTCCACCGCTTAGGGGACTGTTTCAGCCCATATAGTGATCTGTTAAGCCAACATACATGGTCCTCTTTACCTTTAATCTCAAATTCCTCTGGTTGTTTTATGAGAATGGTCTCTTCAAGTTCACCATGAAAGAATGTTGTTTTGACATCCATTTGCTCCAAGTATAGATCAAATTGGGTAACTAATGAGAGTAAAATTCTTATTATTGTATACGTAGCTACAGATGAAAATATGTCACTGTAGTCTATCCCTTCCCTCTGTATGTACCCTTGTGCTATTACTCTTGCCTTGAATCTAGCTGGTTCAACTCCTTCAATACCTTCCTTCTTATTAAACATTTATTTACTTTCCACAACCCTTGAATTTGGAGGTTTTTTCACTTACACCCATGTACTATTTTTCATTAAAGAGTTTATTTTTTCTTTCATTGCAAGTATCCATTGATTTGTATTAGGACTCTTAACTACTTCTGAGTATGCCCTGGGTTTGTATGTTCAACATCTTCACTCACACTTAATGCATATTCAATTAAGTCAGTGTGACCATACCTTAACATAGGTTTTGAAACTCTTTTAGTTCTGTCCCTCACCAGTGAATAGCTTTGATCTTGTGTCTCAATAATGTTTCTTCCTTCATGTCCTATCACACCTTGTTTAGAAAGTACCATGTTTGATCCTTTTTGAACTATCTCTTCAAAACATTCACCAGGCATTGTGTTTGTCAACCCTGTGCAGTCCTTATCAGCAAGCTCCACCTCAAACTCCACACTACCCTTTTCTGCAGACTAACTTTTGTCTTCTTTTGTGCCTGTAAGGGTTGCATTTTCAATAAATGTTACACCTTTGCTATTGAAACACCTTGTTGACTCAGGGTCCCACATCTTATAATCCTTTACACCTTCTGGGTAACCTAGGTCCCACGAGAACTAGGCACAATTCCAATCCACTATTGAAGATGAAATCTTTACAGACACAAGTAAAGCACACCTTCTGTTACAACAAGTCACCCACCAAGAAAAGCCTACAATCATACATCTAGCTTTCTTGCTTGAACTGTCTAGAGAAGTTTAACTCACTACAACGGTGCCCCTCAATTTTCAAGAATATAGAAGTTTTTATAAGACTTGATCTCACAAAGCTAATGATGTACATACATACCAACCATTTAACTAACTAGCTCTATATACAGAGAGGCCTCAAACCAGTTTTACAATGAGTCGTCTATAACCCTCCTCTTTATATTTTTGCTTAACAAACCCATATACCTTTTTGTTAAATGCTTGGTGTTTACTATCACGTGCCTTTTATCACCAAGTGATACATTCCGGCACATTTATTTCAACTATTCACAGTCTGATATTCTACAGAAAAGAAGGTAAAGCAGGCATCTAAAGCTAGACCAACGAAAATGGTAATTTTTGGTAGTGCATGCAGCTATTTTATGATGCATAAAAACGATAATTGTCTTGTGATCATTCTATATTGAACTCTATATGCGGTGGCAATTTACTATTAGAAAAGTTGAAATCTTAGTTGATAGTTTGAATTCTTATTTATCCAAATTTATCCCATGAGGTCCCACCGAGTTGATTCCAGATAATTGAAAGGAAAAAAGATAAACATCAAATTGAAGCCTTCAAACAACATAAATATAGAAAGTAAAGTCTATTTGAAGTAGCTTATATGCAAATCTTGCTCGGCTTGATTTATTGCAATAAGCATGAACATGAGAACAACCCTCACACGCTTTTTCCAAAACTCCATCTTGAGTTTCTCGTGTTCTTCATAAAAAAGTTGTCAACATAGATGTAGTAATGAATGATACTCGTGGGATGTGTCTAATCTTGTAGTTATCCTCTCCACCATCAGGTTTCAACCTATCTGCATGATCATTCCTCAAAGGAAGCAAATTAAGCTGTTTAAGGGTGGTGACAAACTGCAAACCCTCAGGCAGCATCTGCAACTGCAAACAGTTATGGAAGTTAAGGCATTTCAAGCTAGGGAATGCTCCCTCTTCTATTTCTGTCCACTCCTCAAGAACATGAGAAGCAATGCTGAGAACTTCAAGCCTGGGAAATCCACCTGCCCTACAGAACTCCTTCCCTATTTGTTTTGCATCATAAGCATGCCATAGAGTTAAAGTTTTCAAATTAGGTAGGAGCTGAACTACTACTGTTGGGTTCTCAGTGAGATGAGAATATCCCAATCTTAAAGTTGTAAGCCCTTCCATGGAGCCAAGCCAATTAGGTACTTGTCCAAGAAGTCCGCCCAGATGAAGTTTTTCAAGAAGTGGTGGTGGTGAGAATGACTGAAAGAGAATAAGTTTTCCATGTATTAGTTTTCTCTGGATGAAAGTATGTTTTGTTTCAAGAGACAAGTCTAACAGGTTCTGCATCTTCATAATAGAAGAAAATAGCTCTCTGATATTATCTTCATCTTCAGCCATATTCACCACTCTCAGCTTTCTGAGCTGCAGCAAGTCACCTAACTCTCTTGCAGTGCAACCACTGGCAGTTATACCAGTAAGGGTGAGAAGGTTTCGAAGTCTTCCTATGCCGGCTGGTAGCTTCACCCCAGACAGTCCCCTATTTTTGAACATTTTGAGGTGTCTCAGATTATCAAGATTTAATATCTCAAGTGGCAATTCTGTTATATTTCCGCACCATCTGATATCCAAAGTTTGAAGGGCTCTTAAGTTACCAAGTGTAGATGGAAGCTCAGTTATGTCAGTGTGTTTCAATCCAAGATATTTCAGGTGTATTAGATCTCTCACTTCATCTGGTAAGCATCTGATTTTGGAGTTTTCCAGATCTAGCACTTTTAAGAGTTTTGCGCCATCTTGCTGTAACCAGTCTCTATTCTCTTCAAATGGTTCTTTCTTCCCTAACAAGAATAAAGACTGAAGTGGGTGATTATGAATGATCTTAGTGTCTAAATTTGTTGAAACATGGCGAGCCTTTTGAGAAGTGCTCACATCTGAACTGGAAAGCGAAGTCTTCAAATGTCCTTCTTCTATTTTGCACCGGCAAAATTCCCAAAAACCAGAGTGGACTTGGAGTTTAGTACCTTTACTTAGATTTTCATAGCAAACATGAAGCATTTCCTGGTTTATTAGTTCGTTTATATATTCTTTTGCTATATCCTCCATTAAATTCCTTTCCGTTTCTTTGATCATATCTTCAGCTACTAATAACAGAATAAGTTTCCCCTTTGGAATCCAATAATTCTCAGGGAAGATACAGCAGTACAACAAACAATTCTGTAGGTGATGAGGTAGATTCATATAATTTTTTTCAAACGAATAAGATGAAGAAGCAACAGAAGGCTGACCTATGTCCAGGGATTGAGTGTTCTCGTCTACCAAGCTCTCAGGAGAAGTTGAAGTATTGAGTTGCATCACTCTTTTGATGATTTGTTCAAGGTGAGTTTCTATCTTCAGCATTTCATGTGTGAAGCAATCATTTACTGTTGCCCTCTCAATCTCATGCTTCTTATGTTTCTGGAGGATGAACTCTTGTATCTGATTTTCTGTATCCTTAATGACAACTTTCACATCACTGAACCAAGAATAGATGTTAGTATCCTCTTGTGTGCTTCCTTTATGATCAAAGAACCTCAAAATTTCCTTAAATTTGTTCACTATACTTTCTACTCGATTTTCAAGTCCATCAAAGGCTTCATTTTCTTGAATTAAAATAGAATCTAATTTCTGTAGGAAAGACTTAACAGAAGCCTCATCCATATCTGTTACTTGGATCAGAAGTCGATATTTTCAACCAAGAAAGAAAATGGGAATGTAATCAAGCTTCTTTCATTAGGTGTGTTATATAGTCAAAGTTTTCAAGATAAACATCGTCCCCATGTTGTTCCGGGATCAATTGTTTTTAAATGATGCAATCGGTATGTTCCATGTGTCAACAGACAAAATAAAATACCTAATGGTAAAACAAAGAGACAAAACTGAGCATTTTTTAATGTTTTAATTAACAATCTGAAAATGATATCTAAAATCAATCTTCAAATTGCAGGACTTGGTCGGCTGATTTGGAAAGAATGCAGAAGCTATTTTCCAAAAAGTTTGACATGTTTTATGGGCCGGCTCATTCTTAAATTGTTCCTTAGACCCACAATGAAGCCTAAACAACATGGTTCAACTATGCAAGATCCAAAGTCGGAAGGGTTGGCGGGAATTTCACTCCAGTTAATGTAATGAATTTGGTATGTGCTTGCTCTTAGGCTTTCTCCCCTCCCCTCCCCACCCCTTTTCTTTGTGCCACTTTTTCTTTCAAAGACCAATTTGATGGTTGCCCAAGAATCTTGTGGGATAGGATGAGAAGTTAGAACCTAGACATGTGTGTGCATGTGGTGATAGGAAAGAAAGAAGACTTTTAATTCTTGTATAGTTTTAATTATATTTTAGTTTTTAACTTGTGTACTTCTTCCTTTCTCTCTTTTTTTTCTTTTTTCCACACAAATGCATATTTATCTTTACCCACGTTATATATCCAAATGTACAATTTTACAATTGCTTGTGCATTTATTCAACTAGAAAATATTACTTGTTATACAATTTGAACATGTTTGTTATACGGTACTAATGATATATGATATGTGCACAATAATGCGTATGACTGTGAATTCAGACTATTATGTACATAATAAAAATTGTACGAGATTATCAGTAGTAGTTGTGGGACTAAAATGTATCGAATAATTAATTTAGTCTGTTTGAATTTTTAAATTAAATTATATTTTGTCTGTCTTTCATCTCAAATTAAAAATAATATATATATTTTTATTTTTACATGTAAGAAATATATAAATAAAAAATAGTAATTTAAATAATTTTTTATAATAAAAATTGTTTTGATATGTAAGAAAACTATACAAAGCAAATTACATACTATTTTAAATATAAAATTATTTTATTAAAATATTTATTATTAATTTTATCTGATTATATTATACAAATTGATATAAATTAATTATAATATAATTTAATTAAATACAATTTTGTACCTATCGTAAGGTAACAACTGACAAGTAGAGAAAAAATTGTGTTTATGCTAGAAAGTTTTTATCTGGAGCAATTTTCTCGTTATACATCACCAATTTACTTGAATTTGAAAGAAAACTAAGAGAAGGTGGAAGATAAAACTTGTAATTGCCAAGTTTGTTTCCCTATTTTGTTCTAAGTTAATTTTAAGCTTGGAAACAGGGCCTGCCTTGAGACATTGTTGAGCTATATACTCTTCGTTTTTTTTTTTTTTTTTTTCCAAATGTAAGCTAGTTTTGATGATTTGATAAAATCTGGGATATACTTTTCCTGGAAATTTGGAAGAATAGAGTTGCAATTTTATCAAAGCTACCGTACTCTGGAAGTTCTCGAAGTGGCAGAAATTCGGGGTTTGCTTTATAAATTTACTTAGACAAGGGTAGCTTCTGACTGTTAGTTTGCAACTAGGTCAAACATTTGGCTTCTTATTAAATAATTAAACCTAAAGAGTAAAGGTAAGAGTCCTATTGAAATTTGAAATAAATTTATCACTTCAGAAATTTTTTCACTTTTCAGAGAGTACATTTTTTGTGGATTCATGTCTGTGCCAAGCATATAGGTAGTGACAAGCTCAATCATATACTACTAGCAGCAAAGTCAGCAACCTACTCATAGCAGTTTATTGATCAAATTGTTACACGTAAACAAGTCTATTTAACATTTTATAAGTGTCAAGTATGTTGTGCTATAATTTGTTAAAAAAATAATAAATAAACTATGTCGTGTACAAATAATTTTATTGTATATATTAAATAATATATTAATTATTAATTAGATATAAAATTATGTATGATAAAATGATTGTAAGATAATTTACAAACATGGGTCAATAACTGAAAGGAAAAAAAAAAAGTTGCCTCCATAGTAATACTAAAATGTAATTAAAATTTAAAGGTAAAATGTTAAGTACCCTATCTTGGTTAAAAATAATTTTATTTATTACTAAAAATTCAAAAATAAAAAAGGGAAGGTGATGGTACATATCCTTTAATTATTTTAAAAATAGCATTTAGGTTATATGTTTATTTTTTATGACAATTTAATCTCGTTATTATTAAAAAGTGATCGAATAAAGACCAATGATTATTTTTTATGTTTTTAATTGTTTTTTTAATTTTTTCTTCAATTATTTTAATTACAATTTATTTAAATTAAAAACAATTTCTATTTAAATTTAGTTGAAAAAATAAAATAAAAAATTGGAAAAAAAATTGACTTTATTTTTGTGTAGTCACTTTTTAATAACAATATGATTAAATTGTTACAAAAATTTAATATATATTATTTTATAATAAGTATAGGACCTTAGCTGTATTTTTTTTTTTTTTTTCAAAAACAAAATGCCCAACTATCTCCAATAATTTTTCTACCAAAATCTCATTATTAAAAAAATAATAACTCATCTTTTTTGTCTTCTAAATAACTATGAATTATTCTGCCAATTAAATTTTAAAATTTGAATTAAATAACAGTTAATAAAAATTAGATGAAAAAAATTGAGATTTGGATTAATATTATTGAGGTTTCACAGTATAGCGACAAAAATGGATGAAATATTTGTATAAGAAGTGAAATGGATAGAGAACCATAGATGAGGGACTCATGGTGCATTTAATCTCCAAAAATATCCCTTGTTTTCCTTCAAATTTTTTTTTTACTCAAAGTTGCTATACTAATATTCTAATACTAGCCTGAGGCCCTCAGTGCCAACTACCTTAATATATTTCCTTTTTCTAGAAGGGTTTGTTTCTGAAAAGGCTAACCTTAACCTTTCAATAAGAATCAGAATCTTAGGACCTTATAGTGGAAGGAGGCTCACTAGCTCAGCCCACATGTTGCCCGTAATTGATAATATAATACTCTAAATTATAAAATGTAAATTAGTGTAATTAATTTTAAAAAAAATATAAACATTTAATACCAGATAAAAAAACCAAACGGGCAGAGAATATATTGTAAAAGTAATGACACTCTTTGTCTTAGATTAAATTTGTAGGGGCCCTTTAATCTGTTGATGATCGTAAGCTTTTCACAGTTACTCCCAAGTCCCGACTGCCCTAAACCCAATCCTTTGTCCAGCCTCAGCTAGGTCAGCATGCAATTCTAGTTGGTAGATTCAGCCCAATTCAAGGACTGTGAAATTTATACCCAAAGGGTGAAATGATTTGTTTTTTGTTTGAACAAACATAATCAAATTTCATTAAAATTAAAAAAAAGTTTTAAATTCAATATTACCGCATGCGAGATTACATCAAGACAATCACAAAAGCTAATAAAATCATTTTTGAGTGAAATTTGGGCTAAAGAACAAATAGTACACATTGTAATTGGCACTACAAGCAAAATAAACAACCTATTTTTGTTAAAAAAAGATTAAGATTTACTTGCAATTAAAGTTTTAGGAGAGAAATCTATGCAAGTATTTTCAATCTTCTCAATAGCTTGTAAACAATCACTTTTAAGAATAACACGTTGAAAGCCTTTTTTTAAAAGGCTAATTTTGTCTCTTTTTTGAGTGCTGTAACGTGAATTAACAATATTAGATAACCTTAAAGCTCTAGTAAATTGAGCATTCCCTTCAACGTATCTAATATGTTAGACTTTCTTGAGTCCTCATACCAATTATTAGCGTCAATATTAATATTAATCTTCACAAAACTAAAAGGATGATTTTTCCAATAAGGTGAACCCAAATTTCATTTTGGCTTGGAACTGTTCGGATGTGTTTTTAATGTAGTTTGAATGACTTACATTTTTATTTTCATACATCTTATTGCGAGCTTTTCAAATGACCATAAAATACATAGGAAAAGGGCTTGTGAAAGTGAAAAAATAACCAATATTTTTGGAAAGATCACATCTAAAAGAATTTGTAATGGACATAAATATCTTTAGCAACATCACATAATATTAATGCATGTAAGCAAGAATCAATGCAAAACTGTCAGTTTTTACAAAAAAAAAAAAAAAAAAAGGGACCTGGATAGTGGATAGATTATCAAAAGTAGGCCTCCCTCCAAATTAAATGTTTCACATGTTTTAGAGCTCTAAATTTTCATTCAAGGAAAACCAGATTGAATATTCAGATTACAATCAATTGCAAAAGTGCCTGGATTTAATAACAAGTTAGACTTTAACAATAAATTATAACCACTCCGATCTAAGTACTAATCATTACGGTCAAAAGTCCAACAAAGCTCATCAAATGCTCTTCTCGATTTCATTCTCCTCAAGAGGGTGGAAAGTTTCCCTGATCCTAAGGATAATCCAACTCAAGGTATTCTGCTCTAAAAGATCAACAACAACTACCATATTGGGTCTATTTTGAAAAAAAAAAATTCATATTGGCATGTTCTCAAATTAGAAATTTGTAAAGATCTGTGTTTCAAATCTTAATAAACATATGAATAGTGTCAATGAATTTACTAGTAGTAAAATTTCGTGCTCAATGGATATTGAAAGACCAAATGAAATGTAAAATGGTGCGTGTTTGATGTGTCATGAGCGTTACACACATGCCAATCTATGACAAGCAGATAAATAACAGTTTAGGTTGAGCAATTTTCATTGGCCAAGACCATAAAAGAATTGAATTAATTAATTTGGCATAAAGTGGTAGCATCTAGAGACTAGAATTCTAAAAAGAGAGATGAAAATTGAATTTTTGGTGTCAAAATATTTGAAATCGGAAAATTTAGCTTTTGAATGTACATAAATTTGAGAAAAATTAGGAGGTTTAATCATCTTTAATAAACTCAAATTATTAGTTCTTAATTTTCGTGCAAGAAATTCAAAAGGATGGAGAATAAATTTAAATATCTGACATCCAAAACAAACAAAAAAAAAAATTGATAGCTAAGAAGCCACATCGCACACAGTGGATGGTCATCAAATACCATGTCATCTTTGCATGATATTTTAAGACAATGAATAATTTTAAGAAGTTAATCCAAGGGATAAATATAAAAACGCAACAAATTCCAATAATTTATTTCTAAAAATCAAGAAAAAAAAAATAATAATTCATGCAAATATATATAAAATAGTCTCCCTCCTCTTGTTTAGAAGACACAACCCAACATTCAAAAATTACATCAAAACTCACTCAATCCAAAGACTTATCAAGAAAAACTGCTCTAATTGAGGCCCCAAAAGACCAAAAATCTAACTTTTGACCATCAATCAAGCCTTGAATCCCATAAATCATTTTAATTAGGATCATCTTGAACATAGTAAAAAAAGCCTCTTTAGATTTTTTGTATTCTTTGGACTTTTTAGGCCTACTTTCATGAGCCCCTCTTGCCTCTTGGCATTGTGAAAATGTATTCTCCTATTCGTTATATATTTTCTATCAACGAAGCTGTGATTATTTTTGTGATTATCAATGTCATGCCTAGTTATGTTCCCTTGATCAATTTTCAACCAGTTTCTCAGGAGGAAAAAAATTAATCTTTTAATTTTTTTTATTTTAATCCTTTTTAATTATTACATTTATTTTAGAATAATGCTAGAGGTCATATTTTAGAATAATGTTTTATACTACTACTCGATCTAAACTATTAAAAACAAGAGAGAAAAAATAGAAAAAAAAATGAAACCATAATATAATTTATGATAGAGTAATGTTATGAAATCTATATTTTATGTTTCACTCATGAATAACTTGAAAATCATCTACGACATCTAAAGGTTTTTTTTTTAGGCCTCATTCGACTTTTGTATATCAAAATTGGTTTTTAATTATGCCTTCTATAGTTTATTTTATTGCTAATAATTGATGGTTAATTGTATTGCTCCATTTGGTTTATGTCATTTTATTCTTATGATACATGGTTTATTACCTTTGAAGTATCACAATCTTTACTTTGCTACTCAAAAGAGAAGATTATTAGTGGAAAAACAAGAAGTTAATTAAATAAAATTTAAATATGAAAAAGACAAAAATTCCTTTTAAAAATGGTAAATTGATATTAATATTTCAAAATTTTTAATTAATTAAAAAAAACTGCATAACTTAGCAAAAAAAAAGTATCAGTGGCTAAAATACTTCGAAGATACGGAACCCTATTTAGTACGTCTTATGCTGATTTAGGCATCCTTCAAACTATTTAAGATCAAAATTGATTTTATTGCTTTCATAATTTATTTTGATTGCTAACAATATAATTGACGGTTGTGTTGCTCTATTTTAATTTTAGGTCATTGTATTCTCATAATGCATGTTTAGTCTTAAGTCTCCGTAATTACTTGTTTTATAGTTCATTTGACCTTTTCATGTCTAAATTGATTTTTGGAAAATTATCAAAAATAGCACCCCTAAAATTTATAATAACAAAACTAACACCCTAATAATATTAAACGTTCAATATTCAATTTGAACATAAAATATTGAACGTTCAATATTAAACGAGTTTAAATTATCGTCGTTCAAATCTAATTAGATGGATATTAAAAAAAAATGATATATTAGTTATTTTTTTAATTGTGAAAATATAAATTTGAATACAAATGGTGCTAGTTTTGTTATTAGAAGTTTTGAGGAGTGTTAATTTTGTTATTCTCCCTTGATTTTTATATTGAATATTAGATATTTAATTTTAATGTTAAATATTAAATAGATAATATATTTTATTTAAGGTAATATATTATATGAGATATAGTATAGACTATAGACTATAGAATATGCTGATGGTATGTTGGCGGCAACAAATCAATAATGAGGTGGACCAACGAGAGGGCGCTACATTTTTTCCCAGCAACATATTTCATGTTTTCAACATCAAGTTGCTTGAAACCATCACTTGTACTTTTTAAATTATCTTTTCTGTTTTGAACATCAAGTTGTTTGAACGCATCATTGTACGTATAAGTCAATATTATACCAGGAATAATTTGATTTCCAAAATCACATTTTATTTTCTTTATTTTAATAGAGCAGTAATTTCGTATTTATTTATTTATTATTTCTCTAATTTATAATTAATATAATACAAATACTTGGCACGCTTTGGTGCAAATATGTGTATCAGTAAAGATACATATTACCTTTATCAAAAAATCAAGGCCATGTGAATGTGTAATGTTTATTTATTAAAAAGAAAGAAAACATGAACTACTGAACAACCAACCCAGAAGATGCATGCATATAGAAAAGTGGGGGATTCGTCAAGCGGCTGATATATTTCAAAGTATATAACAGAAATTTATGGAACGTTTTAATTCTCATTATGATCATTGTTATGTAATAATATAAATTCTCTTTTTTAAAATCAATTGGTCACTGTTTATTACTATATGTCTTTGTCAACGGAATCCTATGACCAAAGCTGCGGCAATGATCGTTGAAAATATTTGCTGGACCCATAACTTACAAACGGCTCTTGAGGGATCAAATCAATGTATTTTTATTTTATTTTATAATAATGGTGTAAATTTTAGACGCGATAAAGTATGTAAATTAATTGTATTCGTGTTATATTTTAATTTTAATTATATCGTATTAATATATTAATTGACACTGAAAAAATTTATTTTAATATTTTTGCAAATGCCGAAAGAGAGCTGATTTGAATCTAATTAGTATAATATTTTTATCCAATGATAACAATTATGGTAAATTGATCAGACAAACATGTCTCTAATCATTAGAGGGGCTACTTTAGAAATTAAGTTGAAGATCCAAATATTTAAATTTAGATATTACAAGATCTACATGACGTGTAGCAATAACCCCAATCAGACTGCAAGGATGCAATAATAGCATTGTCGTCTTTTTTTAAGGCTTCAAAAGAAGTTGGAGGAAAACATAAGTACCCAATTCGATCGGTAACAAATTTTGTTGAATGTTTCAATGTATCAAATTCTAGTTCGTGTCCATTGTACATGTGATATAAAACCAGAGAATTGGAAGGAGTTTTACGGCCATACTAATTGTTCAACCACTACTTGTGTGACTTATAAACTGGCCGGGTATGTGTATTGATTAGTTATGTAAAGTAGATTTATACGTCTCATTTCATATTTTATTTAATATTTTAGTAGTTTTATAGTATAATGTTGTTTTATTTTATTTAAATTGTAACTTTAATGTATCTAACTCTAAATATATGTCATATCATTTTTTTATTAAACTCACATTATAAATAATCATATATTATTATTATTTTTTTATTTTCACTTATCAAATTTAAGCTCATTAAGAATAAATAAAATATATCAATTAATATTGTCTTATATATGTTTTAAAATTAATGAATTGTAACATAAATTTTATTAATATTTTATCTTAATTTAAACCTCTGTTATTAAAAAATAGTGTAGGAGATGGTGGTACTATTGCACACTATGCCCCCCTCCCCCCCTTATTTTTCTATATTTATGCAAATTATCGACATGTCCAATTAAAAAAAATTTTCAATTTCTAGAAAGTGTGATATATTTAAAAAAAAGAGCACAGCATAAAAATTCTTTAGATTATATCATTTGTATAATTTAATACTATCTTATAATTTAATAAAGTGAATTTAATGTGAGCAAAACTTTCATTTTATTTTATCAATCTTAAACTTAAGTTCAACAATATTTTTTTTTTTTTTTTATGTTAGCAATCTTCATAAAATATTCTAGGGTTTCAGCCTTCTTTTAAACTGATAAAATAAAAGACAATTTTGCCCTCACTAAATTTAGTTTATTATTATTTTAGAATTTTTTATTAATAAAATAATATTTTACTGTTCAAAAAGTGATTAAAGTATCACATTTTTAAAGAGAGAAAGTAATCCAATTGTCCTTTATAAAAGTAAAATGACTAAAGTATTTAGTTAACATGAGTAAAATAACTTCTACAATCCTACCCTAAAACAAAATTTGTTAGGCTTATTGCAATATATCAATAAATTTTAAGTTTGTAGTAAATATATCTTTCTATTCACAATTTTTTTGCATCTCAATTAGAAACAAGTATAAATAATAAGTTGAATAAAAAGAATATATATAAGTCATGCTTCTCTTACATAATCACTGCAATATATAAATTAGAATATTGTTGCATTTGACAGGTATGTTACCTTTTTTCAATGTCAAGATATTAATAATCGAAAATTTTGGTAATAGATTTTCAATTTGTTAAAATAAAAATGTTAAATGTAAATAAATTTATACTTAACTATATATTTATTAACTCACGTCATTTATAATGTAATATACGTGATAATTTAAAAAAAGAAAATAATAATTTTATTATTTTTAAATTTATTTTATTAGATATTATATCATAAATAATATGATTACATTTGAATGTGATTATTAGCCTTCGTCTTTATGACAATTAGTGTTTTGAACGAGATGTACTTCTAATTATCAAAAATTTACATGGATTTACTCAACATCTAATTACTTTATATAATATTAATTATTAGCGAGTCATCATGGCTTTGAAATTTGTGATTAAAAGGTTTCTTTGAACAAATATGACAATCAAGACTCAAGAGTATATATTTACATACTCAAGACTCAAGAGTACATGTTCTACACCCATAAAAAAAAAAAACAAGAGAGTATAGGTATTCTGTGCAATTTAGCCGAAGAAGAAGGTCTGCTAAGTAAAAGAAAAAATGGTAGTAGAAGGGGAGATAACTTTTTTTTTTTTCAATAAAGTTATAGTTAGCAGTTTTCAGTGAATGCACCGAGACATCCCAACTAGGTTGGCACCTCCTTAACACCTTCTTCATGAAACCGCTCAACTATTAATATTATTAAATAACAATAAAATTTAAATTATAAATAAATGTTTTCAACAGAACCTGTAATTAGGTTTGTTGTTAGCATCTGAATGGATAAATGAAGTAGCGAAAGATGGGGCATTCCACCACCAAGTCGCTGTACATAAACTAGGAGCCCTAGAAGCTAAACTGTCAGCTGCAGCATTACCCTCCCTGTAAATATGTGAGCAGTGGAACTCCATGTTGATTATTTTATCTAAACAATCCGCCCAAGTAGAATACCATCTCCAAGGTACCGAAGAAGATCGAGTATGAAAGATTATCTTTAGGTACCGAAGAAGGGGAGATAACTTTAGGATGCAATATTATCTAGAATATTGGTAGTGGGGCCGTGCGAAATAAAAATGTAATATTTTCTAGAATCTAATTCTCATCGAAATCTATTGTACTAATTTTGATATAATATATTACCGAAACGTAACATATGCATGAGTTGTTAAAAGTGAAAAGTAAAATTGTTTAAAAATAAAGACTTATTTAATATTTATTAATAATACATATACTGATACATTAAAAAAAATAATAGAGATAAGTTAGAACATATTCACTGTGATTTCCTATCAATCCCGACCATTATTCCTCCCTCTCTTTTAGAGTTACAGCAATCCTTCTTATTTCTAATCCATGCGTTAATTCCTGAAGGCCAACGATGAGAGAGGCATACAGGAACAGGATATCATTGTGAAGTAATTTTTTTTTTTTGGCTTAGTCTTGTATACATGCTAGTAATGTTAATATTCCCTCAGAATTATATCTCATGTTCCTATGCCTATCTATATCAAAGGCTTTGATCAGTTGCAATTTCTCTGATTTTAACGAATTCAATCATCAGTAATAGCTAATAATGTCTTAACCTAAGGACTAGTCTGAAACTACTAAACCTATGTTGGAGTCCTTCAAATATTCAAATATTCAAATATCATGATTTTTATTTGTTCGAAATTTCACTTATGCTTTATTAGTTTTTTTTTTTTTTTTTCAATAAGCACCATTTGGTGTTAGAAATAGGATAAGATTATTGAGATAAAGTCAGGCCCTAAATAGCATTGTGTACATGTATAAGTCGTACATAATTTACAAAATGTATAAAAAATATATATGTATATTTTATATATAAGCTAACGATTTAGAGTCTTATAATAGTATGTTAGCTTGTACATAATTAAATTGATCTCAAAATAACATGTTAGTTGTACAAAGAGTATACATATATAGTTTACGTATTCTACGTAAATTATGTACCACATGTACATATATTATATATACACATCATGTATAAATAACATTATATTTTAGGACTAATTGGATTTAATACACATTATATATGCTATTTAGGGCCTTAATTTCAAGTTAACATATAATTTTAATTAATTTAATTATGTACAAGCTAATATAAGTCTTCAAATGAATCATATTGGATCTTGCTCTCTATATCATGTTCTCATTAAATTTTCTAACAAAATTTGAATATTTTTGTAATAACGTTTTCTAATTATGTTCAACTCAAGCAATAACAATAATGCGTGTTTAAACTACTAGAATAAGTGCTATTTACTAATTTTCTTAAGTGTGTTGGCATTTAGTCTTAAATATGAAAAATTTTGTTGTCTCAAATGCATGAAAGAGGGAGGAATGAAATTCAAAAAAGTGAGACATCCTTGATAATATAATTAGATGCAGGGTCATAGTCATTGCTCTTTATTAGTGTACCCTCTCTCCCATTTATTATTACTTTTCTTTCATTCTCTTCCCCATCCACTAAATGCTCTTTGCCCTTACACTCCTTCCTCTCTCATTACTTTTTCTCACTAAACTATTAGCTCTCTCTCTCTCTCTTTCTATCACTTACTAGGGTTCTCCACATTTGGGTAGAAACTTTCTGTCACTACTGATCATCTATCTGTGATTTGCTCAGACGTTTCCTTGGCTAAGGTACCAGTTTTGTTTTTATACATCTTCAATGCAAAAATAAAAAGAGAAATAACTTTATTTCTTTTGATCAAAGTAACTTCCTTCAATATATATATATATATATATATATAGCTCTCTTCTCCTTTTTCTATTTAACTAATCTATTCTTCTCATCTCTGGTTTTATTTGTTCCTTTGGGTAATTGCTAAAAGTTTGTTAATTATATCAAGACCAGATATATAGTAGATCTCTTTGGCTTAGTCATCTTTCCTGAATATTGTTGTCATACCCTAACACAGCGCACCCTAGATCTCCCATATGTCTCAACCAATTATTTAAACTGTGATTTCAAAAGTTATTATTTTTACTTTTTAGTGAATAAAAGTAGTAAGAAAGCAAAAGTGAAAATTGAATTTAAGAGCTAGGAATTGTATAAATGAATAAGTATGTGTTTGTTTATGTCTGTGCAAGGCAGAGCTTAAGGTACTTAATTGTAGCAGTCTGAGATGTAAAGTTTTCTAATCAGTTGTACTCAAATTATATATAAAGGGCTATGGGGTTAGAATTTCAGGTGTTTTTTTTTTTTCTCTCATTAATTTGGATACCCTAAACAAGTAAATATTATATAGGTATTCTCCATGTGTCCACATCAGAAGTTAAGTACTAGATAAAAAAAAAAATAAGAGAGAGAGAGAGAGGGCTTGAGAGAAAAAAGAAAAAAGAAGAAGTTAAAATAAGATTACTTGTAATTTGATCTGGCTTATATGAACAAACCTTTGGCTTCTGGTAGACAAATCTCTCTTGCAATATGCAGGATTGACTTGGAAATTCAGTATGGATTGTTGCAAGTAATTCTTTAGGACTAATCCAATTAACAGATGAATTGAAAAAATTTAGTTCACCTTGATGAGAAGTAAATATCGAGTTCATTTAACAAGATGTATTTGTCAAAAAAAAATAATTATCATAATGGTATTATAAAAAACATTGCTCACATAAAATTTAAATAAGTTGGGCTACAACTTGGGATCAGTTTAAATCATTTGACACCTTACTTGATAAAAGATTATGTTAATTGACCAAATAGGTTGAGAAAACAAAGTCATTTGTAACTAAAAGAATGAGAAAAATATATAACTTTGACAAAGAATTAATTAAAAGATTAATTAATTATAAATGCATGCAGTTGGAAAATGGCATCAACCAGCAGCAGTACATATAAGTCTCCATGTGCAGCCTGCAAATTCTTGAGGAAGAAATGCATACCAAGTTGCATATTTTCACCCTATTTCCCACCAGAGGAGCCTCAAAAATTTGCAAATGTACACAAGATCTTTGGAGCCAGCAATGTCACCAAGCTCCTTAATGAACTCCTTCCTCACCAAAGAGAAGATGCAGTCAACTCACTTGCTTATGAAGCTGATGCTAGAATTAAAGACCCTGTATATGGTTGTGTTGGTGCTATTTCTTTCCTCCAATCACAAGTCCACAGGCTTCAAAAAGAACTTGATGATGCTAATGCTCATCTCTTGCGTTTTGCTTGCTCTGAATTCCCAACACCTGCTGCTAATTTACCACTTGCTCCTTCAGCAGCCGTTAGTCCTTCACTTTTACATTACACTATTCCTAGAAGAATTGGCAGTACCCAAGGAGGAGGAGGCGGCAGCGTTAATTATCAACAATCTCCTCCAAATGCCTTCTCTTTTCCTTATAATTATCTTCCATGGAATATTGATAAACCTTCTGGAGATCATAATGGAGCAGGTGGTGGAGGACGCTTCTGATTTTTGAGTTCCATACAATAAAGGTAATAAAAAAATTCATCTAGGGTTTCACTATAGGAAAAGCTATTATATAAGGGCACTATTATATATTATAAATATATCACAATCACAATTGACGTGGCAATTTTTCATTAAATACAGTTGTGTGAATCTAACTGTATTTACCAATACAATTGTTCCACTCATTTGAGATATATAGATTTTTATTTTATATAAGCTCGTATTAATTTTCTGGCTAGTGAAAAACTTAAGAGTTTGATTTTATATATTATTCAGATTATTGTTCTGCTACTGAGAAAAACAAAAAGACTTGACAAGTGTGAAATTAAATGTGTGTTCTAGTATTATTTGGGATGGGGGCCCTAAATAAGGCTGAAGAAGAATAGAGCAAAGCACACTACTACTCGTGTGTGGGTAGTAGTAGTTAGATCTCTCTTTTTCTTTATTATAATGTGTGATTAGTATGTGCAACTACTTAAGACATTTGCATGCGGATCAGTTGATTCTGTCATTGTTTACACTAATTTATGGTTAATAATAAATGAAATTATAAGATTATATTTTGATTATTACTTTTATTAATATGTCTAATTTACTGTTATGTTTGGTGTTTCAATACAGAAGGTTAATCTATTAAGAGTAGTAACTCATCCTAACTATATACTTAATTAGCTCTTCATAAATCTCACGAGTCTAATAAGTCTAGAAAAATATCGCGGATTTCTATAGGGGATCCACCATTCTTAAGTGTTTACTTTCTTGAGAATCCATCTTGTGTGTATCAAGGCAATACAAGCTAGGCCCTAACTTTGATACCACTTGTAAAGACCAAAGTTTCAAACTAAAAGGTCGATATATTAAGAAGAGTAATCTATATCAACTATATATTATTTTTTTAATGTAAAACTCATTTGAACACTCAACTCTTACTCGTGGAATGAAGAATGAAAGAATGAAATTGAAAAGCCAATTATGTGGGGTAAGATTCGAATTCAAGATATAAAAGTTAGCTTATATATCACCTAACCAACTCAACTAGAGAGGGAGGTAGTATTATTAAATTAGAGAAAAATATACTCGTATCTCTTACTTATGCATGTTAAAGTATAGTACGTTCTATTGTTGTTTTTTAGTTCTTTAGTCATTTTGTTACGAAAAAGAAAATGAAAGTATGATCAATATTTAATTTTTATTCTACTTGGTCATAATTAAGAGGATTATTCTTGAGCCTAAATCTAGGGTTCAGACCTCTTTTAAACCTATATATATGCTAATTACTTTAGTATTTTGCTTTCTTCTTCTTCAGGACCACTAATCTTTTTCATTTCGTCTTTCTTAAACCACAGGTTTTCAAAGCTATGTGCGTGCATGTGTGCATAGCTATTAATCTTATGAAATTGTTTTCACTGTTTACTTAGCAAAAAAATCAGAGCATAATAAGATTTGTTAATTTCCCAAGCATCCCACTGGATCCGATTTCATATTAAAAACTGTAGCAGTTATTGTTATTCTAGTAAGCATCTTGATCAGCGTTTCCTTCCCCAAACCCAGCTTAATTAGCTTCTTCAACAGAGTGATCATATGCTATTGCCTAATACTTCCCCAGACAAATTAAACAATACTATAACCTTTGACAAGTGACAATTAGTCTCAACAACAGTAACATTCTAAAATCCAACCCCACGCCAACAACACTATATGTATTCTCTCTCAACTATGAAAAGGCATGCAGTTCTTGTTTGCCGAAATGTAAATTGGGTCATTTTATATCTGCCTATTTTAAAGAGTCGATATATTACATTTTTTGTTCGATTTGTATTCATTTAATCTAATTCTTGACTTATACAAGTCAACATACGTATCATGTTTTAATAACAAATGATTTATTTTTGAGAAAAATTTCTTAAAATTTTCATAATTTTTATCAAATAAGTACATTAATCTCGTAATTATTAGATTATGCATCATTGTTTTAAATTGTTGGTCACAATTTCTCTTAAAAACTTAAGCTGTTAAAAAGAGGGCCAAGTATACTTTTATACATTCATCTCATTCCCCCACAAGCAGGCCAAATACTTACAACTTAATAATTGAGGTCGAACACAGAACCTCTAGCTCTGATACTATGTTACAAGTTATTGGTCAACATTTCTCCTAAAAACTTAAGCTGATAGAGGGAGGATTAACTATACTTTTATACATTCATCAACTATAAGTCTCGTAATTTTAAAAAATGAGCACTTTAGTTTCATAATTTATAAATAAGATACTATAAATCCTGTTATTATGAAAAAGAAGCAATCATAATCACATAATTTTTTAAAATGAGCACTTAAAGTCCTACAAAAATATTAAAATTGAGAACTTATAGTACCTAACTTTTATAAATAATAGAACTATATGTGTCAAATTCAAAAATTATGAGACTAAAATTTTTATTTGTACATAATAACAAAACTAATGTGACAATTTTCAAAATTATGAGATCTTTAATATTCAATGTAATATAATTATGTAACTAAACTCTTAAATTAAATAATTACAGAAACTTTAGTGTCGAGCTTCCTTTATTAAAAAGAGAAAGAAAAAAAAAAAATTCCTAATGGTAAGAATATCAGTTAAATATTTTCTTGCCATTTTTGCCAATGCTGTTGAATTTTGATAATAATTTGAACTTTTTGTTTTAAAATAATTACGATATTCACATATAAGATTTATGGGCATGAATATGTAGTACATTTTGAGAATTTTAAGAATATATTATTAATATTTACTTAAAATGAATATAGCTCATATAAAATGGTGTATTTTGATAATTTAAAAAAAAATTCCTCCAGGGAAAAAAGATAAGGGGGTTTTGGCCACTCTCAAACCCCCACCCCCACCCCCACCCCCAGTTCTTCCTTCTTTAGCCTCTTTCTTTCTTTTTCTATCCCACACAAAACACAAAGACAGACGAAACATATCAACTGTTCCAATTGAAATAATTCAAAAGTAAAACTGTCCCCCTTTTTTATGAAACTTTCTCCCACCCAAAAATACACTAGCGATATCTCTTTCAATATTTTATTTTACAAAAAAAGAAAATAAATAAATACAATTTCACTCTCACGCATAAAAGATTAAATATAGAGAGAGAAAAAAAAATAGCAAAGAGTCCTATCTCGATTTAATTTAAAACTAATGCTACAGTGTTAAAAAAAAAAAAAGTGAATTATTTTATGCCAAAATTGTGATAATAAAATATATTTTTTATTTAAATTATGACACGAGTATTATTTTACGCCAACTTTTTTGGTTTTAGTAAGAATAGCTTCCATTATCCTCCAATTCATCGCCTCTCTCTTGTGTCAGCTGCAGTCTTCCTCGAGACTAAAAGCCCACACTTTTTCTTTTACTTCTTTGAAAATTCAGGTGGTGAATAAAATCTAACCTGTCAATTAAAAAAATAAAAAATAAAATCTAGCCTCTCGCAGATCTTATTTCCCCACCACACTTCACACGAAATAAATAAATAATTCCTCTACTTTTCTTTCAATTATTAAATTACTTTTATTAAGATATATTGTTTAGGGTATTTTTTATAATTTTGATATCTGTCACAACTTTTATGCAAGGAATGAAAAAATTGATATTATTGACAATGATGCCATATTATTGCTTTTTTATATATCATATCGAAATATGATATTTATATTTTTTTTTTCAATTAAAATGTCAAAAATATTGAACATTATTGATAATATTCTATTATTAAGAAAATCTTGAGAAATTATATATATATTTTTTTAACAAAATATCATAGATTTATGCTATAAATATTATGGTGAAATTTTCAAACAAAAAGACAGGTATTTGAATTTGGAATAATATTTTATACTTTGTTTTCATATATATTTTATATTTATACGTCATTTTTCATATTTGAAATTTTACATATAGTTTTAATTTTTTTAATTTAAATTTATTATATATTGTCAAGGTTTATCTATTTATAATAATATTATAATTACAATCTAAATAATTATTTTAGATTTTAACTAATCATTCTGCAATATTTTGATAAATTAATTAACTTCTTTAATAAATTAAATATCATAATTTTTATAAATATATGTATTAAATAATAAACTAATTTAAAAATATAAATAATTGATTATTTTGATATTTTATAAGAAAATTTTATAATTTTGATAGAGTTTTTATGACTTTTTTAAAAAATATTTTCAAAGTTATCATTGAAAACAACAATATTTTTGAAATTTTTATAAAATTTAAGTATTGATATTTAGATCAATATCAACATTTTTAATCTTGCTTTTTTGTATGCTTTCTAAGATAATTTCTATAATATTCAAATAAAATGGTCATTATTTTGGTGTCCGTACTTATATTATTAGTTTGATAATTATTTTCACTTATATAATTAAAGTGTGTCAATTTAATACCCAAATTTTTTTTTTTTTTTTTTTGTAAAAAGGTTACAATAACCCAAAATTTTGATAAAATAAAGAGATGTAGTTTTGGTAATTATATCATTAAAAAAAATGGGTGATAATTTTTTTTAATTTTGAAAAAAAAAATTTACACACACCCATGTACACACATATACATTGATGGGTTCAAAATCACATTCTCTTAGTACCCACAAAGATCATATATCATTGCACTACATAGGAGCTGATAATCTTTTTAATTATTAACAACAATTTTCCTTACAAAAAATTGGGTGAGAAATATTTTTACTTGTTAACAGCAAAGTAGATCAGTGACAACAACTAAAGGGAGCATCTTAGCTCTAAAAAATACGGTTATGTATTTGTTTTAAGGATTACCAACTCCTTCCACTAAAATGTATTTTTATTCACACAAAAAATCATTTTGTTTATTTTTTAAAATTATACGGTCTTTTAAAAAATTATTTTCCCTCCCGTCCTTTAAAATTTTATATAATTCTTTAGGAAATAATTTTAAATGTCAAATGATATTTTAAAAAAATTATTATAAAGATAGAGCTTTACTTTCAAATTTATTAAAATCGCATGAACTTGTGGTTTATTTTCACCTAAATCATATCTTTGGTGAATTTATTTATTCTACTGCATACTTTCTAGTAGTTTTTCGGCATTTGTTTTAATATACATTTATATATGTTATGTTTACATAAAAGCTATTTTTTAAAATAAAATCATACATGGTGATAACCTATAATTTAAAATGAAAGAGAAGTGATTGTCAAACTTCTGTATAAAATAATTAAAATTGATTGTATTCATGAAATCATGATAAGAGTAATAAAAAAAAAAAAAAAGTTCAAGGAACCGAAATATTAATGTTAATGTTAATTAATTAAAATTTTAAATTCTAAAAAAATTATTATACTAACATGGAGAAACTCACAAGGGCAAGGTTTGGTAGATATTCTCCAAAGGTATAAAATGCAAGTTTTATTAAGATATGTAAATTTTATATAGTGTTAAAATTTACACATAAAAGATTAATTTAAAAAAAATACTAAGTTTTGTACTAATTATAAACAATATATTAGTATCATTGTTTAACAATGTGAGACATTCTTTTTATAATCTAATATTCACCTTCAAAATATGGGTCATTTTGATTTTAGCCAAACAATTAGTATTTTTAATGTATTTTGTTATATTCTAAATTTATTAAGTCACTTGTCTTTTTTTTATTTTTTCAAGGCCTATTTTTTTTTTCGAGGAGAACCATTAGAATTTTTTACTTGGTCCATTTGATACCATGTAAATTTTAGGATTAAGATCTATACAAGTCATATAATTCTTTAAAGTGTACACTTTAGTCCTGAATTTTTTAAGGTATATTCCTAAAAATCCTACGATTCATTAAAAGTTTCAACCAAGCCTAACTAGTTCTTTTTTTTTTAAGATAAACTCAAAATTTTGAAAAATAAAATACGTAAAAAATTGAAATTTAATTCTTTAATATTCTCCATTTTTTATTTACTTATATTATTTTAAAAATCAAAATTTTAATATTCATTTAAAAAATCAATACTTTTTGTATTTTATTTTTTGAAAGTTTAAATTCATCCTTGAAAAAAAGAATATTTAGATTTGATTGAAATTTTTGAAGAATTATAATATCTTAAAGATATATCATAAAAGATAAAGAACTAAAGTATACATTTTGAATAATTACAGGACCCTTAGGATACACCTTAAAAGATATAGGACTAGAATCTACCTTTTGAATAATTACGGAAGTTGTAAAAATCTTAACCCTAAATTTTATGTAGTGTATATAAGAAACATAAGTCATCTACTCCTAAAATGTTAATATCAAAGGAAGTAAAGTTTCAGATATATTACTTATAAATATTCTACTAGTATCAATGTTTAGCAATGTGAGACATTCTTTTTAAACTCTAAAATTCTCCTTCAAAGTAAAAAAAAAACATTATGAGTTTTTCAAAAAAAAAAAAGACAATGGACCTAACGTATCTAGAATATAACAAAATAGATTAAAAATACAAAATATTGAGTCAAATGATCCACACTTTAAGGGATACTATTATAGTATAAAAAAAATGTCTCACATTGATAAATAATGATATTAGTGTAGTGTTTATAAGTAGCATGAAATTTAAGTTATTTTTAAGTTAATGTTTTATAAGTGTATGACTTATATTATGATGCGAACTCCGCAACACGATTCCTACGACCCACTAGCAACGAAGACTAGAGAACCTTAAGAAAACGGTTCAAGACCCAATAACAAATTAGTAGGAAATTTCTAAGCACAAAACCAGATTTTTGGCTGCAGGAAACTCACCTCAACACATGAATATTACGCACCACACACGAAGAAGAGTAAAAACGCCACAAAGGGATGTAAGTCCTTTGATAAGTTTTGGGTTTGCAATGAAGCAATGAGCTCTTGGGCTCTCAAATTTGTTTGAATAAACAAAATTCTCATTAAATGAACAAAGTTCTTAATTTACTGCACATATGGTCCTATTTATAGAGTACAACAAAACCCCTAAAGTTAAAATGAATCCTAACCATTAGTTTTTAATATAATGGTGCAAAATTACAATTTTATATCTGTGCCGCGGCGAGGGATTTATCTATGCCGCAGCGGGGGATTTAACTATGCCGCGGCGAGGAGGCTTGGGAAGATAATTAAAAGTAGGCGGGCCGCAGCGAAGTAAATTCCATGCCTCGGCGAGGAACCTTGGCATCCAACCCGAGAGGCTTGTGTCGAGACGCCCCAAAGCCATGCCGCAAGTGCACATGTCCTTCCAACCCTGCGTGCACATTTGCCCATATTTGCGTGCACCTCTGCCCAGTCTGCACGCGTGTATGCTCAACCCTCTGGTCCAAAACGGAAACACTTGTGCCGCGGCGCACATATTTTATGTCTCAGCGCTCACCTCTGGCAAAATGTCTCAACCAAAACAGAAAGTTGTTAGTCGCGGCGGGGAATCACATGCCGCGGCGCAGCTCAAAATGTTGAAAATTTCACAATTAGCTTGGCACTCCCATGACTCACATGTTTGTACCCTTGCTCGTGTTGTGGTGTGCCTTTCTGCGCTAATATTTCACCCCTTTCTCGGCCTGGTTCATGGTACTTGTTGGGCCTTATTTGTAGCGCGATCTGGATCGTATCATATTACTTTATATACTTTATAAAATTTATTGGACTGGTATAAATGAAATACATAAAAATATGATTTAAATATATTTAAGAGAAAAGTCTATTTATTTAAAATTTGAGATAAATTTTAAATAATGTAACATAATATTAATTATTAGTAAGTATAATCAATAAATATAACAATATTTAATGAAAGATTATTATATTAGTTATAATTGTGATATATAACATTGTTAAATCGCAATATTATTTTCTCTTACCTTTCTCCTAACTAGGTTTTAAGTTTTGCTCCCATTGGTGGCTGTTGATGGGCCATGAGGCCGTCTTACCGGTAGTTGGTCTTTCTCCTCCTTCCTTATATAGTTTTCCCTTTACTTGATCGGTGTTTTTGTTTTTTCTATATTCTCTTTAATGGTTCTCGTTTTTGCTAGTGTTTTTGGTCTTTTTGTGTTTCTCTCTAGAAACGCTTGTTATTTGGTGGGGTGGGATGGGGTGGTGTGTTTTGAGCTTCATGATGTTGAGCTACCACTATTTGGAGTAGCTACTTATTTTCGATGCTTGAAAACTCTACCTCTCTCAAGTTTGGGTGGTGTCTCTTGGCTTCAGTATGTGGTTGATGCTAGTAGTTTGTTGGCGATGATGGGTTGTTTCTAGCAGCCTACTTTGACCGGTGGAAAGAGTAGTATTTTTGGGTGTACTGTTTGTTTAGTTATTGTTGTTTTAATGTATGTTTGTTGTGTCTCATGAAATAAGTAGGTGATATTTTTTTATATTTTTATTGATGTCATGTACAATTTATGCTGCTTTGAAAATTTACTATTTTAAATCATTGAGTCAAGTATTAAAGTGAGTTATAATATGGAACTATGAGATAAAACTTGTATATATTCAGTCACAGATTTATTGCGATTATAGCTATATGTATGTCTTGACTGTGCAGTTTCTATCTTCTTATTTGTGGGATAGTAGACAGTAATAATCCCATTATTTTTAAAAGTTAATAGTTTAGTCTTAAAAATTTTTAAGTTAGGAACATTAGTTTCTATAATTTATGAAAATTAGTCAATTTAATCTAATTTGTATTATTAAATCAAAATTTAACAAAAGCATCCACCTGTTTAACACATATTCTTCATTTTAGGAGAATTTATTTTTTCAACAACCTCTCTTCCCTCCCGCATGCTTCCATTTTTTCAATTTTTCATAAAAATTTTTGGCGACAATTTCAAATTAGAAAGTCTAAAAAATGTACGAAAATGCTCTCGTCTTGATTGCCTTATGAAAGTCACGCAAAACTTACGTGTTATTTTAGTTAATTTTAACCCTAATTCTAATGTCTTAATAGTAATTGGACTAAATTAACCAATTTGTTTAAACTCTAAGACCTTAGGTGTCTGACCTAATAATTATACTTTTTTCACGTATTTGTGTCCCTCAATATATCATTTCATCAGGGAAATTATTGTTTCTGTGTACTGAATGAATGCTGATATATATTTGAGGTTCAGAGAAAAAACAAGAAAAATGACTGAGTTTTTGTGGCTTTTGGGTTGGATGTTCTGGATGTATATGTTTAAAGACCTTTTATACCCTTAATTTCTCTAACTCATGTCTTTGTCAAAGTCTATGTCTATCATATATTGTGTGTTAGTAAGCTAGTTTTAATTTTTAAGGTGATGTTGGTGCATATTTTTGTTCTTTGATGTCATCCTCCAAACAATGTACATTTGTTGAGGTGGGTTGAAAATGGTAACATATTAATTAGGAGTAGTAGTTTCTCAATTATATACTTGTTCTCTAGCTATATTGTTTTTTTTTTAGAAACTCCTTGACACATATGATAGAATGAGAACACATTTAGCGTCCTTTAAACTCAAACCAATTATTTAATTGTCAACTTAATCACACCTTAAAAGTCCAATAAGTCTAAAAAATATTGCAAAATTCCTATCGTAATTTAACATGGAGCTACTATTTGTTTTAACTTAGGCCATATGTGGTGCCTACATAATTTTGTGTGCTAATTTTAATAATACTTATTGATTAAAACTTAAAAGATTAATATATTAAAAAATAATGCATTTTAATTATATATCCGATTTACTTTCTACGAAGAAACAAAATCCATAGATTAATGATGGCCGACTAATTAGATATGTTCTAGATCTCTAATCTCTATATATGGTGACTTTACTAAAGTAGTTGTTTTTGTAAGATTATAAATGGTGATCATCGTCATGATGATACGTACCCATTTGTAATTAAACAAACACATAATTAGATCATGTATGCTAGTAGTTAAAGAATTGAACTTTCTTTGAATCATATTCTGCCTTTCAGCAATCATAATTATACCAAGATATTGCTTAAGAATCTTGGTATATATTTAGATATATTCTTTCTACCATTAAGAGTAACTAATGGAGTGCTTTCTTTTTATATTTTAAAGGCATGTATGTGAAGTGTATATTCGTTATATTTGTCAATACAGGTCCTTATATACTTTTTTACTAACGCACTTACTCTTAGTATTATTGAATTCACGTGAGGGATTATATAAGAATGGGTATTTTATTTCTTGTACGATTAATCGTAAATATAAGCCAGAAGGTTCAATTATTACCCAATAATTCTTGAAAATTGGGACGGTTTCGAAGAATATATGTTGAGAAAGACCATAGAATTCCTTTGATGATATTAGCCCATGCCAATTGACAACTCTGTTAGTACATTTAAAATAGGACCAAGGATCATTCAAATATGTTAATTTTAATGAAAGCTTACTTTAAATTCGTAACTAGTGGGAAAGCACAAATTTATTATTTTTATCGATAAAGCAAATAAAGGTAACAAAAATTCATTTTATGGGGGTAACATAAGTCTATCACCTTTATAAAATAAACTTTTATGTTTCTTTTTTAATAGATAATATACTTATATTGTCTTATTTAATAGGTACGGCACTACTAAAAAAATGGTTTTAAGGATAGTAACTTTTCAAGACGATTGTTCTTTTGGTCGTAAATGTTCCGTATGCAGATATTCTAAAAAGTACTATTAAAAATGGTTAATAACAGTCTAAAAGTAAAATATAACCGTTTTTAAAGCATGTCATTAAAATCATCTAAACATAGAACCCAAAACTTTTCTATATAAACTGTGGCTTGCAAAATTAAACAACTACAATATTTTAAGATTTTCTATATAAGCTAGTATGCATTTGACTAATTATGTGTGCTGCATAATTATGCTACATCTCAAGTATATATAAAACAATTCTGTAATAAACCTGCAGCCTCATCCATCTGAAGAAATGGTCAAGTTAGTAATTTTTTTAAAATAAATAATTATATATTTACACACTATATTGTACGATACTCAAACACAAGTTCTTTTATTTCCCACTTCAAACTCAAACTCTTTCATGATGGGCAACTTAGCGCTACCCACAAGGTCAAATTAGAACAAGTTACACAATTAAGAGAGTGATAGGTTTTTATGGTTTCATTAAATGTTTTATTATTATTTTTTAACTTTTTGTGTTTTTGAATTCCAATTTCACCCCTTGGAAAAATATTAAGTTTTTGTTAATTTAAATCTTCGAAGTAAGCTTCATTTACATATTCTAATACAATCTTAGAATGCACGTTTTAAACAATTACAATACCATATGATCCTTATTTAATTCTTCTAGTAAGTATCAATTATATGATATGAAAAAACAGTCATGTGAAAATATATACATTAATTCCTCTATTATTAAAAATGATCACAAAAATTATTTTTAAGTGCAAAATGGTCATTATAAAAAATAACTGTTGAAATTTAAAAAAAAAAATTAAAACAATTGTCCCCCTTTGCCATCACCTACTATCATCCCAGCGTTTTCATCTTTGGTTACCATTTCGGCAACATTCCCACCGTCAATACCAGAATTCCTCCATCGTCCAATCCCTACCATCAGCACCTCTACCACAAAAATTAAAAAAATTCAAACTATTCATCTCGCCTACCGTCAATAATAAAGTCCATATTTCACATATTTCACATTGCCAGCGAGTATAGCCATCTCAGTTATAGATTAGTCAAGTCCAAGTATTCCCGACTTCTAATTCTACCAGAATCATCCTCTCTTTCCCAATGGACAATTTTGGATTTTTTGGTTATTTATTTATTTATTATTCTAGCGGAGTCAAGTAATGGAAAGACTTTGGTTTAAATAATCAACCACTGTGGAAGCTATACTCAATGTCTGTATGAAATAGGATGTTGTTATCGACTGTTGGCGATATTAACAAATTGCAGGTTGAACAATTATTTTTTATATTGACATGTAGTTATTTTTGTGACATTTACTAGTATGACTTTTAAAAAAACAAAGGAAAATGTAACCATTTTTAAAAATTGAGGGACTAAAAATACATATTTTCAATAATAAGTAGACTTGTGTGGCTCTTTTCGTGATATGATATATCGTGTATGATGTTTATGCAAGCATGGCCTTGCTTAGGAAAAATTCGTATATATAACGTGTTGTATGTTTTATATAAATTTGAGTCATTAATATTGTCTACGTGTCTAATATTAATTCTTATTTTATAAAAATTCATAGTCAAAATTCATTCGTTTTACTACGTGGCATATACAACAGTTGTATACAATACTTTCTTCTACCTTAAGCCTTAGCGGTTACAATTTCATCAAAGAATATAATTCTTTTAGGAAAATTATCTAATTTACGAGTGGCTTTGCAACTATCTCAAAATACAAGATTGAGTTGTAATATGCAATTTTAGATTTTATTACACACTTGTTTAACTTGGTTACAATTATAAAGGAGAAAGTATTATATATAATTATTGTTTTTTGTCACATAGTATAACGAATTAATATTGACTATTTATTTTTATAAAAAAAAAATATAATTTTAAACACGTGAATAATATTAACAATTTAAATATACAAAAAGCATATAATATATTATATTCAAGAGTTTGAAATTACAAAGAGGGTTAGGGTGACTTTAGTTTTGTAGCTCCTTGACAAAGACACTTTAATTTTTTTTTTTTTTCTTTTTAGTTATAAATTGAATGGGTTTAATCCGGCAATTTTGCATAGAGTGGATTTAGTCCAATTTTTTTAAATATAATATTTTTTAAGGGTAAAATTATTATTATTTTTTTTAAATTAACATTAAAACTCATAAAATATACTCTCACTCATTTTGTTCCAAAATACAAATATTTTTCTCTCATTTGAGTATCTCTCCTATAAGTATTTGTATTTCTCAATATTATAAAATACGATTTATTATCTTTTGTAATTTTTAAATTCAAACAGCTTTACAATTAAAACTAAAATTTACAATACTTATATAAATGAATCAGAAATACACAAATAGAATATGAGAACTAAGAGAACAAAAAGAGACTAAGAGAAGAGAGACTAAGATAGATTGAAACGAAACACAAATTGTATGTTTTTGGAAGGGAGATAGGAAGTTTTTTTTATTTTTATTTTTAAGATAAATTTAATTTTATCCTTGAAAAATTAACATTAAAAAAATTAAACTTAATTGACTCTATTAAAAAGTTAATGAGCTAATTGTGCATAAGAGATTAAAAGCACATGTTTTTTCATAACTAAAACTACGTTATGAAATAATTGCAACTTCGATATTTTCGTAAAAGGTTATGGATGGAAGCTGCACGGGAAAGGTTAAATCAAACTAATTGTTTACAGGCTCAGCCCCATCCCAAGTCAGATGATTCATGGGCTGCTTTTTCTATAGTAGCCCATATTTTGCTTAGTTAGCCCACATTAAAATGGCTAGTCAGCTGGAGGAGGGCTGTGTTCTGCCAAGATTTCAAGGTAATGATCGTTAAATCATGCTGTCGTAAATTCTACTTAATACTAATTTTGTTGGTAGATGCCGTACTAAATATTACTTCATTCCTAAATTTTAACTAAAATTATATTTAAATGCTTAAATTTTTAAATCTATAATTTAGTCCCTAAATTTGTAAAATTTCACACATAGGTCCTTAAATTTTTAAATTCTATAATTTAGTCTCCAAACTTTTAAAAATTCATACATAGACCTATTTTAGGTACTAAAATACATATTTTTGAATAAAAATTTTAAGACCTATATATAAATTATTAAAAATTTGAGACTAAATTGTAAGATTTAAAAGCTTAGGGACCTGTATACAAAATTTTAAAAGTTTCGAAACTAAATTGTAAAATTTAAAAGTTTAAGAACCAAACTATAAATTTAATTAAAATTTAAAGGTTAATAATATAATTTACCCTACTATTTTTTTTTATCCTGTCTAAAATGATACCGTATGTAACCCTTTTTTTTTTTTAAATCTTTTTTTTTTTTTAAATGTCCTATTTTTCATAAATATCCCTCTTTCTTTCTTTTTTTTTTTTTTTTCCTACAGTTACAACTATGGTTAGAATATTTACTCAATTTTAGATATCAAACTATATTAATATATGCCAAATTGTGAGTTATGTTATATACTATTGGAAAGTTTCGAAAGTTTAGTTTTCAGATAACTTTATTATTTGTGATTTAGAGCTCCAAAGAAAGTTATGTTAATTTTGTTGAGACTCTTCAAGACTTTACTGGAATCCAAACTTACTTGGTTTTATCAACAGTTTTTTCTTATACTCTATTGTTATTTTTTCCCTTTATTACTTAGTTTAATTAGCCTTCTATTCACTTTTGCAATGTATTTTCATTTCCTAAAAGCTGGAAGGTTGTTCAATTAATTAAGCCTAATTATTCTTTAGTATCTAGGATAATTACGCTGTAATGATCTGAGTATTGAGCAATCTGTGTGAGCCTTTAGATTCAAAACCATGTATTAATGATAATAATTATCTTATCTTATTAGAAAAATAAAATTAAATAGTCTTATTTATGATTTATTTCTTTTAAAATAAGTTTTACATAACCTAAAACACAAAAGATTTGAATTAATTTTTCTTTTAAAATAATGGATTGAAAATAATAAAAAATTATTTTTTATAATGGAAGATTTTGTCCTCAAATTTTTTCTTTAATTACAAAATTATCACTACTATTTATTTTATATATTTAATAATAATGATTAATTTAAAATAATGGTTTTAAAAAAATGATGCAAACAAAAAATGAATATAAAATTTTTATTTATGGTTTAATTTCTATATTAAAAGTACTAGATAAACTAAAATATATATATATATTTATTTTCAATATAATGGAACAATTCATAATTAATGAAAATTTTTGACAAAATTGGTCTTTAGTTACAAATTTTTTATTATTAATTTTATTTATTTAATATAAAATATTATATGAATCTTATTTATTATTTTTTACAAGAAATCATATATAAACTAAAATGCACAATATTGTTTATTCCCTTTTATTTTCTTAAATGGTGGGATAAAAAAATAAAACAAATAGAAGGAAAAAAAATTGAAAGATAAAAAATAAAATTATAATATTTTTATTTATGAATTAATTTTTTATATTAGAAATTCTATATATGATAGAATGCATACTTATTTTCAAAATAATAGTCATATTATAATTAAAGAAATTATTTAATTTAATTAAAAATTTTACTATTATTAATTTTATTTATTTAATTATAATAATTATATTATAATATAATATTATTATTTTTTTCTATTGTAATAATTTACTTTTATATATTACATGAACATTAATTACTTTATAATTAAAAAGTTTGTAATGCAAATATTTTCATGCTCCGCATGATTTTTATTTATTAATTATTCTCATTATTTTTTTTAGTATCTCAAAATGAGTTTTGATGTTACTGCACCACATAATGAGTTTTTTTTTTCACAATTAAGTAGTTATTGAACTTTTAGTATTTTATTTATTAAAATAATTAACAAATATGTAATTTAATATTAAGTAAAAATATTAAAAAAATTAAAAAATAAAATAATTATTAATTTTATTTATTTAATTATAATAATTGACATTTTATTATAATTTTTATTTTTTTTATTATAAGAATTTATCATTTATATTAAATAAATATTAATTACTTCTTAATTTTTTTTATGTTTGTAATGCAAACTTTTTAATGGTCTAGATTTTTTTTTTATAATTAAGTAGTTGTTAATACTTTATTGTTTTTTTTAATTAATAAATATATATTTTAATATTAAATATAATAAAATGCTAAAATATAAAAATAAAATATAATATGTATTAAGTATGTGTATATATATAAGTAAACACGCTAACCATTTTTTTTTTTTTACAATTTATTTAATTCCTTGAGTAAATAAAATAAAAAATTGTTTATATCTAATAATGGTCTGGCTGTAATATTTTGTTTTTATTTTAAATTATATGATCTAAATATTCCAATTTTTATATTTGATTAAAAAAATTATAAAGTTTAATAAAAATAGATTTGACTCTCATTACTTGACATTTTTTATATTATGACAAAATATAATTAATTTTATTGATTAATTATGATAAATTTTAATTGAATATATATTTAATTAAATTATCTAAATAAGATGGCTGTATAATTAGTTAATTTTAATCTATCAATAATTCTTATTCGTTGAAGTCGAGTTAAACATATATTTAATTAGTTGAATTTTAATCAACCAAAGACCATTAGAAGCATGGTCAATTGAATTAAATATTTATTTAATCAATTTGTGACCGCATTAGTTAGAACTGAATTATACTTATCTTTTATTATTAATAAAATAAAGTAGTTTAAGCAACAAACATCAAATAAAGGAGAGTATGGTCTCTTTCGTTAATAAAAAGAATAAGCAGGGTACTCCCACATCAATTTTTCTTTTTGTCAAACTCGAACTTCATTTTTGCCTGCTTTTAATTTCAGTTCTAATATGGAAGCCACTTTTAGAAAATATAATACAGGTACTAATTTAAAGCTGTTTGAATCGAAGGAAAGTTTTAGGATCTTTCTCTAATCTCTACAGAAGTTTAGTCTCTTTCTGTATTGACCACGGGTGGCAACACTAATAAATGTATAAAAATATAGTTAATCTTCTTTATAATAGTTTAAACTTTTAAGAGAGTTAATAATCAATAACTTATAGAAGAATGATAGATGTTTAAAAATTCTATGTATAAATAGAAGTTATGTCATACAATTAAACTTAAATTTATTATTTATTATTTTTACTTTTTTCAAATAACTTTAATAATAAAGAAAAATTTTAGTTATTTTTTTAAAAAAATTAAGTTTTTAATCATTTTTTTCAAATATTTATACGTACAAAAGTTATAAGACATTATTTAATATCTAAAAAAATGTTTATTCAAAATAAAAAAAAATTTAAAATTTAAAATCTGATTAAAAAAATTTTATTTTTAAAGATTTATAAATCACCTCATATTTTAATAGTAATTTCTTAAAAATGTAAAAATTAAAATAAAAAATTATTACTAAACATGCCTGATTAAAAAATCACTTAAAAAAATTAAAAATTAAGAATTAAAATTATTATTAAATAAATTTTTAATTAATTGAATTGTGTTATATAAATTAAATTATTATATATGTTAAATAATACAGTAGTAATTTAATTATATATAAAATTGAAAATGTAGATTGTAAAAGTAATTTGCCGGCCATTTTTTAATTAATTAAAAAAAAAAAAAAAGCATTCCAAAATATCAACAAAAGAAAACGACAAGCATTTCATGCAATCCTGAGCTCCCCCGTCCATCAAACATGTGTTCGTTTAATTCCACACCTGTCCACTCCACTCTTCCTTAAAACACACCCCTCTTTCCCTCTCACCAATGTCCCAATCGCTCTCCTCTCTTTTGATTTATTTCTCAATTAACCTTGCAAAGCAAAAAGCCCAAAAGCTCCATGGCTGACTACCCAGTTCTAGCACAACACCACCACCACCCCATCGATGCCCTGAAAAACTTCCTCCCAGAAAACGGCCCTACAGGCTCACAACTCTTAGCTGTTGTCACTCTCTTACCAATTGTTGGGAGTCTTCTCTTTCTCGCTGGCCTCACCTTCGTCGGAACTCTCATCGGCCTCGTAGTTTCAACACCGCTGTTCGTGATCTTTAGCCCCATTTTGATACCAGCAGCTATGGTAATTGGACTGGGTGTGATTGGGTTCTTGACATCAGGTGCATTTGGGATCACAGCACTCTCATCTATCACTTGGTTGGCTAACTATTTGCGTAGAATGAGAGATACTTCTGATTCTAGTTTTAGTATTAGTGAGCAAGCTGACCTTGTAAAACGACGCTTGCAAGACACAGCTGGTTATGTGGGCCAATCTGTCCAGAATAAGGCCCAGGACTCTGCTTAACGAACCCAAACCCAAGAGACGACGACTGCTAAGCCCAATGAAGGAACCAATAAGAATAAAACAAAATAGTACTACGATAATGTGTTGAGTTAGACAATTGTCTAGCTTGTTTTGTTTTTTTTTTGAGGTATTGTATTAGTACTTTTTTCTTTGTTGATCTTGTTTTTCTCTCTGGAACTTTTGCTAGGTTGAGTTTGTGTGTTAATTAGTGGTGCATGGTAGCTCAGACATAGAAGGGCTTAAAAAGGTTGTAATCCTTTTTAGTTTTCGTGATTTGAATGAACCAGCATCTGATATATCTTCAAATAAATTTTTGTCTTAGAATTTTCCTACTATTCCATTTTACATTTTGGAATTGAGTCATCATATAAGCTTTTTGTTAGGGATAATGTTTTTTAGCTACGATTATCATTGCTACTTAACGTGGGCTTATTTAACTTTTTCTTACGACCGGACATAAACTTTTATGTTTTATAAACTGACTTATGATATAAACGTTCGAAATATTATCCCATAGTATTAATATAAAATTTATAAATAATTATAAAATTATATTAATATAAAATTTATAAATAATTATAAAACTTAATTATTTAAAAAGTTATTTAAAGAGCGGGTATTTTATATTCCTTATATATTATATAAAATTTTGTTATATAAAATTTACATTGTATCAAAATTTTATTCAATTAATAAGTTACATTTTTCTGGCTTCGTCTCGAAAAAAAAAAAAAAAAAAAAATAGACCTTACAAAAGCAAAAAATGACAAAAAAAAAAAAAATAAGTGACTCAAATATAATATAATCTAATAAAATAGGTTAAAAATAAAAAGTGGTGGAATTTGCAAAAATAAAGATCCACACTTTAAAGAGAATGTTAGAGGTATTGTTTCACATTGCTTAAGCATAATACTACTATAAGATAAGTATAATATTACTGTAAAGTTTATAAGTAATTATGAGATTTAGCTATTTAAGAAATAAATTTTTAATTATAAGTAATTATGAGACTCGGTTATTTAAGAAATTAATCTTTTAAAGAGTAAATATATTAGGAAAAACAACAAAAATAACATTTCTCAAAACTTCTAATAACAAAACTAGTACTCCTTTGTATTCAAATTTTTATTTTTACAATTAAAAAAATGACTAATATGTCATTTTTTTTTTTACATCTATTTAATTAGAATTAAATGACGGTAATTTAGACTCGTTTAATATTTAACATTCAATATTTTATATTTAAATTGAACGTTTAATATTATTAAAATATTAATTTTATTATTATAAATTTTAAAATTATTATTTTAGGTGGTTTTTCTATATTATATCATGATATAAAATTTACAATGTTGATCTGATATATGTTAGTTGGTTTGACCACATTGAATTGTGCTTACCCTATTTTCTGGAAGTACTCGTAACTTTTGCTAGCTGCAATTAAAATTCCGAACTTTACAATATTAGACTGCCAAAATGTATTGAATTACATATGTAGATACTAGCATCAAGCATCTTGGCAAACATTACCCTCCATGGAGGAAGCTATCCATGTCTCAATGGACTCCCAGATAAAATAAGAGAAAATGTGTAGATAAAATAGTGAAATGAACTCTTAGTATATATACGTTTATATGTCATTTGTTATTTTGAACGACTTTATCTATTAATATTATACAAAAATATAATAAAATATAAAACATAAAAGTAAAATATAACACGAGTTAAATACGTACATTAGATACATACATATATACATATACATATATATTTATATATTAATAAGTTAAATTTTAGTGCATAAACTTGATAATATATTTTTTTTTTTTGTAAATAAGGGAAACTAGACTAATTTCTACGAACTTCATATGATATTTATCGTACTTATATTATATATAAAAATTTATATTATATTCAATAATTTTTAGATAAAATTATCTCTATATTTTAAACTATTAACATTAATAATCCTTTTAGAATCTGTTATCAACTATGAACATTATAATAAAATGAGGATCACATCGAATAAAAATTTAAATTATATGATGATTTTTATATTCAATAAGAACTCATAATAATATTTTATTTTCATAATTAATTTAAAATTATAAAAAAATTAATTTTTTTATTTATTTCAAATATATTGTAGAAATTAATCAAATAAAAAAATTTAAATAAATAAAATAATTCACATATATAATACATATTTTTAATTAATTAAAATTAAAGGATGAGGCTAAAAGGTCAATTGTTTTAAATGAGTAAGTCTTCTTTTTTTAAATGAGAAAATTAGTGTTGTTATTTTTGTACTGTACATTTTACTTTATGTATTATGAAAATAAAAAAACTCTTTTTGTCTTCCAATGAATAAATGGGTATTTTTAGACAAAAAAAAAAAAAAAGAATAAATATCACACTAAGTACTTATTTTTTTAAATGACAATATTAGAAATGATATCTTAAAAATAACAATATTAAAGTTAATTATCATTTTCACTTAATAAAAACTTGTAAAAAATTACATAAACTAATGCACTTAGAGTTTAACATTAAATTGATCTAATTGATCAAAATTTAAATTTAATAACATGCAACTGACTAATATTCTATTTGAAATTTGGGTAGATAATTTATTTGAAGTAAAAGTACTTGAGGTGAGTGCTACTATATTTTAAAAAAAATTATATTGAATTGAATTATGTGTCAAATTATGATCGATTTATTAAATAATTATTATTGACAAATATCAAAATGACATGGAACTTGATGTCCAAAGATCAATCAAATTTTATCATAAGATTAAGATAGGTGATGATCAAGATTGAATAATTATTATTGTTATTTTTGTAGTATACATTTTACTTTATTTATTATAAATAAATAAAAAACTCTTCAGATGAATAAAATGAGTTATTTTAGATGAAAAAGAATTAATATTGACACTAAAATACTTATTTTTTTTTTAAATTACAATATTAGAAATACATCCTAAAAATAGCAATATTAAAGTTATCATTTTCACTTAATAAAAACTACTAAAAATTTATATAAACTAATATACTTAGAGTTTAATATTAAATTTATCTAATTGATTGATGCTTAAATTTATTAACATATAATATTCTATTTAAAATTTGGGTAGAGATTTTATTTTAAGTAAAAGAACATGAAGTGAGTGCTATATTTTGAGAAAAAAATTATACTGAATTGAAATCGAATGATGTATCAAATTGATTAATTAAATAATTATTATTGACAAATATCAAAATAACATGGATCCTGATATATAAAGATCAACCAAAATTTATCAAAAGATTAATACAGGTGATCGAGCAAGTATTATTTTTTTGAATTGATCGCTTAAATTTAGTTGTTTTTTTTTTTTTAATGATAATTGAGTCTACTAGTGTTAAAAAAATAACAAATATTGGTCAAACAGTTGTTGCTTCTGTTTGTGTGGTGTGTTCTTCATTTATTGTCTGCTTTGTTTGTTTCGGTTTTGTTTACTTTAGTTTCATTTTAATAAGGTCTGGTTAGTACTTTTTGTTGCTAGTACTAGTTGTTGTTGTTAATCTGTCCTACCATTTATGATTTGTTTAGAAACTTTATTGTGGCCGAGATGTTTGTTAAAATGAAGAAGATTTTTTTTTTTTTTAACTGTGGCAATTAAGTTTCAGATTTTAATGTTATCGAAAATTATTATTTTGATTACTACAATCAAACATTAAAATAAGTTACAATATAAAATTATTATTGAACGCTTATGTATATATTTACTCAATTTGTTAGTTTTGATTTTGTATTTAAAAATGTGATGTATATGTTATTTTTATTGTTGATTTAGATTATAATTTTGTTTTTATATTTAATGAAATTTGTATTATTTATTTTTAAAAAAAATTCCATTAAAAATAGGATTATCACTCAGTTTTATCCTCAAAATTTCAACTTTACTTTTTTTTTTTAATCATAATTTGTGGTAAGATCATAAATAATGTAAAAAAATTTCATTAAATAATAAAAATAGGCTCATTTGTTTTTTTAAAAGCTAACCAAAAATTACTAACTCATTTATGATCTTATTAGGAATTTTTTTTATTTTTTTTTCATTTCCCCATTTGGCTCTGGAGTCAGGTCGTACGTCCAGCTCAGACTGGAGTTTCACATACAAATAGAAATGTGAAATCTCGTAGACAAAGAGAATAGAAGATCTCAGATGAAGTTTGAATCTTTTCATATAAAAATAAAATAATCGCAATTTGAATAGCTGAAGAACACAAGCGTCATTTATTGACTTAAAAAATCTTCCAAATACAATTGAGATTGATAGTTGGATCCTCGGCCTGAAGCTCTGCTCTTAGCAGAAATGGCTGGCGCCGCGTCGGCGCTCTTTCTCTTAGACGTCAAAGGTCGAGTATTGATCTGGCGCGACTACCGTGGCGATGTCTCTGCTGCCCATGCCGAGCGCTTCTTCAGCAAGCTCATAGAGAAAGAGGTATCCATATTTGACTGTATAAGTATTTGTGTTTGTGTTCATATGATCAGTTTGGGTCGATTTAGGATATAAATTTCCTCGAAATATATGCAATAAATCGTGGGTTTTGGATTTCTTTGGTTATTCTATATTGGGTTGGCATAATTTGGAATTTATGAATAGCATTATATGTGTCACAGGGTGACCCTCAGTCCCAGGATCCAGTAGTGTATGAGAGTGGTGTGACTTACATGTTTGTGCAACACAAAAATGTCTATTTAATGGCTGCGTCTCGTCAGAACTGTAATGCTGCGAGTATTCTGCTATTTCTTCATCGTGTTATTGAGGTACCCTTGAGTCCTTTTGAGAGTTTGGTCTACTTGTTTTATTCATGTTTAATGCAATTTTTGGAAATTAATTTGGTGCTGCTTAGGTATTTAAGCACTATTTTGAAGAGTTAGAAGAGGAATCACTGAGAGATAACTTTGTGGTAGTGGTAAGTTTCCTGATTAATCAATGAACAAATGTTTTTGTTGAGGTAATGATGTTAATAATTGTGAAAATTTTGGCAGTATGAGTTGCTTGACGAAATTATGGACTTTGGTTTCCCTCAATTCACTGAAGCTAAGATTCTTAGCGAGTTTATCAAGACTGATGCTTATAGGATGGAGGTTGCTCAGCGGCCTCCCATGGCTGTGACAAATGCTGTTTCTTGGCGCAGCGAAGGGATTCGCTACAAGAAAAATGAAGTGAGTTGTGGGCTCTGTGAATTTTCATTTACACACAACCTTGATTTTCGTACAACTATATCTCCTGAACCTGTCTCTCTCACTTAATTTTTTTCTCCCCAGGTTTTCTTGGATGTGGTGGAAAGTGTTAATATACTTGTCAATAGCAAGGGACAAATAATACGTTCAGATGTTGTTGGTGCACTAAAGATGAGAACATATTTGAGGTGCAAGCTACTCATCTTTCCAACAATCATTTATGCATAAGTCATTGAGGGTGGTTTCTAAAGTAGTATCAATTACCTTTTCTTTTATAAATAATAACCTTCATAACTTACAATTCATGAATTTCAATTAATTTTTTTGTTAAGAAGTGCTGGCATCAAAGTAATTTGATCAAGTAGGCAGCATAGTCCTCGTTAAAAAGCGAAGTCCGTGACAAAATTTCCATTTATTGAACAAGTCATTTGTGTAACGTGTACCCATGTTAACCTTTTGTACTGAATTCACTCCTTTTAGTCATTGTAGCTATAGCAAGACTATATAATTTTAGATTGTTGTAAGCACTTTAGGAAGTAGAAGTTTCATTCACATGTTGGAGTCATGTATCTGCCCATGGGCTGCGGCTGTTCCTACAGTAAACAATTAAAACTTTGCAGCTACAAATTTTATCCTAAAGTTAGGTCGAATGGTCATGTCATCCTATTGAACTCTTATGAACAATATGACCAAAACCTATATAATTTGTAATTGTGGTATGCTTGGATGTAAGTTGGATGAAACAATGGAGTGATGCTTGTCGGCTTGAGGCAAATAACTAAAAGCGCTCAATTTTTTGCAGTGGTATGCCTGAGTGCAAGCTTGGTTTGAATGATAGGTTGCTTCTGGAGGCTCAGGGTCAAACATCTAAAGGAAAAGCCATTGATCTGGATGATATTAAGTTTCACCAGTATGTTTTTTATATATCTGTTTCTACACTTTGCTTGATTTTATCTTTCTTTTTCATTGTAGCTGTCTGCTGCTATGTTTTTGAGCTTAGCTATAGCTTGTAACTTACTCTTATAATATTATTGAAGTTATAATTGCTTGTGATGCTAATCAGCTCCTTTTTTAAAAAAAATAATAATTTCTGGTTCTTCTTACCCTTTTAGGTGTGTACGTTTGGCTCGATTTGAGAATGACCGAATCATTTCCTTCATACCTCCTGATGGATCTTTTGATCTTATGACATATAGACTCAGTACACAGGTTCCTACTAAATATTTCATACTTGCATCTTCACAATTATTTACTTATATGCTAGTTTCTATCATTATATCAGTATTGGCTAAGGTTAACGAACATTTCAAGAACTATTCATCATAGCAAATGAAACCATGTCTTTTATGGTTCCAGGTAAAACCACTCATATGGGTAGAAGCACAAGTTGAAAGGCATTCTAGAAGTCGTATTGAGATAGCGGTAAAAGCAAGGAGCCAGTTTAAGGAGCGCAGGTAAAACATTTATCATTTTTTCCATAGTAGTCGAGTATCTTCTTGAGTAAAAGATGAAAATGGATTTAAATTTTAAGAGCTATTGGACATTGATCAATTTGGGAGCTCTCTCTTGTCAGCTGTTCTTCTGTACCAAACATGGAATGTGAAAAATATGACTTTAGGGTTTTCATATACTTATTGTTTTGGGTTGGTTCCATTGTTTGGATTAGATTTGGTATCTGATTAAGGATTATGGATTGAATTTACCCATTGGAGTTTACATTACATTTTTCTATGGCTGCTCTCAGACTTTCTGACTGGAACACACTTGATTTTACTGGTGCAGCACTGCAACAAATGTTGAAATTGAATTGCCTGTGCCATCCGATGCTACAAAACCCAAAGTCCGGACATCAATGGGATCTGCTTCTTATGCTCCTGAGCACAATGCTTTGGTCTGGAAAATAAGATCATTTGCTGGTAACAAGGTAGGATATTTTGAAGAATTCCATTCATTTTGTTGACATGTTTCTAGTATGTTGTTGATATAAAAGTCAAAGTTTGTCACTGCATAGGAGTATATGTTGAGGGCTGAGTTTGCTCTTCCCAGTATAACAGCCGAAGATGCAGGTCCTGAAAGAAAAGCTCCCATACGTGTGAAGTTTGAGATACCATATTTTACTGTCTCTGGAATTCAGGTTTGTGTTTTATTTTCATCTAGTATCCAATAATGGTTACTTCTCCATCATCATGATGTAGACACCTAAACAAGGATCTCTTCGGTGGTGGTGTTGTAGAGTTTTTTTTGCCTATGCGCTCACACATAAACTCCCTTTTCTGTGTCCTCAAAACCTTCTGGTCTTGTGATTAATGCTTATCAGATTTATTGCAAGAAAATTGTCTCAAGATATACAAGGTATATGTGTATTTAAATAGCATGTACACGCTATTCATATTTAAATTAGTCCAAAATAATATATCAATTGTTCATAACACGTAATATCTAGTTTATTATACTACATAATTGTACATAAATGAAGGTACATTATATACAGTGTGTACATATAATATATACATATATTATTGTATATACTATATACAACTGACATATTATTTTGGAGTCAATTTAATTATGTACAATTTGTACATGCTATTCAAGGCCTGCACTCTATAGATATTGGCATTATGCCTTTATTTATTAGCAAGGACAGTTCAAGTAGTCTAATTAGTTGTTTGGTGAGGTAGAAGGGTGGTTTTTCCAATTTCTTGATATTGTATTCTTTTTTAAACTGATGTGAAGATCTTAATATATATTTCTCTATTGTAGGTTCGTTACCTGAAGATAATTGAAAAAAGTGGATACCAGGCTCTTCCGTGGGTGAGGTACATAACAATGGCAGGAGACTACGAACTAAGACTAATGTAAAGGTCATTTAGTATAGCTCTACTTGCAGTCACGTAAATATTTTGAACTCATCCTGACAATTCTCTCGTCACAATTTTGGTATTACTAGTAACCCACTTTTGCTAGCAACTGTTTCACACTTAGATATGCAATCTTCGAAGACACAATTGACTCAATTATATTTATGTGGTTCTCACAAGCTATGGACCACCCACAACAAGTAGGCAAGTATCATTTGAGATTAAAAAGGGCTCAATTTAATCTTCCTGCTCTTCGTTCTGCTAAAAGATTATAGATCGTTGCATTATTTGAAGAGTATAATGTATTGAAATTTTGATTTGGACACTACACATAATATATATGGAAATGGTAAATACTATCTGAAGGTGCATTATATTATACAAGTTCAACCACATGCATGAAGAAATTAAGATATGAAGTACCAAGCACTTTATTGTGTAGGAAAAGAATGGGAATATATTACAGCAAAGAGACTTATAATGATATAAGAATAATAGTGAACTTAAAAAGAAATGATAACAATAAATAATAATAAAACGACATAATTAAAGATCAATAAAACTTGAAAGGGAAATATTAAAAATCAACTATATAGAATTTAATGACAACGGTTAGAAAATTTTAAGTGAAGCTCATAGTGTCTCTAACATCTGTTTCAAAGATTTTAAAACTCAGGTCGATAAAATCTATGACTGAGTGTTGCACTCAATCTGTTAAATTGTAAAACAGTGACTGTGACATACCAAACTCAATACAGTGCCTACCAACAAAAACAGTAACAATTCAATTATAAAATGTAGGAGTAATATTAGCTAAAATATTTGTAATTTATTGCCTATATATACTATGTGTAAATTCATTGTATATTTAAGAGATAAAAATGTGAAGGGATCCTAGAATAAATTTTGAATCACTAATTTTTTTTTCATGGTATCATAGCAATAGTTGATGTTCTATACAAATTTGAAGCCTTAATTATCTAATATTGAGTTTTCTTTTTCTGAGTTTATCATAAAACTACTCACTTAAAAAACTCATTTAAAAACACTCATATGAAACTTAATTTAAAAACCCATTTTTTGAAGATATATTTGTCCAGCTAATTTTACCATATACACAAAATTTTGAGCATTCTGGTAAAAAAGGGTCATTGGAAAGTCCCTATGCGCTTTCATAAGTTTCAAGTCGAGCCCACACGCCTCCACTCACTGTCTAAAGGTTGAAGATGTTATCATGTCATGGTTTGTTCTGACATGGCAAAGTTTGATTCATTCAAACCCGATTCGGTTAAAAAAACCACAAGTTTGGGTTAGCTTATTTCCCAGTTTGATTCTATTTATAAAACTTGGATTAGTTTTTTTGCCTTGGATTAGATCTAAACCCGATTTTGCCCATTTTATCCAATTTGGTCAATTTTTCTAACAAAAAAACACTAGTTCGATATTATTCATACCAGTTCTTCAAATTTTCTTTCCGGTTCTGAAATCTTTACATCATTTTATAGTCTATGTACTATAAAATCATGACATAATATACAATTTCAACTCCGATTACACATTTGTGAAGTAAACAACTCTAATTATTATACAATCTGTTCATTCTGCAGGTATTTTTAATATCAAAATTATATTTACTGAGACAAATTATGATATTTGGTTTCAAATAATGAAAATGCATGTAGCTGAGAGGGAAGAAATTCATGAGAAAAATTATAACCTGAAAAATGAGCAAAATAGTACAATAAGTGGTATAGTGAAAACCAAAAGGTGAAGAGATAGCTCATAACATCTATGAGTTCAGAAATTATGAAGCGTTATTTATGCATACTCACTGCTCTTGAAATTTAGGATGTTTTGGCAAAAGTATTCTATGATGGAAGTAATGAATTACAAATATTTTTCTTAAATAAAAAATCCTTCACTTCTAAAAAAAAATGGAAATCACTCTCAAAATATTATGGAGAGTTAACTAAAATTTTTTAAAAACTGAACCATCATGATAAGGTGGTCATGAAAGATCCATGTTATCTAAATTTGTATCAAGAGTTTGTTGAAAGATCGAGGATGCATATTTTTCTTGCTAAATTGAATGATATTTTTGAGCAAGTTTGTGGGCAAATTCTATGAAAAGAAAGCATCCCAAATTTAGAAGAATGTTATTCTTTGATTCGAAAAGAAGCAATACGTCAGATCACCTTGATTGAAAATTTTGGAGACTCTGATGATTCTTCTATAATAACTCAAAATCGTTTGTTTCTAAATCAGTAAGAACGAATGAATTTAAATAGGGTTATTCATAAGTCACCAATCAAATTCACCCATAGCAAGAAAAGGGGTCAAACCAAAAATCAATGTTTTAAGCTTATGGGATCACAACTATATCTCTCGAAAGAAAAATCTGATTAGAGCTTTCGGGATAAGTTCTTTAACTATCTGGACTAAGCCATCCCATTTTGGTAGAAATGATGAGGATGTGCAAGTAAGACCGGGAAGAATTCAATTATGTTGAGATCATTCTACCTTTCTTCAAGATACTTCAAAAAAATAATGACTTGTTATTTGCCAGTTGAACCAAAAAAAGGTTTCATTGATTTGGAATTGATATCTATTGATGTCGTTTTGGCATTATAAACAATAAATAATATCAAAGTCAAGTCGATGCTCTAATACAATTTAATCATAACAAGTTGTTACCGTTCAAAACGCAAAGGCAGAATAACCAAACATGACACTTCAACTTTGTGAAAGAATGGTTATAACTTGAAAGATCTGGTATTAAGATATCAAGCAAGTTGAACATACAAAATACCTATGCATCAATTTAAAGAAGAGTGTTGCATTGTGAAATAGTGACTACCAACTTAAACGATAGTCACCAAATACAATATGACACCTACCGATAACAATTCAATTCATAGTTTTTATTAGTCATAAATTGTAATTAGTTATAAATAATATAAGTTTTAAATGTGTGATAATAGTGTTTGTTTGTGTTATCCTTTCTGTTTATTATTATGTTGTTCGGTAATACTAGTTTTATTAGTGTATCATTTTTTTCTCTAAAATATACTCTTATTAGAATTTGTATTCTTTTTAGATGAATGTATCTAATATTTTCTTTATATTTTTACGAAATTTTTTATAGTTTTCTCATAATAGTTTTTTTGCTAACTAATGGTATGTTAAATATTCTTTTTACACCTGTTATGATAATATTCATTTCTTTATTACTCATTACATAATAAACTATGTTTTTTCTATGAAATATTTTTTTTATTTTTGAAAAAGATAGTTATTTGAATTCATCATCTTCTTTAAGATTTAATTTTGATTTTTAAATTTATTCAAATTTTTTTTTGCTAAGTATTATTTCTTGTGAGAAACATCATAAAATGTTATGTGTTTCTATTTCTATTTCTATTGTATTTTAATTTTCTATTATTTATGTTAGTTGTTTGGACATGTATAAAATTTACTATTATTTTATGTTAACTTTTAACTTCCGTTAAGTTTGTAGGGTATTTATAATAATTTTAAAACTTTATAAATATTTGTGATATTACATCAAATTTTAGGGATATTATTAATATATATCCTTAATAATCACGTGATACTCAATTTTTCAAATATTATTACGTAGTAAATTTGTTAACCAGAGATTTATTAATTAGCTACAAAGTTTATGTGATTTGTTATGTTAAACTTATTGTATTTTCTATATAAAACTTTGGGCAATAGAATAAAGCATATATGTCAAACTCCTAACATCTTCTCAAGCAATACATTGATTTTTAAGAGTCGAGGCAATAAAATTTATGACGAGTGTTGAATTCATCTCCACTAAAAAAAAACAATCATCTTTTTTGTACAATTGTCTGAAAATTAATTTTTGAAACATTTGGTCAAAAGTTTCGTTGATATGTTTTTACTCGAAAATTAAAAGTACTTTTTTTATTCATCTTGCCACTAAAACAGAATTTCTTTGGCATTTGTCAGAAAGGAAAAAAAAAAAGATAAAGCCAAAAACTTTTAAAATATACGTTGCTTATATTTCAGAGAGTCTTCTCATTGTATAATCAAGTGATTCTCGATTTCTTAAATTTATTAATTATGTAATAAACTTGTTGATTAAAGAGTTATTATTTAATTACAAATTTTAAGCAATTTTTTATGTGAAAGCTTATAGTGTTCTCTCAAATCACTTATAATTATTTAAAACTCACGGCTTTAAAATCTATGACGAGTGTTGGACTCTAACTTCATATTGTCATGTGAATTTAATTAAAAATTAATTTTTTTTCTACATATATGAAATTTTAAAAAGTTAGGTCAAAATTTTCTAAGATATATGCCACTTACATCTCAAAGAGATATCTCTTTAGTTAGAGCTGTCAAACGGGTGAGTCGTGTCGTATTCGGGTCGACTTATTTATGACCCGATCCATGTAAGATTGACCCTGACCCTGACCCAACCCATTTATTAAATAGGTCAGAAAGTACAACCCTAACCCAACCTGAGTTGACCCATTTAACCCGTATAAATATATTAAATAATATATATTATATTTTATAATATAAAAAATCAGAGATATTATATCGAGTGTCAACATATATTTATGTCACCTATTAATATTATAAATTCTAATTAGACTCCAAAAATTAAATCAATTTAAGCATTATTTTAATAAAAAATGTAAAAATATTAACTAATATAAAATAAAAATATCAATAATCATAAATATTGTGATACATCAAATCTAATATTTTAAAGTCTTAAATAATAACAAAAAAGTCTAACAAAAATATATATCATAAATTTTTTGTAAATAAAAACTTGTTTTAAGTCTAAAATAAATAATTAATAATCAAAACATACAAAATTAAACTAAATAATATATTATTATAAATTGATAAAAATAAGAAAATAAAATATGAAATGAATTTAAACATCATCTCAATAATATTTCAAAGTACAAACCTACAAAATAATTAAATAAGAAACAATTACGTACATACCTTAATAATTTTAGTTATTTACTTGTGTTACTTATGCGGGTTACGGGTTACCCAATTAACCCATTTAACTCTGATTTTTTTAAATGGGTTAAACGGGTCGACCTGTTTACAACCCAACACATATAAGCTCATCTCGGACCTGACTATTTCGTGGGTGGGTTGTGTCAAGTTCGCAAATCGTGTCAAAAATTGTCGACTCTATCTTTAGTGATGACTTAAATTGATGAAATGAGATCACAAAATTAATATTATGTAAAATAATAAGATATCTAATCTCAATTTTTACTTCTAAATTGAATCGTCCAGAATTTTATATAAATATCACTTTAAAGCTAACAAAGCACGTGACTACATCATTCCCGTTTGTCGTCTCTTTCTAAACTTTTTCTTTCGTCTCTCTCTTAGCTAAGGGTTGTATGTTTGCTCACTATGGTCATTAGCGGCCCGTTTGGCTGGCTGGCTTTTTTCCCTATTCATTTTTTTCTTTCTTTGGTTGAATTTTTTGTTTTTATGTTAATTTCTCTCGCAGTGCTTGAGTGTTGATGGCTGAGAAGTCATTTTCTCTAGTGGTGCTCGAGCTTGGTTTGGTGATTGGTGAAGAGCTGTCGCTGTTTAAAGTCTTACTATTTTTCGATGCTTAAAGTTTCCTTTGCTCTCGATCATTTGTATCACTTAGTCCAACAAACTTTGGCTAACTATGGTTTCTTTGGTGGTGGTGATAGGTTGGCCACAACATATCACAGTACTTTAGGTACACTGGTTGTGTAAATGTTGTTGTAATGTATATTTTTTATGTGTACTATTATTTCTATTATGTGTTGGAATATGCATGTGATGTTATTTGCATTTTTATTTATGTGATAAGAAGTATAATTTATACTACTTTAAAATATTTATCATTTTAAATCACTAATCAAATATTAATGTAAGTTGTAATATAAAATTATCGGATAAAACTCATGTATATTCATTGATAGATTTATTAGACATACACTTTTTTGCATGTTTTGACTATATTTTTAAATTTGTAATGTTTTTTTTAGAGTAATTATTGTATGAAATTGTTATTAAAATTTATAGTTAATGAAGTTTAAAGTTTTTGCTTAAAAAAAAAAAAAAAAAGCGGCGCTAACAAAGCACATCACTTAAAATTAATTCTTAAATACTCATGACTGGTCGATAAATTTATTAAATAATTAATAAATTTAAGAAATCGATATTCACGTCATTATTGAAAAATTATAACGTATATTTTAACATGACTTTTTAATTTTTTTTCTAACATATGCCCAAAAAGTTCAATTTTAAACATAACAAGATGTCATTAATTAGAGTGAAATGCTCGGAGGACTATGTTCGTTTGCTTGTTTTTTCTCTATTTATTTTATTATTTTTTATTAAAAAAAAAATCGCAGTCGTTATTTTTATATTTAATACATGTAATTAATTCAAGGTTATTAATATTTAATAGAAATAAAATTTTCATCCTTAAATTAGCATTATATGTCTTAAATTTAATAAATATAAATAAAAACATTATAGATAATCTTAATCCTATCATACATTATATTGCCCTTAGTTCTATATAAATGTCATTTCAAAGATAACCGGCAGGTAACCTAATTTTTTTTTAGTAATTTTCTAATCTAAACTCTAAACCTTTATTTTAAAACAAAATTTAGTTATTATTTTTTAAAAATGCATAATTTTATTCATAATTTTTAAAATTTAATAAAATTTTTACAATTTAATCTCTCACCTTTTTACATAAATAGAATTTCATGCTTAACTTTTTACAATATATATATAGTTAGATTAAAATTGTTAAATTTTGAAAGATTTGAGATTAAATTTTATGTTTTAAAAAATTAAAGACTAAATATTATTTTTATTTTTAGCTAAAGTTAGGATCAACATAATACTAAGTCCAACTTAAAATTAAGTCTTTACATCTTTTTATTGAATAATTAAAATTTTAAGAAATCTATAATCATGTGACTAGCAAAGAGATTCTCTGAAATATAAGTAACGCATAACGTATATCTTAAAAGCTTTTGTCATAACGTTCTAAATTTTTTTTTTCTTTTGGAAAGTAATAATTATATCCTTTTCTAAAATTTATAATAATAAAACTAACATTTTTAATATTAATTTAATTATGATTTTCAAATTTTTCTAATGGAGCAAATTCCTAATTGGAGGTAAGAATAAAAACAATAAAATGGAGAAGGGATAATAAAGAAAGGAGATCTGTATTTTATAATACGAGGCAGAGCAAAAATGAAGATTGCATTTTTTAACTCGTTTCTTAAAGTTATATACCCCATTTTAATGAATATATAAATTTATTTATATTTTTTTATAAATTTAATTACATAAAAATTAAATTAATTATAAGTAATGCATTATATATTATATAATTTTATTCTTTTAAAATATCAATAATTATTTTATAAAAATTATTTAAATTTTTTTTACAATTTATTTTTATTCCTTTAAACTAGTTTGCAATAAAATTCTATCAATTTTATTTATTATAAAAAGATCACATATTTATTGTTATATATTTTTATATTTCTTCTTAACATATAATATTATTTATTGACTCAAAAATTATTTTTTCTTTCTTCATAAAATATTTATTATTAAATAATTTTTTATAATAAAAATAAAAAATTATAGAAAAATTAAAAATTAAAAATTTTAATATTTATTGAATCCTCATTCTTTATTTGTGATCTCTATTAAAGATCTCTGTTATGTTTCCATAAGAATTTCAAATAAGAATAGGAAACAAATTTAAAATCGATAAATGGAAAATGGGTCTTTGGTCTTACCCTGCCCAGTTGAAAACTATAAATCAATATTTTTTAATTTAAAAAAATGTTATTTTAATTATTATAAATTTTTAAGATATTATTTTACATAATTTTTTATAAATAAAAAAAAAAATCTCTGACACAGGCCAAAAAAATTCAGTTTTTAAACGTGACAAGATGACACTAATTCGAGCAAAACGCTTCTCATAGTTTCATCGTTTGTATCGCGCCTATCGAGTTGTATATAAACGTCTTGTCAAGGTTAAAAGAGCTGGCATATCACTTAAACATTATTATATATTATTTTATAGAAATCTAGATTATGTTCTGATGGAGAAAAAGATCCAGTTCAGGAAATTAAGAAGCTACCTTGTTTAAAGGTAGAGTTAGAAATGAGTAGCATGGGAAGAAAAGGTGCCATATTAAATGGAGGAGGCAATCCTCTCCTACAAGGTTCTCTTTAAATCATTACAAGAATTTCCAAATCAAAGTCAATACCAAAACTTGTTATTCTTAATATATATATATATATATATATATATATATATATATAAAACTAGTCATTGTACCTACCCAAAAATATTTTTTTAAAAGAATTAATATATATTAAAAAAAATACTAATATTTTTTTTATATTTATAATATCAAAATTTATAGTTAATATTAAAAAAATAATATTAAAAAGTAAATAAAAAAATTATTTAATTTATGCTATACTTTAGAGCATAAAATTCATCAATTATCAAATCAGATTCAATAACTATTAATAGTAATTGATAAATGTAAAAATTTAAAATAAATTTTATATTCTAATATAATAATGGGATAATATATATTTTGAAATAAAGAATTCTAATTAATTATTTAAAAAAAGAAAAAAATAACATATTTAATGAAATAATAGTAAATTGTTATGAAAAAAGATGAGTGCTAAATATAGATAAATTTATACTTAAATAGCACTTAAATTAATAATTATACAATATTTATCAATCAAAAGTTTAAAAATTATAATTTTTAAGAATATATAATACATAATTATTAATATAAGTGTAAATTAAAATATAAATATTTTAAATATTTAATATTTTTAAAGTAGAATATATAACTATAATAATTTTTTTTTTTTTTTTTTTTCTTTTTAAAAGGAAGATATCAGGCAGTAGCAGCACGCAGGACTGCAGGAGCAGTGAAATGCGGCAGAAAGAAAAGCAGTTAAAAGTAATATTAAATTTTAGGATTAAAATTTCAATTAATATAAGATATTAAATTATATTTATATTACTAATACTTATTAAAAAAAAAATTCAAAAAAAGCAACCCCGGCTTCACAACATAAATCCATCAGTTGTAACCAGTAGAATTGATCCCTTTAATTTTTTATTTAAAACGTGAATAATCTCGAATTATGTGTCAAGTATCTTAAAGTTTGTTATTTTTAATAGTTTGCTATAAGTTTATGTGCATCAATTTTCTTTCTGAAAATGTGCATGCACCCAGGGAGACTCAAAACTGTAACAAACTAAGTTTATTTACCACTTCCCAAAGATTATATATATGAAACATGCAAGCTTTCAATATATATCATTTTATGCCATTGAACTACATTAAATAACAATAAATAATGCTTAGCATAATGGTAGAATAATAATGCTTTCATTTAATCTATTCATCAAACAAGAAAAAAAAAAAAAAAAAAAAAATTCTAGGTTGTATTCTATTTCTTGGATATAGAATTAAAATAACAAATCGATAATAAAAACTAAGAATAAATAAATAAATAATCTAATAAAAAAACTCGTACTCAAATGCTAAGGACGAAAAATACGAGAATAAAAAAAGCATCTAGTTTTCTTTGGCGTTTGTTTATTCATTTATTTGTATTGTATTCGGCTTAATAATTTCAAAGGTTTTATTTTCTGAAATGAGTGGGCTTAGAGTTTTCGTTCAAAAATTATTGTATAAATTTGGACTGGGCTTTAAGCCAGGTGACCCCAAACCCCCGAGTGCAGGCATATTTTAAGAGCGAGTATTTTTTTTTTTTTTTTTTTAAATAACTAAATCATTGAATTAACTTCTTTTATGATTTTTTTAATCAATTGATAAATAGATTATGGCCTATGGGTATTGAACTTCTCTTCTGGGACTGGGACTGGGTCTGGGTCTGGGTCGGTCAACCACCTTAGCCTAGATAAACCAATTATATGGTTTTTGGTAAATTGACTCCAAATTTACAACTTTATCCTAATTATTTTATGTGTGTGCATCGATTTTGTATATTCCGACTTATGAGACTCTCTGGTTGCATAAATCTACTACTATGTTCTGCATATTGTTGAAATCATTCATTATTTTTACAGTATTGAATGTCAAAGCAGTCAATCACTGTTAAAATTTTATTTTTAAAAAAATTATAATTTAGAAATAAACAAAAATTACATTTTTCTCCTTGTTTCCCTTTTCTCTACAGGTTAACAGTCTTGCCCCAATCTTCATCTGGGAAAACACGTGGAGGGGTTCACATGATCATAAGTGGACTGTGGATAATCTCTTCAAAAATATTTTGAAGTTTTCATCTCGATCCACCATGTTTATTCGTACATACTTTGGGCCAACCCCAAAGTTTGTCCCTCCACGTGTGAGGATCTTCAGGCCTCTTAAGAAGCTTTTGCAATCCTCAATCTCTTTCTCACATTTTAGCCATGCAAAAGCTGCACTCGTAAGAAAATTTACCATACGTTATTCAAAGTCGTATAATACTCTACAAAGTAGATATTCACAATGTGAGTTTGTTTAAATGCTACTTACCAGGTTGAGGCTCTGAGACCTGTTGAAGGAAATTGCATAACCCGGATGAAAATTGGGGGAGACTGAATAATCCTGATGCTTTTACCGCCTCTCGAAGTAGCTTCCACCTCTCTGCCATGAGGTGGTAGCTAAACTGGAAAAATGACTCACTAAACTCCGAGCTGCCAGACTGTTCGCAGCTATCAGCTACGACCTTTAATATTCTGGCAGCTCGGAGTTGCGAGTCCTTGGACACGCCTATTGTGTTGAGTTCAATAAATTTGATCATTTTCTTGGCAACCTCAGCATCTTTCACTAAAGCCCACCTGAGAAAAAGGATTTGAAACATATAATAACGTCATTTTGGTTGCATGAAAAGCTGGTGGTAGCCAGTACTGTACTGGGTAATATTGATCTTACCCAATGCGTGTCCCGGCGTGACCAGTGGCTTTCGAGACGGTGAACAATGTGAGGTCATTGTTTGTTGATGAAGAAATTGGGGTGTATTGAGGCCAATAGTAGGCCAAATCATGGATTAAAAAACCCCCGGTTTGGTTCACCATAGAATGTCTGACATTGCCATCAGGATTATTAGGAGAGGTCACTACTTCAATGTATGGCCCCTCCTTCGTGTAGCTTCTAGCATCTCCAGCCCATCTGTATAGACCTGACTTCAAGTAGTCAGCCATTGTTGGATAGGACTGCATTAAGATTGACAGGACAGATACTTAGATGGGTTAGTGGTAGCACCAGCTCTAAGAGGTATTTATCAAATATTACATACTCCATTTATTTTATTTTAAACAACGCAATGTTAATCATACATGTTACATGTTCTGATATATTTCTAAATTAATGGATTTAGATATTGACTTTATATTTCTATTAAAATTTGATTTTGAAGGATAATAATATTATTATATTCTAGTCAGTTAAGCACATGCATGAAATAGTATATGTAGTGCTACACAAAATAATATAAATGCCAAAGTGAAATATCAATTGATAATTATGAAAACATATATAAGAACAAGAGTGGGCTTTGCATTAGTTGAACCTAATTTGGTTTTGGGGCGGTGGGTATGAAAATGTCTATAGACGTCCACATAAGCCAATAAAAATCACGATCTTTGTTGAATTCATGAAAAAGTAATAAAATAAAACAAAAAGGAGAAAGAGTCCATCCATGTCACCTAAAAATATCTAATAGCAGCATGCCCTTTTTAAGAATAGAAAATAAAGTTGACAACTTTAAGAAAAAGCATGTCCACCACCATGTTAACTGATTGAACTGAATAAAATCATATGGTAAGTGCGTTTTGACTTTGCTTGATTTGTAAACAAGTAACTTACAAAGCTAAACATACAATTAAAAAAAAAAATCAAGCCAATTATAAAAATAATAGAAACAGAATCATGAAACATAATAAATATAAATAAGAGAAAGCAATCTGACCGAATAGTATGGAGTGGCAGAAACCACATTGATAGGGTCTGAAGCATTGTTAGGAGAAAGAGCAAAGAGGGCAGCTAAGAAGAGCTGAGATGAGCCAGTCCCAACCACAATATGACGATCCTCAGTCACAGCATTACCCACAACATTATGGAGACGAACCACTTGTTTAGAAAACTCAGGCTCTAAAAACCAACATAGATTTTTCACATCTGAAAAATAGCTCATTGTTTGCCAACCTGGTATAACTATTGTGGCTTTGTCTCCCTGTTGTTGCCAGTACTTCTCATACATTGTTGGGTCTCCACTGCAATTTATATATCATATATTATAATTATATGATCCTCAAATATTAAATATTATTCAATTATTATTATTATTTTTATAAGGGCCACATCTATGTGATATGATATGATGGTATTTTAATTCAAATTAATAATTAACTAAATATAACATTAAAAAGAAAAATAAGGGAAAAGAAAAAGAGAGAAAATAAAGGCTATGATTTCTTAGAATGTAAAAGTTGTTTGTGAATGTCACAAGTTAAGCTTTCAAAGGCAAAATAAGGAAAGAAAAAGACTAAAATAACCTTATAATAAAATATTAATTATTCTAATATTTCTCTCAAACTTACAATGTAACTGCAAGAAGTATAGAGAGTTTGCTAACTAAAAAACGAAAACGTAAAATAGTATGTGACTTGGTAAAAAAGTCTGCAATTTGCAAAGAAGAATGAACAAAAGGCAAGATATGGTGCCTTGCTTGGTGGTGACGAGTAAAATGATAATCGATCTCGATATGCTTGGTGTATTCATGAAAAACTGAGTTATAAGCAATCTGGATAGTATTCTGTTTGTCACAATACATAGGAGTAAGATGAGAAAGAAAAACACTCATATCTGTAATATAACCAAACAATCTCTTTGATAGTAGATATCATAGCACGATACTTTACTTTAGTAGATGATTGAGAAACAACGGTTTGCTTCTTTCTCTTCCAAAAAATAATAGAATCACCCAAAAAGATATTGAAACCAGTGACGGACTTGCAATCTATGGAATAACAACCATAATCCACATCAGAGTACACACACAACTCTAAAGAATAAGTGGATGGAAGTAAGAGACTCTAAAAAATAGTGCTTCAAAGTTACCGCAAAATATGTAAGATGGCTGCCCAATGAATAGTAGTAGAACAAGCAACAAACTGACTAACAATATGAACATCATAAGCAATGTTCGGATGAGTAATAGTAAGTAGACAAAGTTGCCAATAATAGTTAGATATAAGGTAGGATCTTGCAAAGGAGTGCTATCAGAAGGAGAATACTGAACATTGTGCTCACAAGGGGATCAACAATTCTAATATCAATAAGACGGGCATGCTCAAGAATATCAACAGTATACTTAGATTGAGAGAGAAGATAACCTTTTAGAGAAAAGGCAACTTCAATACCTAAAAAATATCGTAGAAAACCAAAATCTTTCATTTTAAACTGACAAGCTAATTCATACTTAAGCAATACAATCCCATCAACATCATCACCAATAATAATCATATCATCAACATATAAAAAAAGTAAAATATGACCTGTAATGGTAGGCTTAACAAAGAGAATAGAGTAATGATCACTGGAAGAAAACCCAAGAGAGGCAATAATAGTAGATAACTTCTCAAACCATGCTCAAGGTGCTTGTTTTAAATCATATAAGGCTATTTGAAGCTTACAAACTTCTCCATGATTATGTGTTACACTACGCGGGAGAACCATATAAACTTCTTCATGTAAATCACCATTCAAAAAACATTTTTAACATCCATTTGAGATATACATCACCCATGAGCAGATGCAATTGTAATAAGTGTGTGAACTTTAGTCATTTTTGCAACAGGAAAAAAAATATCTTCATAATCAATACCACTCATTTGAGAGTATTACTTTGCAATTACTCAAAACTTGTACCTTTCAACAGACCCATCAGAATGAAATTTAATTTTATATACCTCACAAGAACTAATAGCTCGTTTGGCAGCAAAAGTACCAAGATTCATGTGTTTGTTTATGCAAAGCAGTAAGTTCTTCAGTCATAGATTGTTGCCTAAGGGGATCAAGAACTACTTCTTTATAAGATAATGGCTTCGAGAGATAATGAATAGATGCTAAAAATAAAATGAAAGAAGTGGAATAAGAAAAGTAAACAAAATCTGGTAGTTTAATAGACTTGCGAGTGCGCTGAGGATAACGAGGAGGATCTACAATTTTAAGATGAGCTTAGATAACTGTAGGAGGAGGGGAAACATCAAAAGTGTCAAGCTATGATGTATCATTATCTTCAGAACTAACAGTACGAACCCTCTGAGAGTATTGAAGAGGAAAAGGGACTATAGGAACAATAGATGAGTCAAAATCTATAGTTGGAGGAACTTGTGGGAGAAGAACTATCGGTATGGTCAGAGAAAGGATCAATATAAATAAGATCTTATTTGGTTAAGTTGTGAACTGTACTAGGAATAGAAAAGACAGGTATATAGTCAAAAAAGATTACACGACAAGATACGTATAGTTTTTGTGAAGTTGGATAAAAACAACGATATCCTTTTTGCCCTTCACCATAACCAAGAAAAACACAAATAATAGAATGTGACGATAATTTTGTACATTCTACATGGAGACGAAGGACAAAACAAGTAAAACCAAAAACTCTCAACGAAGAATAATCATAAGTATGTCCATATAATTTTTCAAAATGAGACAAATCTGAAGTGATAGATTATGAAATCTTATTAATTAAGTTTATTACAGTGAGAACTGCTTCTCCCTACAATTCACTAGGAATTGAAGATGACAACAAAAGAGAACGAGCAGTTTCAACAATGTGTTTATGTTTCCTTTCAGCCACTCAATTTTGCTCAGGAGCATCAGTACAAGAAGTTTAGTGTGTAGTTCCATCTAAAGCAAGCAAATTACAAAATTTATTAAAAATATACTCACCACCTAGATCACATCTAAAATACTTAATAATAGAAGCATGCTGTATTCTTATTAGAGCTTGAAAGTTATTATAAATATTAAAGAAATTAGAACGATATTTCATAAAATAAATCTAACAAAATCGAGTGTGATCATCAATAAAAGAGACATAATATTGAGACCCTCATTTTGAAACAACAGGAGAAGGTCCACACATCAGAATGAATTAAACCAAAAGGTGCAACAGAATAAGTACTTCTATTAAAAGATAAAGTAGAAAATTTTGCAAGTTCACAACCACTACAATCAGAAATATCATGAACTTGCAAATTTTCTAAGATTCCAGTAAAAGCTAAGAATCGTAAACGAGAAGCTGAAACATAACCAAGACGAGAATACCATAAATAAAAACTAGAAAATGAAGGACACAATAGAAAATAAGAACGATCAACACTAGGAGCTATAAATTCTGGTAATCTTAGCTTATTTTACGTATTTTACGGTATCTTCGGAGCACTATTTTTTAGAGTCTCTTACTTTCATCCACCTCTTCTTTAGAGCTGTGTGCATACTCTAATGCGAATTATGGTCGTGATTTCAAAGATCGCAAGTTCGTCACTAATTTATGTATCTTTTTGAGTGATTCTCTTATTTTTTAGAAAAGCAAGAAGCAAACTGTTGTTTCTCAATCTTCTACTGAAGCAAACTATCGTACTATGACATCTATTATCAAAGAGATTGTTTGGTTTCGTTGGCTACTTGTAGATATGAGTGTTTTTCTTTCTCATCCCACTCCTATGTATTGTAATAACCAGAGTGCTATCTAGATTGCTCATAACTCATTTTTTTCATGAACATACCAAGCATATTAAAATTGATTGTCATTTTACTTGTCATCACCTCAAGCAAGACACTATTATCTTGCCTTTTGTTTCTTTTTATTTACAGATTGCAGACTTCTTTACCAAGTTGTATACTATTTCACACTTTCGTTTTCTAGTTGGCAAACTCTCGATGCTTTTTGTAGCTACATTGTGAGTTTGAGGGGGTGCCAAAAGCTAGCATCGTTTTCTAGTTAGTCTTTTTCTTGTTAAATGGGCTGAATTTTATTCCCCAAAACTAACTCAAAGGAGGGGATATTGAACCACATATAAATATTATAACAGTCAAGTAAATTAGTAATGTAAGACACAAATATAAATATCAATTCAATACCCACCCTTACGTGCAGTGTGGGCTTGGGTCTAATTCTCACAATATTTGCTAATTAACAACCTTACTCTGATACTATGATAATTAATCAAATCTAACATTAAAGAGAAAAACAAAAAAAAAGGAAAGAAAAAAAAAAAAAAAAAAAAAGAAGCAGAGGCTATGATTTTTTAGAATGTAAAAATTGTTTATAAATATTACAAATTAAATTTTTAAAGACAAAATAATAATAAAAAATTAAAATAATTTTATAATAAAATATTAATTATTTTAATACAAATAACTTGAGAGTAGAGAAATGACAAAATACAAAAACAGTTACGAATTGTACGTAAAGCAGTGAAAAAAAACAGAGACGGTTGAAAATCTTAATTGAGCATCATGACTTGTCGCTTTCTACTCAGTTTTAGACCCCATAAGCAATCACTGTACTGGGAAACATAAGCCAAATGGCGCAAGTTATGGAATCTCAGAATCTAAAAATGAAAACTTGAAAGATTTAATCAATCAATAAATAAATCGTGAAGAAAACTCTCCGTTTTTTTCTTTGGTTTTTTTTTTTTTTTTTTTTTTTTCTTTTTAAAGAAAAATATCATTGACGTCATGTGGGTTGCTTATATCATTCACATCCCCTTTGGATTTTGATAACTTAAAAAGACAAAACTACTCTTGAGAGTAACAAAACTGTAAAAGGGTTAAACAGTTCAACTAAATGATATAACAAGGATTAATGAAAAGTAATATGAAACTAATAAAGGGATTAAAAACAGAGTGACTGTACTTACTGATCCAAATTGATGACCTTTTCTTCAACGTCTTCCACAGGAACTCCATCTGAAGATTTTGAAGTTGGTGATGGAGTCACAGCAAGAAGAGTTCTCTGGCTAACTTCAGGCTCAGAGTGAGCCTTTCCTTCTTCTACTACTGGTGCCCTGTTTAAAGAAACAGGGCTCTGTTTCTCAGTCATGTGGAGCATTCGCAGAATTAGGCTCACATTCAGTGCTATTGAGAGTACAAGGAAGTGCTTCAAGGAAAAGAGAGCCATTTCTTATTGAAGTGAATAGAAGAGCTGAGAACAGAGCTTTGAAATGGATCAAAAGATTAAGGAAAACAGGGGAGGCTAGAAGATTGCTTAGAGAGCTGTGGCTTCGAACAGGGGAATTTACATGCAAAACTTGAAGTAGGAGTAATGGATTGATCAGGGTCAGAGAAAATTTCAAAACCAAGCCAAAATCTTTCTGACAGAATGAGCCGTTTCGTTGGTTGATTATGGAAACTGTAACAACCTACTGAATTGCTTTCGGATTTCTCAAATTGACAGAATTTCAAGAGGCTCTGGTGAATGAAGGAGCAAATTTGGTAGTTTTCAGAATTAAAACTCCTTCTTTGTAAATCCACGATGTCATTTGTTCTTAATTAAGCACTTAAATTACACGTGTTCGAATCTTGTCCAATGTAAAAAAGAAAAAAGAAAAAAACTGTGTAAGTTTGTTATGTTTCTACATGAAATATTGAAACGAAATACGTTACAATTGGCAAATCTGGCGATTAATATACTTTCCATAAAAACGTCTAATTTTTTTTTTAATATATTTTGGAGAAATACAGAAGATTGATCATAATATTACGCTACCCAAATCATCAAGGAATCAAGGGGTGAAGTGAAACAGCTTCGAGTTGGAAACGACTACAACAGTTGATTTTCTCAAGAAACAAACAAACCCCAGTGCGATTTTCTAGGAAACAAGATAAACACACTTAAACTTAAACACACTCTGCAATTTTTTTAAAAATGTGTAATTTTATAAACATAGGAGATGATATAGAAGTACGATATGAAAAACAGAGTGTTGAAGAAAAAAACTGCTCTCCCTACATGCTGTGTCTGCAATTTTACGCTACGGTTTTTGCTTAGTCAATTGATTTACTTTTGTTATAGGCCTTTTTATTTTCGATAATTAGGACTGCTTTTCAATCTCAAAAGCCCTGAGTTTTGAGCTGTAAACAAACTGGAGTGCTCGATTTCGTCCGGGACTAAAGCAAAGAAAGTGATAGTGATCTCTGATCAAGTTCGGTGTCAGAATTTTGTTATATATTTTATTGAGTAGTGCTAAGCGCCATAAATTAGATATAAAATTAAAGATTTAAATGAAAAAATAATTAAATAATAATTTTAAATTTTGATAAATATTTATTAAAAAATTTACTTTTTTTCTATTCATTATAAGTAACTTTTTCTTTTGCTTTATATAGTCCCATCGTAAGAAGTCAGACAGATAAAAAAAAAATTGTAAAAGTTTGCGGCTAACTACAGATTTTTACTACTTCACTGATACAATCAAAATTAGATTTTTGCTAAAAAATTATCAAAATTTATGCGCAATTAAATTTATAATAATAAAAATAATATATTAATAATACTAAATTTTTAATATTAAATTAATTTAAATTTTTATTATTAAAAAAAATTAATATACTAATTATTTTTTTAATTATAAAAATATAAATTTAAATATAATGATTATTTTTATTATTATAATTTAAAAAAAATATTATTTTTATTTTTAACTTTTTTCTTCTCTAGTGGTCTATCCTTAAAATATATGACTTAAGCATTTCATTAATTTTTAAATTTTAATTAAATTTATATATAAAATTTTAAAATTTTAAATTATACAATTCTATTTTAAATATCTAAAATTTTTCACATTGGTTAAAATATTTTTAAATTTTATAATTTAATTTTTAAATTGAAATTTTTTTTTACACAAGTTCTAACTTGGTTACTAAAAATCTAAAATATAAATTTGTGAATTAAAATTTTAAATCTTAAATGTGAAATTTTAAATATTTTGGAACTAAATCATATAATTTAAAATTTTAGGAACTTATATAAGAAATTTAAAAAATTTGAATACTAAATTGTAAGTTTTAAAAGTTTAAGAATTTATATATAAATTTAATTAAAATTTAAATACTAATTATATAATTTACTCTAAAATTTATTTATTTTTTATTTTAAATTATAAGTTTGAATCATTTAATGTACAGTTGGAGCCTTCCTTATCCGTAAATTTCGTGAGATCGTTAAATTTATTGACACCATGTTTTGCTTTGTTATAATTGAATGAAAGTTTTAAACCCTTACCTGAGATTTCAGTTTTAACTAATATCTATGGTTTAATTGTTTTTGACTTATTGACAACAATATAACTTATTCTTCTCCTTTAATGAAAAAAAGTAATTTATTGTTGTATTATGTCGTGCGCGATCATTAAATTTATTGACACCATGTTTTGTTTCCTAACAATTATAATTGAATGAAAGTTTTTAAAACTCTTACTTGAGATTATAATTTTAACTAGTTTCGATAATTTGGTTATTTTTTAGCTTTCGATTTAAAAAAAGAAGTTATAATTGACTATTTTTTGGAATAGACTTTAAAGGTACTTATTATTTGTTATATTATTACAATTAATATTTTTCAATTATAATTGTTAAGTTTAATTAAAATTTAAAAATTAATAATATAATTTAGTCTTTAATTTAACTGTTTAAAAAATAAGATATAGAAAAATGCCCAAAATAATATATATTAATTTCTTAAAATATAAAAGTTACAAAAATTGTTTACCAAAAAATAAAAAAATAAATTTTAATATTCAAATTCAGTTTTAAAGAGTTAAAATAAAATGATAATATTACTCTATTAAATTCATTTTATTATTATTTTAATTTTTTTATTTATAAAATAATAATTTATTGTTTAAAAAGTGGTTAAAATATCTCATTTTTATTAAAAATAATTTAAATATTTTTATAAAAATAAAATAATTAAAATATTTACTTGATACAAATAAAATACAGCCCCAACCTAAAATAAAAAAGAAAGGAATGAAACACCTACATTCCTATTGTCTAGAGTGGAACAAGCCTGGACCTCACACAAATTTAGGGTCCACTCTGAAAAACCATAATTGGGCTATGAAGAGCCGAGGGCCATATTTTAATAGTTGAGAGCTCAGTCATGCTATTTTTGTTTTCTTTCTAAAAACGCTCGGTCATGGTGCTCTGTTATCTCCTCCATTTCATTCCATTGGATTTCAAGCAGTGTACTTGTAATTCTTATGGCTTTACGGCTCAGTATGCTGCAATATTCAATAGCAGGTCATCTCCTTAATTTCCCTGGAAATTTGTGGTCCTTTATCTAGGAATAGGAATAGGAATAGGAATAGGAATAGGGAATTTTATAAAAAGCTTTTCATTTCTTCAAGCTGCTCTTACTTGTTAGTTAAGTGTCTTCTACTAGAGACTTTGCTTTTATGCCTATTTTAATTAGATATTTATTTTTTTACTATTATATATCATAAATATATTAAAATTACGAGATAATTTTTCATTTATTACATATAAGCTCAATTATACTCTTAATTATTTTATACCATAAATATATTACAATCATAACTTATAAGACAATTTTTCATTTATTATACATAAATTAAATTATACTTACTATTAATATTATACCTCAGTATTTAAAATTCAATTCAAATCTAAAATATATAAAAATTTCCTTGTTTCTTTGATAAGAACACAACTGAGTATGTGACTCGTGTCATGAGCTAGACGACCATTAATTACTCGAAAGAAAAATGAGATATATCTCAATTGATATGCACATATTTGGTTTTTATTACGTCAAGCCAGCCAGCAATATAATTAGTAGGCAATATAGGTATATTGATGCAAATTAGGATAAAAAAGACAAATATAAGTAACGAATTTCTTCCCTAGATTCTACTATCACCAATTTCCTCCCTATTTCAAATACGAATAAGGGCACATATGGTCCCATTTTTCAAAAAAGTTGACAGGTGTTATTAAGAAAACACATCAAAAAGTAAAATATAAAAGACATCAGAAATAAAATATAAGTAATATACAAAATAAAGAGCATCATAACACAGTTTAGCCAAAAAAGAGAGAAAAACACAAAACATAATATACAACGTTTGAGTGCCAGTGGCTACTTCCGTTTAGTATAGTAATCACAGCAATACGAATACATACAGGTTACAGACATAAAAAGAATCACAACTGGACTATGCATTGTTCATCAACTTATCCAGCACTACATTAACACCAACTGACTGCCCATTCTCGGTCATTTTCCTAACCATAGCTCTCACTATGTCCCTCCTAAATCCCATTGCTACCACATTTTCAATAACATCATCCACTCGTTGGCTATTTCCAGTCTCACTAGAACCTGATTCACTATCGACATCAGATGCCATAGGTAGAGCATGTGGCAATATTTGAGCCTTTGGCAGTTGTGAGAAGTTGGTTCCACTATCTTTGACCATAGAAGATGATGGAAGTTGTGAATGTCTCATTTCTTGAGTACTGTATTTAGAAGGATATCCTGTATGGGAATAATCATTTGAATCAGAATTACCATATGATTGCATACTCTTGAGAGGGAACTCTGATCGATGATTGCTTAAAGGTTGATCATGAATCTTCGGGATAGAACCCAAATACATACGTTGACTGCTAGGTTTCATGTCAGGTGCAAATGCAATAGGGGTTCTCTGGGTTCCCTGGGAATGACTTTGGTATGGCATATGAGAATTTTCTTCAGGATTTTGGACTAACGGATTATATGATGGCTGATCAAAAGCCCTGCGAGGCGGGTGCTGTAACTGTGAGAATGGAAGCTGTGAAGGTTGATAAGGCTGGTATAAAGCAGCAGGTTGAGGCCACATCTGCTGTGTTGTGTATTGCTGATTAAGGAAAGAGTGGTTTTGGTCTTGATGTAAATGGGAAGGAAGCTTTACAGCTTGTGTCACTGTCGTATTTGTATGAGATAAAATAGGAGGAACATTAGGAAGAGGAAGAGGAAGTCGTTCTACAGAAACAACAGGAGTTGGATCTGGTTGGTGGCTTTGATTTGGAACAGATGGTAAGACTCCTTGAATGGAACTAGCATCAACACTGCTTTTCTGCTTTTTGGATTGCTGCTGACCTTTTAACATTTGAAGCTTTGCAAGTTCAAGACGAGCCTCTGATATTTCTTGTTTATCTCTTAAGTCCTGAATACCACCTTGAACCTGTGAAGCAATGGAATCATAATGTCAAAGAGTTGTTATATATTAATGTTTAGGGGGCAAAAACAAAATATAATAAAGTAAAAGTGTTTCATATTAACAACCCAGAAACGAGCCTCATCAATTAACCAGCCATCCGGTATACTTTGACCACAAAAAATTTAAAACAATAACCGCATACAATTCTTATTGTTCTAAAACAGTAATAAGATCCGCAAGTTAACTTCATTTTGGTTGGAGAAATACCATTTCAATTGTACTCGGAACTAAAAAAATAGAATTTTGCTTCATATTTCATACATATGACTGCCATCATTTCCCCATGATATTTATCTCTTTCATTGTAATGCTAGCATATAACTCAGATTCATTCTACAACAAACCAAATATACAACATGAATTATGAAGACATAGTGAAGAAAGGTCTTTGGTCAAAATTGAGATTTAAAATAAATTAAAGGGCATACGTTCTTCCTATCACTAATTCAGTCCCTTACTTTTACGGTTAGATATTTTTGCTTTGCAAATTGATACTTTTATTATTCAAATCATAGCAATTACCAATTAAGTATTTCAGTATTGTTTGGGATTTGTACGATTGCAACGGTAACAAGCTGAAGGGGAAATGACAAAATTACCCTTAAAATTTTAGGTGCATAACACATGACTAGAATTTTTAACAGTTTCAAATCAACTTGGATAAAATTGTTAATGGAATAGCCATTTGCTATGATTTGGATAATAAAAATATCAAATTCTGACAAAAATTACTGAAGTATGAAATTGAAAGTTTTAGTTTAATATTAGCAGTAGGAAGAACGTCTGCCCGAAATTAAACTTGTAAGATCACAACAAAATCAACCACTAAGTGCAATTTAAAAATGTTAAATGAAATAAATAAGCTCCCACTATTTGTTTAGAGGCTAATTTCACCACTTAGTTATCCTTCTCTCCAACCAAGTTAAATCAAAACACTGTCAAATTGAGTAGTTGAGTTGATCCACGTCTTGAAATAACTAAGAAGTCTTAATATTAAAAGGCAGAGTTACATCAAAGTAAATCCAATATAAGATGAAGAAACTAATAAAATTCCAACAGCTAAATATGGTTGGATGTGCTTAATTTATAAAAAATGTAAGCTAAAATGTTGGCATAAGAATGGGTACAGTGGAGTTTAAGGATACCTCTTTTACAGTATTCTCTAGATCCCTCAGCTTTCGATCAGTCCTCACATGGTTAAACTCAGTCGAAACCTTCAAACTGTCAACAGATTGCTCGATTTGCTGTGTTTTACTGTCCAGCCGACATAGTCGCTTGCTAAGACCCTCCACAACATTTAGCAGTTTCTCTGTATGCTCCTCCATTTTGCAGTCAATCTTGGAAATCAGTGTCTCATTACTAAAAGTCCCAGCAGTCTCTCTACCAGAGTTCACATGATCATTGCGGTCCACGGAAGAATAATTCTGTGATTCACAAGGGAAACAATCACTTGAACTGTTCAAGCACCAGAACAGATATAATTCAACATTATGACTATGAAATTCCTTTCAGAGAGATTTTCGGATTTCAGTCAAACCCAAGTTAAGAACAGCCTTCTAAATTATGACTGGTATCAAATATAAAAGACAAATTATTCCTGTAAATTTCATATCCAGTACAGCTCTTTACTCTGGGTTTTGGATCGAATTCACAATAACACACAGATGCATATTGTTTTAGCATTGGTATATGAAACTATGACCCCAATATCGTCTACCTATTAACAAAACTATGGACTCACTTTCCTCTATAATTTCAATTCCATCATTCAATTATAACAAACATAGCAAGAAAAATACAATTGAATAACACCCCAAAACAAAATGAAATCGCAAAATAAGCAAGCGAACCCATCAATACTAAAAACAAACCCAGAAAGCCGAAGCGCGTGAAGGCTCCGAAACAACAGGTCGGGTGGGTTCAAAACGGATGCTGGAATTAGAAGCGAGCATGTTTAACCCGAAGAAGTGATCATCATCATCATCATCTTCTCTAAGATGAGAATAGGAGAGCTCAGAGAGGTCGTCTGAGTGGGATCGAGAAAGTTCCTCAATTCGCTTGTCCATGAACTCCGACGTCATCTTCATAGTGGAGGAAAAAAGAAATCCCTATGCTTTCAATTACTCGCTGCTTCCTTATTTTTGACTCTGGTTAAACAACCTCAGTGCCCTTTGGCTTTTGTTTTTTCTTTTTAGGCTTAACCATCCGAACTTCAACTAAATTGTTGCAAAATTTTAAAATTTTACATATTAATTTTTAAATTTTAAATTCTATAATTTAATTTTTAAATTTTTAAAAATTCATACGTAACTAATTTTTCTCGTAAGTACTAAAATATATATTTTTTAATCAAAATTTTAAAATTTATTTATGAATTTTTTAAAGCTTGGAGATTAAATTTTAATAATTCATAAATTTATATATAAAATTTTAATCTTTTTATTCCTTACTTTTGTTCATACTTATAGGGTGCATAGTTAGTTTAGTTCACTTTTGAACTAAAACTCAAACCAACCAATTTAATTGATTCTTAAGATATAAAAATTGGACGACGAGCTTATGTCTCAATAATATTTATGATTTAAGTCTTAATTATATGCATAAAATTAGTATAATTATTTAAAAAAAAATGAATAAAATTGATGAAAAGATCAATCCAAATTGAACCAAAAAGCCTAGGTTGATTTGGGTTGATTGTATTTGTTTTTAAATTTTTATTTTTCTTGTTTATAAATTTTTGTTCCTTGAAAATAAATTTAATTTTAAAATTTTCATATATATACATATAAATATGAAAAAATGTTTTAAAGGTTCCATCATTTTTATCAAATAAGTATATTAGCTTCATAATTTTTCAAAAAAAATATTTTGATCTTGTAATTTATGAGTTAAGTACTTTAAGTTATATTATTATGAAAAGTAAGCAATTATAGTCATATATTTTTTTTAAATTAAGTACTTTTAGTCCAACCAAATTATTAAAACTAAAGACTTACAGTACCTAACTTTTATAAATAATGTGATTATAATTGCTCAACTCAAAAATTGTGGAACCTTTAATGCGAAATATAATAATTAGAAGACTAAATTATTTAAGTTAAATAATTATGTGATGTCAAATGCCTAACATACATATATATATACATATATATATATATATATAATTTAATTTTCAATGTAATTCATGCTCATATATTAATTTAAATATTTATATCTATATTATTTACACAAGTATAATTATAACGGGGGAGAAAAAAAACTTATTATAGATGGCTAAACCTATGCACATATATTAATTTAAATATCTCATGCACACAAGTATTACTATAAGGAAAAAAAAAAAAAAAAACTTAAGATTGTAGATTATTAAAATTATATGTTAAAATTTTAAATTGAAGAAAAAATAAACAATCTAAAAATAAATAATATATTAAATTAATATAATATAATATATATGAGTTGGTTAGGTTTTAATTAGTTTTCAAAATTTAAAAATTGAATTAATTATCAATTCTTCAAAATTTAAAATTATACCAATTCAAAAATTCTTGAAAATTAACAAAATTAAATTGAATTAATTTGTATTAATTGAATTGATTTGATTCAGATAGTTTTGCATGTTTTTAATGCCTAGTCATATTTTAAAAAAATAAAATAAAATAAAAACATAAAACTTTTACACATACATGTTAAAATTAACATGGTGGGACATATTTATTACAGCCATTATTTTTATAAAAGTGAAAGAAAAAAAAAAAGATATAAAGCGGACAAGTCAAATTTTATGTCAAACACTTGATTTCTATTTAATCCATTTCATCCGAAATCTCGTTACTATCAAAGTCAACCAGAACAATGGGCAACTTAGTCAACGCACTCAAATTGCATTTTAGGTTTTTTTTTTTTTCCCTTTTCAATTAATCCATTAATTTTTTAAATAAAACCAAAAAAATCTCCAATTTTCCCCCGACACGAGCTAAGTACATGACCCAGAGCCAACCTGTGGCTAAGAACCATGCCCATGGACTCGACGTGTGGATGTTACGCACCACACTAATCTGGCACCCCAGACCCATGGATGTTACGCACCATGGTTGACCGCACCAGGGCTGCAGCCCAGCAACCCCAACCAGCTCTCCTGGCCAAGCAGTGGCACAGGCAGGTTGTTCACACCAGGTTTCGAACCCCTGATATGCTTGATAGCAGCACATGCTATCATCCATTGAGCTGCAGCTCAATGGATGATAGCATGTGCTGCTATCAAGCATATCAGGGGTTCGAAACCTGGTGTGAACAACCTGCCTGTGCCACTGCTTGGCCAGGAGAGCTGGTTGGGGTTGCTGGGCTGCAGCCCTGGTGCGGTCAACCATGGTGCGTAACATCCATGGGTCTGGGGTGCCAGATTAGTGTGGTGCGTAACATCCACACGTCGAGTCCATGGGCATGGTTCTTAGCCACAGGTTGGCTCTGGGTCATGTACTTAGCTCGAGATCGCATCATAAAAAGTCGAAGAAAATACTTAAATATTATAATAAATGAGATATATAAAGAATTCATTGAAAAAATAAAAGTAAAAATATTATTGAATCTAGTAAAAATGAAATAAATGAAGCAAAATAACATTTAGCAAACATGGAAATATATAATATGTATTATTTTATATGTGAATATGAAATGTATTATCACAAATTACCAACTTTTATGTAATAAACTTATAAGAAAATATTTTTTCAAAAATTATCCAGAACATTACATAAAACTATGATAGAAGGATGAAATAATAAGAATAAAGAAACTATACCTGATATATTAGGAAGAATAAAAAGAAGTCTTCAAAGTTGGATAATATTCAAATGTCAATAAATAAAATAATCCAAACAAGTAAGAAAAATAATAAAATTTGTTTTGATTCAAGAGATTTTAGGATGCCAAAAAAATACGATTGTAATGTAAGATCCTATAATAAATATAAAAAGCATAAAAAGTTCAAAAAATATAAAAGATATAAATTCAGGAAACAAAACTTTCAAAAATATAAAAGAAGATAAAATAGAAAACCTTATAAACAAATATATTTTAAAAGAAAAAAATATAATATACTTGAAAAGAAAAATTATTGTCCATTAGAAAACAAATGTAGATGTTGAATATGTAATGAAAAAGGACATTATGCAAATGAATATCATAATAGACTTCAACATAAAAAAAAAAAATTTAAGAAGGAATTTCTGTAAAAAGCAAAAATCTTAGAAAAAGCTTTTAAAATGGAATTATAACCAATAGAGGAATCTGATATAGATGATACATGCAGTATTTATCTATTAGAAGAAACTAAAGAAGAAATAACAGATTCAAAAACTTCTGACTCTGATTAATATATAATATATTAGTATTCAGTAATGAATTACCAAGACATTATTTATACATTATTAATACTTTATAAGAATGTAGAAAATTAAGAATAGTATTATCAAAAAAGAAAGTAATTATTGCTAAAAAAATATTTAGGGTTAGAAATAAAAGATGAAAAACATAATCTAAAATCTCATATTTTAAATAATATACAAAATTTATCTAGTATGATTAAAGATAAAAATCAATTATAAAGATTTTTAGAATGTTTAACATATGCAGAAGCACATATAAAGAAATTAGCATAAATGAGAAAGTCATTACAAATAAAGCTTAAAAAAGATTATGTTTGACAGTAGACTGATCAAGACATTAAATATATGGATAAAGTAAAAATACAAGTAAAAAATTTACCAGTTTTATACCATCTAGGACCAGATGATAAAATGATAATAAAAATAGATGTTTTATATGAATATTGGGGAGCAGTATTAAAAGCAAAAGTCGATGACAAAAACAAATATCTTTGTAGATTTACTTCAAGATCTTTTCGAGACTTAGAATTAAATTATCATAGTAATGAAAAATAATATTTAGCTGTAAAAAAAACTATTAAAAATTTACAATTTATGTTATAAGTTCAAAATTTATTGTTATAATTGACAATAAAAATTTTGGACATTTTTTAAAAACTAATATTGTAGGTGACTATAAACAATGAAGACTTATTAGATGGCAACAATAGTTGAACCATTATAAATTTGATGTAGAACATTTGTTAGGAAGTAAAAATAGTTTAGCATAAGGTTTTAGGTTCATTTAGTCCTATAACTTTACTCAATTAACACATTAGTCTGTAACTATTAAGATAGATTCATTTAGTCTTATAATTTTAATTTTAGGTCAAATTAGTCTAAATATTTAAAAATTATGTTTTTATTAAGGATAAAATTAGATTTCATATTTTTATTTAATACAAAAAAATAATAACAAAAATCTAGTTGATAAATTAATAAATAACTGAGAGTAAAATAAGATTTTTTTAGAGTAAAGAAGTTTGTTAAAATTTCTCAAAATATGAAACATTCGCTATAATTATCTAAATTCAAATAAGTGAATAAAAATGTCAGAATATACACAAAGTAACTTCAATCCTACAAAACTCATAACAGAAAGAGAGAACCGAACAGATGAATAGATTAAAATAGAAAGAGGGGAAAATAACAATACCCATTAGAGAATAACAATTAAAATGCTTGTTAATTAAAAAAAAAAGAGTGAGATTTTTGTTATTACTTTTTTGTTTTAAATAAAAATGTGAAATTTAATTTTACCCTAAAAAAATTTGGACTAACTTGACCTAAAATTGAAATTATAAGACTAAATGGACCTACCCTCATAGTTACAAAACTAATGTGTCAAGTAAGTAAAATTATAGGACTAAATGGACCCAAAACCCGTTTAGAAGATGTTTTAACCAAAGAACTAACACCTCTAACTATATTTTTTATGACAAGAATAGATTCTCTTGACATAGAAATTAAGATCAAAGAAAATAAAATATTGATTCGAGAGAAAATTAAGATCCTCAAAGATCAACTTGAGGCATTACATCTTTAAAAAAATTTAGACAGTAAATGTACTATGATTAACTTTGGTAAATAAGAAGATCCTAAGGATCTAAAAATTAAAAGGGAAAAGAAGATGATTCTTCAACATAAATTGAAAAGATAGGAAGTTAAAATTCTAAAATGGGAAAACTGGTAGTAACAATCCAGAGTTTAATAACAACCCAAAAAAGAAAAAAGAAAAAATCAATTGGGCTAATAAAGCTCAAAAGAAAGATTTAAAAAAAGATTTATGTAGTATATAATGGATCAAAATTAAGAATATACACCAGTTGGTCAGATGCAAGCAAAGCAATAATATGGTTTAGTAGAATCATTTATAGAGTTTTTACCAATAGGATAAAGAAGCTATACTAATTACAAAGTACCAAAACTATTATCGCCAATAGAAATAGCAAAAAATTATTCTCAGATATTACAACAACTAATAGAAGGAACTTAGTAGATTAAAGAACCTCGGAAAGATTCTAAAACCAATAATTTTTAAAGAAGCAACAAATAATTCTTCAGAAGAAGAAATATAAAGGTATATGAATCTAACAAAACAACGGTTAAGTTTGTACAATTTAGCTAGAAAAACCACTGAAGAACATCTTAGTAATATGAAATTTTATACTACAGAAAAAGATTTTTCACCAGGTAGTAAATTTAACATCTTAGAAGGAGTTGATCTAGTATTAGTATATAGGGCATTCCATGTTCAATTAATATAAAATTTATATACGGGAAATGATTTAAATGAATTAATTTATTTTCCTAAAAATTTCAAAAAATCTATTAAAAATTTCAAAAAGAAAATTAGAGCTATAGATAAGCTAATTTATTTAAAATGTTTTAGTTCAATAATGAATTGAAATAAAAAAAAAAAAACACTAGTAAGTTCTTATCATTTTATTAAACTTGGATTAGCAAATACTAAAAGAAAAGTTCCTCAACCAAAACTTTATCAGAAAAAGAGTTTAATCCTGAAGAACTCTGTATAAAAAAAGGACAGATATTAAACCAAATTTACCATAAAATAAGAAGAATTAATAACTCTTATGAAATTAAGGTCAATTATAGTACCAATAAAACTATTATTACTTTCCAAAGTAATATGGTTATAATCGAGGAAGACAGTGAAAAAGTAATCATATATGAAGTTAACTTCAATTCAATTGCAATGAAATTGAAGTAAATGAAGAAACCAAGAAAATATTTTTCCATTATTCTAAAAAGCAATCAGAAGACCACAAATGTATTTATTGCATTAAAGATAAGAAAGCTTGTTTGGACACAGCCTCATCACAAAGCTTAGTGTCAACAGAATAATTCATGGAGGGACCACTCCTAAAGTGGGCGCCAACAATATCAATAATGTAGGCTTTTTTAGATGCCAAAAAAGAAAGTTAAGTGAATAGTATAATCCCACCAATGTAAACAGAAAACCCGTATGTTTATAAAAGGGAACTCTCTTCAATTAAGGGGGATATACAGAATCAACTTAACACTTATCTATTTTCTATTCTCTTGTTATGTATTTAGAATGAGTATGAACTAGAAACCATTTCAAGGTTACTAGCTCTCTAGTTTGTAAAACTTTCTATTTAATGAATAAAAGTTCATCTTAAAATTTCAAACCAAGTTATCACTCTTACCATAGGAAATTAAGTACAAATTTCAAATAAGATCAACAGGGACAGGAGGTCTGCAAACTTGAATCTGGAGTGAGGTTTAGCCATTTGAAACAAGAAGAAGATACTAAGAAGCAAAAATACGAGGTAGATCCATATTCAAAAACATGTTAGTTTACAATCATAAACTAATATACCTTGAATTCATTAATATTGTTGAATCTTATCGATATTGTTGAAATTATATATTGATTTATGGAAAATAAATACAATAACATGAAAAGGAAATCATAAACAAATTTATATAGAAGTAAAATTTAAAAAATACGTTGAAACTCAAGAAAATATAAAAGATACAATTTATCTTAAACAAGCTCTCATTTGTTTCAAATTATCTATAAAGGATAACTTCAAAAGAAGTACAGAAAGGTCAAAAATAATTTAAAATTTACAATGATTAATTGACTATTTTTTTAAACAAGAAAAATATACGATTTAGTAAAAGATCAAAACAAAGAATACCTGAATCTTGAAGAAAGCCTTGAATTAGTAAAAATAGATATAGGAAAAAAAATAAAAAAATTTAAGAATTAAATCGTTGGATAGACTAAAAACTTGAAAATTTAGATTTTAAAAATCAAGCATAAACAATTACTATTTAAATTAGCTCATTATGAAAAAAAAAAAAATTGTTTAAATAAAAGCAAAAGAAAATTATGACTAAAATCGTAGATTTTGAAAAAATATATATATGGAATTTTTAGAACAATATATTTGACGATGAATGCTATGAAATTTGCTTAAAAATTTTAAAAGATTTGACACACTTTTAGATATCTATACAGATTATATTTTCAGTATTTTATATCTAATAGACCATCTCATAGGAAAAATTTTAAAAAAATATTTTATACAGAAATTTGTTAAAGTAAATGAAGAAGAATTTGATAACCAAATTTTTGAATTTTATTTATTTAAGGAACATATCGGAAGATAAGTTAACTGAAGCTTAAAAATAAATTCAGTTGAAAAAATTAACATCAGAGCCATAAACATAAACATATTTGATAAGAATGCTTTTAAACGAAATGATTAAAATTTGGTACACTTAACTTAATTCAAAGGGATAAGTAAATTATTAAAAATATTATAAAAAATAAACATAATTAATATTAATAATTAAAAAAATAATAAAAGAATTATCCAAAAAAATATTAAAAAAAAACAATCTAAAAAATATTATTTAATTGGAACATAACATTAATATAGTTAATCATAAATAAAAATATTGTTAACACAAAATCATTATGATATTTGTAAATTTTACAAAATTTTTTGAAAACTTTATAATCCTTACATACTTTAAAAAAAAATAATGAAAAAAAAAATACTATAGTACAAATTATATCCAAGATTAAAACTTACCGTTTTAAGCCAAAAATGATCTATTCCAATAAAATTAGATTTAATGACCTACAATAGCAAATTATTAACATTTTTGTTCATTTTTCTTTAACTAGTATTACGACTTCGTTTTGAGATATTAGAATTACTTTTTTACTAACAATTTTACCCTTTTGTCCTTATTATTTCATATAGCACAGAGTGCAAGGATGTCAGTAAGTTCAAAGTCTGTAGTTACTCACCATAAGTATGTAAACAGTGTTACATATTTATGGTGAGTATGTAAACTGTGAGTATGTAACACAGTTTATAGACCATAAATCGTGTATGTAAATTGTGTTACATACTCATGGTGAATATGTAAACTATATTACATACTCATGGAGAGTATGTAAACTGTATTACATACTACCATATTGGTATGTAAACTCAATTTATATATTATGTAAATTATATTATATACTGCCACATTGATATGTAAACTGTCATATTGATATGTAAACTGTCATATTGATATGTAAACTCATTTAGATACTGTCATATTGGTATGTAAACTCAATTACATATCTGCCATATTAATATGTAAATTTATTTACATATTACCATATTAGTATGTAACACAGTTTACATACATATTAAATGAGTATGTAACACAGTTTACATACCATTAATATTATACAGTTAAAAAATATTTTTGTAATTTATCTAATTTTAATATAATCAAAACTCATAATTTTAATTTTATTATTATTAATTTTAAAAAATATAACTTTTAATTAAAATATAATCTATTTAGCCGATTACTATTCCTCTTTTCCTCGTATATGATCAATTTGAGTAAACAACTGCTAATTTTGATTTAATTTCCTGAAATGATACATATACAATGAAAATTGACTTTTTGCCTAATATAGCAAAATGATTGTGTTTTGGCAAGATACAAATAACACTTTTAACCACCAAATCCATCACCATTGCCATTGTTGCAACGAAGAACAAGGAACAAAGGATGCTGAGAGAGAGATGAACTGGTATAAAATTACAAGATAAATCAAAGGACAAGATGAACTGTTCTTCCTTGTTGCAACGAAGAACAAGGAACAGAGGATGTTGAGAGAGAGATGAACGGTATAAAATTACAAGATGAGAGAGATGACCGCCATTGTTGCAACGAAGAATCAAAGGACTGCCATGGTTGCAACGAAGAACTGGTATAAAATTACAAGATGAATCAAAGTCATGTAAATGTACAGGTTATGAAAGTCATTATTGATGTTTATGAATCAAGATGACCGCCATTATTGCTGTTTTGAACAGCTTATGAAATTCATGTGAATGTAACTTGTACATTCACATGAAATGCATTGTATTGTTTGTATGTAACCTATACATTCATATGAAATGTATTGTATTGTTTGGATGTTATTACTGTTTTGAACAGCTTATGGAAGTCACGTTGAATGTACAGGTTACATACAAAATGTGAATGTATAGGGTAAATAAATGTGTATGTAACCTGTACATTCACATGACTTCTGTATGTTATGCATCAATTCTAGTTAAGAATAATCAGTAATTGGTATCAAAGCCATAAATATAAATATAAAAATAATTAAATTAAAAATAATTATAAAAAATTAAATTATCATGAATTTTGTAAGCCTTACAAAATTTTTAGAAAATATTGTAAGCTTTACATACTTATAAATCAAAGGAATGAATAAAAGGACATTTTAGTAAAAATTATATTTATTATTTAAATAAAACGGTGAATTTTAAATTTAGGTAAAATTAATACTTTTTATCATATCTTTGCTAAATAGGTAATTCACTCGCTAATTTTAACCATTAAATTTAAGTTTTGACTCCGATGGCCCAATGCTCTCACGAATGGCTCCGACCCATAAATAAAGGAAAAGGCCGAATATAGGCTTTCAGAGAATCAGAGTTCAGTTCTGGGCTTCTGGTCAGACAAAGAGGAGTAAGACTGTATCGACTATCGATTATTTCATTAGTTGCCTTCAGTTCTTTGAATTTGGAATAGCCATATTGATCGAAGGGAACCCGAAATGGTGGATTCTGCAGAACCCAATTCACCGAACTCGCTAAACAACGATTCTTTTGTTTGGGATGAAAATTCACAGCTCTTTTACCATGCCAGGTTCTGTTCTCTCCCTCCATCTTTATTTGTCTAATATGTGTCAGTATAAATCTGAGTTCTCAGCTTCATTTGTTTGGGATGACACTGGCACATATATAATTTATGGTTTAATCTTGGTTCTGATTTATAAAGTGTCTTAAACTGGATTGCAGTAGTGGATTTTACCATGACCCAAGTGCTGGTTGGTATTATAGTAGTAAAGACGGCCTTTACTACAAATTTGAGAACGGAAATTATGTGCTTCTTGATTCTGCTCAGGTACCACTGCCTTTGCTTAATTGTTGTTATTGTTATTTTCAAAAGAATTTCTATATATTTTTCAAAAGAAAAAAAAAAAAAAAAAACTTTATCTTGTTTCTTTTTTTCTTTTTCCATATGATCAGCTACACTAATACTAACACCTAGTTTCTATTGATAAAATATTATACAGAGTGATAACTCTGAAATTAATCAGACAGCAAATGAAAATCCCATTCAAGATGAACATTTACTTCTTGACAACAATGAGAATAACTCTCTGTTCCGGAGGGATGACCTTGTGGCTAGTCCAAGAGATGAACCCAATGCTGGTGAGAGTCATAAAACTCCTTGTTTTTACAACTTTGTCGAAATCGGGTATTGTTATAGTTTTGCTACTATCTTTTTTTTTTCCTAAATGTTTTTAATATTGTGATCCAAAGACACAGCCAATGTTTGCAAAGGGGACAATTTCTTTTTCTAAATGTGTTTACTAATGTCATCCAAAGAGTCTCTACCAATATTAGCAAAGAGGACCATTTAACTTCCATTTGCGCTATGCTAATTTATTATACGGTACATAGTAGAAGCATCTGGTGAGTTCACCATTCACCCATGTAGTTGCACACACAATCAGTTCTACATCACAGAAGGAACTTTCATACATAGGATATTTTCCCTATGATTATTTATGGTAGCATTCAGAATCTTGAATGATCTTATAGACATTTTATTTTTTCATTGCCTTCTATAACTTGAATATTCCTAACAGTAACTCGAAACACAGAGAGCAGTGGTAGCCATGCACCGGAACACCCCCCTCCACCATCAGAATGGTCTGCAACATTTTCCATTGCTTATCGCTTATCGGTATTACCCTGCCAGTGTTGTGAAGTCTATTATCTAACAATGGTTGTTGACCGTTTTCAGGTTAGAAGCTACACTGATTGATCTTTATTTGTCTAATTATTCTAATTCAGCAGTCAATGCTGCTGAGGATGCAGCAACAAACTCAAAATTAGATGAGGTGGATGACTTCAATATTCCAGCTGATGGTCTGCCCAGAATCTCCTGTTCATTGGTAATGATTGCTATAGCTGAATAGGACCTAAATGGGTTTGCTTGGTTGGGCTCTAGGGAACGATGATATGTATGAGCTTGAAGAAGGTGAATGGATTCCAGAAGACTATCAAGGGGTACCTGAATCAAACCAAGGTGCTGCTGATGAAGGTATGGTCGTAGTTTAAAAAAATGTTTTGAGGCTAGCCTCAAGGCTCGCTTTAAAGCTATTTTTTCATCTGTGCAGCTTTGAGACTAGCTTATTAGGGGTTGAAAAAATTATATGCCTTTTTGTTGTTGAGGCTGAAGCCTTTTTTCATGCACTTAGGCTATTGAGACGTATAGCCTCTATGTAGTACCAAGAAAAAAAAATGGTGGGCTAGAATTTAAAATTAAGGCTTCTATTGGTCTCCCAGATAAAGCCCATTAATATTACGGCCCAAGCAATAAAAATAAAAACTAAAAAAACTAATAAAATTACGGACAAAGTAAAAGTGAAAGTAAAAATTCTAATTTTTGCGGTGGAATTTCTTAATATCCTCTTTCTTTCTCTTCCTCTGCCTCTAGTCTTGCTCTTCTCGATTCCTTCTTCTTTCAGCAACATATTCCTTCTAACGAGCAATTTTCAAATAACAGAAACAAATATTTTTTTTTTGCTGAAGGAAGAAGGTTGAATAACAAAAAAAGCGGGTTAAAGTAGAGGATAGTGAACTTGAGGAAAGAGATGAGGAATTAATTACTTGATGAATATGGTGGTTTGACAATATGACAATGATAATCCTTTTGGTGATTATGAGAACTAACCTTTTGGTAATGATTGGAATGAGAATAATAATAATGCTTGTGATGATATAAATAAGAATGAAGAATATGTTGATAATGATGGGCTTTAAATGCAAGAGATATCTTAGTTCAATATTAGGCTATTAGATTTTTGATGGACTTTATAAATGTCTTTTTATGTTTTAGTGTTGGTTGAATTGCAATTATTATAATTATTATGATGTTATTTTGTTATAGTTTTTCATTTTATTGTTTATTTAAAAGGTTTTTTTTATTATTTATTTTGTTTTAATTTGAGACTTAAACTTTGTACCGCCTCAAAGCTTATATCTCGTTTCGGTAAAAGGGGTATGCATTGAGGCTAGAAGATGCATTTTAAAACATTGGGTATGGTTGATGTACTAGTTGAAATTATTGAATACAAATGTCCACATTTCTTCTAATGTTTGACATACGCTTTACTTTACGATGCTTTAAAATTTGCAAATGTGTATCTTATCCATTTTTGCTTTTTATAAGAAGTAACCTGACAATTGACAAATCCATAAGGTAGTGGATTGTATATCCCAAAACCTTCCTGGCGACTCTGAAACAAGTCTTTTATCAAAAAGAAAAAGAAAAAAGACTCTGAAACAAGTCACTGTGTACTCACCCTAATTAGTAAACTGTACAATTTACATTTTTTGGAAATGTTTGACTCCAGCTCACCAAATATGGGCTGACACATTAAAAAAAATTGGCACAGTTGCTTCATGGGATGAAGAGAACTGGAGAGCGCAGTATGGTCAAGTCATTCAATCCTCAGAAGTGGCAAAACCAGAGATGCCACTAGTTGACTTATGGGACTGGGCAATGGTCAAAGGTTCTAGAAAATATGGGAAAGGTTATAGGGCAAGGCTTATTGGAAGACTTATGAAGAAGTCCGCTAGGCTTCATCCTTCTATGCCTAGTGGTGGTGGTCTTCTAAGAACTTCTCCAATATGTGAAGCACACCTTGACATGGTACGAGTTACGACAGGTTTGTTTCTCCCCTTTTCATAATAATGGTTTATAAAATCATTTTCCTATTTAAGGAAGGTTGTTTTCTATTTGCTTTTTTACGTTCCTACTGGATGCTTAAGGAGGAAGGGGAAGGACAGATCAACAATGTTGGTTCATGAACACACAAGCATTACATGGATGTTATATTCTGTCTGTTACTTTTATTCCAGGGCAAGTCTACAAGTTGCGGAGTCCAAGTGCAAGGTTCCTAACTTCCTTGGCATCTTTTGATTCTTCCAATCCAACCAAAGACTGGGGATTTCCTGAAGTATCAGTCAACAGACAAGTTGTCTCCTCTAGACTTAATGGATGCAGTGATCTAAAAACTTCAGAAGTCTCAGCTAGCAATGTTCTTTCTTTCTCACCAGATCAGGTAGTCATGTCTGAAAAGGAATTGGGTAAAATGAAGCTCATGTAGAAGACAACAGAATTCAGTAGTTTTAAAAGATGATCTTGAAGATGGATGAGGATTAGTTGTTAGTAAAGCTTTTTTTCTGCTTTCCACAAATCCATTACTATAGAGCATTTCGCTTGAAATGTTTATTATCATAGCTAGTAGCGAGTTGGTGCTATGCTAGCATGTCAAGGGACTATTACCAAACATCCAATGTTTTCGAATTACTGGTTGACGTTCTCTATCTACTTATTAATTCTTAGAGCTAATGTAAGTTTGGCTTGTTTTCCATGTTCTGTTGGTGACTTTAAAACTGAAATTTGAGTTTCTCTAAGGTATTACCAATTGTAGGCATATCAATATCTGTTTCAAGCATATGGTCGATCAAATTTAATGATTTTCTTTTAAATACTATGACTATCATTCTCTTTGTTCTTTCTAATTTTTCTTCTTTTAAATGGCTGCCAGCACCACAGTCATGCATATAGGGACAGAGCTGCTGAGAGAAGAGCTTTGCATGGTGGTTTTGGGGTGGGTCCAGGACAGAAAAGTTCGGTTATTGTTGACACTGATTCGTCCATGTCACCTGTTTCTGGCTTCACAGAGCAGGCTGCAGCTGAGGCTTTAAACATGTCATTTGGAGCCCATAGTTATGCCAGAAGAATGCTTGAAAACATGGGATGGAAGGAGGTATGTTTTATTTTCTATTCAACTGAATAAAACGTTTCAATAAGTGTATCTTCTCATTAAGCAAAGCATATCACTCACACGGCTTAATAAAATATCAATTGCGATTGAGTTCGCACATTTTTAAATGGTGCCCTTGAAGCTGTATATAATGGTTTTGCATCATTGGTAGATTTCTTGGGGGTTCAACTGTTTATCGTCCAAAATATAAAATGTTCACACGTCATTTTTTATCAGTTATTAGGACATTTCAAGAGGTTTGTAGGATGATTTGTAGTTTTTAATTTTTTGGTCAATCTGATCTTACCATTCTCCTCCTTGCTCATGTGCAGGGGGAGGCACTCGGCAAGAGTCAAAAAGGTTTGATTGAACCGATTCAAGCAGAAGGAAATGTTGGAAATGCTGGATTAGGGTGGCCTCAGGGAAGATCAAAGCTGCAACGGAACAACATGCACATCCGCGAATAAAATTAGACATTAACCCGAAAAAAATGCAGTCTAACTGGTGCAGTAGAATACATGGATCTCTTTTTTTCCGTTCTCTCTGCCATTAAGGTACTGCATCAAGCATTCAACTATTAGATTGATGTACTACTTTTATGTTTCTTCTATTATCTATTTCCCAATTAGAAAATTCAAACATAAGTTATGTAAATGTCAAGTGACACTATAGTCCTTCACTTTTCAGGCAGGCATGTTTAGTCCACTAATTTTAAAAAATGGTCAAAATTTAATCATGTGACAAGCACGGATTTTTGAGGGAGAAACTTCAGTCCTGAGCACAACATAGTGAATGTAGGCTCCGGAAGCAGTTAAATCTCACCAGAGCCATATGTTTTTGCTCATCATCCTTGCTGTCTTAATGAAGGAAAATTCAGGAACTTAGAGAAAAGAGATTCAATCTGAGGAACTTAAGAGGGCCTTAGGACATGTTTCATATTAAAAAAAATAAAGTTTAGGAGTGCAAATATGAAGATTAAAAGATCGTTTAGGAGGTACAAAAATGGATGGTTTGAAAGAATCAAATTAAATCACTTCATTGCTAAGAGAATAATAAAGCAAAAGTTTACCATAATGCTATCAATAACTCTTTTATCACAACGTATATATCAATCTAATTTATCTCTTATTAGTAAACAATTTTACTATCTATCACTTTACAATTTCACATCATTAACTTTGCATAATATTTGTAACTGATATATCACTTAATGTATATAAAAAAATTAATGCATATAACATTACTCGAATGCTATTTGTGATGAAAAAAACTTTTGGTGCCAAAAAATATGCTTGCAATGAACTTGTATTAGTCCAAAGACGGTTTTTTCTTTTGCTATGCAATGAAGAGAAAAAAAAGCAGGCGGCAGGCGCTTCCATTTTTATCCGTGTTGTATGTCACTCCCTCTACGCCAATATTTTCCAAAACGAACGCATTTACTTTTTTACTACGATTTTTAAAGGAGTTAATTATTTACATGATTTTATTTTTAAAAATTTACTTTTAAGAATTGATGATTTCTATATAAAATTAACAAAATGACTAATCTTTTTTTAACGAGAAATCAAAGTAGTTAACGAATGAATATGTCATACAGAAGATTTTCTCCTTACAAAACCCAACCTCTTTTACTACCAACATTATTAAAGAATCATTTAAGGCTAAAAATTCCATATAATTATAATCATTCTTTTGAATATTTACACATAAATAGTATAATCTTATGAATGAAAACATCCCATATATATACTATTAAAGTTTATAAAATTTATGGGTCAAATTAAGTGAGGTTTTTAAGAATAATGAGTTTTTAATCCAAAAGATTATTCTATAGTCTTTTTGCAAGCTCAATTTCAATTTTTTTTTGTGAGGTGAGGCATAATGTTTTTTGACCAATGTCAAGCTTTGATGTCATATCAAAGTTTATAAGAATAATGAGTCTTCAAATTTAAAAGGTTAACTCAAGAATAGTAATACTAATTTTCATAATTATTTGTAAATCTCACTTAATCAATGTTAAGAAATACCTCTAACATATACATTGAAATTTTGTGAAAAATAAATGTATCCATATGGAAATAAAGTTTTTAAAGTATTTTCCAAAATATCATTAAATTTTAATATTTTCATAAAAAAAATAGAATAAATATAAACATTTTGAAATTTTAAAAACTTTCGATAAATTTTTTTAAAATATAAAAATTTCGATAATAGATATATTGAAAAATATTTATTTTAAAAGTTTTTAGTTTTATTAAATTAAAATATAAAAGACATTATTTTCACTATATAAAAGTAAATATTTTCACTATAAAGTAATGAATATTAATTTCCCAAATTTCAAATTTTCTTCCATAATTGATAATTAATTATACTCTTACAATTTACAAAATTATGGTACATTAATATACAGAAAAAACTTAAAATTGTAATGCAAGCTATTTCACTTCGAATACTTAGTTCTTTATTATTATTATTATTATTATTATTGAGAAATTTCTGATACTTAGTTGACTCCCTCAAAATCAATTTCCCCCTTGTTTCCCTATGATGCTATTTTCTATTTCTCATCTATGTGAATTTATTTTTTTTAAATAATTATTTGCCTTTTGCACACTTTGTATTTAACTCAATATAATTCATATAGTAGTATCCCTAGTTATTATTTTTTAGTATTATACTCGTATTAGACTCATACATATAAATTAATAAAAAATACTGTTATTTTTCAAATAATTTTCAAACCTATAAAAAAATATCCATACTTTTGAGTTGAATAATACTTTCTCGTATAATAAATAAAAAATATTTTTTCCAACAATAAATTTTATTATTATTATTATTACTACAAAGTAATAATATAAGTAATAACTATTTATATTTAAATTATAGTTTTTATAACTTATTTAAATATTAATAATTTTATTTTTTGATTCATTAAAATAGATAAGAAAATATTTACAAAAACTACGTCAATATATATAGATTAACTATTTAATAATAAAATTTATTAATTATAAAATATATAAGAAAAGAAAGAGATTAAAGATGAATTTTTAAGATCAAACAATAGTAATTAATATAGTTCAAACTTACAACTTAAAAAATGAGCAAGGAGAAATCTTATTTGTCATCGTTAGGTAGAGTACGTTAAAAATGAACTAAAGATGGTATTAACAACTATTTATCTTTAATTATAAATCATTTATATTAAATAAATTATTGATGTTTTATATTATTATAAAAAAATCAGATAATATCTTAATATTTTTATTAAAATATATAACTATTATTACCGTATTTTTGTAATATATTTTTAAAAATTAAAAGAATAATAATCGCATTTATATAATTTCATATTTTTTTTGTATCCATATTTTATGCTGAATTTTTTTTACATATATTTATATAAAAATAAACGTATTAATTTATATGTACTTTTGTTCAAATAATATCCATCCCATATTTTTCTAACTATCAAAATGTTTTTATTAGTCTCAACAAAAAATTTCATTTTACCTTCATTTTGTTTCCAAATTTTTTTTCCTAAAAATGCACTGAGGCTTTATACATACATGATATATTTTGTACGAGTCATATATATATTTTAATAAATCTTTAAAAAATGTTTACCTTTTATGAATATATCACTACTTAAAGAGTCTTACGTCATTGTAAGAATGCAAGCCACATGGCATAGTTCGGTCATGTAGGATCAATCACTTTACGGACACAATATTTACTCTACATGGCACAATACCATCCACTTTGAACTCTACAAGTTCAATAGGCCTATGGGCTAAGACTCACAAATTCAACAAACCCTCACGATTTTACTTTTTAAGATAATTCTAAAACGAATCATACTATTTAAAAAATGTTCACCCCTTATAAACACATTATTACTTAGCTAACATGTACAAACACACTAGATCCCTTAAAAAAACAATTAATTTAATTAAGTATTATTGTTTGTTTAAGTATTCTTGAATAATAATACAATATCAACAGTAAGGGTGTCCACGGTCTGGTCTGGTTCGATTTTTAGCCAAAAAAAATAACCGAACCGAACCAATTAGCTAATAAAATTTTAAAACTGAACGGTCCAATCCAATTTGATCCGATTTGGTTAACGGTTTTTAATGATTTTTTTCTTTTTTACCGTTTTTCTTTAATACAAAGGTGATTTTTTTTATAATTATTTCTATGCATATAAGCATTTATGAGTAAAAAATAAAAATACACCATTTTCCCATCAAAAGATAGAAATATTGTTTCTATTACATTAGGACTTAGGAACGTTGCTTGTGCCAGATCTATACCGACACAATATTCCAACAAAAAACTGGGGAACCACATAAGCATAATTAAAGAGCATAATTCTCACCTCCCCAGGGTGAATTATAGTTTTATATTTCTTCACAAATGGTGAGCGTGCTTCTTCATTGAATTGAAAAACCTAAACCAATTAAAATACAAAAAGAACACCAACAGAGAACTCAATGAACAGCAGACTAATGGGTCAATTGAACTCAATGAACCACACAAGTAATCAGCACCTGAGATATATGCTCAGCAGCCGCAACCCTTGGTTTAACAATCTCACAGTTTGCTATCACCAGAGTATTTGGCACACTTCCATCAGTCTGAAAACGGAAGAGTAAAATTGACAAAGCAGCAAAGATCACTACCATGTCATATATCAACAAGAAGAGGAAAAGTAAAACCATGCACGTATACTAACCAAACTCTTTCTAGAGATAAATAGAGACACATTATTGTGGCAGTAGCCCAAATTTACAATTCTATAAATCATGTAACCAATATATGTTCTCTCTACTTATATTAAATATGATTACATAATGAACCTATTTTGGAACTTTTTAAAAAGAGAAATTCAAAATGCTGACGAGAGTGGAGCTCTGGAAACAACCTAAGAACAATACAAATCCCACTTTCATTGTTGGGGACTTACTGATACGAGAAGAATAAAAAATCTAGTATAGGATAAGGTTAGAAATTAATTATACTTAAAATTTCAAGGTTTTTATTGTGTTTTGGGAAATCTAAAAAAAAATTATTCAGCCTTGCTAAGCTTATACTAAAGAGACTGTTTCTTAAAGATTGAGATTCAAATCAATCAAGCGTACCCATTGCCTGTTCCTTCCATGGCCAGCAGCAGTGGCAACAGGCTAGAGGGAGGGAGCTGACAGGCAGGATGGCACTGGCTGGAAGGAGCTTGTGGCCTGCAAGACCTGGCAGGAACTGACCGGAGCAGCAAGCTCAGATGGCAGGCGGCGCTCCAAAAGTTGAAATATTTGGGGTTCGCCTGGGATGAGTTATGAAATTGCAGAATGTTTATGAATTATATATATATATATATATATATATATATATTAAAAATAATTTTAATTACCGGTTAAAAAATTTTAAAAATTGGACCGAACTGTTAGTCTAACAGTTTGAGAAATAAAAAACCAAATCGGACCGTTTCATATGTAAAACCGTACGGTTCAATTCATCGGTTTGGTTCAATTCGGTCCGATTTTTGGACACCCCTAATCAACAGTTATAATTTCCAGTCTGGTTTTCATTAAATAATTGATATTTCCACAAAATATCAATATTTTCATCGATGCCTATGGAGCACGAGTTCTTACATAAAAAATTGCTCTACACTTTCAGAAACTTAGCACCATAAGCCCACCACGGATTCCCCCGCCATAGTATTTCTATGGGATTGACAGCATAATTTGGATCTCCTGTTAAATAGGTCAGAACTCAGAAGTTCCAGCCGAAATAAGGAGATTCAAAAGCCAAATTGCAAATATTCTGACAAAAGGGCTCAACAATACAAAATTAAAAATTTTAAATGTACAAACAATGAAAATCGAATAATATTCTACAAAATTCCTAAATCCTTTTATCCGCAAGTATCGGTTTCGTCGGGTATTACTTCATCAATACGGGCTCTCTTATTAGACTCTGAATCAGTTCTGTTCTCAACTGGACTTCTCTGTTGTAGCTCTTCCTTCAGCCTGTAAAGTTCACTATCCTTTTCTTCTAGCTTCTCTTGCAAAATAATTACCTGCAGATGATCATTCCTATCAATGTCTATCCAGCAAGCAATAACAAAACTAAATTCTCTTCAAGTGACCAGTTTCCAATATTTTCCTCGTTGATATTTCTAAACTTGAATAATCTAATCAATACCACTGATTATGGCTAGAAGAATAACTAGGACCTTATCATAATTATGGCTAAACCAAACAAATATTCTCCACATAACCTAAAAGACCGGATTACGACAGCAAAAAAAACACAGAAGGGGAAAAGGATATAAAAGTATTACAGGAATAAAATAGTTAACAATAACTAACAAATGAAAAAGGAGAAAAATAGACCATTTCATTTGATTTTTCCACGTCATTAGCGAGCCCCTCCATATGTTTATTCAGTTCTGTAAAAAAAAACCAAAACGATCAGTTGGTTATGTCCCCGTGATAGAAACTAGAAGAGACAGAACACAAGTGGAATTTTCCATGAAACGAGGGTAACAGACAGGCATTTAATGTTTCCAAAGAGAAAAAATGGCAAGAAAATTGCATATACATGATACATCTCACCTCAGCTCTAAAGAATGAAATTTTAACCTAACCCTATAAAAAGCAATCTGATATCCATTCACCTAGCAATGAGCAGTGAGACTAAGAATAATCAATTGCACTTGCATACAAGGAATCGGTTTTTGTATGTCCATCAAAATTTTCAAAGAAAGAAGTGCAGTAATAGAAAAGAAATTTAACAGCAGTATTTAGAAATCTCTAACAATCCTGATAATAAATATAATTGACACGTATTACTTACCTTCAAATTCACTCTTCAATTCAGCATTTTGGGATTTTTGTATAGCGAGCTTCATGGCCAATTCATGCATCTGAAGATGAAGGATATAGAGAAAATTAAAGAACTAGACAATCTGCATAAACTATCAAAGATGATCAAACATACTAAAATTGCTCAAACAACAAAGGAACAATCAATGTTCGGCCTTGAAGCGGTATGAAATTAAAACGAAAAAAAAAAAAAAAAACTTTTAAATAAACAATATAACTATAAATTATGACAAAATAATATCACAATAATCATAATAACCTCACATAGTTCATGATATAGCAATTCAACCACCACTAAAACATAAAAAAGACATTAATAAAGTTCATAAAAAATCTAACCACCTAATATTAAACTAAGATATCTCTTGTGTTTAGAACCCATTATCATCATCACATTCTTCATTCTTATTCCTATCGTTACAAGCATTATTATTATTCTTGTTCCAATCATCACCAAAAAGATGGTTCTCATAATTACCAAAAAGATTATTATTATTATATTGTCATGACTACCATATGTATCAAGCAATTAGTTTTTTCATCTCTTTTCTCAAGTTCACTGTCCTCTACTTCAATCTACTTTCTTTGTGATTCAAACTTCTTTCAACAAAGAAAACATACATGCTTATTTTTTAAAAAAATTGCTTGTTGGAAGGAACATGAGGTTGCTGAAAGAAGAAGAAACAAAAAAAAACAAAACCAAAGGCAGAGGAAGAAAGATGATGCTAAGAAGGTTCACCGTAAAAATTAGGATTTTTTACTTATACTTTCACTTTCGATAGTTTTATTAGTTTTTTTAGCTTCTATTTTATTTGCTTGGGCCGAAATATTAATGGACTATTTTTAGGAGTCCAAGTGGAGCCTTAATTTTACATTTTAGGCCACCAACTTTTCTTTTCCTGGTACTAAAGAGACGCTATATGCATCAATAGCCTCGGTGCATAGCATTAGAGTGTAAAAAAAGGCTTAAGCCTCAACAATGAAAGGCATATACTTCTAATAAGCTAGTCTCACAACGTTTTTTGAAACCATGGAAACAATAACTTATGTTCTGATTGTAAAAACACTCATACTTGGCTAAGCATTTGCATTGTAGCATATGAAAGTTCCAGTAAACGTTCCATATCACAAAAAATCCAACATAACTTATTCATAACAACAGCAAGCTATTGCTACTAATTTTTCATCCGCTCATAGGTTACGTCCCAAGCACATGTTCATTTACTAAACCGCAAATCCATGTTACTACACTGGGAGACAAAATTGAAAAAATAGTAATTAAAAAAATTAAGGCAAGAGAAAATCAAAGAGATATTAAAAACGTAAACTAAATGAACATGATAACACAATTTGCCTCAAAAGCCTAATAAAATAAGAGATTAATATATGACGAGATAAATAATATGAAATCAAACAGAAGTTGATGGAATAAGAAATTAGTGACTAGTAGTAATGCATAATAATAGTAAGACCTTTCCCTCAGAAGCTTGATTTCCAATTTCCTCATTTTCTTCTTGCAACGTCCTACATTTAGCCATTAGCATCTTTCCCATCTTGCTTTGTGGAGTGAATTGGACAGCAGCAATGTTGTCCTGCAACTCCTTTACTTTTCTATCCTTCTCCTCAATCAAATTCTGATATCATTGCAGAACAACAAATGTACGCTCAGATTTAGTAACATATGTATGAAGATAATACCCAAGAACACACTCAGCAAAGCATCAAGGGCCCTAGGATATTGTGGCAACTAAAATCACATACCTTTAGACGAGTAAACTCTTCATGAATTGCTGGATCTAATAACAATTTCCGGGCCTGTCCAGCAAAACAACATAGAGTTAAGAAATGAATAAGGCAAGTATATAACGATCCAGAAACAGACAATATGAACCCAAATTCCACTATTCAAAAACCCCACCAAAAGAAATTCAAGGGAAAAGTACATGAAAATATGGCCCCTGGAAAATATACTTAGCATGATGTCAAAATTATGTGTTGAGGATGGAAACATTTAATTGACAAATTGGATAGGATTTACAGAAAAAAAGGTCCAAAGGAAGTGTCTTAGTATGATTATGATGTACTTATCAATTGGAAATCACAAGACTTCAAGTGTGACAGTTTATTTTGCGTAAATAGTGTGACGCATTACTTTAGGCTACCATGGTTTAGATATACTAACATGCCTCAAGTTATTTGGTCCTATTTTTGACTTGTTAGCTGCGTATATAAAATTGGCATTGTTGCCATGTGCCACCAACTAGTACCATCTATACTTAAAATTACAAAGGTTCTTATTACCCCCACTATCTTATTTCTTAACATCCTTCAATCTCTCCATTTCAATCATTCAAAAACCAGTAACTAAACAGTCGATTATTAACAAAAAATCAACGTTAAAAACATTTTGGGGCTGAAATTTAGGTGAATGCACATTGTGTCGATCTCCCACGACTTACAAAAAAATATCCCATGAAACAAAGTATGCTGACAATGCCAAGCCTTCTCAAAAAGGCGATGCAGGGAAATCAAAATACAGGTTTTCTTTTTAACCCAACAAATCTTGCTTTTCTTGCATAAATGTGGACGAGTTAGCAAGGTGGATCATAATGTATAATTAAGCTATCAAATTATAGTGTATCTACATGATATTAAACCTTTAAGCTTAAAGTTTTTCTAGTTTCTCAACAATTTTGAGCATTCAGTGGATAAGCCTTACAACACACCAAACAGTGGAGTACAAAATCAATCAAAATATGGCTTCAACACAGAATCATAAATAAATAACTTAAATAGAAAATAAAAGATACTGAATAAGAAGAGATAGCCTTCAAGAAAATGATTTGATCACTCACAGACAGCCTCATAAGATTTATATTTTGAAAAGAAGCTCATATTTCACCTGCATAGATGGCGGCTTCAATTGAGCTCTCAAATCACGGACTGCGGACTGATCAATAAACAATAATTGGTGTTCATATCAAATAATTAAATCAAGAAAATTGACATTCAAAAAGCAAACAAACTGTAAATTCCTAGCTCCAAATGGCATGCAGGAATCACATTAGAAAGAGAAGCTGCCTGATAAGAAAGCAGCTGGAGATTTTTGCTAGGCACCAATTATAGGGAAGTCTGTAGGAACTAGTTGGATCTCTAGTGCATTAACAAAATTCCATTTTCTTACGGTATGCCAAAAAATCTAAGGATTACAATATGGATTACCTGAAAACAATAATCTTATGGGAGAAAGGGGAGCGGCAATAAAAATAAATTATTCAATTCTCAACCAAATGGTTGCACTTCATCGCAAAAACTCCTATTTCCTTACGAAACATAGAAAATTACTATATTTTAATGTTAACTATTATTCAAACTCACATGATAGCCACTCCCAAAATGTGGATATTAACCTGTACGTTTAAATTTATTCAGTCACACATCCTTTTATTTCCTTTCCACCCTTCCTGTCTCTCATTCACTACCTGAACCCATTCCAGCTCTCCAAAAGAATTCCCTAACTGAACCACGGAAGTACAGCGTGCCCTTTCATTTATAACAGCCTAAAAGTACAGGATGCCCTACCATTTATTAAAAAAGTCTCTCCAAGGCAACGTATTCTTACCTTAAACTCTGCTAATTCCTGTTCCCGTTTAGCAAATGTTACTATGAATGCAGCTTCCTTCTTTTTGGCTTTTTCTAACTGAAAAGGTTAAAGGCAAAAGATAATAATTAATGTATGCACAACCAAGATAATATCTTAAGGAGCAAGCAAAATGATTTCCAAGACTAAACCTGTTCCCGCAATGACTCCTCCGAGTTCTTTAGCGTCTGAAGGTAACTCACCACTAGTTTAGGTCCTGTAAAGAAAGGGTGAAATCAACATCCTCATATTTCAAAACAGATCTAAAGTAATTAAATATAGCACATAAATAAGTAAGTCTTGACGAGTTAAAGATGAGCCTGACTGGGTTTTGTCCCAGAAGGTACGAAAGATTCGAGTTGAAATGAAGAATGCCATTTTTGAATCTCAGACTTTGCTGCTTCAAGTTCCCTCTGTGAATAAAAATTGAGTATCTCATAATAAGTGATTAGAAGGAAAACAAACAAGTGAAAAAAAAACATTTTAAATCATTCATATCAGGCATTGATGTGTGGAGCATAAAAATTTATCCATGTAGTGAAACTGAATAATATTCATAGTTCCAAAACAAATCAACTAGTAATCTGCAATATTCACTTAAAAGGTACAAACTTAAAAATAATAAATGCAGCAAATCATCAAGATAAGGAAAAATAGTATGTTACAAGATGGAGGAGATTCAAAGAAAAGAAACTACATACTTGGCAAGTGGATAATTCGTCTTTACAATTTTGGAGACTGCAAAATAAGTCCAATAAGAAAACAAAAGATACAGAATAAACTAAATGAAACTAAGATCGGTCTAGGTTAACTCTAAATACCCTAAAATGTGAAATCCTTTGGAGTTCTATACTAGTTACCTGTCGCGAAGAGTCAAAATCATAGCCGTTGCTACACCAGGAGCAGTTTCTTCAAGCCTCTTATTGTGAGTTCCATCAAAATCACCTCCAAAATCATCATCCTGAGTTTATCAAGTAAAAACACAATGTACGTAAACAAAACAAATTTAAAAGAAATAAATAAATAAAACCTACCAAAAAAAATTGGATGTGTATGGGGAAAGTGAGTAAGAAATTGAAACACTTACGTCATCGACATGGCCATGGGTAGCCATGAAGTTCAAAAAGCCCTAACCGAAATTATTTTCCTGTTTTAGCAGTGTGGGAAGGAGATAATAAAGTAGCTTTGAAGCTGAATCAAAATCAACGATTACGCGCTTAGCCGATAGGGAAGAGGAAGTTATCAGCTGTACGCTGTTCCAAGATAACATTCTGAGGTTATTAAAAAGCCCAGCCCATTACATCATATTAATTATCAAATTTTGGGCTGAGAAATACTTTGAGCCTAAATAACTTACATTTAAATTATAAATTAATATTTTTTAAAATTAATAAAAATATATTTAAAATTATGAGTTTTTGTCATATAAAAATTATACAATTTATTAAAATGTCCACTGGGACCACCAAGCAAACTCACTGGAGCTCCGTTTAATCTGCTGGTAAGCTCACCGGAGGTTTGAAGACTCTATCGATGACATCACAGAAGATCCGACAATTTTATCGGAGGTCTAACGATCTTGTTGGAAGTGTATGTAACTTGTTACATATAATGGCAGATGTATATACAATATTAAAAAGAAATATATGTAACATATTACGTATAAAAAAATTAAAAACAAAAGATTTTTCATAGCAAATCAATTTAAATTTTTAGCCAAATATATCTTTCGTTAAATTTTCTAATCAATAAATGTAATACTAACGATGTGTACAGTGGGCAAAATACCAAGTTGAATAATAGATGAAAACCATAGATTATGTTTAGTAATTAATTATTTTGTATTTGAAATGCATATAAAATCATTGTTATTTAAATGAAAATCTAAGATAAAAAGCATACCTAACTTCTCCGATAAAAGCACCGTCCTTACCGTCCAAACAGTTTTGGGCTACAACTTGGACGCATCAAATGATAGTTCATTAAAAGCTTGCTCACAACATGTTCTAAAGGAATTTTAGCTTCATTTAAAGTAAATGAATCGAAGATCAATTTTGTGGATATAGAAATTACTAATATTGATCAAAATGAGGGCTAAGAAGACATGAATTATTGAGGAAGAGAAAAAATATGGCACATTACAGCATCATCTACTTGGGGTGGAATCACCGATTGTGTCACAATTGTCGACTTAGCTAGAGTGGATTATGTAAAAAGAGGGAGAGAAAAACAAACAGAGAGAGAAATGGGAGACTTAAATTGTAAACTCACTCTTAGAATGCTATTGTACAGCGAGAAAATGAAAAAATGATACTAGATTGAAAATTAAGCTATAACAAGGCAATCTTTCCAGAATTGAAATTAAAAATTTTACCTTCATATAACATGTTTCTCAGAGTTAACAATTAATATAGTATGATAATGCATAAAAATAACAAAATAACATAAATAGTAAGAATTACTATCAAAGTACATAATTTTATTTTATAATTAATTGTAATTTTATAAAATTAATATTGCTCACTAATACTATTGCATTTAGGGCTTAAGTTCACTTTATTTTAAGTCATTAACTATGTTTTTCATTATAATAGCATTTTTTTTTTTTTTTTTTGCAAACTAACAAAAATTTAACACAACTCATAATTTTATACATATAAATACTAAAATTTTCTTGCTACATAAATTCAACAAAATGAAAATAAGATTAGATACCTCAAGATCTTTAGAGATCGTTGTAGGCAACCCATTAGAGTTTCGACGACCTTCTTCGATGACATACGAAATGTAACATATTATATCCACATATATCTATTTTATGTAACTTGTTACATCTATTTATATCTTTGTGACCTATTATATCAATCTGTATATTTGTATATAACATGCTACATTTACTTCACAAGTTGGTCAATTAAGCTTCACTTTGTAATTTATAAATTCAACTATACATTTATATATGACATGTTACATCTACATTTATATTTGGATGTAATATGTTACATCTATTTCTAGCATAGTTGTCGAAGCTCCAGTGAATATGTAAATTTATAAATTTGACTTTACCTTTGTATGTTATATGTTATATATCTTTACTTTTGAATGTAATATGTTACATCTATATTTAACAAAGTTGTCGGAGCTCCAATAAAAATGTAACAAAGGTAGAGTTGGATGTAACATGTTATATCTACTTCCAACAAAATCGCTGGTGGTGGTCACTGGAGCTCTTACAAGATTGCAAGTAAAGGTATTGGAGCTCCAATAAAGTTGCCAAATATATAGTAGGATTTTATAATAATTTCATTTTATTAAAATTATAAAATAAGAATATTTTAATATATTTATTGGATAGTTAGATAAAAAAAAAATTGTGAATTTTTTAATTATTGCTAGTTATAAAAAATTGATTAATTTATTAAAAAATGATGTTACATAGGCTAAAAACTATTGGAAATTGAGCAATGATAATCCAAGACCTAACTTCCCAAGAATGCATGATTAGAGAAAATTATTGAAAAAAATAATAAACATAACACTATTTAAAACTTATAATAACAAAAATAGCACTCTTTATATTCAAATCATATATTTTCATAATTAAAAATTGATTGTCATTCAAATTGAACTACGACAATTTAGACCAATTTAATGTTAGAAATTCAATATTATTGGAGTGCTATTTTGTTATTATAAATTTTAGAGATATTATATTTAGTAATTTTTCAAAACTCTTTAAAGCACGGTGTCGACAAAAAAAATATTCTAAAGGAAGGTAGTTGATTTAAGCAATTATAATTCACATTTTTAGCCATTTTTATTTGTATATTTATTGTAAATTTGTGATACATATAACACATCCAAAATGAGAAGAATTTTTTTTTGGACTATTTCCTTCTATTTCATATTTATTGTTACGTAAAATACGTTCAATACTTTTATATAACTTTTTGTTTTCTAAATAACTTAACAAAACTCACATTTTGAGGAGGATGTTAAAAGTATTATCTCATATGACTAAAGCAAAATACTAATGTAATATTTATAAATAATCATGAGATTTAACTATATTGAAGTTAATCTTTTAAGGTGTGAATGTCACATGTTGTTTATGCACTATATAAAATTTAGGTATCAGAACTTCATTCAATCAATATGGGACAATACCTCTAACATCCCCATCAAAGGGTGAGTCTTTGTCTTTTTTAAAGCTCATTACTTTATATTTTTAACCTATTTTATTATATTGCTCTGATATTATGTAAATTTTATATAGTGCACAAGCAACATAAGACATCCACATCTTAAGATATTAACCTCCTAGACAGCTAAATCTCATGATTACTTATAAATATTACATTAGTATCATGCTTAAGCAATGTAAAACAATACCTATAATACTTAGTTATTAATTTTTTTAAAAAGTATCACCTCACTTAATAATATGTCTATTCGATCATATATTTTTGATGTAGATAAAAAAAATTATATATTTTTTACCAGGGTTGAATGAATGCAAATAATTTCATTTACCTTCCGTTTTTCAATGACCTAATTGTTTAACAAATTCTAAAACTAAAGTCATCTTCATTTATTATAAACGATATATGCTCAAAACAATATATGATAAAAATGTATGTTTAAATTGGTTGAATCAACATATATTTAAAAATATTTTATTAAAAAATGCATTTAATGATATATGTAAAAAAAAAATTATGTTATTTACATACATTCAATATGATTACATAATCATAAAAAAATTATGTTATTTACATACATTCAATATGTGTAACGTTTGTGAGTTGTTCTCAGCTTACTGTAAACAAAGTTTGTTAGTTATGGTTTCCTATTAGAGCTTTACACGTGTATAAGTTGTTAGTATTACATATTATAAATACTCACAAAACTATAGTATAATTTTCAATCTATAATATACAATTTCAGAAAGTTCTTTGTTTCTTTCTCGCTCTTGTCCTTTGCTCATCTTCTTGCTTCTTGTTTCTTGAATGGTATCAGAGCAGAGCTTCAAAGCTCATCAATGGCTGTCGAACCTGAACTATGAGCAATCAAGGTAATTTGAATCAAATTTTTCATGACATTCTTATTCGAGCATAGTCATCCTCTCCTCTCTCAAGTTCAGTAAAAACTCCCAACTCTTCAAATAATTATTTTCCCTCTTTTGACTCTTTAATGGTGATACCAAATGGAAATGTTCTAGTTGTGTCTATGATTGACACTATTGCTCAAAATTTGTCATCTTTTCCTCTAATAAATATTTCTCTCTTAGTCAAATTGGATGATAGCAGTTATTTGATATGGAAGGATTAGTTACTGACTTATGTAATGCATATGGTTTAGACGGGATTCTTGATAGTTCCCTTGTACCTCATCCTAAATTTTGGGTGGTTCTCTCAACCCAACCTTTTCTAAATGGACTCGTATTAATTCCATTGTTAAAAGGTGGATCCATGGGTCTGTATCAACTGGTATGTGAGGTTATCTAACTAGTGGATGTTAGAAATTTGTTTACCAAATTGAAAATCATGTTTTCTAGATCCCATGTTGAATCAAGAGAAGAAGAAGAGATTATAGCGGAAGCGTACCGGAATCCATAGCGTTCTTCTGTCGAATAGGTTCAGATCTTCCAATTGATGCGTAGTTGTCTAAAGAGTTTTTCTCTGTTGATGGGGATACAGAGAAAACTTATGTTCTACAAGCACTACGCTCAAATGGGGACCATGACCCCTTTATATAGATAACTGCCAAAGGCGGTTACCAATTATTAGTATTATTAAATTGGCCCCTCATCAACTTAAAAATACAAGTCCGGTCTCTACACATTAATTCCACAATAATTTAATACCCGATAGCCAAAATTAATCTTTATAGATCACCTTTTAATTGGCTAAACTATAAGATAGCATAGCACATTTAAAACTACATGTGTGGCCCCACAGATTAATAATATTTTTCCAACAATCTCCCACTGGGCCACATATGTAACTTTGTAAATGTGCATAACCTTATGAGCTCATGAAACTGCCATCACAATTAGGGTACTTCCGAACAATCTCGTCCATTAATCATACTGATACAGGATCAAAGCGATCTTCGTCACATTTATCGTGACTAAATCTATCAATGGTCACATATATCAATACAATCAAATGACATAGATCAATCATGGATGTGTAGCATGAAAATTACATGTAATGTGATCCAAACATGTCTATTTTCAACTAGTCCTACTTTATTCTTTATTGAGATCAGTATTACCACATTACTTAACAGAGTGTGTTAAACCAAAACTTTACTTCTGCAGAAAGTAAACTGAATAATATTTGTATATAACAAATCTGAAGTTTAACATAAAGCAACAAACCAAATTCAAACTCCCACTAAACTAAAGTATCCTCAAACAGAATAACACCCATATGAGCAGTATGCTCGTGAAAGACCTAGGGTGGTATTCCTTTTGTAAGCGGATCCGCTATCATGGAGTTTGTCCCAATGTGCTCTATAAAAATCTGACCACTCTGCACTCTTTCTTTCACAACCAGAAACTTGATGTCAATATGCTTTGACTTCGTTGAGCTTCTGTTGTTGTTAGAATATAGAACTGCTGATTTATTGTCACAAAATAATTTGAGTGGTCTTTCAACACCCTCCAAAATACGCAGCCCAGTGACAAAATTTCGCAGCCATATTCCATGATTTGATGCCTCATAACAAGCCACAAATTCTGCGGCCATGGTGGATGAAGCCACAAGCGTTTGCTTGGCAGACCGCCAAGAAACAGCCCCACCAGCCAACAGATAAACATAACCTGATGTGGATCTCCTACTATTTTGGCATCCAGCAAAATCAGAGTCGGAGTACCCAATGATCTCTAACCGATCTGATTTTCTATATGTGAGCATATATTCATTTATTCTCTATAATTATCTCATAACTCGTTTGGCTGCTTTCCAATGATCCATGCCTGGATTACTTAAATATCTGCCTAACATGCCAACTATGAACGCAATATCCGGACGCGTACATACTTGGGCATACATTAGACTCCCTACAGCCGAAGCATAAGGAATCTTCTGCATTTCTTTAATTTCAAGGCTATTCTTTGGGCATTGGTTGAGACAAAATTTGTCTCCCTTAGAGACTGGGGTTTCACCTGGTTTGCAATTTTGCATGCCAAACCTATTGAGAACTTTCTCAATATAATTCCTTTGTGACAGTCTCAATATACCCCGAGAGCGATCTCGGTGTATCTCAATTCCTAATACAAAGGAAGCTTCACCAAGATCTTTCATTTCAAAATTCTTTGATAGAAATCTCTTGGTGTCATGCCAGATGCCTATGTCATTTGTGGCAAGTAAAATGTCATCGACATACAAAACCAGAAAAATATGCTTACTCCCACTGAACTTGTGATACACACAATCATCAACGACATTCATCTCAAAACCATACGAAACAATGACTTGATGAAACTTGAAGTACCACTGACGAGAAGCCTGCTTGAGTCCATATATGAATTTCGTCAATTTACAAACCATATTCTTTGAATCTCCTAACACAAAGTTTTCTGGTTGTACCATATAAATTGTTTCTTCAATGTCACCATTGAGAAACGCTGTTTTGACATTCATTTGATGCAACTCAAGGTCAAAATGTGCAACAAGCGCCATAATTGTCCTAAAAGAGTCTTTCGTGGAAACCGGAGAGAAAGTTTCTTTAAAGTCAATTCCTTCCTTTTGAGTAAAGCCTTTGGCTACAAGACGTGCCTTATACCTCTCCACATTACCCTTTGAATCCCTTTTGGTTTTAAATATCCATTTACAACCAACAGGATTCGCACCAGCCGGTAATGGGACAAGTTCCCAAACTTTATTGTCTTGCATAGACTTATACTCCTCATTCATGGCTTCAATCCATTTATGAGAATTGGAACTTTGCATGGCTTGGCGGAAGTTGATTGGATCATCTTCCGACATTCCACTTTCTACCTCATGTTCCTGGAGATATACAACATAATCATCTGAAATTGCAAATCTCCTTTCTCTCGTGGATCGCCTTAATGGCGCGGGTTCTTGAGGTTGTTGAGGTTGTCCTCAGGAATTGGTTCCTCTGGAACAATTACCTCATTTTGAATGAGGGGTTGAATAACATTGTCTTGCCGAGGATCTGAATTCATTTCTTGATCAATGACAGGTATGGAAACCTGCACATCGTCAAGAAAAGTAGTAGCAGGAATTGGGATTACTCCCTCTTCCTCCTCAAAGACAATGTTCCTAACTTGATTTCCCCTCCCAAACTCAACATCCTCAAAAAATGTTGCAATTCCCGTCTCAAATATAGACTTACTAGTAGGATCATAAAATTTGTAACCCCTTGATCGTTCTGCATAGCCGATAAAGTAGCTGCTAATGGTTTTGGAGTCCAATTTTCTTGCATGAGGTTTATAAGGCCTCGCTTCAGCAGGACATCCCCAAATACGCAAGTGTTTTAGACTAGGCTTTTGCCCAACCCAAAGTTCATAAGGCGTTTTTGCAGCTGCTTTAGTTGGCACCCGATTCAGGATATAAGTTGCTGTCTTTAGAGCTTCACCCCAGAGTGACTCTGGTAAAGTAGATTGACTAATCATACTTCTTACCATGTCCTTAAGAGTCCTGTTTCGTCTCTCAGATACACCATTCATGCTAGGCGACCCTGGCATAGTGTATTGAGGGACAATTCCACATTCCTCTAGGTATTTAGCAAACGGTCCCGGACGTTGTTCACCTGATTTGTCGTATCTACCGTAGTATTCACCACCACGGTCAGATCTGACACTCTTTATCCGTTTGTTGAGTTGTAACTCAACTTCGGCCTTAAATATTTTGAACACGTCCAAAGACTGTGATTTCTCATGTATAAGAAATAGATACCCATATCTAGAATAGTCGTCAATGAATGTTATAAAATATTGTTGTCCATTCCAAGATGCCGTAGGGAATGGACCACAAATATCCGTATGAATCAATTCTAAGATGCCGGTAGTCAGATTTGCATCTAATTTCTTCATTTTGGTCTGTTTTCCCTTGATACACTCAACACAGACATCAAAATCTGAAAAATCAAGGGATTCCAAAATCTCATCAGACACAAGTCGCTCAACTCTAGATTTAGAGATGTGACCTAAGCGTTTATGCCATAATGAGGCTGAAGTTTGCTTATCTAATTTTCGCTTTGTACCTCGTGACTCTACATGCAAGGTTTCATTATAAGATGAAATAGTTTCCAGCAAATATAGATTATCAAAAGTATTAAGTAAACCAGTACCAATAACATTTGAATTTAAAGACAAAGTAAACTGAGTATTTCCAAATGAACAATAATAACCCAATTTGTCCAAAACAGAAATGGAAATTAAGTTCCGTCTAAAAGACGGTACAACAAAAGTGTCTTTCAAATCCAAATAACAACCAGTTTTTAATAACAATCTAAAATGCCCTATTGCCTTCACTTCCACTGACTTGCCGTCACCCACAAAGATACATCTTTCAGCATCAGTTGGCTCTCGGTAGTTTAGGCAACCCTGCATAGAAACACAAATGTGAGTAGTAGCACCAGAATCTACCCACCAAGTGTTTCTTGGTACAGAAGCTAAATTGATCTCAGAACAGACCAAAACATGAATTATACCTTTCTTTGCACGCCATGCGCGATATTTGGCACATTCATTCTTTTGATGTCCAGGCTTACCACATAAGAAACAACATTCATTACTTTTCTGTTTCTTTTGCACTGGACCCTTAGGAATAGCAACTTCCTTTCCTTTATCCTTCCTTTTACCTTTGCCCTTAAAAGTGCTTGACAGATGAGCACTTTCAGTCCTCTCTTGCTTCAATCTCTCTTCCTCTTGCACACAAAATGAAATGAGCTCATTGAGAGTCCATTTCTCCTTTTGGCAGTTATAACTGACCTTAAATTGACTGAATTGTGCAGGAAGAGAGATCAGAATTAAATGCACGAGCAAATCATCTGATAAGTCGAGCTTTTGTGCCTTAAGTTTTGAAGCAAGATGAGACATCTCCATGATGTACTCTCTGACATTACCTTTGCCCTTATATTTCATTGAAATCAAGCTTGCTAAGAGCGTGCTTGTTTCAGCCTTATCGTTTTTGACAAAACGATTCTGAATTTCCTCAATGAACTTACTGGCAATGATACTGTCATCTGTTATTGTACCCCGAAAGGCTTCTGGAATCCCACGCTTCATGATCATAAGACTTAGCCTGTTTGAACGGTCCCACTTTTCAAAGTACGCAATTTCCTCAGGAGTACTTTGTGCAGTGAGATCATTCGGTTTTGGCATTCTTAATGCCAAGTCTATGTCCATGCAGCCAAGAACAATCAATATGTTCTCTTTCCAATCCTTAAAGTTTGTTCCATTTAACATTGGAACATTATTCATGTTGGCAGATATTGTAGCAGTAGACATTAAAACTGAATAGAGAACAAAATCAAATAAATAAACTATGCTCACATAAAATTACCAAAGTAAACAGTCATTAAATTGATTAATTACATGACAACATTTCAAGATACCAAGCACAACATTAATATCAAGTCTTTGGACAGTGATATTAATTGTAAGTAGTACTCTTGTTGCAATGATCAAACAATGACAATAAGTTATGTCAAATAATAAATCTATGTTTGCATCGATTCATCATTCACATGAGGTCACCTTGATAATTGTCATATGATTACCATCGCAGGTGCGTGTGTAATTCGGCCAAATATGAACCCCTCTTTGGATTGGTTAATATTCGCATGAATTACACATACACAAACATCATATCTAATTATTCTCCCAAGATCAATATACACAAAAGTGGCCACTTTGGTGACATTTTGTATAAATTGAATAAATCAGAATACTAGATAAATGTTAAAAACAAATGTTGTATATAATTAATCAAAATTAAAAGAAAGTCTCAATTCATGAATTATGCTTCAACAAAATATGTAATTGATATATATATATATTCAAACCAAAGAATATCATCTAACATTATATGAATATGTAATATATATCTAACTAAAAATTTTATATATGTAAGCTAAACTGTATGTTATATATATATATACCGAAAAGTAACGTAGTATATATATATAAACCTAAACATAACCTAATATATATATATATAATTTATATATTACACACACATACATGTATATATATAGTCAAAACTTTATCTTATATATATATATATAAAACTGAAACTGTATGTTATATATATATAAACCGAAAAGTAACCTAATATTATATATATATATATAAAACTGAAAGGTAACTGAAAAGTAATATATATATATATATATATATATATGTAAACCGAATATTATATATATATATAAATGGTATGCTATTAAGCTTTTATGATATATATCCGATATATATTGATACCAGACAGAGCAAACAGTTTTTTTTTTTTTTTTTTAACACGAAAGCAACTGGGAGAAACTGAAAGCAACTGATATATATCTGATATATATCTTATATTTATATATATAAACCGAACAGTTTTTTTTTTTTTTTTTTATCCATATGTGCAGTTGCAGAAACAAGGAAACCGAAAAAGTATGAAATCTGTGCTTGTTTCTTGGAACAGTATTCGTGAAATATATATATCTATACACATACATATCTGTTTCTTTTGAAATAGATAAGAACGATTTGCAAAACTCAGAATCCACATTAACGAAGAAGCAATTCGGAAGATATATACATATACATGAAAAATAAATCAAGTATATATTTCAACGAAGGAATCAATATGGAAGAAATAATGCCGATAATATTATACCGATAATGCAAATTATTTTTCAGATGCTATGACACACCATACATAATTCATTAGAAACATATTAATCTCTAAAATTCATAGATTCTTTTGAATCAAACATGGGTCGGCTTTGATACCACTTGTTAGAAATTTGTTTACCAAATTGAAAATCATGTTTTCTAGATCCCATGTTGAATCAAGAGAAGAAGAAGAGATTATAGCGGAAGCGTACCGGAATCCATAGCGTTCTTCTGTCGAATAGATTCAGATCTTCCAATTGATGCGTAGTTGTCTAAAGAGTTTTTCTCTGTTGATGGGGATACAGAGAAAACTTATGTTCTACAAGCACTACGCTCAAATGGGGACCATGACCCCTTTATATAGATAACTGCCAAAGGCGGTTACCAATTATTAGTATTATTAAATTGGCCCCTCATCAACTTAAAAATACAAGTCCGGTCTCTACACATTAATTCCACAATAATTTAATACCCGATAGCCAAAATTAATCTTTATAGATCACCTTTTAATTGGCTAAACTATAAGATAGCATAGCACATTTAAAACTACATGTGTGGCCCCACAGATTAATAATATTTTTCCAACAGTGGAATGAATGCTAGAGAGCAATGGATTGCTTTAGAATTATCCTACTCTGCAAATGTTCAATCCAAGATTATGGACTTACGTGAACAACTTCAATATCTCAAGAAAGAGAATCTTTCTATGTCTCAATATGTTGTTAAGGCAAAAACTATTGCTAGTCATCTAGCTTCAGTTGGTAAACTAGTGAATGATAAAGACATGTTGTTGTATTTGATGGGAGGTTTAGGCTCACGGTATAGATCTTTTAAGACCAACATTCAAATGAGAGAGACTTTGCCTTCTATCAATATTTTTCATACTCTTTTAGAAGGATATGAGAGGTCTTTACAAAAGGATAATTTAATTTATTAGTCTCAGGTTTTTCAAGCAAATGTTGCTAGGTTTAATCGTAAAAGTGGAGGCAATTTTTCAATAAATTAGAATGGAAATTTCAATAACCAATCAAGTTATAAAAATAAGGTGGTCAGCAAAAATGGCATTTGAAAACTTTCTTCCAACAAAAGGCTCAAACTCAATTCTCTAATGAAGTAGTAAATAAGAGTAATTTCAAGAAAGCTCAATCTGAAAGACTTATTTGTCAGATTTGTGAACGAGTGAGGCATGTTGCTCAAATGTGTTTTGTCCTAAGAGATTTACTTATAGGAAAGAATGCTTTTGCTATGACTACTTAATGTGGTGATTCTTCAAATTCTTCTAGATATTCTTGTTCTTGGTTGGTAGATATGGGTACAAATCATCATATTACTTCAAAAACTAATCAAATGTCAAATCATATGCCTTATTCGGGTAATGATGGAGTATTACTAGGTAATTGTGCTAAAATTGCTATTAAAAATGTTGGTTTTGGTTTCTTGAATACTTATAATAATTATATTTTGTTCTTGAATAATATGCTACACACTCCTCATGCTGCCTTTAATCTCATTTCTGTAAATAAACTTTGTTGTGATAACAAGGTCTAAGTTGAATTTTCTCCTAATCATTTTTGTGTCAAGGATCTAATCTCCAAGAAGATGAGGCTTCAAGGAGGAAGTGCTAATGGTCTTTACATTGTGCATGGATGTGTAACTGATAATGAACGTTAACTCTTTTAAGATTGTGTATCTACTTCTACTCAAGGTTTTCAAGCTGTTTTTGAGACTTGGCATCATAAACTTGGTCATCCTTGTTTGTCTACTACTAAAGTTGCTTTGCAACAATATGGTATTTTAGCTAAGCCTAGTTCCAATTCTTTCTTTTGTAAACATTGTCAATTGTCAAAGTCGCATAAACTTCCTTTTCTTTATACTAATGAACGTTCTCAAGTTCCTTTTGCTCTTTTGTATCTAGATTTGTGGACAGCCCTTTGCGCTATTAATACTAATGATATATATTTTCTTTCCTTAGTTGATGACTTCTCTCATTTCACTTGGATTATTATGTTACAGTCTAAAGACCAAACTTCCTCAATGTTTTTGCATTTTAAAAATATGGTTGAATGTCAATTTCATGCTATTCAAACTAATGGAGGTGGGGAGTTTAAACCTTTGACTGGCGTGTTAAATAATTATGGTATAATTCATAGACTTACATGTCCTCATAACTCTGAGCAAAATGGTGTTGTTGAATCTCGTCATAGAAGAATTATTGAGAGAAGTCTGGCTTTGTTGTCTAAGGCTCAAATGCCACTTCTTTTTTGGCCATATACCATGAAAATAACTACTTTTTTTTTGAATTGTTTACCAACTGAAATTTTTTCTGGTTTGTCCCCATTTGAAATTTTATTTGGTAACCCTCCTAATTATGATCACATTAAAGCATTTGGTTGTCAATGCTTTCCTTGTTTTCATGCTCATAATAAACATAAATTGGAGTCGCATTCACTTGAGTGTGTTTTCTTGGGTTCTTGTCCAAATCAAAGAGGATATTTGTGTTTACATCGTCCTACTAATAGAATATATGCCAGGAAGCATGTTGTTTTTAACAAATTGTGTTTTCCTTTTCCTCTTTTGTCCAATGGTTCTAAGGATATAGTATGTGACTCTACCCAGCTTGTCATTACTGTTCCACCTCTAGTTCCGTTTGCTCAACCTTTGGTGCCTTTTTCTGTACCTCGGGTTCGTATTTTTGAAGCTACAAATCAGCCATTATTTTCACCTATTAATTCACCTTTTAATTCTTGATCATCATGTATACCAGCCACTTCACCTAATTCTGCACAAGTTGTTGAACCCGTGGCTCCCATTTTGTCCCATTCTCCTTCTCTTGTGTCTCCATCATCTGACTTTTTTGGTCAACAAAGTGCTCCTCAATTTGCTCCTAACATTACTCTTGAGAGTGATGTTTTGTACTATCCACCAAGGAATGTTATGTCTTTAATTCCAGCTGGTGATGTCAATGTTAATGTCTCTGACTCTATTTCTCCTAGTGTACATGGGTCTATGCTTGTTCCTGCCAAAACTATTCCTACTCGTGAACTATCCAATATTCATAGCATGGTGACAAGGTCAAAATTTGGTATAACTAAGCCAAGTGTTTGCTGCTTCTATTCCTTCTAGTACTGTCTTGTTAGAGCCAAAGTCTTATAAACAAGCATTAAAAATTCCAGAGTGGAAGCAAGCCATGCAAAATGAGATTGAGGCTTTAATTAGAAATAACACTTGGGAATTAGTTGCTTTGCCTGCAGGACATGTTCTTATCACTTGTAAGTGGATTTTTCGCGTTAAATTTCTCTCTTTCAGTGAGTTAGACAAATAAGATTGCAACTATACGAGTTGTTCTTACTTTAGTAGTTTCAAAAGGTTGGAAGGTTAGGCAGGTACATGTTAACAACATTTTTCTTAATGGTGATTTGCTAGGAGATGTTTATATGTGTCAGCCACCTAGCTTTGAAAGTGGTGATTCTACTCTAGTTTGCATACCCAAGAAAGCCTTATATGGCTTGCAACAGGCTCCAAGACCTTGGTATCAAAAGTTTTGCTTTAGTTTAGTAAGGATGGAATTTTCTAACTCCAAGTCTGATACTTCTCTTTTTCTCAAATCTGATGGTGCTGATTTTATGGTAATTTTAGTTTATGTTGATGATATCCTTGTCATTGGCTCTAATTCCTCAATGGTGGACGATTTGATTGCTGATTTGAATCTTACCTTTGCATGAAAGGATCTTGACATTCTTCACTATTTTTTTGGGTGTGAAAGTGACTTATTTTAAGAATAGTATGCATTTATCTCAACAAAAGCATATTAAAGATTTTCTAGATTTTACTAGTTTGTTTGGATACAAAACCTGTTACTACTCCTATGGTTTTAGGAAAATAGTTTAGTAAATTTGATGGCACTATGCTAGAGGATGCTAGTGAATATCGTTGAGTTGTTGGTTCCTTGCAATACTTGACATTGACTATACCTGATATTGCCTTTGCAGCAAATAAATTGTGCCAAGTTATGGCATTTCCTACTGAGGTTCACTGGTTAGCTGCCAAGAAGTTATGCGTTATCTTAAAGGCACTCTAAATTTTGCTCTCACTATTTCTAGTTCTAGTTCTAGTTCTTTGGATCTAGTTGGTTATTGTGATGCTAATTATGTAAGTTCGCTTGATGATCGTCATAATACATGTGCATATTGTATTTTTTTGGGGGATTCTCTTGTTTCTTGGAAGTTGTCTCAGCAAAAAGTTGTTTCTTGTAGTAGTACTAAGAGCGAATATCGTGCCATAGCTCTTTCTTGTGCTGAAATTATTTGGTTGTGTTCTTTGTTACAAGAGTTGCAGATTATCTCTTTTCATCCACATGTTTTACTTATTAATAATCTTAGTTTAAGGGCTCTAGCTCATAATTTAATGTTTCATGCTCGTATAAAACATATCAAAGTTGATCATTATTTTATACGGATCAAGTTGTTCAATGCTTGTTTATTATTAATCATGTTTGTACTACCTTGCAGATTGTCTTACAAAAGCTCTCCTTACTTCTCAGTTTTTTTTTCATCCCAAACTAATGGTTTTTTCAAAACCATTTGTTTGAGGGGGTATTGAATGGTGTAACTTTTGTGAGTTGTTCTCAACTTACTGCAAACAAAGTTTGTTAGTTGTGGTTTCCTGTTAGAGCTTTACACGTGTATAAGTTGTTAATATTATATATTATAAATACTTACAAAACTATAGTGTAATTTTCAGAGTCTATAATATACAATTTCAGAAAATTCTGTGTTTCTTTCTCACTCTCGTCCTTTGCTCATCTTCTTGCTTCTTGTTTCTTGAAATAGTAACTCGTATTTAAAAACAATATAACTGACGCAATAGTAGAGTTAGTGATTCAATAGGTATGAGTAAAATTACTCCATTAAAATATTCATGTATTAATGCAATATATTAGAGGTGTGTATATCATAGGTTAATTTAAATTTGAGCTAAAATCAAAATCGAATTAATAAAGTCAATTCCTAAAAAAAAGAACTAATTCGATTCAATAAAACTTATAAAACAAATCAAAGTCAAAACCAAATCCTTTTGATTTAGTTGAATTAGATTTGGTAGATCAATTTTTGTGTTTTAGTATTATTTTTTTTAATCGTCAATTTTTAAAAAATATTTATTTCTAATAATTAAACAAGTATGCCATTAAATTGGAAGTTTTAATAATTGATTAAAATTATGACTTAAAAATTTTGATTTTTTTTCAAACAATAAATAAGGATCATGTATTACATTCTAATTAGCACAAAAAGTTACACACAATAATCTTTATGGTTTTCTCTTAACTTTTTTTTTTTTTTTTTATCAATTGGTTTTTCTACATTTTTTAATTTAATATTATTTGTATAATTTTTATCATTTATTTAATATTTTCACTATCTTTTAAATATTTCTCGTACTCTTATATTTAGTCATCAAATAAATTATTTTCTTATTTTAATATTTGACCTATTGAATATATCATTTTGTGAATGCATGTCATTTTTAAATGTAGTGTCTTCTTTAAAGCTCTAAATTATATATATTGTTTTATAACTTTAATGTGTCACTTTTAAATTTTAGTTTTTAATGCTTGTAAATATTTTAGATTCTAGCATTTTAAAAATAATTTCTTCTAATTTATTGTGATATTCCATGTTATATTAGTCCACTTATATATATATATATATTAATACATTATTTTTTTAAACAATACCTATCATGTCATCTTGCCTTTTGAAATTTGCATTTCTCGGTCAATTTCATTCGTCTACTTTCCCGACACTCTATTATTTAATAAGTAATTTATAAAAAAATAAAAATAAAAATAAAAATCAATTTATGTCATGGTAATTTAAATTAATAATATTTGCAATTTCTTTTTTATTTAAATTTATTAGTGCTGGACTGCTGGTAACTAGTAAGGAGGTGGTATGTCCACGTTTTCAATCATGAATCCATTCAAGCTACACGAGAGCATATTTTATTTTATTTTTAATTTTCCTGTATATTTAATATATTAAAAGGTGAAGTGCTATAAAAATTTATTAAATTAAATTATTTATATTATTTAATTCATTAAAATATAAATAGTATTATTTAATTATTTAATTTTGTAAAAAATATTAATTAAAAATAAATTATATTATCTAATAATTTTTTTAATAAAATATTATTATTTTCATTCAAGTAATTAAAAACAAGTCTTTAATAAAAATAAAATTTAATATTAAATTGTTTAAAAAACAAACCAACAATAATAATATTGAGACATAAAATTATTTAAATATTTATATTTTAATTTATAATAAAAATTAAAAATTAAGAAAATATTAAAATAAAATAGTGATAATTAAAAAATATTAAAATAAATATTTTATGAAATTTTTACATATTAATTATATTTTTACTATTGTTAAAGATTCGTTTAATTATTTAATATTTATTAAAATAATATAATTTGTTCTAAATAAATTTTTTATAAAATTAATGAATTAAGTGACATTATTTTAAATCTAAAAGAATAAATTAATTATCTAATTTAAAGATTTTATGTTACATTATTCACTATGTTAAAATCCAATATAATGATCCTCGCTCATTTTTTATAGACATGGTGCATGTCTGCATGATGAGATAAAGACAAACAACCTTTTCTCCAAATCTTACTATACAAGGACCTAGAGCAATTAAAAAACACTAATTGGTTTATCTTTGGTTGTTAGTCGCTTAACTTTGGTCCATTGATCATGATGTTTTTTAATTAAGATCTTAATGTTGAAAGACCACACTAGCCTCCACCGTGACTGGCTCTTTTGTTCGAGCATAAACTTTGAAGGAAGCCACTTGTCATTTAGTGGCTGGACTGTGGGCTGTTGCACGTGCGATAGCACTCATTGAAATGAAATATGTAAGGGTTCTTTATTGTGCATGGTTGACAAATAGGTTGATATGATTATTATTGTTAATTATTTTGAAATATATTTTTTAATTATTTTATTAATTATTATTTTATTAAGTATTAAATAATTATATTTTAAAAAAAATAATTACATTAATTTTTTATTTTATTAACTTAAAATATTATATCATTGTTTATTCTAATAATAACAAATAATTTCTCTATGATCATATGCGAGGGAAATTTTAGGATTTGTCAGCCGTTCAATTTTAACTTATTTTTTTAAAAACCTTTTTAGGTTTTTTTTTTTTTTTTTCTTTTTCTTTTTCTTTTTCTTTTTCTTTTATTTACATAAGATACTTCATTACTACTATCAGGAAAAAAAAAAAAACACTTCATTATTTCTGACACCTTTCACTCAAACTTAAAATGATCAACGTAGATAAAAAATCTTGCTGGAGACAACATATTTAGCAGTAGCTCTAAGATCAAGTGAACAAAATTAGTTTATTCGCCTCAATACAAGCATCATTTTGATTTCTCTATGTAATGAGTTGTTGAATAATAGGGGTACTTAAAATTTAACCGATTCAAATCATTCCATTTGATTCTAACTAACCCAACTTATTTTTTTTTTCTTTTTATTGAATTGGATTAATTTACAAAATTTTAAAATTGATTTAAATTAAGTTTGATCTATTCTTAATATTAAAATCTCATATGTTCCAATTCAATTCATTAATAATATTATTTCATTTTTTTTAATTAATTTTATTAAATAAAAATTCAAAGTATTGGCATTTTATTGATACAATTATTTTATTTCAATTAGTGGATGATTAATTGAATTAAACTTAGAGATATCATATAAGCATATCTAAGTCTTGCTGATTCTTGTGTCTTATTGGCCGTATGAACTTTGTTACAAAGTTAAAGTCGGGTTAAGATTTGGTAAAAATAGAAAATCTTATTAGTACTTATTTCATCGCATGACTACTTCTAAATTAAGTAGTTTTTGCTTTTTAATGCATGTAATTCATACTTAATTAATATAAAATTAAATAGAATTTTTTTTATTTTAATATTTATGCAATTTAAGGCATATAATTGCAGTACATTTATTTATTTATTATTTTAAAAAAATTAAAATTATTTTAGGTTATAAATTTATGAATATTTAAAGCATGAAATTAAAAACAATAATTATGTTTTAAAAAAATTGAAATTAAAATTTAAAATAAAATTTTAAGATTGAAAAAAAAAAAATCTACTCAACTTAATTGAAATCAATTCAAAGGTTTTATTTTGAAGTGATTTATAACTTTTATCGGATAAAATTAATTCTTAATTGTTTTAGAACATTAATTAATTCTTAATTGAAAAACCAACATGTTCAATTTTAATTTTAGTGTGGGATTGAACATAAATATGTGAAGAAAATGGTATATGATAAATATAAAAATAAAAATGGTAATATGAATAAAATTAAATAAAAATAATACTATTATTACTATATTTGAGCAGTGAAATTAAAATAATAATAAATATTAAAATAACATTTATAAAATTATAAATGAAATAAGATTAGAAAATAATTTTTTTTTATGTTTAAATAAGATAAAATGAGAAAAATAATAAATGATTATACAAATATGTGAAGAAAATAAAACATTCCTAAAAAGTATGAGAGGAATGAGTATTCCTGTTGGAATATTTTACATTCTATTTCATATTAATAATTAAATAAATACAGTAATAACATAAATCATTCTTATTATTGTTAACTAACATGAATTAGTGAATAATACACAAACATCAAAAAACCTTGTTTTCTTTTATTTAATTTTTTTGGAAGAAAAAAAACTTACCAAATTAAAGCTACTGCAACACTTCCAGATCATTGAAATGTTATAGTGTTTTTGCCGATTAAATTGAAGCCAAGGCTATTGTTAAGCTTAACATTGAAACGCAAGTCTAAACCTTAAACTTAAATCCCACTGTTCAACAAAAACACAATTTTAAGCCTCTTTACCTTACTGATTGGGCTAACTATTTAAGTCCTTTTTTTATTTTTTATTTTTTTTATTAGATGGCAATGTTTTCCTCCCTTTCCCCTTAATTAAGCAGCCTTCCTTTCATTGACTTTGCATTGATTTAGTGGAGTTGTTGATTTTGGAAGGAGGAAAGTTAATCTATTGCACTTCCTATCTGTTTATAAAATTATATATATTTTTTTCAAATAAACAAAATATATATTTTAAAATATACAATATTACATGTCATTTAAAAAGATAAGAGATTATATAAAAGACTGTCCTTAGCTAAAACTATAGTGTATTAATTGTATTTTTATTTTTTATTCTTAATTTTCTAAAAAAACAACACTGTTATAAAGAAGACAAACAATAGTGGGTTTAAATCAAAATTATATATGGAAAAAATTATAGATTTGAAAATGTTTATCTATTTAAAAATGGATGTTTATATTTATTAAAAATGATAATTAATAAATTAAAATTTTTAGGTCATGGTTGATAATAATAGAAATAGTAATAAGAATGATTAAGTTATTTTTATGTTTGGTTTAATTGTTTGTTAATATGGAATAGAATGTAAAACATTTCAACATGCTTATTTCTCTCATATTTCTCAAGAATACGTTAGAATGCTATATTTTTTTTTCCACATATTTGTATAATCATTTATTATTATTTCTTCATTTTATCTTATTTAAAAATAAAAAAGTTCATTTTTTAATTTTATTTCATTTATAATTTTATAAATATTACTTTAATATTTATTATTATTTTAATTTAACTACTCAAACGAACATAATATTAGTAATATTGTTTACATTAAATTTTATTCCTATTATCATTATTATTCTCATTATGTTTTCATTCTATGAATCAAACATGACTTAAACTTATTTATAATATTTAATAAAACGTCAATTTCTCCTATTGAACTGGAATATTAATTGTAAAATAAAATAAATTTATTATCAATTCAATAAAAATTAAATCATAAAAATCAAACTATTTTGTATTTCTCCTTAAGATTCTTCGTTTATTTATTTTAATTTTAATTGATTTATGATGACTTGTGTTTTGAATAAAATATTTTTTATTTTTTATTTTATGACTTGCTTATTGATTTATTAAACATGATATGTTAATTACTTTATCTAACTTTTAACTGTCATTAATTATTTTTATCAAAAAAAATTTATAATTTTTTTTAATTATGAGAAAATAAAATTAATAAAAACAACCCTCAATTAAGGATTAGCAATAAAAAATCATTAATATAACGTATGAATTTCAACTCCACCATCAAAAACAAAAAAGTTATGCATGAGATGTATCACAAATAATATGATATATTATCATTAATAAGTATAGTCAAATTTACTAAATTATAATAAATAAAAAATTATCACGTTAATTAAAATAATGATATATTTATAATAAATAATAATGCTCATAAAAATATTATGAGTCAGAGATTTTACTACGCTTAGTCATTTTACTTAAAATGACAAAGTAGTACAATTAATACTAGGTTATGTTTACTAATGATGAAAAAAAATGTGTGAAAAATAAATCATAATCAGTCCCTTTACTTTCGAAAAACATAATGAAAAAAGAATAACAGTCCCACAAATTTTAGAATTATTTTTATTAATTGATTCTTCACGCCCCCTTATATTGATACTTTTTTCAAATTCATAATATATAATTTTAAAATTATCTCTACTTTCAAAATTTTATTTTATTTTTAAAATAATATTTAAATAAATTAATATTTTGATTTTAATTCATTACAATTTTTCCAAAATACATGAAATTCTCTTCCACTTTTCTCTTCAACACTACTCATTTACATTTACTTTAGACACAGGAAGCTAGCTATACCTGCCAAGTATTAGTCTAGCTTATAGCTTTTGTAACCGACAAGCAAGTATGTGCATGTATATTGGGACACTACTCACAAATTCAATCAATCCCAATTACTTTTCACTTTAATGGGCATGCCACGAGTGAAGCAAAGTTGAAGATAAAGATCGAAGTGTGAAACCATGAGAGAGCAAAGTAGCTAGTGCTTCAAAGAGTTGTGACGTTTTGATGACAAGTGTATTCCAATTAGGAAACAAAAAGGGTCCCCTAAATTGGTTAACATGTTATTTTTTAAACCAATTTAATTATTTACTAACTAAAAGGTCTACAAATCACTATTGTTTAGAGTCAACCTCAGTGTTCTCTTTTAGTCCCTCAAAGATCCAACACTGCCCATCATCATATTTGGTCTCACCACGCAGCAAAAGTATTTCCGGTCTGTATTTGTTTCTTTAATTGATTTCTCTGTCATGAAATTCAAATTGTGAAGAAGACTGCAACTATAATTTTCATACATAATAATTTATAGAGTTACACGTATGCCTTTTTTTTATTAGTGTATGTTCACTACAAGAAAAGTCGGGAAAGCTAGCATATAATATTCAAATTAATTTCTCTTCAAGAGGTTTAAAACTTTAGTACTTTACCTACCATCTAATTTTGCCTTATAATTAAGTTATTTAAAAAACTTGAGATCATTTTATTTTAAGAAAGTTATTATTTTTTTTAAAATCCCATATAATATTAGAAAAAAACCGAATACTCAGTATAATAGTATAGTAACTTTACTTCAATCTGTTACTTTAGTTCATATTTGATTTGTACAATGGAACTGAAACGTGAATAATAATATGAATTTAATTGAAAATTATGTCATTTATATTATTTAATTATAGCTTTCATACATTTTTATCTTGTGATTATTACGATAAATTTATTTAATCATGTAATTTTAAAAGTATAATCAATTCAGTTGAAATTTTCAAAAATTTGAATTTTTTTAAGGATAAAATAAGAATAAAATATTTTACTAAAAAAAATTCAAAAAAAAAAAAAAAAAACAAGTGCAGTTCGCTCATTGCCCCACACTATCACCTCCCCTATTGCCACCCCAACCCGCATTTCTCCCTCCCTCAACTTTTTTCTCTTTATTTATCTGTCGGCCGCCCACCAAAACAGTAGAAGTTGGTTTTTCAAAAAATATATATATATATTTTATTCATAAAGTAGAGGACAGAGGGGAGGTAAGAAAGAGATAGAGTTATGTAGGAGGGAGAAATGTGTGGGGACGGCAGAGGGGAAGAGTGACGATTAAGAATGTTCATGGTACACTTCGATCCAATTTTTAGGGGGAAAGAAAAATTAAATTGAATCAAATTATTGTCTATTAAATTATTAAAATTGAACTATTTAATCTGATTTAATCTAATTTTGTTAATAATTTTTGACAAATTTTTTTTTTTTTAAATTTCTTAAAATTTATTAAAACTTGAAAATAATATTAAAAAAAAAATTAATCTAAATAAATTAATTAATATATACTACAAATATAAATCATATTACATCATACATAAATCATATAACACATCTTAAAATAATTATAGAATTAATTATAATATAGAACTAAATATTTTTTCATATTCTACAACAAAATATAATAATACATTAACCTATAAATAATATCTTAAAATAAGTTAGGGAGTTAGGGTTGTATAATTTGATTATAAGAATATATACAATTAATATAGATTTTTTTAAAGAATAATATATTAAAAATAATTTTAAAAATAATTAAAGTAACTGTCCGGTCCGATTTAAAAATTCATATAACCGAACTGAACCGTTTGTAAAACGATTTGAAGAAATAAAAACCAAATCGAACCGTTTAATTTATAAAATCGTTTGGTCCGGTCTGATTTTTCGGTTTTAATCGATTTTGTTCGATTTTTTGACACCCCTAGTAGCTACTGATTTTTTGGATTTTTTTATTTCTTTTTTATTTATAAAATATATTATTCTCATTTTACTCCCAAAAAATCCTAATTTTTAAAATTTTTGACTTAATTGACCAACTTTTAAATTACATAATTAAATAAGCTCATTCCAATAATTACATGATAAAAATGTATGAAAGTTATAGTTATCGGACCCAAATGACTATGGACGCAATTGATATTATTATTGTTATGTTTGTTGGAACAGTAAAATTAAAATCAAAATTTTAAAATTATAAATAAAGCAAATTCAAAATAAAAAAATATTTTTTTTGGAATGAATGAGTTTTCCTGCTACTTGTGAAAATATTTTTTATTTCATTATAAATTAACAGTAAATTCAAATATATAAATATCAATTTTTTTTTTATTATCATTCATGTTTTATTGTCATCAACATGACATTAGTTTTAATAAGTACGATACTTTAGTTTTTTTTTTGTGTGTGTGCGCGCGCGCGGGGGTATTTTTGGGAGAAAAACTTAAATGGGGTTGTGTATGTTTGATTTGGTTTGATAAGATACTTCGATCAATTGTGGAAAGTAGAGTTATTAAAACGTATAAAAAATAACCAAATATCAAATTTGTTAAAATAAACTAAAGTGTATTAATTTAAAATAAAGTTAATAAAATATTTAAAAGGTGATAGTAAAATTACTAGAGAATTTTTTTTTAACCTCATAAAATAAGAGGGAAAGATAACACATCGATTTAGAGGAACTGAAAGAAAATTGTCGTATGAAACTTGTCTAAAGCTTTCCAATTAATGCTGATTGATGTCTGTTACCAGTTACATTACATGTTACTTTGTGTTCTTATCTTGTTAAAGATGCATCATCAATTGCAAAAATTATGTACTTGTTAAAGGTCATATATGCCATTTTTTAGTTTACAAGCTAGACAACATTAATGAAAGGTATTAAGTTGTATTAATTTTTTAACACTTTTATTCATCTGGATATGCATTCACAATTTAGATGGCATAAAATAATAAGGTAATAAAAACGAATTCATTTCATTCATCTCGTTACATTATGTTAAGAACCTATTTAAATTTAAGATGAAAAGAATTATCCTGCATTTTTTATCTCATAAATAAAAATTAAGTTCATTTTAATTCAAATTTATGATAATAAAGTTCACTTTGGGATATAGTTGGCATGCACATTGAGTTATCATCTTTATCTTGTTTGGACTTCAATTTTTTTTTCAGGAGAACCCAATAAAGCATTGGTTCAAAGTTTAGTCGATAAAATTGGTGCGAGGATAAAAGCATAGAAGTGGTAGACACTTTTTTTAGCAGGACATCGATGCTTGATATCTTCAGTCATTTAGAATATGATTGAAAAACTGAAAAAAAAAAAAATGATTTACAATTTCTTTTGGTCGGGAAAGATAGATACAATTAAACACGTTCAAATTACTTGGAGGAACTACTACCTCCCATTGGAGGAAATGAGGTCTCTGCTTGCAGGACCTCGGTCTCTTAAACGAGGCCATGCTAAAAAAGTTCTCCTAGCGGGTAATCATAGAGAACTCTAACACTTTGCTTTACTTGCGTAGCTAGTACACGACTATAAATGATTATCTACGAAATTTCTATGTCTACTCGTCAATTTGGCTTGGTTCGTGACTTCATTATTTGAACCTCTTAGAGGAGTCTAGGTGACTAGATAGTTGGAAGGAACTTTGCATTAAGGTTTTGGATTGACAATTGGTTGGACACTTCTCTAATTAAAAGGATGGATAACTCTCTAGTGGACTCATCGATACACTCACTAGTAGGGGATTATTTAAGAGATGACGGATAACATCTGCCATAAACTTTGCAGACTCTTATCCGGATATTGCCTCAAAGATTCGGTCAACAATTGTTGGGATTGGTATGGACACCAAAGTTTGGACACGTTCAATTAAAGGAGGTGTCACAACCAATGAGGCTTATGATTCACTATGTGTGGTTAGAGAACGTAAGAATTAAGGTAGAGCTATTTAGGCCCCTTTTATATCGCCCTCACGATCTATTTTGCTCTTGCGTACTATTAAGAGTTGTTTCTATATTTTGCTTGGAGTCTTATATACTTTTGAATTAGAGCTGGCTACATCAATCATGTTGTGATGTATATATATAAATTCGGGTGGAAATGGTTCTGGTTGGAGTAAGATTCAGTGTATGTTATTACTCTTTTTTAGATTCGATATTTTTCGATGTCTTAGAGATGGTATTTAACTTGGACTAATTGTTTAGAGAAATCTATTGAGAGTTGTTTCTATATTTTGCTTGGAGTCTTATATACTTTTGAATTAGAGCTGGCTACATCAATCATGTTGTGATGTATATATATAAATTCGGGTGGAAATGGTTCTGGTTGGAGTAAGATTCAGTGTATGTTATTACTCTTTTTTAGATTCGATATTTTTCGATGTCTTAGAGATGGTATTTAACTTGGACTAATTGTTTAGAGAAATTTATTCACATAAAGTTTCATTGTTTACATATTTATAGAGAAAATAATGGTGCAGCTAATAGGATAGCTTTTATGACTTCTAATTTTTGTACAACTTCTAATTTTTATACAACAACTTGATGGTAATGGTGTGATGCCCCAGCTTTCATTAATTTTTTCATTTTCTCGGATGTTAGCAACAAATCTTATTATAAGTTTTGCTAAGAATTAATTTGTATGATTTTTTTTTATATTTAATAATACTTATAGTTGAATAGTTATATAAGATGGTTTTAAAAAAGTGTCAATTTAATTAAAATATTTCAATGCATTCCCTAAAGCTTACTAACTATAACATTTTATTTGAAACTTAAGATAATTAATGCTTTTAATCGTCTGTATTTTTATGTAAAGAAAACACACCACACTTCTTGTATCATCGGAACTGCCGTTTTGGTGGCAATAAAGTAATACTGGTTCGTTGCATGTACGACCATAAACATAGTGACTGATTCGTTAGGTAGGTGTAAAGGATTGTCTAAATTTTAATTTTTTCTTTTGTTTTTGGTTCAGCGTCTAAATCAAAATTTGGCAGTTAAAAGTTGAACATAATTGGTTTGTGTTGTATTCTTGGTAAGTTATAAGTAAATTCTTTATTTTCAGAAAAAGAAAAACCTCCTTCGAAAGAAGGGTGGATCCCATATTCTAAATATATTATTGTAAATTAATATTAAATTTATTATTGAAGAATTTTAATAATTATTATGTAATTTTTTATTATTTTAAATTTATGACTTCGTACTTATCTGTACAAAAATCTATACGCAAATTAGAGGTATGTATACACACACAAAAAAAAAAATCTATAACACGCTGCTATGATATTTGCATGTGGTTTAGTGGGTTACTAATAAAGTAAGAAGACTTTGTGAATGAACGTCATTAATGACAATATCTTGTGCTTTATTAACAATTAATTACCTAATCTAAGGCATCAAAGTGTTTTCTCTTTTGGCATATTTAGTCTGAAACATGTAAAGTTAATCTCTCTCCACTTCATTATAATCTCCTAGTTGTAATTAAACCCATATCTTAAGCAAACACAAACCGGTCGTGTAAGCCATCAAATCCAACTAGTTAAAATAAGAATAGTATTATATGAATTAAAGTATTATATATATTAAATAATATATTAATTATTTATTAAATATAAAATTAAAAATATGAGATAATAAAATAATTATAAATTTTTTTATTAATAAAATATTAATTAAATTATACTATATAAATTAATGTAAATATTAAATTGTATTAAAAAAATATATATATATATATATTTAAAATAATGGTAACCAGCTGTAATCCACGCCATCTACAGACTCTACCGTATTAAGTTTACAAATATCAAGAAAAATATTTAACATATTAATGATATATGTCAAAATTTTGGTAAAATTTAAAATAATAAAAAAAATATAAAGTATTTTATGAATTATTTTATTTATATCAAGTAAAAGTTTTAGTTATTTTTCTTTTACAAATGATACTTAAATTACTCTATTTATAAAAATAAAATATTTTAGTACCTTTTTAAATAATAAAATATTATTTTATTAATAAAATTTTTGAAATAATAATAAATATAATTTAATATAGATAAATTTTTTATTTTATTTCAATAATATAAAACTTAATTTGAATAGTAAAATATTTTTTTTTATTTCTTTAGTTAATTTTGTTGTAAATTTTATATTTATGAAATTTTCTTGTATTTTTCAAGCACTTTTCTGTATCGTATTTGTATAAAAAATTAAAAACTGTAAATTATAAGATAAAAAATATGGGTTACATCTGTTAGAAAATTAAAAGATCAGTGGTGTTGGAACCACACTGGTGAGCTCTTTTCAATCCATCATCTTCAGAGATTAGTACTATAAATCGAATTGTGCACCTCTACTGTATTGTTTAGAGTTGGGTAGCGATTTTTTTATTTGTGTGGTCTCTGACGATGGTGTAATGGAGAGAGATTATTTGTGTGGTTTCAATGCCACTGATATTATAATTTTTTGACCTATGTAGCTCCTATGTTTAATACTATAAATTCTACAATTTTGATCTAAACACGATACATACAGAAAAATACAATACATAAAAGTACTAAAAAATACAAAAAAAATTATAAAATATAAAATTTACAACAAAATTGACCAAAAATATAAAAATAAAATAAAATATTTTACTGTTTAAATTAAGTTTTAAATTGTTGAAATAAAATAATTAATTTTTTTCTATTAAATTATATTTATTATTTCAAATTTTTTTATTAATAAAATAATATTTTATTATTTAAAAAGTGATTAAAATATTTTATTTTTTTAAAAAAATAATTAAAATATTTTTTGTAAAGATAAAGTGATTAAAATATTTAGCTAATACAAATAAAATAATTCATAAGATCCGTACGCTGAATAAAAATATTAAAGTTATTGACGAAAATTACTTATATCAATTGTAAACGTGAAAATAATGGGTATATATAAAAAATATCATAGATACTTAATATAAATAAAGAATTAATATATATGTGTACTAATTTAGTGAGATGATCAATTATCATGAATTGCTATAGTTGATGTGGTTGTAAATTTTTATCAATATTGATGATTAATTGTACATTTTTTTTACTATTGATATAATAACATAAAACATATAGTTACAACTATATATCATTATATGGTGTGATACTTTTTAGCCTTTCAATGTGTATTAAGTAAGTTCGAGGAGTTTTGAAAAAAGAACATAGTTTCTTTTCTTATGATTAAAGAGGCAAAGATTATTATATATTCTTGTGATTAGAGAGATAAATATTAATGTTTGTTTTTATGATTAGAGTGGTAAAAATTAGTGTCTTTCTTTATGATTAAAGAGGCAAAGACTAGTGTTTATTGTTGTGATTAGAGAGATATGAAGAGAGATTGTGCACTTAAAATGTCTATCAAATGCATTGTATTATGAGATATATGATGTTGTATGAGTATACAAGGTGAATATATATATTATATATAAAGATTTTACTTATTGATGACTCTTAATATCATAGATATCTAACCATAATTTTCTATAAGCTAATTGCTAAGTAGATTCTCTCTTATTATTCGACGTGACATGAATTAATTTATTGTGCTAACTTGTGAGTGGTAAAAACTATAGAAATACACTTGGAATAATTAGTAAATCACGTCTGTATCAAAATGACCTTCCACGAAATACATGGGAGATTGGAGGGTACATAAAAAAAAGACAGATAATAATAATAATAATGAAAAACATAAACAAAAGCAATGTCTCTTTTTCACTTATACGTGCCATTGAATGTGTACACTAAGTTCAGAACCTTATAATTAAATTTAAGGGATTTCCAAAACTCTGTCTCTGAGTCTGACTCTGACTCAGCGTACCATAAAATTAATTTCTTCTGGAGATAATTTCTATGTGGCTATATATAAACAATATGTTGTCTAACAAAAGAAAAAAATTATCTCGGTATCTGGGATTTGAAGTTGGTAGGCTGATGAAGGAAACGCTGAAATACTTGGCAGGAATTGCAGGGCCAAGTGGTTATGGCTCAAAATCAACTGCTGAACAAGTCACTCAGAATTGTTATTCTTCATTACCTTCTCAACTCACTGCAATAATCACTGGTTAGATTTATTTATTAAAAAAAATCATACTTGTTTGTTATAATATTGTTAAGTGTTTTTTTTAATAATACATTGAAATATAGGGGCCACGTCAGGCATTGGAGCTGAGACAGCAAGAGTATTAGCAAAGAGAGGAGTGAGGATAGTGATTCCAGCAAGGGACTTGACAAAGGCAGCCAAAGTGAAGGAAGGAATTCAAAGAGAGAGCCCAAATACTGAAGTTATTGTTTTGGAGATTGATCTTAGTTCTTTTGCTTCTGTCAGGAGATTTTGCTCTGATTTTTTAGCTTTGAGACTACCCCTTAACATTCTAATGTGAATTTTTATTCTTTTTTTTTTTTTTTTTAATTTATTTTTGTGTGTGTCTTTTTTATTTAATGTACAAAATCCTCTCTTTAATTTAATTTAATTTATCCTTCTTCAACATGTATATAAATATATATAATACTCATGGTTGTGATTCAAAATGCAGAAACAATGCTGGAATATACTCTCAGAAGATGGAGTACTCTGAAGAGAAAATTGAGATGACATTTGCTACAAATTACTTGGGTATTTTTTCCTAAGTATTTCTAAAGTCTCCACAATAACACTAATAAGACTCCAACCCACATATGGCACCACACACTATTTAGGGTATTATCTTATTGAGGAATGCTTACGATCACATCAATTTTTATATGCCACATTACAAATTAACTTTAAAAATTAAACAAGTATTGGCTTTTAAAGAAAATTTTGACACATAAAGAAACTCACAATAACCAACATTTATATTTCTGAAAAAAAAACCAGAGAGAGACAGAGTGAGAGATTATAAATAGAGTAAATACTATAATTTCTCCAACTTATTGCTTTTTATTAAGTAAAAAAGGAAACACCTGAAAGATCCTTTTACTATGATGGCAATGTATATTTCTAAATTTATTTTATCATTTAACTTTAAACACAATCTCTAAGCTAGATTATTCTGTTTCAGAAACATTGCTCACACGTCTAAAGTTATGTTTGTTTCTGCTTAGGGACACTGTAAAAAAGTGCTTATGAATTATGATAGCAAAAATATGCTTCAGGACTAAACAAGAAAAAAATTGTCAAGAATCAAAAAGTACATTTTGTGCTTTGCTGACATAAGCATATTATCCAAAAACTGTTTTTTTTTAAATCATTTTTAACAAAAGTAAAAGCATGCCGACCCTAAATCTTTTGTGAAAGAGAGTATTAAATTGTAATGAGTCCATTTGAAGTGGTCATAACTCATTCAATAAGGTAGTATATATGAATTTCTACATTGAATTTGAATTTTTGTTATGCAGGACATTTTCTTTTGACAGAAATGCTGTTAGAAAAGATGATAGAAACAGCAGCTGAGACAGGGATTCAAGGAAGAATAGTAAATGTTTCTTCTGTGATTCACAGCTGGGTTAAGAGAGAGGCTTTCCGCTTCAATCAAATGATAAACCCAAAAAAGTGAGACTATTTTCTCTTCTAAATCCAAATTTTTTAGAAAAAGAAAATTAATATGTGTTTGTTTCTAACTAGTGCAGTACTTACAATGGCACAAGAGCATACGCACAGTCAAAGTTGGCTAACATATTGCATGCTAAGGAAGTAGCAAAACAGCTAAAGGTCAACTTTTTTTTTTGTTGTTGACCTTTTTGCTTCCCTTTGATGCCCCATTTGAGAGATGTAAAATGAACTGTAATTACACAACTTGCTAGGTTTATCTCACATCGGTTCATTAACTAGCACATTTACAATTTTTTTAAAATAAAAAAAAAAATCTATAATAAGGAAATTCTTTTTTATTATTTAAGTATTTTTTTTCATAATGATATTATAATAATTATTTTTTGGTAAAAATATTTTATTAAATTAACTTGTGAGTTGCTCATGAGATGAACTAATTCATTTAAGCTCATGAGGTAGGAGAGTTGAGCTCATCAACATTAAATCCAATTTCATGCCCATCAAAAAAGTTGTTTGTTGAGCTACTCAAGTTTAACATGTTGGAGTATAAACAGGAAAGAAATGCAAGAGTAACCATAAATGCACTACATCCTGGAATTGTCAAGACTGGAATTATTAGAGCGCACAAGGGCTTTCTCACAGGTATGTTGAGAAAATTTTCTTTTAACTATCAAAACATTTCCAGTGTTGAAATACTTTGAGCAGCAATTTACGTAGCAAAATGTGATTGGAAATGAAGCCGTACGATATTTAGACATATGAGTTAAATCTTCCCAACTTGTAATGTCTAACGTTTCTCTTTTGTAAGTGAAAACAAAAGTTAACCACTGAGCAATTTGTTTGAATTTTCTGCAGATTCTGTGTTTTTCATAGCATCCAAGTTACTGAAATCAACAGCTCAGGTACTATGGTGGGGAAAATTAGAAAGGTTTCTTAGATATATATTAATTGTAATTAGCTGTATATTAGATCTATATAACTAATTAGCTTAATTATAGGGATCGTAATTAAATAATTCTCTAAGATAGAATCATAGCTTTGTGTATATATATATGTATTATTTTTCAATGGAATTAAGAGAAATAATTCTTTTCAATCTTGAATAACATGGTATCAGAGCCAGGTTAGGGTGCATCGTGAATAACATGATATCCCTAAATCTTCTTTAGGTTTAATAATTTGCTGAAGTTTGAAAACTATGTGGAAATTTGATGAATTAATGTGTTAGGGTGCATCAACAACATGCTATGTAGCTTTGAGCCCAAATACAGAAGAGATAAGAGGGAAATACTTTGCAGACTGCAATGAGACTAATTGTTCAAATTTAGCAAATGATGAAGCAGTGGCACGAAAGTTGTGGAAGCAGACTTGTTCTTTCATACATAGAAGACTCTCTCTTTTAGCATCTTGTTAATTATATTTTATGTTCATTCTTTTAGGGGCTAAATTTGGGAGTCCTTTTAGTCTCATGTTTATATATCTAAGCATTGCTTTATTTAAGGAATTATAGAAAGGTATATAAGGGACATCAGAAGTGGCAAATTTTTATTTGCTCCACTTTCTTTTGGGTTTTAGACCATAGTTTAATATGTAATTACCAATGTACAACCTTCTGCAAATCCAGGCTTTTGTATTTACAAATAAATAAAGCCAGAGACATATATATATATATATATATATATTGAATTCTGTACTGCCCTTCCATCAGTATTAACAATTCATACAAACTTTCATCTCCACCCTAAAAAACGTAGGAATAAGATAATTAATTTGTGCTTTTAACAGTGTATTGTTAATTTAAATTGGCTACATTTTCTAATTTAGGTAGTAAATGAGAATTCTTACGTCTAAAAAATCATGAATTCAAGCCTTGGGACAATAATCACTTTCCAAAAAAAAAAAATTGTAAAACAGTACATAGAAAATATTTTAAATAATAACTTCTATTAATAACACCAATTCCGTACATTGGATGTACAAATAAGATCAAAATCCAAGCTTGGATTAAATACAACCAAATTGTTTCTCTCTCATGACAACATCATATATTACTTTTTTTACAATTGTCATATGGTATTTAATCTAAAGCTTCTCCTTCAAATCTTAAAAAAAAAAAAATTAACTAGCAAACAAAACTTCTCGCTTGTTTTAGAAATTACTGTAGAAAAAAAAAATATGTGAAGAACCATTCAATCAAGTATCAACTATACCAACCACTAATGTAGGCTAGTGAATTTCAATTTATTTAGGTTATGTTGGACATTGAATGACCATTTTAATCTTTCGTATTAAATACTTAGTTTTTTAATTACCTTTTCAATTTCTGAACTTTTGGAAAAAAATTGAAAAGTTGTATTATAACTAATTTTTATTTTCATTTTTTGAAAGTTAAAAGGAGAAAATTTGATGTTGCAAAACCAATTTCAATTTTCTAATATCCGCTCTAAAATTCAAGTTTATGCTTCTTTTTTGAAAAATGTTTATTAAACTTTTACAATATAATAATTTTTAATAATGTTGAAAATAATTGAGTACGTTTGAATTATTAATTTTAAGTTTTTTATTTTTTTTTTCAAACATGTTTTGGTATGATTCTAACCTGCATCTTGTAATGAGATAAAGATAAGTTCTACAACAGATCACAAGATAAACCACTATTAGTTTTAAGTGTTACAAAAAAAAAAAAAAAATCAATTCTACAATTGATTTTTTTTTTTTTTTAATTTCAAAATTTGATCAAATTTTAAAAATGAAGGGTAGAAACGAGTTATCAAAATGTGTTTGATTTAAAAAAATTCTAAAATTTAGAAATTGAAGGACATCAAAGAAGCAATTTTTTTTAGAATATCATTATTTAAATTAAAGCAGAGAACCAACTTCAACTTCTGTGATATATAACAAAAAATTTCATTACATAGCTTGTATGAATATGTCTAGTATCTAGGATACAAAAATAAAGATGAAAACAAAAATGATCAATATAGCTTAAGAAAATACTAACCATTGCAAACTTCAATAGCTTGTAACCATACCTACATGATGTGAACTATGCACTGACAGAAGAAAATTTATACGTAAAGCAACTATATTTTGAAGGTAAACTCTTCGAAATCAAGGAAGCCACAACAATGGTTTGTAAGTTTTTCAACTAAAGAGTTTCGTACTGGCCAAAAAAAAAAACACTAAACAGTGAATTGATACATGCATGATGCAACATAAGTTTGTCAAACTTGGTAAAACAGTCTGTTGCTTCACCTAAAGGGAGTTATATGGAGGTAAAGGTGAGATATGATAATGAATATGGTTAGGTTAATCGATATATTCTCCTTTATACAATAGATAGTGAAGTCGGAGGAGGATGGATGCAAAATGGAAAAACATGTACTTACTAACAGGAGAGGGTTTGAACTTCTAATTGCATCCTTGCTTAATGAGTGATTCTTACATACAACGGTTGTATTGACACGTATTGAAACGAAGTAATCTTGACCTTTTATTTTTATAAAAAAAAATGTTAGACATGTGGACGACATCAATGACTATGATTTATAAAAAGCATACAATATGTTGCATTTAAGAATTCTCCTGCCTAAGGGTGTCTTTGAGATACTATCCAAAAAATTGATCCATTCTGGTATACTCATGACTGATAAAAGCCAAAAAGAGTTGCCACCATACAATCATGTCAAGGATTAAACAGCATTAGGAAAAGAGAAAACAATACATATCATACAACCGGTGTAGTAAAAGATTTAAAAAATTTATCAACTGATTTTTAGTCCAAGATATCAGGAAAATATATCAAAATGGATGACTAACAAAGGGAAGCACAATCACTCAATACTTACAGATGTTTGAGACTGGGAGTGTCCTCACTGTCCAATAGATGTTAACATCATTTCATTACAGGACTAAACAATTGGAGCAAAATGAGCAACAAGATGATGCAGTTGTGTCTTGTTTAGTTGAAGAAGTCCGCATCTAACAATTGGTAGAATTCAAAGTTCTCCAACATAAATAAAAATGAGTTTTCTTATCTTTCATTCAGCTTGTCAAGATGAGCAGCTTATCAGATTAAAAATCTGGTGCACCTTCACCACAATTAACCGCAACAAAAGCTGCTGTTAGTCTTCACATTTAAGCCTGTTAAACCATAACAATTCATAAGGAAAATTTGCAACGAGGATAAACTTTGCATTGAAAAGGGAAGTAAAAAAAACAAGTAGTTAAATCATCATCATAAATGTCCTCCTTGAGCTTAAGAATATAAGAAAGAACTGCACTGATTTAGCTTTCTTAAGATTACAACTCATATACCTATTTAGGTCATGGATACTTGCTCCATGTATGGTAGAGAGAGACATTGGAAAACGACCTAATCTAATAATTTGCAACCTAATTCCTGTTGAAATCCAAAAAAGGAAAACATTTAATATGTAAATAATTAGGAAAGTAATTAAGAGCCAGCTATTAGCCGTTTGTATGTATTAGCTGTTATGATTTTATTATTAGCTAGCTGTTAGCAGTTTTTATTTCCTTTTTTGTTATTCCAATTTTACTATAAAATTGTGATCAAACATTGTAATACATATCAGAAATGAAATAACAATTTCTTTCTTTAATCCTTTTATTCCATATGGTATCAGAGCAGGTCTAAAACCTAGCCATATCTGATTTAACATCAGAAAATACCTCAGGAATCACTACCCTTCCTACCACCACAATCCCTACCTACTCTCTAGATACCTCATCTCTACAGATCACAGTAGAGAAACTCAATGGAAGGAATTATAGAGAATGGGCTCAGTCAGTCAGATTGGTGATAAATGGGAAAGGAAAAATAGGTTACCTGACAGGGGAAATCACAAAACCAGCTTTAACAGATGCTGGTGCAATCCAACGATGGAGTTCAGAGAACTCAGCGGTAACCGCGTGGCTCATTAACTCCATGTTACCAGGAATTGGAAAAACTTATTTGTTCCTACCAACAGCAAAGGATGTATGGGAGGCTGTCAAAAAAACATATTCAGATTGTGAGGATTTTTCTCACATATTTGAAATTAAAACAAAATTGTGGCAATTGAAACAGGGTAGTCGTGATATTATCGAATATTACACGGAGATGCAATCTCTGTGGCAGGAACTTGATCTGAGCTCACAAGAGGAGTGGGAGTGCGCCGGTGACAGCACACGGTACCGGAAAAAAATCGAGACCGAAAGAACCTTCGAGTTCCTTGCTGGGCTGAGTCGCGATTGGGACGATGTGCGTGGGAGGATACTCGGCCGCCGTCCGTTACTCTCAGTCCGAGAGGTATTCTCCGAGGTTCGGCGAGAGGCGAGCCGGCGACGGGTGATGCTGAACGGCGACTGATGCGATCATGCCCTTGGCTTGTGGGGTGAGTGGGTTTCAGGATTGGCCCATCTTTCACTAGTCCGGGCGAGGGTCTGTCCGCTGGCGTGGGTGAGGGTCTGGGCGGTCTAGAACAGGTTATAAGGGCAAGTAGCGCCCCAATTGACACCTTAAGGTTTTAGTTGGAATGGTAGGCGCTTGCTCCTTATCATTTGGTATCAGAGCCAGCTCCCAGGTTCGAGTCCCGCCTAGCGCAGGTTTGAGCTGTGGTGTCAACTGCAAGCCAAAGTTCGAGGACGAACTTCCTTTGAGAAGGAGGGAATGATGCGATCATGCCCTTGGCTTGTGGGGTGAGTGGGTTTCAGGATTGGCCCATCTTTCACTAGTCCGGGCAAGGGTCTGTCCGCTAGCGTGAGTGAGGGTCTGGGCGGTCTGGAACAGGTTATAAGGGCAAGTAGCGCCCCAATTGACACCTTAAGGTTTTAGTTGGAATGGTAGGCGCTTGCTCCTTATCAGCGACCTCCCTCCGCCAGTCGGTGGCCGCGATCAACTCCACTCGGCGCTTGCTGTTGGCGCAAATGGGAGTGCTGCTCGACAATTTAATAGCCCTATTGGGCTTGATGGGCTGAAAGACTTGGTAAGCTTTAATGGGCCAAGAATTTCTTTACCTAATGGGCCGAGAGATGAAAACAAGCCCACTTATGCAGCCCAAGGACAAATGCAAAATGGACAATTTTTTGAAAATGGGCCCTCAGCAAATTTTTCTAATGGGCCGTATAGCAATCGGGCTGGAAATGGCTCACAACGAAAAAGGCTTTTTTGTGATCATTGTCGTAAGCCCAGACATTTAAAAGAGACATGTTGGAAAATTCATGGAAAACCAGTTGATTGGAAACCGAGGCAGAATAGAACTCGAAGTTATCAAGTAATGACTGATCAACAGAAACCCCAAGACAACTCAACTTTAGGGGGAGCATTTAATCCAGAACAGTTGGACTAACTTTACAAATTATTGTCCAATATGCATAATTCTGGTCAGTCATCCTCTTCAGCCTCAATAGCCTATAAAGGTAATTACTCAAGTGCCTTAATCACCTCACGATTCCAAAAACCTTGGATCATTGACTCCGGTGCGTCAGATCACATGATTAATTCTTATCACTTATTTACATCTTACTCACCTTGTGCTGGTAATTTGAAAGTCAAAATAGCAGATGGAACTCTCTCAACTGTTGCTGGCAAAGGGAGTATTAAAATCTCTGACTCTCTATGCCTCAAATCTGTTCTTCATGTTCCAAACTTGTCTTGCAATTTAATATCTATCAGTCAATTAACTAAAGACTCAAATTGCTCAGCTAAATTTTTTCCTTCTTACTGTGTTTTTCAGGACCTATCATCGGGGAAGACGATTGGCAGTGCTGAAAAATGTGAAGGACTTTACTATTTTAATAACACCGATGTGAGTAAAAAACGTCAAATTGTAATTTGTGATTCCGCATTTATTTCTAAGAATAGTGAACTTATGTTATGGCATTATAGAATGAGTCACCCAAATTTTCAATACTTGAAACATTTGTTTCCTTCTATGTTTTCAAATAAAGAAATTAAATTTCAGTGTAAAATGTGTGAATTTGCGAAGCACAAACGTCATTTATTTTCAAATGTCCAATATAAGCCATCCAAACTGTTTAGTTTAATTCATAGCGATGTTTGGGGACCCTCACGTTCTCCTACTCGTACTCATTCTAAATGGTTTGTCACTTTTATTGACGATCATACTAGAGTTTGTTGGGTTTATCTATTTAAAGAAAAAACTGAGGTTCGTGATATTTTTATCCATTTCCACCGAATGGTACAAACACAATTTCAATCACAAATCCAAATTCTCCGGACTGATAATGGCTCCGAATATTTCAATCAAACCTTGTGTCATTACCTGCAAGAAAATGGGATAGTACATCAAAGTTCTTGTGTCTTCACATCTCAACAAAACGGGGTCGCTGAACGAAAAAACAGACACCTTCTTGAAGTAACAAGAGCTTTAATGTTCACTACAAATATGCCAAAAGAATTTTGGGAGGATGCAATTTTAACTGCAACTTATCTTATCAATAGGATGTCAAGTCGTGTGCTTTCCTTCGAAACACCCATTCAAAAATTTCTAACATGTCTTTCCATATCACACCTCCAATCAGAACTTCCTCTTAAAGTGTTTAGTTGTACTGTATTTGTTCACATTCACCCACATAATAGATCTAAGTTAGATCCTAACGCAACCAAGTGTATTTTTGTCGGATATTCTCCTACTCAAAAAGGGTACAAGTGCTATGATCTTTCTACAAAAAAAGTCATTGTTAGTCGAGATGTTACCTTTTTTGAAGACACGCCTTATCACTAGAAGTCCTTTCTTCAGGGGGAGAAAATAAATGAAGAAAGCTCCATTAATAAGTTCTTGGATTTAAATGATTTGAGTTTTAACCCTCCTGAAACCATTACCACAAACAGTGAACCCTGTCTAGAACCCACAAATAATGAACAATCTTTTATCCCATCTAGTTCTATTTTGCCATCAATAGAAGAAAACTTATTACAAGAAAGAAATACGGAAAAAACAAAAGACAAAGAGGTCATTATTTATTCACGGAGGTCTAAGTTAAAAGGTAGGGACTTCATACTTGATGCATCAAAAGAGTCGGAACCCATGATAGATCCAAGTAACCAGAAAGAATCTCCATACCAGGTAACTCTAAATCTCCTATGTCTTGTGATTTGCCCATTGCTCTGAGGAAACCAACTCGATCTTGCACACTTCATCCTATTTCTAAATTTATTTCCTATAATACTCTGTCTACTGGATTTCGTACCTTTATTTCTGAACTTGACAGAACAGCAATTCCAAAAAATATTTATGAAGCTTTTAGAATTCCAGAGTGGAGAAATGCTGTTATGGAAGAGATAAAGGCACTAGAAAATAATGAAACTTAGGATGTAACAAAATTACCGAAAGGGAAGATACCAGTTGGATGTAAATGGGTATTCACAATAAAATACAAAGCTGATGGGACAGTAGAACGATTCAAGGCCCGGTTAGTTGCAAAGGGGTTTACACAAACCTATGGCATTGACTACACAGAAACGTTTGCACCAGTTGCGAAACTAAATACTGTAAGAGTGCTCCTATCTCTAGCAACATGTCTTGATTGGCTTCTCCAACAATTGGATGTAAAAAATACCTTCCTAAATAGAGTCCTAGAAGAAGAAGTATTTATGACTATACCCCCAGGATTCAGTCAAGGAGAAAATACAAATAGAGTATGCAAATTAAAAAGGTCATTGTATGGCCTTAAACAATCACCAAAAGCATGGTTTGATAGGTTTGCAAAAATAATAAGAAAACAGGAGTATCAACAGGGACAATCTGACCATACATTATTTTTTCGACAAAGTGAAGATGGAAGGAAAGCAATCTTGATTGTATATGTTGATGATATAATTCTGACTGGAAACAATTTTGAAGAAATTGAGAGATTAAAAAGAACCTTGGCAACCGAGTTCGAAATCAAGGATCTGGGACAAATACGATACTTCTTAAGAATGAAAGTTGCAAGATCAAAAAGGGGAATCAGTGTATCTCAGCATAAATATGTTCTTGATCTTCTTACTGAGACAGACATGCTTGGATGCAAACCAAGTGATACTCCAGTCGAAATGGGAACTAAATTTGAAGATTTGGGAAAGATAGTTGACAAAGAAATGTATCAGAGACTAGTAGGAAAGTTGATATATTCGTCCCATACTAGGCCTGACATAGCTTTTGTAATTAGTGTTATTAGCCAACACATGCATCTCCCAAAAAAAGCTCATCTTGCAGCAGCCTACAAGATCCTCAGATACCTCAAAGGGTCACCTGGCAAAGGTTTATTCTTCAAAAGAAATGAAGTAAAAGATATAGAAGTTTTCACTGACGCTAACTGGGCAGGTTCAGTAGAAGATAGACAGTCCACTACAGGATATTGTACATTTGTTTTTGGAAACTTAGTAACCTGAAGAAGTAAAAAACAGAATGTTGTTGCCAGAAGTAGTGCAGAAACTGAGTTTAGGACAGTTGCCCAAGGAATGTGTGAAGCATTATGGTTACGAAAATTGTTGATGGAACTTCAAATTTCTGTTAAGTCACCAATGAAACTTTACTGTGACAATAAAGCTGCCATCAACATCTCCCTTAATCCAGTTCAACATAATAGAACAAAACATGTGGAAGTTGATAGACACTTTATCAAAGAAAAGATCGAAAATAGAACTATTTGCATGGTTTATGTTCCAACAAAAGAGCAAATTGCAGATATTTTCACTAAAGGTCTTCCTCGTCAAAGTTTCGATGATTTCATTTACAAGTTGGAAATGATCAACATTTATGATCCAACTTGAGGGAGAGTGTTGAAATTCAGAAAAGGAAAACATTTAATATGTAAATAATTAGGAAAGTAATTAAGAGCCAGCTATTGGCCGTTTGTATATATTAGCTGTTATGATTTTATTATTAGCTAGCTGTTAGCAGTTTTTATTTCCTTTTTTGTTATTCCAATTTTACTATAAAATTGTGATCAAACATTGTACTACATATCAGAAATGAAATAACAATTTCTTTCTTTAATCCTTTTATTCCATAATTCCTTCTAATCCAAAGTCTTTATGCAAATAGATAAAGAGCATGTAGAAAGAAATCAAAAGGTACCTTATGGCGAAGAGACCGTCGAGGATAAAACGCAGAGTCAGGAGTTAGACTATTGTTTTTACGTCCCTTTCCACTACTGGGTTTCTTGGAACTTCGGTCAACTTCTTCATGCTCAAGTTGGTGCTCATATTTGTTGGCCTGAGATTCACTTCTATCAGATGAAATAGAAAAAGCTGGAGCAGAGATGGAAACTATGGAAGATTCTTGCTGAAGATTCATTGATTGAAGCACAACTCCTGGCAAATAACAAGAAAGAACATTAGTCAAAAACAATGAGCTGCTCATGGATTTTTATCAGAACTAGCAGAAAATCTTGTTATGAAACCAGCAACCACAATTTATTTCTGGATTGGTTTTACCAAGAATCATTTGTACTGAAAAGACAACAGCATCTGTTTAGAGTCTACTACCTTTCAGGCATGCTGAATTATAGATACAGTAAGAAACAATTGGCTCATACCTTGTGCAGCAGCTTCTTGAAGCTTCTGCCTCATAATTCTGACAAATTTAAATAAGCCATTGGTTCTGTTCAACTCATTGATCAACGCCTTGATGTCATTTAAGTGCAGACCACAATCTAACACTGAAGATTATAAAAGGAGATCAGAGGTCAAGCATAAAATAACAGTTTATATTCGGTAAACGGTCTAGAGAAAGTATCACTTACAAGAGTAGGTATCATCTGCATGACGAATAGTAAATGAGAATTCCTTGTTTGGGTTCTTGTGATTAATATTCTTAAAAGTGAATTTTATCCCTAGCAGAGAGAGTTAGGTTTAAGGAAGACACACTTTACGAAAGAAAAATATATTAAAACATAAAATACTTACCATGTCCGCCTTCAATCTGTAAACCAAGAACCTTATTGTACCACGAAATGGCTTCCTGTACTTCGTCTAAACTGCTCTGGCCATCCTTTTCTCCTAATTCTGCCAAGATTTTGAAATCAGTACTCGAAAAATGGTAAAAAGGGGAACAGTAATATTGGACGTAGAGGCACAAATTATATATAGCATGAGTTTAGTAAATACACAGATACGTTAACAGATAAATACGAAGAAATGTAGCCCATAATATGGGTAGCACACTAGCATTGAACAGCAAACTGATAATTACATCAGAGTATCAGACAATTCCAACAATTCATAATATATCAATGAGAAAGACAAATTGCAAAATGGAAATACATTCAGGTTTGAAATTAGTTAAATTCCAAAAGAGCAAAAAAAGTTGGAATAGAAAACAAAGTCAGCCAGGAAGCAAAAAAAGGGAAGAAAAAAAAAAAGCAATACTAAAAATGGACAAAAAAATACCCAAAGATTGCTGAGATAGAATTGAAGCATATTCATCCCTCTTAGCCCTCAGCTGTTGAAGAATTGTCTTAAGTTCTTCTAATCTAGCTCTCCTAGCAACAATCGAGTCCATCAACGCCATTCGCTTTGCCTCTTTACGTGTCTTCACTAAAGAACAATAGTGAAAACATATTTACATGGCAGATTAAATTCTAAATTTATACAGAAATCAACTTAAAATTACCATAAAAATTAACATGAAAATGCAATTAAACTAATTTTTCATTCCATGTGAAACTTGAAATGCAAGTAGTAGAGTTGTGTACCTGACAGGGCTTTCACCAAAACATCCTCAACCTCCCTTAACTTAGATTTAACCTCCAAAAGTTTCTCTGCAAAATTTGAAGAAAACAACATTAAAATAAAAATAAAACAATAAAAATGTCAAAAAATTTAAAATTTCCATAACCCTAAAACTACCTATATTAGCAATTAAACGCCCTTACAAAAATATGCCCCCAAAGAAAGAAAAAAAGCAGTGGTAATAGCGCAATTAGAATCCAATTGTAAAAGAGTAAATATAAGTTGGGCATTAATACTTTGGTAATTGACAACTTCAGGTGCAGTGGAACGAATCAAGGATAGGGAATCGCGAAACGACGCCGTAAAACTATCCATACTCTGCTGCTGAGCCTGGATATTCTTTTCGCAGGCCATCCTCAGAGAGTGCATCTTCGCTCGCGGCGGTTCCTCTGCTTCGCTATCCATTGACAAGCAACAGAGTCAGAGATAGACTGAACACTTCTATTTTGAACTCAGCCATTGCTTCTCAGCCCGCCATTTTCTTTTATTCTATCCTTCTTTTTCTTTCATTTCTTTCTTTTATCTCTTTTTGTTTATTAATAAATAATTTTAAATAAAAATGCTTTTCATTTTACCTATAAATAATACTATAAATATCAAATTATTATATATATTAAATAACGTATCAATAATGAATTAAATATAAAGTTAGCGATTTAGGATTGTGAAATGATTTATAAGATCAATTTTTAACAAATTAATTAAATTATGTTATATAAATTAATATATAAAATTATGATAAAAAGAATTATTATAATATAATTAAGATTTGTTACTATATTATTCATTTACATAGAGTTTCCTAATTTGATATGCAGGGAGTAGTACAACCAACTTTTAGTGTGAGTGCATTTATTTCTCAACTATAATTAGGTTGTTAGTGTGAGCATATTTATGAGAGTATTTATTACTTATCTGTAATTAGTTTTTAGGTGTGAATATTTTTCCTATATATATCTCCTCTTGTAATACAAATTAATTCATTCAAATAAGAATACAATAATTTACTAATTGTATTCTGACTTGGTATCAGAGCAATATATATACATACCCTTCTTTTAGGCTTCATCAGTTAGATTGCCGCCGTCGCCTCCGCCACCTCAGTCAGCATTCCGCAACGTCCAGTCTTGCTCCACCCAGTCCGCACCATTCAGTCCAATCTCGCGACGTCCAGTCTCGCGCCTCCAGTCCGCACCGTCCAATGCCGCCCACATCAGCCGCTGCCCTAGTAGTTGCTGTTGGCTATGAGTATTTCCTAAGCTCACTCAGATTTCTGAGTAATATTTCATATCCTCATTATATTATATATCACACAAACCCTAGCCCATCTAACATATTTTCTAAGCCCATTTTCTAAGCTCCCTCTCCAACTCTAGCCCACTCACTAATCAAACAAGTTATCAGCCCACTTACCAATTTAAACCCAATCAACAGCTCAGTCAATAAAATTTAGTCCAGTAAAAAAAAAAAAAAATTCGCTGCACATTACTATTATCTCTTTCAATGGAAGATTCAAGACAACATCAGGGTTCTAAAACAAATGAAGTTCCAAAATGTGAAGTCTCTGTCAAGAGTTCAGAAAGTGGTTCATTCGAGGGTACTAAACTCAATGGTACTAATTTTCGAACATGGAAAAGAATGATGTCTGTTTATCTTCGTGGGATGCACAAGATGGGACATGTAACTGGATCAATCAAGGCTCCTAATCAAGATGATGTAGAAGCCTATACTAAGTGGGAAGATGATGATGGCTTTGTAATGTCAATTCTATTTAGAGCCATAACTGATAATGTATTACAGATGGTGGAGGAATGTGAAATTGCTGAGGCCATATGGAATACCTTAGGTGATCTCTATACAAATGAGTCTGACTTTATTCAAGTTCATGAACTGATATGCAAAGCTGCTGGTATGCAGCAAAATGGGCAACCAGTATCTATGTTTTTTACCAAGCTGAAGAATGTATGGGCTGAAATTGATCAAAAACGTCCGTGCAAAATTAAAAATCAAGAAGACCTTCTATGGTACCAAAAAAGAAGGAGCTTGAGCGAGTACATGCATTCTTGAGAGGACTTGATATAAAATATAATAGTGCCAAGGGCAAATTGCTTCGAATGTCAGACCCTCCTAGCTTGACTACAGCCTTTACATACATCCGTAAAGACGAATCTCAGCAGGAAAGTCTTCATCAGGCACAAGTTGAGGTATCAAGCCTAGCTATTCAAGCCAAATCAAAAGCACATTTTATCCAGCAACAAAATTTAATTCCACTTCATAAGCAAGGACCTCCACCAGGTTTTGCCAATCGCCCTCGTCCTCAATGTTCTTATTGCAATGAAAGGGGGGCATATTCGAGAGACTTGTTGGAAACTGAATCCACAACTGAACCCACACCTGAAATCAAAAAGGCAAAATTATCGTCCTAGAGCAAAAGCAGGTACAGTGCAAAAGCAGGTACAAGAACCAGGTACAGTGCAAATTGTCTAAGAACCAGACTACTATGGAATGACTGGACAGGATCATCATATGGAATGTGGAGGTATCCCTACAGCTTCAATAGCTGGTCGTGGTAAAATTGGTATGACGTTAAACGTTTCTCACTCTATTGGGTCTAATACTTGGATTGTTGATTCTGGTGCATTTGATCATATGACTTATGATAAATCTTATTTTAATGAGTTATCTTCCCCACCAGTGTCTTATGTTACGAATGCTAACGTTGAAGCCTTTCCTGTCTTAGGGAAATGGTCAGTTCGTATCACCCCAGCTTTACAGCTCCATAATGTTTTATATGTGCATGACTTATCTCATCACTTAATATCTGTTCCACAGTTGAATATTGAGTCTAAATGTTCTGTAACATTTTTTCCTATGTATGTGATTTTTCAAGATCTTCTTACCAGGGAAATAATTGGTCGAGGGTATCTAAGGGGCAGATTGTTCCGTCTGGATCAGAACTACGTAGGGGAGAAACCAGGAGCACAGACACGCATTGCATTGACTTCGAGTTCTGACAAGCTAAGTGAAATTTGGTTGTGGCATCGCCGCTTAGGGCATCCGTCTTTTAGTCTTATGAAAAAATCTATGCATACTTTGTTTATTGGTGTTAGTGAGTCTGTTTTACATTGTGAGACATGTGTTTTGGTCAAAAGCCATCGTATTACTTGTCCTCTTAGTATTTCTAATAAAAGTGCTATTCCTTTTGAATTAATTCATTCTGATGTTTAGGGACCGTCTAAAGAGCCCACTGTATCGGGTATGAGGTATTTTGTTTCTTTTATCGATGATTGTATAAGGTTGTCGTGGGTTGCTCTTCTTAGAACAAAAGATGAAATTTTTTCAACTTTTCAAACATTTCGTACCCTTGTTCAAACACAATACAATAGCATCATTAGGATTCTATGTTCTGACAATGGGGGAGAATATGTTAATCAAGTTTTTCAAGAATTTTTCAAAACACATGGAATTGTTCATCAAACTACCTGCCCACAAACACCAGAACAAAATGGGGTGTTCGAAAGAAAAAATCGTCATTTACTTGATATGGCTCGTTCACTCCTATTTAGTGCCCATATGCCAAAATATCTTTGGGGTGATGTTGTACAAGCTTCCGCCCATCTCATCAATCGTCTCCCATCTAGTGTCCTTAACGGACAAATCTCATTCGAGATTCTCGCATCTCATGTCTCCTTGTCATCATTCCATAATCATCCTGCCTGTGTATTTGGTTGTGTTGCTTTTGTACATGTTCCCAAAAATCAAAGGTCTAAGTTAGATGTCCGGGCAATTAAGTATGTGTTTGTTGGTTATAGAGGTTATCAAAAAGGGTACAAGTGCTTCCATCCACCAACCAGAAAATACTATGTCACTATGGATGTTATCTTCTTTGAGGACATGAGTTATTTTTCCTCACCTGATACTACTCGTCAGGGGGAGAATTCGTATTTCGAAGAACTGTATCATGGTGAGGGAGAGGAATTAATCCAATCACCAACTGATATTTCGATGGGTCCATTAAATCCAGTCGTCGAAGAAGAAGATGCTTCAAGAATCCAAGCACCAGATCCACTCATTGCAAATGAAAATGAAGATACTCCTGGTTCCTCAGACATCACTCATACCCTTGATCAACAGCTCCCTGGTACTGAAGGTCACTCATCTGAGGTATGTAAACCTACTGATACTAATAGCATTGAGTCTAGTATTGGACAGTATGTGTTACCAAATAGGTCTACTCGGGATCAACCAGCAAAACGATATGAACCAAATATCCATGCAAAATCAAAATATCCAGTAGCCAACTACATGTCCACTAAAAGATTGTCTTAAGTCATATGAATCATTTGTAAATCAAATATCTGTTGTATCAGTACCTAACAAAGTGCAGGATGCATTGGGAGATCCAAAATGGAGAAAGGCAATGGAGGAAGAGATGGAGGCATTACAGAAGAACGATACTTGGTAACTTGTGCCTCTACCAAAAGGCAAGAAGGCAGTTGGCTGTCGATGGGTGTTTAATGTAAAACATAATGCTGATGGATCTGTGAATCGGTATAAAGCCCAACTTGTAGCAAAAAGGTTTACTCAGACGTATGGTGTAGACTACGATGAGACTTTTGCTTCGGTTGCCAAAATGAATACTATTCGGGTTCTGCTTTTGCTTGCGGCAAGCTTAAATTGGCCACTTTGGCAATTTGATGTCAAGAATGCATCCTTCATGGAGAGTTAGTCGAGGAGGTGTACATGAGTCTTCCACCTAGGTATGTAGCTGATTCTCCTGGTAATTTTGTATGCAAATTGAGGAAATCTTTGTATGGTCTCAAGCAATCCCCTCGAGCCTGGTTTGGAAGATTTTCACAGTTCATACAAAAGGTTGGTTACAGACAGAGTAATTCAGACCACACACTATTTATCAAACACCAACAAGGGAAGGTAATAGCTCTAATTATTTATGTTAATGATATGGTAATTACTGGAGATGATGATATTGAGATGAATAAATTACAGAGACAGCTAGCCTCTGAGTTCGAGATGAAGGATTTGGGTGAACTGAAGTACTTCTTAGGGATTGAGGTAGCTAGGGGGAGCGAAAGAATTTTTCTATGTCAGAGAAAGTACATTCTTGACTTACTAACTGAAACAGGTATGTTGGATTGCAAGCCTATTGACACTCCCATTGAGCAAAATCATTGTATAGCAGAGTATCCAGATCAAGTACCAACTGATCGAGCTTGCTATCAGAGGTTGGTTGGGCGCCTAATTTATTTGACACATACTAGACCAGATGTTGCATATGCAGTAAGTGTGGTAAGTCAGTTCATGCATAACTCGAGTGAGAGTCATATGAATGCAGTTGTGAGAATTTTAAGGTACTTAAAGTCAGCTCCAAGGAGAGGAGTAATGTTCTCTAAACACAACAATCATCTTGAAGTTTGTGGCTTCACAGATGCTAATTGGGCAGGAAGTATTACAGATAGAAGGTCAACATCGGGTTACTTCACCTTTGTAGGAGGTAATTTGGTTACGTGAAAAAGTAAGAAACAGAAAGTTGTGGCACGATCTAGTGCTGAGGCTGAATATAAAGGTATAGCTCATGGTGTGTGTGAATTGTTGTGGTTGAGAAATCTGTTACTTGATTTGGGTTTCAAACTCGAACGTACTATGCAATTGTATTGCGACAATCGAGCAGTCATTGATATATCACAAAATCCAATACAACATGATCGCATTAAGCATGTAGAGGTTGATCGTCACTTTATAAAAGAGAAGCTAGATGTCAAACTTATTAGCTTCCCTTTTGTTCCTACTGAAGAGCAACTTGCAGATATATTTACCAAAGAAGTTTTCAAGAAGATATTTTATGACTCACTTAGCAAGTTGGGCATGGTAGATATGTATGCTCCAACTTGAGGGGGAGTGTTAGTGTGAGTACATTTATTTCTCAACTATAATTAGGTTGTTAGTGTGAGTATATTTATGAGAGCATTTATTACTTATCTGTAATTAATTTTTAGGTGTGAATATTTTTCCTATATATATCTCTTCTTGTAATACAAATTAATTCATTCAAATAAGAATACAATAATTCACTAGTTGTATTCTGACTCCAACTTCGTTCAGCTATGCAGGGAGTAGTATACTTCTTGCTAGGGTAGCCGCGGCCTTAGAACTAACTTTGATATTTCAATTTTTTTTTTCTTTTTGTTAAAAGAACAAAATAAATGAATAACCAAATAGCTAGAAAATAAATCGAAACATTGACCAAAAAATTGTTTATTTTTTAAAAAATTCTTTTAGCAAAAAATAAATAAAATTTGAATCCCAAAGTTATCCATTAAAAAGTCACATGAGAATTCTGTATCAAAAAAATAACAATTTATTTAAAATTTTGAATTTAAGTGTACCATTTAAAAAGTTAGAGAATCTAAGATATACCACTTGAAAAAAAAAAAGGGATTAAAATATATATTTTAGAAAAATAAGAGACTAGTAGAATATTAAACTTATATATTATCTTATTATCCTACAATAATTATATTTGAGTAAGACTTTAGAATCATTTATTGAACTATTATTCAATTTAAATTATTAAAATTAAGAGAAATAAAATATAAAATAAATTAAATAATGAAACCAAATGCATTACTCTGTCATTGGGGAAAGAAAGAAAAAGTACTAGTTACTTAACATGAATACCACTAAAAATACCATGTATATTTTTGGACGGTTATAATTGTTTGCCAATTATTTATAACCATTGACATTAACATAAATACCACTAAAATATCGTGTATACTTCTTCAACCAAAGAGATATAGTTGTTACCAATCATTTACAACCATTGATATTAGGTACCACAAGAACCAATAAAAAAGGAGAAAAAAAAAAAAACTCATTGTAAACTACACAAATACACATATGATTCCTATACATTTTAGTCTATTTGCTTTTTTTCCCAATAATTTGAACATTTACTTTACATATTTAGCCAAAAATTTGATACGAAATTGAACTTTGGTAGTCAAAATTGACAATTGATTGTTAAATTTTATTACATGTAAATCATGTCGTGAGCATATTAATAAATAATTTCAAATTTCTTGTAGAGAAAAATATAGACCGAAACATTCGACGAACATTAAGACGTCTCATTCCAAATTAAGCCTCAAAGTGACATTTTATTATGAATTTTTACAAATGTTTCAACGATTGTCGAATGAACGAAATTGACAAAAAGGAAAAATGAATCCATTTTTCAATTAGTGCATGGAAATAGAGTTTTAACTTACGAAAACCAGGATATATAATCCTTTGAACTTGTTAATGTAAAAATATATTTATTATATTGGTTGGTCAACATATATAATGTCTTGTTTAAAGCATTTATGAGAATATGTTTTATATATGTTCATCATATTATAAAAATTGAAAATATATTTAGAACTTAAAAAAAATGTTAGAATTGAAACCCTGTGCTCTGTTTTCAAAATAAGATTAAAAAAATGAAGCTATAAACATTATTTAAACTTATTTTTGCACAAAAAATAGTTTTTCTTTTCTTCTTTTTTTCAGAAAACGAAACATCCAGAGAAATAGGAATCCTCTAACCCTAAGTATTATTGCTACATATATGACAAAGAAGATGCAACCCTTCACATGGATATCTACATAATGTTACTTAATTTAGAAGTCAGATACAGCTAGAAACAATGCATGTGCTAACATGATATATATGAACAAAAAAATCTATGATATCAAATGTTGAAAATATGAAGAAAACTTATAAAGACTATTAAAAAATATAGTAGCATACAACAGGACTAATCTTGTATGACTGTATACAACTTATAAAAAATTAGTGTTCTTTTCTGCTTTTGCTTGCAAACCTTGTATGACTGTAAAATATACAGTTATACATTTTAGTAGTATTAAAATATATCCTATAGTATAAAAACAATACATAAAAATTTTGTACGATTAAGATGTGTGGGTTTAAATTGTATTAGACTTATTCTGTCTGAATTTTCAATAATAAAATTATGTATCTTGATTTTTCTTTTAATCTCAAATTAAAAATAATAATTTTTTTAAATGTAATAAAAACACAAAAATGAATTGAATATTAATTTAAATAAATTTTGTAATAAAAAATATTTTAAACATAAACAATTTTATTAAAATATTTGCAATTAATTTTTTTTTATCAAATTATATAGATTGTCACCAAACACTGTACAGACTAGCTATAGTATAATTTAATACAGTTCAGTTTAATATAATTATACTTAATCTATATCAAACATGTGGATACATAGGGTAGCTCTAAAATTTATGCTTACTTATAATGCTTAGTTGTTCCCTTGTTCCTATCAAATCCTATTTCTATGGTGTGCATGAACTCTTTTACAAAGTATTTGATGTCGGTACAAAATTCTTGGTATCAGACATATTTTTAATAAATTTTAAGACAAGAAGGCATGACTATATAATGTGCAAAATTTAAATATGAGTACTTATAGTTCTCAATATATTAATTAGTGATATTTATTTAAATATATACACTCTTATAAATAAGTTATTTTGAGAAACAACTATATTTCATTCATTTAAATGAAAAAGAATAATTAAATCAATAAAATAAAAATACATCAAATTAATTATAAGAGTCAATAAAAATAATTTGTAGCATAATTCAAGCTTTCTTCTTTTAATCTCTTATTTCTCTAAACATATATGACATAGATGACAGATTTTCAATCCAACTTAATCATATATTGAGATTCATGATTTGAATTGTAAAAACACCTAAATGAAAATTATAAAATCTAAATCTGAATCTAGAAATAAAACAAACAAAAACATAACAGAACAAGCCTAAAATTACTACTATATTGAAATATAGGTGAAAGAAAAACATACTAAAACGAAATCTAGGTATAATGCACAAATTATAACATGTGTTTGATGAAATAAACTAAATAAAATGGATAATGTATATGTAGGAGAACTCCTGCAATAGACACTATTTCTCCGATAAGAAGCGAATGTAATAGACGATTTGATGTTTATAATAAGAAGAAAAATGAAAGACCTTATAAATGTTATTACATTTGGCCATTCACATAATTTTTGTATGCATTATTGTGGCCATATTTCTCTGCTCTTTTTCCCTATTTCTTTGTTTTTCTTGTTATTTTTATAAATTTGATTTTTGACATTCATAGAATTACTAATAATATTGAATTGTCATGTAACAACACAAATATTGACATAATATAGAGTTTTTTTTTCCTCATTTTTTCATCAATTTTTTTAAATTATTAACAATTTATCTCAAAAATTAAAGTTTCATATCCGTAAAGACCAAAACACCCTTATTATGTAAATTCAAAACTAATAATAATAAGATTAGACTCCACAGGAATTCCGGCAATAGCAATCCTACAGAAATTCTGGCAACCATCATTGAATATAAAACCTTATATATTTCTAAAAAAATATATGTAATGCGTACATATTATTTTAGATTGGATGTAAGGTTTTATGTTTGATAATTTTTACAATAGTTACTAGTATTTCGATAGAATAGCATATACTTTGGTGACATTTTGATCCTATTTTATTTAAGTTATGATACGAGACTCTTAGTATTTTTATTTGATGATTTGATATGAAGCTGTCACGTTTAGGATAGTTTATTGCTAGTCTACTTAGTACAAAAATTATGTGAAAACCACTTATAGTAACCTTTAATGCCAGCAGGCCAAGCCCAGCGTTCATTTGACACTGGACAGAGTCAAAATCAGGTTTTTTTTTAACACCATAGAACTTTTGTTGTTTTTTGTTATAAAAAAAAAATTAAAGTCATTTTCTTTTTATTAATAAAGAGAAAATACACTCACACATTCGGGTGAGATTCAAACTTAAGTTCTTGGTAGGAGAATTGAGAGTCTTATAACCATAAAAAATTCCCAAAAATTCATTAAAATTGAACAACATTCACATGCACAAAACGCTTAAACATTAGATAGTGCCTTTGGTAAAAAAATTAAATAAATAAAATGTACTTTTCCATATGGCGAGCAACAATTAGCTCCTACATTCCTCAAGGATGATGCAGGGGATAAGTAAAGGGGAAGCAAGAGTTCAAAGAACATAGGAAGAAGAAGATGAAAATTGTGACTACATTAGAAAATAGTGCTACTTATAACCTTGTTGTAATAAACGGACAGTGGAACTTACCCTACTAATATTAAAACTAATTGGACTTCATGTTTCTACATCAAAGAACATCCGACAACCTCTTCAACCTCACATTTATGATTTATCATATCTTCTTCCGGTTTTGAAAAGGAAATAAGATAACAAACAAGGGGCGTTGCTATATATTTGCTTCTTCTAGCTTAATTTATAGAATACATCCAACTTAATTTTTACACAATATGGTGCAATTGCAAAGTTGGGTGCTAGTTGCCTTCTTCTATTTTTAATCCTTGTACGAGGGAGGGGCATATTAGAATGTAAATTTTAGGAGTTATTCCACCCCATTTCGTTACTTGTCCGCGTTGTAGACTTGTAGTAACGAAGTAGAATCCAAGTTTTTTTTTTTTTTAAGAAACGCATTCGATTTTAATGTGTGAGTTGAACAGTACTAATTTAAGCTTTCCCTCTCCAGCCTCAATGTTTCAACTCATAATCCTTTGATATACCGTCTTAGAGTTATCAATGAGACAACATGTACGAGAACATGGTTGGCAAGGAAAAGATACGTAATGACATATAGTCTTAATAAAGATCAAATATATAATTCAAATCAAAACTTATAAATCTAAATACATTAATAATCAAATTTGATAAGAAAAATAAGCATAAATTTAACATAAATTATCTTAGATTAAAATCTAAATGAAAAAATATGACCCTAGAATAAACTCTAGATAAATAAATACAAATAAGTGTTTTTTTATTTAAAATAAGATGACGAGAAAATCTAATCTACTAGGAATAGGCTTCTGTAGAAGAATATATCTCTGATAGAAAATATAGTAAAATACTTTGGAGATTGGAGAATAGAGAATAAGGAAAGAAAAGGTGCTAGGATTTAGAGACACATTAAAAGCAATAAATGACCATGTGAGGTAATTCATTTCGCATATAAGGTACAAGGCAATCATTTAGCTTTAAAAATATATGTAGCTGATCTAAAAAGTCAATAATCATTAATATTAGATATTGATTCTAGATAATTAATTAAAAATTTATCAAAAATAATACCCCTAAAATTTATAGTAATAAAATTAACACTCTTAATAATATCGAACGTTCAATTTGAACGTGAAATATTGAACATATTGAACAGGTCTAAATTGTCGTCGTTCAATTTTAATTGAATAAGTTGTTGAGATTCATTTTGAAATAGGAAAGTAAATAAAATCATAATATGGTAAAGATCATTCATAATATGGTAGAAATCTTTGTATTTAATTACTATCCTTTTATGTCGTTTTATTTCTATTATAAATTCATGTAATCTGTACAAAGCAATACAAGTCAGTGAAATATTCAAACCAAATATTACATTCTTCTTTTCTACATGGTATCAGAGCCGATTAGGATTCTATGAATCGAAGAAAAAAAAAAATTATAAACCAAACTGCAAAAAAAAAAAAAAAAAAAAAAAAACATGCCACTCAAATACTGTCCACCACCCAAAATCCACCACCAAAACACCAAACTGATTTGTCCACCCAAAACCGCTACTCAAACACCGTCCACCATCCAAAATCCACCACCAAACACCAAAACAAATCCGTCAACAGATCCATTGCACCACCAAATCAGCGTCGCGCCACGCACCAAATCCACCAGACCGCATACCAGATCCACCCAATCAGCGTCGTGCCGCGCACCAGATCCACCAGACCGCATCCCAGATCCACCAAATCAGCGTCGCGCCACGCACCAGATCCACCAGACCGCATCCCAGATCCACCCAATCAGCGTTGCGCCGCGCCGCGTACCAAATCCACCAGACCGCATCCCAGATCCACCAGTCAGCTTCGCGCCCATCGCGCACCTCCCGCCGCGCCGTGCACAGCCCCTTCGTGGCCACTAACGCCCTGTCCCAGCTCAGCCTCATCGTATTTTAATTCCTTTTTTTGTTTTCTGTTTCTTTCTATTCCATATATATATATATCTATTTAAAAAAAAAAACAAAAAACAAAAAAAGAAAAAAAAAAAAAAAAAGGAAAAAAAAAAAAAAAAAGAAAAAAAAAAAAAAAAAAGGAGTGATTCCATTGAATCATCTGAAACCAAATCAGTTTCTTTTTTTGTTCAGTCTGAAAGTCCCTTTAATGCTGGCATTTTACTTACTGAAAAAAATTATGATGTGTGGTCTCAATTAATGGAGATGCATATCGCTGAACGAGAAAAGATTTCTTACATCAAAGGCACATTCCGTCGTGCCACCACAGACCATCACCAAAACAGATCCGCCAAAATAGATCCCACAGACCACTGCGGACCACCACCAAAACAGATCCCACAGACCACCGCAAACCACCACCAAAACAGATCCCACAGACCGCAGACCACAGACCAAAACAGATCCGCCAAAACAGATCCCACAAACCATCGCAGACCACAGACCAAAACAGATCCGCCAAAACAGATCCACAGACCAAAACAGATCTCACAAACCATCGCAGACCACAGACCAAAACAGATCCGCCAAAACAGATCCCACAGACCACCACAGACACAGACCAAAACAAATCCCACAGACCAAAAAAAAAACAGATCCGCCAAAACAGATCCCACAGACCACCGCAGACACAGACCAAAACAGAAATCAGACCAAAATTACACCCACAAATCGCGCCACCCCTGAAAACCCAAAACCCACTTTTTGCAGTAGCAAGCAAATTCACAAAGTCTATGAAAGAATTTGGCTATCAACATAGCAATTCTCACCAAAGTATTTATCAAATCGAGTATTCTTAAAGTTTTTAGACAAGTTGGGCATGTGGGACATGTATGCACCAACTTGAGGGGGAGTGTTGAGATTCATTTTGAAATAGGAAAGTAAATAAAATCATAATATGGTAAAGATCATTCATAATATGGTAGAAATCTTTGTATTTAATTACTATCCTTTTATGTCGTTTTATTTCTATTATAAATTCATGTAATCTGTACAAAGCAATACAAGTCAGTGAAATATTCAAACCAAATATTACATTCTTCTTTTCTACATAAGTGTTCAAATAAAAATGACATATTTTTTATTCTTTTTAATTGTAAAAATATAAGTTTAAATACAAGGAGTGATAGTTTTGTTATTACAAGTTTAAGAGGTACTAATTTTATTATTTTTTTTAATTATTTTAGATTATTTTAACTTGTTAGATCGATGATAGCTTGTACAATACTTCTTTGGTTTTCTTTTTTAATTTCAGGAGAAACATTTATTTTGGAGAAGTCATCTATCAGAAAATACTTAAGTGGACATTTTCAATGTGCTTTTGTTAAGAAATGGTAAACTAACATATAGTTGCCCTTCACCTAGCTATATGGCTATATATATTTGTTTAGAATCATTTGAACTAGAAGTCTAGAACCACACAAATTTTAGTTGAACATGTTCATGTACAAGTGTACGATTTTGTTTTTAAAGGTAACATTATTTGTACCTCAATTACAATAGGTCCCATACTTGTGAATGAAAGAGTTTTCTACGTGTTTACATGACTCTGTCATCCATTAGAAAAAAAATTTCATCGACATTAAAGAATGAAACTTTTTTTGAAATCAAAAATGACTTTTTTAAAAAAACAAACAAGGTGAAATTTAACTTAAACTTAAAATTTATATCCCGACAATTTCTAGCATCATACAAGAACGATTTGAATACATAATGACTTGACACACGACATGGCACGATAATACAAAGTTAACATATTAAATTAATATTTTAATATTATTTTATCTATTAAAGCTTACATGAGTACTACAATAAGCGACACAATTCAAATGAATTTAGAAAGCTATATTTGGTTAAAATAATGCATTTTTATTGATTTTTTTTTTTAATTTACAATATCATAACCTGAACTTAGACGACTTGAAACCAAAATGACCAACGTAAAAAAAATCTTTCTATAAATAGGTTGACCAAGCACTACCCATTTATCAAATAAATCAACTAGACTGACGCAATTTGCTACTAAAGTATTGAATCTAAATAATATAACCAAGAAAGAAGAATAAAAATTAATTTGAATAATAAAACTAGTTATTTTTTAAACTAAAAAAACTAGTCCTTCCACTTACCCAAAAAAAAAAAAAAATAGAATTGCTTACGAGTTCCTTATCTTGGAATAGATTGAGATGGTGAATTTGAAACAAAAGGACAAATTTCTAAAAGTTGGCCTAATAGGTTTCTTTTTTATTTTAGTTAACCGAATAGGTTGAAATACATAATTCTAACTCTAACCAAGCTAATGAAGAAAGATCTTGAGTAAATAGGAACAAAACAAAACCAAATTTTTTTTTCCAAACTTATGTGTTTAGAACATTTCCATTTTTAAATTTTTAATTGATACACTTTAGTTTCTAAATTTTAATAGTTTATGACATTATGTGTAAAAATTGGTCCTAAAACATTTTTTTTTTTTGGGCACTTTAGTCTTTAAATTTTACTAAGTGAAACACTTTAATCCTTAAAATATAGACTAGTGTAACTTTTTTTATGAAAATAAAATTTAAATACATTAGTTAAAAATTTATAAAATAAATTATCCAAAAAATACAAATTTAAGAACAACAAAATAATTAATAATAGAAGAGAAAAACAAAAAGCGGGAGAATAAAGGTAATGTCCTACCGTTTGAAATGTGATGGGTGCGGTTGTCTCTTTTTCTTTTCCAACAACTAGGAATTATTCATTAGTTGCACGTTATTATGATGAAAATAAGATAATAAATAAATAAATTTTTTTTTTTAACTCCATAAATTTATAATTTTAAATTATTATTAATTCAAACTAACACATCAATATTATTCTATAATCAATATATAATTTTTCTCCAACAACAAATTTTTTTTTTATTGAAAATTTTCTCCAACAACATTGTTTATTAAAAAAAAATAAGACTGTTCTACGCCGTTGCTGATTTCATCCTAATAAATTACTACAAAGTTTCTTGAGGATTTTTAAGACAGCAAAAACACTTTTTACGTTTGAAAAATAAACAATTATATCCACGTGGAGCTTCTTAGGGCTAGGTGGGCTGCAAAAGCCAAATTTTTTACAAAAACTTAATTATAAGTATATTTTTAATATTAAACAAATATTTTATTTATAATAATATATTATTTTTAATTTTATATATATATTAAAAATATTTAATAAATATATAGATAAAAATTATATAAATTATAAATAAAATTGTAAATAATAAATATATACTCATTTTTTCATGTATTTGGTAACTATTAGTAATAGAAATAAAATTGTAGTTATATATTATGTAAAAGTTCTTCTTAAATGTGATAATTTAAAGAAAGTTTAATTATTTAACTTTAGATTCAATATTATAAAAATAAAATTTTAAAAAAAATATACAATAAACTTCAGACTAAAATATTTAAGTTTGTATATTTGTTATATTTTATTTTAACCTAAATTTTAACTTTATTTAATATTATATTATTTGACATTTTATTTTAATAATCTTTTAGAATTTATTTAAAAAAATTATATAAAATTTTTATTGATTTTATTATTATTAATCAATCTTATATTATTTTTCAATCAAACTTAAAATTTTAAATCATATTTTACTTTTTACATTTTCATATATTTCTTTTAGTTTTAATTTTAATAACTATAAATTTTAATGTATTTGATTTAACTTCTCATTTGCTTAGATTTTTTTGTTAATAAATTTATTTTATAGATATATGATACTAATAACTTTTATTATATTTTTATTTAATTTTCATTATAAGTTAATTATAATGTATTAACTCTATATCTTTATAATAATATGGCATAAAAAATTCAGCGTTGAATTTAGTATAGTCTACCATATATGACTACTACTAATTTTTTATTTTGTATTAAAAAAATAAATTTTAATCCTCCTAAAAAAATATTTCTAGCTCTATCACTTATTATATCCGTTCTACTATTATTTTATTATAATATTCTACCTTAAATTTTATTGCAGATATATCTCCCTTGAAAAAAAAAAAAAAAAATGCTGACACAATGGGATATAATTGTTATTTTTGAAACTTTTGGAGTCTTTTTGTATTTTAAAAAATCTGGAGGGAAATATCTGTAATTGACTATAAATTAATTATATATATAAAAAAAAAAGTGATTTAAAAAACATAGAAAAATTATCAAGCTCTACTTCACTTTCTCACCGTCATGTGCAAGCGCGACTTATCTCGTGCCTAGATTCCAAACTAGACATACTTGTAAGATAGTTTTAGTAAAATAATGTCAAACCCCACAGCAAAATCACGAGGCCACCATTATGTGTTTGTGACTCCCACATTACATTTAAGTAAACCCTAAAAACCCAATTTAGATTCTTTTTATTTTTTTATTTAATCAGCATGGCCTATATTCACACCACCTCACGAGATCGACAACTTTATTTTTCACTAATTATAATTACAAACTCTCATATCAGAGATTTAATAGAAAATAAAATAAAGGGTTGCAGAACAGCAAGTCAATTTTCTTTCGTAAATTAAATCTAAAATTTTATGCATATTGATCAGAATTTCAGAACCATAAATTTCATCACATTTAATTCGATATTACATTAAAAATATGTAATATTTTATTTTTTGTTATATATAGTAGTAGAAGTAAATATTCGGAATAATCTTACCTATTTCATAAGACATATGGGACCTTATATACAGATCTACTAGTACTTCATTATTACCAGAAAACTAAAAATTAAGGCGGCAAAATTTGGATTTGGAGCAGGTTAACTTGAATCTGCCATCTGATTCCTCTCAATTTATGTAATTTTCCTATGTAAACAGAGATCTAAATCTGAATCTAAGGTTTTAACTATAGGAAAAAAGTCTGCATCAGATTTAAACTAAACAGGAATGGATATTAACTATGTTTAATCATAGCAGTCTCCTCTTGCAGGCTTTGTTTTTCTTTATATATATATATATATATATATATATATATATATTTATTTATTATTTTTTTTTTTTTTTGAGCTTTTGATAACCTTTAAAGGTGATTTTGTATATAAAATTAGATTTGTTATAATAAGATTTAATTGTATTATGTAACTCTTCATACAAATTTCATTTTTAAGCCCTCAAAAAGAGAAAAAAAAAATGTTCATTATTTTATAACGTAAATGAACATATATTTTTTTTATTGAAGGAGTTAAAATTAAACCAATTGAATAAACGGGTAATTTATATATAATAACAAGCCAATAACATTTACAGATTCATAGTAAACTGTTTTCATTTCTAGATGGAAAGAAAATGACGATCATGGTTGAGCATTAGTCTCTTAAGTTTTAACCCTTATGTAATAAACTAAACAACAAAAATTGGTCCAAAAATTTGTGTTATATTAGTTGTGTTTTTGATACTATGACGAACAGAAGTGCTCGTTTTACATGTAAAAGAAACTCACCCGTGTATTGCTGACCTTACATTCTTCTCAATCCTATATGTATTTTTGCTTTGTTGATATATCTCTCTAAAAGAGTACATCTCCAAAACACAAAGGCTGGGTTGGACCCCAAATCATAGGATCAAATTCTTATGTCCCATTTTTTTATCTCACTCCACATAACTCCAATTATTTGATGATATGTAAGCATTTAAAAAGGGACATAATAGGGGAAAAAAAAAGTTCAAATAAGTAGAAAGAAACTAATATGTTTGATGCGACCTAAATTGTGTCACAAAGAAGACATGACACGCATCAAGGTTTGTGCCATGAAAGAGGTAAAAAGTTTATGCAAAGAGGGATGTCACATCACAAGTAAGTGTGCAAGCACATGGGACATGGTGGTGAAAAGCTCAATTGGCAAATTCCAGAATTTAGAGCTGCATCGCGGCATTTGTTTATGGGTGCCGCAACACAATACTTTTTGTTTTAGTCAAAGGATTCATTGCCAAGCATGCACGCCGGAGCATGTTATTATGGGTGCTGCGGCACAGGATGTTCTATTTTTGTTGAGGAAGCATGCGCATCGCGGCATGAATTTTTGGGCGCCGTCGCACAAGCAGACAAGCACGCTTTGACACTAGACATGCGTGCTGACACCACATCGTGAGCACCGCAACATGTGTTTTGGCCGCCAAGGCACAAGCCTCTCTGTTTGGATTTCTAGGTTCCTTGCCGCAGCATAGATTTTTATCAACCGCAGCCTGCACATATTTTAGGCAATCTGAACATTCCTCGCAGCTATACAGTTTAAAAATGTTGTAATTTTTTAAATCATTAGATCACAATTCAATGGCTATGATCTTTTGCACTTAGGGTTTTATTTGCATGCTATAAATAGGACTTTGTAACAGCTGGTAAAGAACATCTTTTGATCATGTTTGACATTTTGAATCAAAGTTCAAAATTGAGAGCTTGAATGCTCCAAATGCTTTCAACCAAACTTATCAAATGAATTTGCAAACCTTTGTGACGTTTCCCTCGTCTTGATTCGTAGTGCGTAATATCCGTGCGTTAAGGTGAGCCTTGCAAACCAAAAATCTAAATTTCTCTTAGAAATTTGCATGCTAATATAGTATCGGGTCTTAGACTGTATTTTTTGTAATTCTTAAATCTCCGTTATTTGTGGGTTATAGGAATCATATCCTTTGGTTTGCATCAATGACATTATGTGATTTTGATGACACATATAGTAGTTAGGAGTCCTACTATTTACAACGGTATAAGGATACTATTCATTGAGTTCCTCTCACTGCTTGTGGGAAAATCCAAGAGAAAATGAAAGATGGATATAATTGTAAGCTATACAAAACCCACATAAAAAATAAGAGGTAAAAAACAGCCACTAAAATTCCATTACTCTCTGCATAAACATTTTTTGGATCCGGAGATTCTGGGTCTTCCAATTTGTTATATAGACCTAATTTAAAACATTATAGCCCACCAATATGGTTTTGTTTCTCTGATTGTCCCTCCCTAGGCTTAAACTCTATCTTTTTTCTCTTCTTCATCTTGGAATTGTAACTTCTTCAACAACAATTCTAGCCCTTGTTCTAATCTAATGCCTGTATATCGATCATGTTCCACCACTCTATACTCGTCCTTCGTTTTCCTCCTCTTCTTTCTCATAGTTCACTTCCCTTCCATGTCTTTCTCCGTCAACCCACAAGCCCAAGCCCTTCTTTCTTGGAAACAGAGCCTGCATGGTTATCTTCAACCATTGAGTGATTGGAACACAAGTGATGAAACTCCTTGTGGGTGGTTTGGAATCACTTGTAACTTTAGGAATCAAGTAGTTGAATTGAATTTGAAGTATTTAGATTTGTTGGGTCAAGTCCCTTCCAATTTAACCAACTTGTTATCTTTAAACAAGCTTATCCTCACAGGCAATAATCTCACAGGTCCAATCCCTAAACAAATTAGCTATCTCAAAGAGTTAGCAGTTTTAGACCTCAGTGACAATGCTTTAACTGGTGAAATCCCAAGTGACATATGTTACTTACCAAAGCTTGAAGAACTTTATCTGAATTCTAATGATCTGGAGGGCTCAATTCCTCTGCAAATTGGGAACCTCACAAGTTTGAAATGGTTAGTTTTGTATGATAATCAACTGAGTGGAGGCATACCAAACAGCATAGGAAATTTGAAGCAATTGGAAGGGATTAGAGCTGGTGGAAACAAGAACATTGAAGGTCCACTGCCACAAGAAATTGGCAACTGTTCAAATTTGGCTATATTGGGATTAGCCGAAACAAGCATCTCAGGGTCATTGCCATCCACATTTGGCATGCTCAAGAAGCTAAAAACTCTGGCAATTTATACTGGTCTTCTTTCAGGTTCAATCCCTCCTCAACTGGGTGATTGCACAGAGCTTGAAGATATCTACTTGTATGAAAATGCTATCACAGGTTCTATCCCAAACCGATTGGGAAATCTTAAAAACCTTCAGAATCTTCTCCTATGGAAGAACAACTTGGTGGGTGTTCTTCCTCCAGAGTTGGGAAATTGTCAGCAACTCCAGGTGATTGATGTTTCCTTGAACTCTTTGACTGGTAGTATTCCCGATGCATTTGGTAATTTGACTTCGCTTCAAGAACTTCAGTTGAGTATGAATCAGATCTCCGGCGAAATTCCGGCTAGTCTGGGGAATTGTGTGAAAATGACACACATTGAGCTCAACAACAATCAAATCTCGGGTACAGTACCTTCTGAATTGGGAAATCTCAGCAATCTCAAGTTGTTGTTTCTATGGCAAAATAAGCTTCAGGGCTCAATACCGTCTTCGATTTCGGAGTGTACGAATCTCGAGGCTATTGATTTGTCTCAAAACGGTTTGATTGGACCGATTCCGAGTAGAATATTTGACCTCAAGAACTTGGGGAAGCTTCTATTGCTGTCCAACAATCTATCCGGCTTAATTCCTCCGTCGATCGGAAATTGCTCGTCATTGATTCGATTCAGAGCGAGTGTTAACAAGCTCACCGGCTCAATTCCAAAGGAGATTGGAAAATTGACGAATTTGAATTTCTTGGATCTCGGGTTGAACAGAATTGCCGAATCCATACCAGAGGAGATCTCGGGATGCAGGAATTTGACGTTTCTCGACCTCCATTCGAATTCCATATCTGGAAATCTCCCCAAGGGTTTGAATCAACTCACCTCCCTCCAATTTATTGATTTCTCAGAAAACATGATCGAAGGAACTCTCAGTCCTGAACTTGGATCACTAAGCTCACTCACCAAGCTCATATTTGGGAATAATCGTTTCTCCGGTACGATTCCGAGTGAACTCGGCTCCTGCTCGAAGCTACAGTTACTAGACCTGAGTTCAAACGAGCTCACAGGGAACATTCCGGCAGACCTTGGAAATATTCCTTCTTTAGAAATCGCTCTAAACCTCAGTCGAAATCAACTCTCCGGAAAGATACCGAAGGAGTTCACTGCGTTAGACAAACTTGGAATCCTAGATCTTTCATACAACTATCTTACAGGCGACCTCCATTCTTTAGAGGACATGCAAAATCTCGTGGCCCTCAATATCTCGCACAACAATTTCTCGGGGAGAGTGCCTGAGACCCCCTTCTTTGCGAAGCTTCCATTAAGCGTCTTATCAGGCAACCCATCACTATGCTCAACAGCAGACCAATGTGGGTCGGATATGCGCGTGAAACGCAACATCGCAGCGCGTGTGGCAATGATAGTGCTATTATGTATAGCTTGCACACTACTCCTGGCAGCGCTCTACATTATAGCCGATGCAAAACGAAGGGGTCCACATGGTGGAGAGGACAAAAGTGTGGCTGATGGAGAAGTGGAGATGGGCCCACCATGGAATGTCACGCTGTACCAAAAACTAGACCTCTCTATTACTGACGTGGCAAAGAGCTTGACTCCAAGTAGTGTTGTAGGACGTGGACGATCCGGAGTTGTTTATCGAGTTTACTTGCCATCAGGATTAATGATTGCTGTTAAAAGATTTCTAACTACGGAAAACGTTTCGGTTATGGCGTTTTCGTCTGAAATTGCAACGTTAGCTCAGATCCGACATCGAAATATTGTTCGATTATTGGGTTGGGGAGCGAATCAAAAAACAAAATTGTTATTCTATGATTTTATTCCAAATGGTAATTTAGGAGATTTGTTGCATGACGGGAGCGCAGGTTTAGTACAGTGGGGAACCCGGTTCAAGATAGCATTAGGCGTAGCTGAGGGTTTGGCTTATTTGCACCACGATTGTGTTCCTGCTATCTTGCACCGTGATGTAAAGTCACATAACATATTGTTAGGGGATCGATATGAGGCTTGCTTGGCTGATTTTGGGCTGGCTAGATTTTTGGAAGATGATCAACACGGTTCGTTTTTAGCTAGTCCACAATTTGCAGGATCTTATGGCTATTTTGCTCCTGGTAAGTTATTAAGTTTATCTATGTCAAGCTTTTAATCCCATTTCATTGTTTTATGATTTTTGCACCTGTATATAGACGTGTTCTATATTTGGTTAACTAGGAAAGCTTTGAAACTTTAGCTAATGGTATGAGAATTTAAAGTATTTTATGGTGAATGAAGCATGCTTTAGGGGTTCAATTGGATTGAACAATAGCCCAAGTTCTAACTTATTTTAAGCAGTGGTTCCATCAAAAAAAAAATTCAAGTACTTTTACATTTAAGGTTAAAAATTTGATTGAACTGTATATATATATTGATAGAGATTAAGAGTTTTTTTTGGCAAAAATAATTTGATATAATTTGCTGTCGTTGTTGTTTTATGTGTATAGTTCATCCTCCCTTTTTCATGGTATTAGATGGTTAAATAAGTTATTAACATTGACATTTACATTTACATCTACATGTTACATTAGCCTTGGATGATTTTTATGATAATAATTAGCGTTGATAATTTTTTTTTTTTTTTGTTGGTGAGTAATCGTAGATAAAATTTAATTTTTTTACCCATAAAAAAGATTCAATGAAACAAATGAGGTGGGTTAAAGGATCATATTTTCTACCTAAATTCATTATTATTTATATAGTTTTTTTATATATTTTACTTAAAAAAATATAACATTATAATTAATAATGTATTTTATTTTTATTTTTTAATAACCATAAAAATAAATAATTTATACTTTTATTTAATATCTATTAAACATAATTTTAAATTTATTTTATTTTTATGCATAAATTTTATAATATAAAATTTATAATTATACATATATTATTCTGGAATAATCGATCTCCTAAATTCTTAAAATTTCGGTGGAGAATATTCACCCCATTCCAGTGAACAATCAGTGTAGGAATAAGGACATCAAATCCGACCTCTCTCCGCCCATTGGCAACACTAATAATAAGTTAATGACATTGACATGTTATTGATTGCTATTTATTCTGTTGAGTTTATGACAAATTAATTCCGTAAAAATTTGTAAAAAGTACAGGTCTTTTAATCTCAAAATGTTAGTTAAATTTCTATAACTTTTATAAAGTATTTTATAATATTATTTTTTATTAACATAAAATATTTATTTTTTTACTGACATTCATATTTTTAACGTACTCAAGCTGATTCGATTCATTATTTGTTTGATTCTTCTTTCTTTTTTCATGTAAAGCGACACTTTTCAAGAAAATGTATATAATAACTTGGAGCGTCACGTTCACTTTCACTTTCACTTTCACGTTCACGTTCACGTTCACGTTCATAATTTCTAGTATGATATTAAGCCATCAGGACAAGAAATTTTTATGATGTTGTTTGACACGTGACAGGACATGATATTCGTTTTCTTGTTTGATTTAACCCAAGAGTTTTACCTTTTCCATGATAACACAATGTATAGGCAATTTACCTCTTTTAGTTGTCTCCATTTTGTTTTTGTTTGTTAGTTTAAAATTCTCACCACCCCTCACGTGTAAGGGTGTCAATCGTATCGTGTTAATTATATTTGTGCCGTATTTTTATATTATTTGGCACATTAAAAAATTTACTTAAATTTTTTTTGTGTTACTTATTTATAATAGTAAGAAATAATAAAACTTTTAAGAACATAAAAAAATTATTGATCAATTCTTACTAAAAAAATCGTGTCGTGTCGTGTCGTGTCGTGTCGTGTTCGGATCGTGCTATCGTATAGTGTTCGGATCGTGCTATCGTGTCGTGTCAGAAATTGCCACCCTTACTCACATGGTTTGTTTGAAGCTCATACCAACTCTTTCCTTTACCTGTTTTTCAAATTTTATTTTCTACCAAACTATAGCTTATGGAGCTCAATTTTGTAGATCATAAAATCACATGGGCTTAAACTGTCAAATGTGGTGAAAACAATCTAACGCTTGCTCTAATTTTATTGTGCATTGCAGAGTATGCTTCAATGATAAAAATCACTGAGAAAAGTGATGTCTATAGTTTTGGGGTAGTTCTGCTAGAGATCATAACTGGGAAGAAGCCTGTAGATTCTTCCTTCCCTGGTGACCAACACGTCATTCAATGGGTTCGAGACCATTTGAAGAGTAAAAAAGACCCAGTTGACATCCTTGATCCAAGGCTTCAAGGCAACCCAGATGCACAGATACAAGAAATGCTGCAAGCACTAGGAATTGCCCTTCTCTGTACCAGCAATCGCACAGATGATCGACCAACAATGAAGGATGTTGCGGCTCTGTTGAGGGAAATTCGACAAGAACCTGCAATTGGAAGTGAAGCACATAAGCCAACTAGCAACTCTCTTAAGAAGTTGGACACTCCTTATTCTTCGTCATCGGTGACCCCAGCTGAATTGCTACGCTTGCGAGGATCTCCTCATTGCTCCCTTGCATACTCAACTTCTTCAACAGGCAATATGTCAGGAGAATGATATTGTTACTAATTAGTAGTGAGACTTATAGAAGGAAGTATTTTTTTTACTAGGTCTATATAGGCATAAATGAGCAATGTAAAGAGTAGTGGTAGGTAGAGTTCTGATAAGGAAATGATAATATGATTATCATGATTAGCAAATTGAATGTATAGCACTTTGAAATTATCATCCCTGCTGCTGCTTAATGAGAGGCTAATTTGGGCCATATTTTTTTTTTTGTTTATGATTGGCATCTAGATGAAGATGGGACCAATCTGAAAAGAAAAGAACAAGAAAGTGTCACTTCAATGTAAGGACCAATTGCTGAGCTAATAACCCAGATGGTATATACTATAGCTTAAGTCATGTTATGGAGTCCTATTAAAAATGAGTTTGTGTTTAACTTTTTAAAGTAAAAAAAAAGTGAGGACTAAGGAAGAGCAAAAGGATGTGTTGATATGGATGGATTTGATAGCATTTTCTGTCAAAGTGCATGCAAATTGGAAAATATTTTTATTATAATTTGATAGATGTATTGTTGAAAAAAAATTTAAATTTATTGTTGAATGTTGATTTCTAAGATTTTTAAGTAAAGTCAATATAATTAATGTTCTAAAAAAATATTAGAGAACGTTTATTATCCATCTTCTTATTCTCTTTACAAACTTCCTGAATGAATAACCTATTTATAGAATTACATGCATCCCTCAATTGAGTTACAACTGTTTAATGAATTGGGACTTTTTTAAAAGTCATGTCTTTTAAAACATATGTAATTGTTCATAACAATTACAACTTATTAAAAAATCATGTCTTTTTATTTAAGTCACAACCTTTCAAAGTAGCATTTCCTTTTCAAAAGTTGCAACTATTCAATGTATATTTTGCCAAAAGGCATGTGCCCAACCATTGCAACATTTTAGCCAAATGCTATATTTTTTTATCTTAGAAAATGTTCCAACAATCCCCCATCATTTTCAAAAATGAAATATAGTTTTAAAAACTTTTATCTTGAGTATGCTACAAAGACTAATGCATAAATAAAAATGTCTTTTGGACTTGAACCTTTATTTAATGAAAACATATCAAAGTTAACCAAGGTAGCATGGTAAGCAAGCCTTTGAACCAACGACCTTATTTGATTAACCGGACATGTTTCATACATAAGCCCTCTTCATCTCCAATGTTCTTTTATTCGTTGACATGTGAATTGACCTTGTGTCTTATATCTAGATTTTTCATGAGTGCTCTAGTAGTCAGCCAAGCTATATGGGAGATGGAACCATCTCTGACACTCACATATGTGAACTTATCAAGGATACTCACGTAACTAAAGTATCACATAGAAAATTCTGTTATAAGTTCATTAAAAGTAAAATAGTTTATCCTCCTCGTTCCATTACGTGTACGAAGTATATCTTTCTTTGGGATACCTCTTTATTTATTATTATGCTTGCAATCACAAACATATAATGTATTTTGGCTCAATGAACCCAAGATCTTGATTTTTCAAGTGTTGGGTTAAGTTTTTATCATTGGTGATTTATTTGAGGTTTGCTTCTGTCCCATCCCTTTTTTATGAATATGTAACTATGTCCCTTGCAAGGGCATCAATCATACATAATTTTATATGAATTCATGTTACATGCATAAAAAAGAAGAACTCATCTTGTTAGTGTAAACATGCAACTATATAAGATATATTAACTTATATCATAAATGAATACTTACAACCATGAATCCCAATCATCTAGCTTCTATGTTACATGAAGCTAGGATAATTATATTAATCATTTAAGTGGAGCATATTAGCTTGCTTTTCTTAAGATCCCATAACAAAACTCACCCATCATATTAACTTATTATTCTTTTAGTAATCAATCAAAATTAGGGTTACTTTCACAATATAATAGACTCCTTATTAATAAGTAATTCCATAATTTCTACAATATTTCACTTTCACAATATAACATTTGATTTTAATACTAATACACTACTTGAAATATATAACATTATTATTCAAGCAAAATTAAATTATTTATTAAAGAATTTTGAGCAAGATTTCCTTTATAAAAGAGGACGTGAAAGCAAGACAAGACATAGGAGGTTAGAATATCTGAATATGTGTGGTTGTAGGGAAAGAAAAACAATGATTTTGTACATCCAAAACCCCATGTCACTCTCTATAATAGTTACTTTAAGGAAAGCTATCAATAATCTCTTGGTTTCATTTCATGCAATTATCTTAATCCCCAGCCACCCACCCACCATGTGAAAGAGAAACACAAGGTTTTTCTTTTTTCTTTATTCTTTCTAAAAATAATGCACATATGAGGAATGATCTTGCCACCCACCAATAATGGCATGTATTAATGACATCTCATCTCATCTCACGATATATTAAATCATACAAACAGAGGAATTATACACACTTTACCTCTCTTCACATCCCTTCCTTATTTATATTCTTCATTGTTATTGGTAACTAAGGAATAATTTTTCGTACATACTGTAGATGCTCAATTTTTAGTACAAACATATTGTTAATGTCTTTTTCTTTTCTGTCAACACAAACTTACACTGATCTTCTAAAACCTCATAGATAACTGGGATACTAGTGCTGTGTATTTCTAATGACACCCTGATGCTTAAATGTAATGTGATATATTTATAGTGTTTAGATATTATTTGATATGCATTTGTTATCCATTTTGATGGACTTTTAGTTGCATCACAATTATCTTATCTTTAATTATCTTTTTTTTGTTTTAGGCAATTACGACATGTTTGTTACACAGTATTAAATATCCTGATTGTATAATTTATATATAGTCAGGCGTTTGGTTTTTAAATCAGACTGTATCGTACAATATAAAAATAGTACGATTACGTAGAAATTTTGTACGACCTGGAGTATGGATCTAAATCGTACTGGACAATCAACTTAATATGTTTGAATTTTTAATTATAAAATTATATGTCTTAATCTTTTCTTTTACCTCAAATTAAAAATAATATTTTTTTTATTTTAAAAATATAAAATAAATTAAATATTAATTTAAATAAATTTTATAATAAAAAATTATTTTAAATATAAATTATTTTAGTAAAATATATATAATCAATTTAATCCGACTATATTATACAGCTTTTTATCAAATATTGTACAGTATAATTATAATATAATTTAATACATTTTAATCTTATATAATTATACTTAATCGATCTAATACGGTACACTGATAATTTTGGTCATTTATCAATTAAAGGAATATTTAAGAAATATTTTCGTATAATGACTCAACAAGTCAATGAATAATCCTACCGAGCTGTGACCTATGAGATTGTGTTGTGTCATGTGACATGTGCTTATTGGGCATCAGCTTAAAAAAAATTATAATTATTTTAATATTTTTTAATTATTATAAATTTACAAAAAATTATACCAATACCAATATCAATAATATAATAGATATTTTTTCATAAAATTAAATTGTCAATACATTTATAAATAGGATATTTAATCCTTGATTACTAGTAATAAGTTACAGCAGACTGCATTTAGAAGCATGTCAAAGCTAATATATCTTCAAAATTTTGACCATCTAGCATAACACATGAGAAATAAAGATGATCATTAATCTATCACAATTTGTATCAAATCAGAAGAGCCATTTTAGCGTTAGACTTATTTTCATGTTTATTCGAGGAAGAGTTAACCAAAAAGTGTAGTGCTAGATATAACATTATGTGATTGATCTCACTTAACGAAAATACTTAGTTTTTGTTTTAGCCAATGAAATCTTATCATTTATAATGATCGATAGATCATAGATGGCATTTTTTCCTAAAATAATGCATACCTACACGTAAGACTACAAGAAGCAACAAAAGGCTTGTATAAGAAGTTAAGAGATGAAAAGATACCCAACCTAAATAAATCAATAGCTGTTGCATTAACTAAACTTTATTGAGAGTTTGTAGGCTCCACCACATGGATGCAAAGAGTAGGATTCAAATTAGGAAGAAGAAAATATCCAAACCCACATGACTCGAAAGAATATGGAGCAGAGAAGAGCCCCGAGTTTGGTTGAGTTTCAATTATGCCCAACTTTTTACCACATGGCTAGGTTGTCATTCAAAAGTTATAAACCTAACGACCTACAACATTCCGTAGTTTTGGATCACACAGCGGCCAAATGACCATTTTTTAAGTTACCGCATATTTGCGGAGTAATTTGCCTAAATAGCTTCAATTTTGATTATTAAATTTTTCAAAACTAGTAAAAATAAGCTCAAAATTGTGCGTTTTAATTATATCAAAATTAGATAAATTACAGAAATATCATTTCATTCTAATTCATACTTGTTACACTGCGCAGTATGTAAACAGTTTACATAGTATGTGGCTTAAACCATGCGGATAAATTTGTCCACCATGATACGTGCGTGTGTTGATTTGGCGTTGTTTGAGGTATGTCAAGGCTAGTAGCGGCTACACTCTCAATCTGTAATAATGTTGCGCATGACAAAAATATTACCACCACTAATATTGACGTCTTCATGTTGTTTATTCACAATTTAGCTCATAGTGTTATTGATTATTTATAGTGATTTGATAGGAGGTAAATCATATCATTATTATTTAATATATATTAATTGAGTCCATTTAAATTTAAAATATTATTTATATTCAAAAATCTTCTTAATATATCTTTACTAATTGCACTTAATATCTAAAGTAGATATTCATTATTTTTATTGTTATAGATAGTCTAGGATTGCATGCGGGCCAGTTTCTAAGCTTCATTTATGTGGTTATTATACAAATTAAAAAATTACGTAAAAACAAGATTTATGTAAGTGGAAACTATTCTCCTTTAGATTTCGTATTTGAATATTTTCCAGAAAATATGTAAACTGTTGGGCATGATATGTAAATTGTTTTACATACTATGTAACATAGTTTACATATTATGTAAATTATTTATAAACAATCAAAAGTTGAAAAGCAAAATGCCCTATTTGCACCAATTTTGTGTACCCACCAATCTTTTGGTTTATTGTCTTTGATACTCTCTGATTTTTTTGGATCTCTTATTTCATTCATGTTTATCTTAGAATTTTGTTTTAACATAATCTGTGATCAAGGTTTTTTTTTGTTTGTTTGTTTCTAATCATGGTTTAGTTAATGAAACAATCGAGCCAATGGTGATGATCTAATGCTATCATTCCATTTTTCTTCAAATATACTTTTGCTATCCTAAATCATATTCAAATATATGTTTCTACTGTTACATACATGTATCAAACCTTTTGTGACATTATTCCATTGGGATCTTCCTCAAGCATTAGAAGACCAGTATGGTGGTTTCTTAAGTCTTCTCATTGTGTAAGTCGCTCTAATACACTTCATCCTTCTAAAGAAGAACTCCAATGCTTAGTATGTAAACTATTTTACATAGTATGCAAACTGTGTTACATACTTGTAAAATAGTTTAAATACTATGTAAACTGTTTTACATAGTATGTAATACAGTTTGCATACTATGTAAAACAGTTTACATACCAGTTTACATAGTATGTAAACAATTTACATACATATTTATATATTATATGTATGTATACTCTGTTTTGTCTAGCAAAAACAGAGTATCTCAGTTTATCACTATATAAACTGAGATAGAAAAGTAGATGGATGGAATGACAAAGATGCAAAAACTTTGAGATGCTCTTGGTTTGATATTGCATCTAAGCACTTCTGAGCATGAAACATAATTACTTCTGATCTTTCTGATTTTAAGACATTCTCTTTCAATCAAAGAGAAATGCATTCACTACTAAGCAAACGATGTCAGATACCAAAAAGATAGAATTCTTATTCCATTGATTCACTAATCACATCCAACAAAAACCAAACAGATATCTCATCCAAATCAAAGTACGGAGTCATCCCTGAAAAAGTTATTATGATATGAACTAACAAAATTAAATTAAATATTGGTTCCACTGAAACACATGTAAAGCGTGAAATCTCACTAGTTCTTGAACCAATTGTACGTATAATTTCGATTTTTATTTCTCATCCATTCATTTCTTGTATATAAATCTTACAAGGGACTACTTAGAAGGAGACTGCCTCACCAGAGAATCCCCACATCTTTGTCAACAAATTCTTTGCAGTATAATAGCTCCTTGACCACTCAAATATTGTGAATCCAATGAAGATGAAGAAAGGGACAAAATTGTAAATCTTCCCTTCAAAAATGCTATCGTAGAGCAAGAATAGAAAAAAAAATGTATCGGGATCAAAAATTCATGTTACGCGAAGGCAATAAGTCCGTATTCGGGTCATTTGTGCATTAGTTAACGTATAAAAAGATTTACTTTTTTGTGTTACCTTTTTATAATAATAAGAAATAAATGTCAGGCACAAAAGAAGACAAAATGGTGATATGTTTTGATTTTAGCACCAATAGAAAATGGGTTGAAATCGTCCTTTCATTGGTTCATTCCCAAAGTTGTCCTCCTCTTATATTTATATATGTGTATAAGTTTATAGTTAAATAAATAATTTTTTCTATTTAAATTAATACTAATTATAAAATAGTATATATTTTAAGGATTGTTATATGTTTAATTATATGGTATAACTACTTCCTTTATATATAAAATTTTATTTTACTTATAACGTAAATAAGTATATATTTTCTAGTGTTACAAAAAAATAAACATGTGTTTTTTTACTGAGTGGGTTAAAAATGAAACCAATTAAATAACTGAGTCATTTATATACTAAAAGATTGTTATTAGGATGTAAATTTTGTAGGATAAAAATGTATTGGACAAACAAGAAATTAAATATTATAAATTAATAAAATGAATTAAAATTACAGAATAAATGAAAATTTGTAAATTATAACAACATAAATACAAAAGAAAATGAAGAGAAAGATCGAGACCCGTAAACGATTTCATTAAGATAAATTTTTTCTATCATAACGGGTGTTTGAGATAAAGGAAAAAATTACCTCTCAAGATATAACGATCTAAAATACAGTTTAAGAACACCAAACTTAAACTGTTTGTACGAACTGAATTTCTATCCACTCTCTATCACACAAAGCTTAGCTCTAGAATATTATTTCTGGTAGATAGTAAATGTTTGCTGCAAGAAAAATGAGAAGAGAAATGTTGATTTTTGCTGTGTTTCTTTCCCTCAGCTGTAGAGTTAATATATAGGCATCTAAAATGTGGCTGTTGAAAATAGCTATTGAAACTGCCACAACAAATGCAGCTGTTACAATTGCTAAAAATTACTGCAACAAATGTAGGTGTTATAAAAACTACTGCTTCAATTTTTGTAACTGTTGAGTTGCTGAAACTGCAACTATAAATCTCCTCATCAGTTACAATCTAATTCTGAGAGGAAAAATAAAATTACGTGTAGTAAAATTTGAACCGCGCAAAGCCCATCAAAATTGGACGACATTCGTGTCCGCAGGTCTTGCGGGCCCGCGATTGGAGTTCCGAATTTTTGGGCCAGAAATCATAGGATTTACACCCCCTTGAGCGCGCACGTGGAAAGAGCCTTTAAGCTACACAAGCTTATCTCTCATAGGAAAGCAAATGCTATATAAATCATTCATGTGTTAGTGTTTTTCCCATGTGGGACAAACTAAAAACCACAACATTTTTTCCTTCTCAATGAGTGAACTTTGAAACACAATTTCTCATTCATTTCAATCTCATTTTGAGTGTATAAATATATGATTTTGAAGCCCTTGCGGAGGAGAACCCAAATCAATCACGACCATATACTTATACCAAGTGGGTTCCACTCAAAATGATGCATCAAAATGGTATTTAACTATGAGTCTAAATACCCATTTTTTCATTTTCCAACAATCCTCCACATGAATGAAAATTGACGAAGTTTTTCAAAAGAAAACTGACTCAAATTCATTTGACATGCTGTGATAAAGTTCAACGGTCTAAGACCTGCATAGGATAGGTAGATATAATCCTTTGAACCTTCCCTTGTGATAATATGTTTACTTTACTGGCTGACAGTAAACGTAATGTCTTTGAACTGTTCTGCCGTTTATGTAAATGATGACATACTTCACAGAGGAATCATTCCTGATACAATTCTGTTCTTATTGTTATGTTTGTTTTGGCCATGAATATACACCTGGTTCTGTGAGAGTTTCTCAAGAATTGAGCCCAACAATTCACTTTCAAAGAGGCCCAACTTCTCTTTCATATAGGTGATCTCTTATTTATAAGAATAATCCGCAAAGAGTCACCCATTGTACTCTGCTCGGTATTTTCTTCGTAAGAATCATTAAAAACATTAGCTTAACTTATACTTACGGGTATCACTCCTTTAATCATAGGAATGGACTTGAGAATAAACCCCCACAGTGATCACACTAAGTCTTTACAATTTGGTTGTCCCTTTGAACCTAGATCTTGGGATCTCCAGCCAACTAGGTTGGGTTTCCTTTGCAAAGTCTTATTCATTCATGGGCTTTTAGTCTCATTCCCTTCAATAATGTCTCAACTAACTCTCTATTTAACCCTTTGGTTAACGGATCGACTATGTTATCCTTTGACTTCATATAGTCAATAGAAATAACATCAATTAAGAGTAGTTGTATAATATTATTATGTCTGAGACGTATATGTCGAGACTTACCATTGTGCATGTTGCTCTATGCCCTACCAATTGCAAATTGACTATCACAATGGATGTAAATTGCAAGCACAAGCTTAGGCCACTTTGGAATATCTTCTAAGAAATTGCGTAGCCATTCGGCCTCTTCGCCACATTTATCCAAAGCAATGAATTCAGATTCCACCGTAGATCTAGCTATGCAAGTCTGTTTAGATGACTTCCATGAAATAGTTGAACCACCCAATGTGAACACATATCCACAAGTAGACTTGGAGTCTTTTATATCATATATCCAGTTTGCATCACTGTATCCTTCTAATACAGCTGGATATCTTGTGTAGTGCAGTCCATAACTACGTGTGTATCTTAAGTATCTAAGTAATCTAGTAATACCTTTCCAATGGTCAATTTCTATATTGCTGGTATATCTACTTAGTTTACTTACAGCGTAAGCTATGTCCGATCTTGTACAACTCATCAAGTATATAAAACTTTCTATCACTCTAGAATATTCAAGTTGAGATACAATCTTACCTCTATTCTTGGATAGGTGCAGATTAACATCTATCGGTGTTCTAACAATACCAAAATCACCTTTGTTGAACCTCTTAATGATTTTGTCAACATAATGACTTTGACTAAGAATGAGACTACTTGATATCCTTGATATCTTAATTCCTAGAATTACATCAGCATGTCCCATGTCTTTCATTTCAAACCTTGAGTTCAACATATTTTCGGTAGATTTAATCATTTGATCATTACTACCCACAATTAATATGTCATCAATGTACAGACACAAGATGACATAACCATCTTCAGTATCCTTGACGTATACACATTTGTCACATTCGTTGATCTTAAATCCATTTGTCTTCATGACATTATCAAATTTTTCATGTCATTGTTTTGGTGCTTGCTTCAAGCCATATAATAACTTCACCAATTTACAGACCTTTCCTTCTTGCCCTGGGGTAAAAAAATCCTTGGGTTGATCCATGTAGATTTCTTCATCTAAATCTCTATTTAGAAAGGCTGTCTTAACATCCATTTGATGTATCTCAAGATTTTGCAAAGCTACGATAGCAATTATCATCCTAATGGATGTTATTCTCGTTACGGGAGAATAAGTATCAAAGTAACAAGGCTATGTCGTTGTTTGTAACCCTTAATTACAAGCATGGCCTTGTACTTTTCTATTGATCCATCTAGTCTAAGTTTTCTCTTGAAAATCTACTTGGATCCTAGTATTTTACTACCTTGAGGTAAATCAATTAGTTCCCAAGTGTGATTTTGCAGAATAGACTCAATTTCACTATTAATGGCCTCTTTCCAAGGACCTTCAGAAGAGTTTACAGCCTCTTCATAGGTTTGAGATTCACTTTCTAGCAAATAAGTCAAAAAATCTGAACCGTAGGACGTTTCTATCCTGATTCTTTTGCTACGTCTAGGTTCAACCTCAACCACAACCTCTTGTTCAGATTCTTGTTCTTGACTATCTTCATTCATAGTCTCATAAGTTTGTTAGACGAACTTGATTCCCCTTGAAATTTACATGGAAATAGATGTTAAAAGAACAACGCATTCATTGATTCCATTATTGTATTCTTGTGTATGTCTAAGATCTTTGACTTATGTACAAGAAAATGATAAGCCCTACTTTATGTGCATATCCAATAAAAATACAATCTATTATTTTTGGACCTATCTTCACATTCATAGGTATATGTACGGCTACTTTAATAAGACACCCCCACACTCATACGGTGTCTTTTGTATCTTTTTCATGGGAACCTTATTTAAAAGGTAGTTAGCCCATAAAATGGCTTCCCCCCACAAGTTCTGGGGTAACCCAGAACTTTGTAACATTGCATTCATCATTTCTTTGAAGGTACGATTCTTTCGCTTAGCAACCTCATTCTGCTGAGGCGAATAAAGTGATGTAGTTTCATGAATAATTTCGTGTTTTACACAAAACTCACCAAAAGGTGCTTCATACTCACCACCACGATCACTTCGTAATACCTTGATTTTCTTGTTGAGTTGGTTCTCAACTTCTCTACTTTATAGAGAATAAATTTCTCTATAGCTTCATCTTTGCTTTTAAGCAAATATACATGGCAGTATTTTGTGCTATCATCAATAAAAGTAATAAAATACTTATTACCACCTCTTGTTTGAACAAACTTCAAATCACATAGATCACTATGGATTAAATCAAGAGGTTTCGTGTTCCTTTCAATTGAATGGTACAATGACCCTGTTATTTTTGCCTCAACACAAGTTTCACATTTATGTTTTGAAACAATTTGAAAAGAGGGTATATGATCCATGTTAATTAATCTACGCAAATATTCATAATTAACATGACCTAGTTTACCATGCCACAAATTGGAAGACTCAAGCAAGTAAGCAAAAGAATTAACTTTATTAATTTTCTTATGTATTACAGTTGTTACATTAAGCTTAAAAAGCTCATTACAAGCATACCCCTTGCCCACAAATATACCATTTTTGGTCAACACGACCATCTGACTCAAATACAATTCTAAAGCCATGTTTATTCAACAATGAACCAGACACAAGGTTCTTTAGAATCTCAGGTACATACAGCACATTATTTAGATTCAGATCCTTTCTTGAGGTCATCTTCAGTACAACTTTTTTTTGCTCTTCAACAGCTAAAGTTGTAGAGTTGCCCATAAATAGCTTTTCACCTTCCTTGACATCTTCAAAGGTGGTAAATAGCCCCTTGTCTGAGCAAACATGTCTAGTCGCACCAATTTCAATCCACTACTCTCTTGGGTTGGACCCAACCTAGTTCACTTCAGAGACAACTGCACACAAGTCACTATCAGAAAAGTCTTGAGTGTTATCAAACATGTTTGCCTCACGGTTTCTATTTTTCTTTTGAAACGTGCAATGTGGAGATTTGTGCCTTGTCCTCTGACAGTTAAAGCAAGTCTCCTTGAAGCTTGACTTCTTAAAAGTTGCTTCCTTAGGTTTTAACTTTGAACCTTTGTTCAGCTTGTCCTTACCTTTTCCTTTATACTTGTTATGCTTGGAGCTTTGATCATGCTCCACCACATTAGCCTTGGGTGTTGATGGGATATTACCCCTTTTAGAAGAAGCCTTGTTGTATTCTTCTACCTTAATCTTACAAGCAAGTTTTGCATAGACACTTTCCTGCGCTTATGCTTGAGGTAGGCCCTAAACTCTCTCCATGAAGGGGGCAACTTTTCAATAATAGTTGCAACTTGGAAGGTCTCACTCAATATCATCCCTTCATCATGCATCTTTGTTAAGATATCTTGGAGTTTACGTACTTGACTGCATACTGATTTATTGTCCACCGTCTTATAATCAAGAAAGCGACTAATCAAAAATTTATTGACACCGGCATTTTCAATTTCATACTTCCGATCCAATGACTCCTACAAGCCTTTAGCCGTTTTCTTCTTATTATACTCATTGTATAAGGAGTCACTTAGGCCATTCAAAATATAATTCTGACACAGGTAATCAGAATGTTTCTATGCTTCAATAGCACTAGCACACTGAAAATCTTGTTCACCCTCAGGTTGTTTAGGAGATTCCTCAGTCAAGAACTTTGCTAGATTTAAGGTGGTAAGATAGAATAATATCTTACTCATCCACCTCTTAAGTTCAATCCATTAAACTTCTCCGGTTTCTCTGCCACATCATGGATCAAAGGAACTGAAACCGATAACGTTGGAGTAACCCCGTGAGCCATAGTAGACCTCACCACTTGATTCACATTTGAACCACTCACAGAAGGATTAGCAGTATTTACAGTGGAAATTTCAAGAGTGATCATCTCAAAAGTTATTTTTGATATTTTTGAAAAATAATTGTAATAATCAAACTGTTAAAATACTAAATAAAATTTAGTTTGTAAAGCTTATAATTATTTGTATGAACAAATGGTAGAAATAAACAAAGAACAGTTTATAAAGTGAAAGAAACACAATTACAAATAAATTGAATAATGAAATGTTTTAAAATAAAAGGCAAAATTGAAACTGTTTTAAAATAAAAATAAACTTGTATAATTTTATTTTTTTTAAGTATTGCTTAAAATATTAATTTATTTAAAATATTGCTTAACAAATAGCAATACGATTAATAGCAAGAACATATAATTTAAAGAACTGCAAAATAAAGAAAGATTAGTAAGGAAATGAATTAGTAATAAAAACTAAATTATAGCAACAGTAAGGCAGGAAAAAAATGAAAAAAGTTACTGTAAAATTTAACAATAATATGCAAAACTAAAGGTAATTAAGCAACTGTAACGCAGATTTAAAATACCAGATCTAACCAAGCAAAATTAAAAACAGTGGCTTATAAATATAAAACAAAAAAAAAATGTTTCTGAAAAAACCTAAAACTGTAAAAAGAATTATAATAAACAACTAATATAAGCAAAGTAATTTAATATATATATATATATATGAAATAAGGAAGTGATAAGAGACTGAGAAAATGAATTAGGTGATAACAAGTTGATATTCTCAATTTATATAATTTGCTTGTAAAAGAAACTGGGAAACAATAATAGCAAACTCATAAAGGAGTCGAACAAAAAAAAAAGCAACAATAGGTGATATATTGAAAGCAATACAAAGGAAGGTATTAACAAAGTGCAGTAATCTATATATATTTGCAACAGATCAATATGAATCTTAGTAAACTCAGAACTAACAAATGAATTTAAATTTAAATTTAAATATGAATAAAGAGTCCAATAAAAAAACTGTTAAATATACATAAAGTAAAAGAAATACAAAAGCCAATAAAGCAGAAATTTTTAATTCTTAGTTTTCAGTTTTCCAGTAAAGGGAGGAAAACGTTTCCATTATTTGTTCCTTCATATGAATGGTGAGGGAAACACAGTAGCAGTAACAGCAGAAAAATAATTGTAGAAAAGAAAATATCAAACAGTTTGAGTTTGTCCAAAAATGTAAAAGAAAATTTATCTTAAGATTGTAGTATAAAAATGTGTTGAACAAACAAGAAATTAAATATTATAAATTAATAAAATGAATTAAAATTATAGAATAAATAAAAAACTGTAAATTATAACATAAATACAAAAAAAAAAATGAAGAGAAAGATCGAAGCTCGTAAACGGTTTCCCTAAGATAAATTTTTTTCCTCACAACGGGTGTTTGAGATTAACGAAAAAATACCTCCCAAGATACAATGATCTAAAACACAGTTTAAGAACACCAAACTTAAACTGTTTGTACGAATTAAATTTTTACCCTCTCTCTATCACACAAAACTTAGCTCTAGATTATTATTTTTGATAGATGGTAAATGTTTGCTGCAGGAAAAATGATAAGAGAAAGGTTGATTTTTGCTGTGTTTTTTTCCTCAACTGTAGAGTCAATATATAAGCATCTAAAATATGACTGTTGGAATTGGCTATTGAAATTGCGACAACAAATGCAACTATTACAGTTACTAAAAATTACTGCAACAAATTTAACCTGCCTCAACCAAAATTCAAATGATTTGGCCTTATCCAATTTAACTCAAAGTCAATTATGTCCGAATAAGCCTGACCCGACTCTACCAAAATAATTTTAAGTCAAATTAAGCTCATAATTTTATGCCGAAACTAGGTCCAAAGTGCGAGTTAATTTTAAATTTATAAAATATATGTATATTTAAATATAATATATCATTATTTTATAATTTATTGTAATATTTAAAATCGAGCACAAAGTTAAATAAATTTAAAGTATAAAAAAGTTAAAGCTTAAATCTACATAAATGTTTGAAAGTTTAGCTTTGAAATTGCTTTTAATTTAAAAAATTCAATTTGCCCTAACTCAAAAGTTTAAACTTAAGATAATACGACCTGCCCAAATTAATGAATTTTAATCTATTTAAATTTCAAATTTATAATATTAATTGCATAATAAACAAATTTTATGCTAATTTGTGTTAGTTAATACGCAACATGCATTAGGTTTTTTCATGAAATAGTTAATAATGCTATTGCTATTTATAAAGAAAAATTAAATATATAAAAACTACAAGAGAAGCATCAATCTGAAAATTTGATTCCTTCGGTAAATAAAACATGGAATCTATATGTTTTAAGAGCAAGTCACACACAAGATATAGATAATATTATGATGTCATGGAAGCAAGTTGCGTTTTCTATTAACTAATACATGAAACTGATTTCACTTCAGCCGTATAAATCGTCGTCGTCTCCTCCAGCTGTGGCAGAAGCGAATGGATCCGAAGCTGCTGCTGCATTCTCAGGTCGGTCGGCAAAACGGAACTCAGACCCAAAACCACGAGATTGTTGTAAGGTCTGAGCAAATAGCTGGTACTTCCTGATGTCTGCATCACTCACACTCCGACGGGCAAATTTCATAGATTCCTCAAAATGAGCTGGCTTTATCTCGGATACCTCATCATCATCATCTTCTTCCATGGCTTCTGGGTTTTCACTCTTCTTCTTCTCCCTCTCAATATCCTGATAGTCACAGCAAACAAAAGAAATAATAGTGATGATGATGATAATGAATATAATAGGCAGTATACTAGTCCCATACTCTTAGTCATTCAAAACAGAAGGGAAAAAACACAAATTATGCAATCAACATTAATTAAGGGTATGTTTGCTTGTGCATTTTCAGAAAATGTGAATTATGCCCCTTGAAATCGCTTCTGATAAAAAAAAATTACGTTTGGTCCTTATTTATTTATTTATAATCAGAAGTGCTTTTACAGAGCAGCAATGCATAAACAAACAGATCCCAAAATTCGGAATCACAAATCATAACTTTAAGCATAAAGATTATTCAAGGGAGGAAAAAACACCACCACAAAATAAATGAATGGCTTTACGCAAAGCATCAAAGAAAACCAGTACTTGCACATCATTCTCAAGAAGAAAAATAAGAATTAAGAAAACAAAATTGCACAACAAAGAATAAGAATTAAACATGTGATGATCAAATACCTTCTCAATATTTTCCCTAATTGCATATTTGCAGGCCCGTTGGCATATTTCAGTAATATCTGCACCGCTAAAACCATGAGTATACCGTGCGAGAGCAGTGAGATCAACATCTTTAGAAATTGGTGACTTCCTCAAGCATGCTTTAAAAATCTGTAAACGTGAAGCCTCATCTGGCAGTGGGATGTATATCAACTGGTCTAAACGACCAGGCCTCAGCAAAGCTGGGTCAATGATGTCAGGCCTGTTTGTAGCTCCAATGATAAAAACTGTTTTCTTTGCTGTCATTCCATCCATCTCTGTTAGAAGTTGGTTCAACACTCTATCTGCAGCACCACCAGCATCCCCATGAGAGCTGCCACGCTGAAAGCAAGGAACATAGTATTTCCGTAAGAAGCTGACAACGAAAAAAAACATAAAAACATAAAAGTGGATGCCTGGATATGAGTCGAAGCATCAAAAACTGTACCTGCGTAGCAATGGAGTCAAGCTCATCAAAGAAAAGTACACATGGAGCTGACTGCCGAGCCTTATCAAATATCTCACGAACATTTGCCTCACTTTCTCCAAACCACATGGTTAGCAATTCAGGTCCTTTTACGCTAATAAAGTTAGCCTGGCATTCATTGGCAATTGCCTTTGCAAGCAGGGTTTTCCCACAACCAGGAGGCCCATAAAAGAGAACTCCTTTCGAAGGTGACATGCCAAATTTCTCAAACTTCTCAGGATGTTCCACAGGATATTGAACAGTCTGTCAGCAGAAAGATGATTAATGAGATTAAGTTACCAGAATGATATTCAGCAGGTTGGAGATTATAGAAAATAAGAAAATATGGAACAAACCTCCTGAAGCTCTCTTTTGACATTCTCCAATCCACCAATGTCTTCCCACGAGACATTTGGTACTTCCACAACCTGTCAATAGCAAACTCAAATTGTAACTTCAATTAACCACTGAAGAGTGAAGTCACATAAATCATATTATCTTCTGTACTAAGATCATGGTTGATTCGTAGAATGAAAACGAAATGAGAATAAAAATGATAATAGGAATAGAATTAAATGAAAACAGTATTACTATTACTATGTTCGTTCGTTTGAGCAGTGAAATCAAAATAATGATAAATATTAAAATAATATTTATAAAATTATAAATGAATCAAAATTAAAAAATAATTTTTATTTTATTTTTAAATAAGAAAAAATAATAAATGATTATACAAAAATGGAAAGAAAATATAACATTCCAACGTATTCATGACAAGTGTGGGAGAAATGAGTATTCTTAATACTATTAGAATGCTTTACATTTCATTCTAGATTAACAATTAAACCAAATACAAGAATAGCCTAATCATTCCTATTACTATTCATATTACTGTCAACCAAACATGACCTAAATGAAACTATAATAGAGTACATGATTATATTATTTCTTTTTCCCTCCCCAATAAAAAAACCCAAGTTTCCCATAAGCATTTATGACAAACATGACATGATATCATAGAAACCATGCATGACTGGTATCTTATTGCAATATAACATTTGCTTCCTGGAGTGTAAAAGAAAATTCCAAAATCTAAAACCCAAATATCAAGGCTCTAGAATAATCAATAATATCGAATTAATAAAGTTAAACTCACAGTTTCACGTAAAGCTGATGGATTTGAAGAGCCCAATGCAGTGTGGAAGTGTTCATTTGTCACGGCCATTGAATTCAACACTTCAGCATCAATTGTTTCATCCTCCAAGTCAATGACATCCATTTTCTCCCGGATACACTGAAGAGCAGCCTCTGTGCAAAGAGCAGCAAGATCTGCACCAACATAACCATGGGTATCTCTTGCAACTCTCTCAAGGTCAACCTAAAATACAGAATCAATTAAAAATGATATATGTTAACCAAACAGAATCAATTAAACACGATAATTGTTACCCCAACAAAGAGAGAAAGAACCACTTCAAGAATTATTACAAAGAAAAGGTACATAAATGTAGCAATTAAAACTCACATCTTCGGCAAGTTTCATGTTCTTTGTATGGATTCTAAGAACTTCCAATCGCCCAACTTCATCAGGTACACCAATGTCAATTTCTCTATCAAATCGTCCAAATCTCCTTAAAGCAGGATCAATACTATTGGGCCTATTGGTAGCTCCCATGACAATAACATGTGCACGGCTCTTAAGGCCATCCATTAAAGTCAAAAGTTGGGATACAATACGCCTTTCCACTTCACCATGCGTCTTTTCCCTCTTTGGAGCAATGGAATCTAACTCATCAATGAAAATGATTGATGGAGCATTCTTTTCTGCTTCCTCAAATGCTTTCCTCAGGTTGCTTTCACTCTCACCAGCCAACTTTGACATTATTTCAGGGCCATTAATCAAAAAGAAGAATGCACCTGTCTCATTTGCCACGGCTCTTGCAATCAGAGTTTTTCCAGAACCAGGTGGTCCATACAACAAGATACCTTTGGGGGGCTTCACACCAATTGATTTGAAGAGTTGTGGGTGTCTAAGAGGAAGTTCTACTAACTCACGTATCTGAGCCATTTGCTTCCTTACACCACCAACATCATCATAGCCCACCTCATTCAGTCTCTCCTCATCCTCACGTTTGACAGGCTCCCCTTCACAGAAGATTTCAGTGTCTGGAGCAACAACACAAAACTCGCCAGGGTCAGTCTCTATGACCTTGAACTCAACACTTCGCATTCCACCTCTGACCAAGAAAAGATCACCCTTCCTCACAGGCCGGTAAGCTTCCATGAAATAAGCTGTTGAACAAGCAAAATTTGTTAATAAAACTGATCAAAACAGCTATAATCTGCATGAATGGATCAACGAGAAAAGGATTAGTTTAACAAAATACTCACGCTTCAAGTATGCATCAAATAAGTTGCCAGTAACACCTTCAATTGTGTCATCAATTGGAAGGATATGAACTCGCTTTCCATACTTCACATCAGGGCATTGATGTACAGAAACCACATCCCCAAGTCGTACTCTAAGATTAGCACGCACAACTTTGTTCAGTCTGATTTTGGGCTCCTCACATTGATCATCAGCAAGAACAATGCAAACTGTGTCTCGTCTCTTCTTTCCCTGTAAAACAAATGAACAAGTAAATAATTTCCGAATACAAAAGGCAAAGTCAACACAACTTTACTACGTGGAAAAATGAAAAGACCTTAATCAGCACAGTATCACCACGGAAAAACTGAAGTTTCTCCATTGTATCAGGGTGCATTGAAACCACAGAATTGTCATCATTTATTGCGTCATCAACAACAAGACGATTAGGAGACTTCTTGCGTTCCAAAATTGCAGTTGAATAGTCTTTCTTAGTGTTTTTCCTGTTATGGACACCAGGTACAAAGTTCAAGGAAATTATTACTCTAGGAAGAAGACCAAATAAAGTCATACAAAAAGTCTGAGTTCGATGTTACCTATGAAAGTGAGATGTCAAAACTCAACTAAAAAGAAAATATGGACCATGACTGAAGTAATCAGTCTGTCAAAGACTTCATCACTAAGGTCCCCAATTCCTTGACGCCAAACAACAATAAAGTAATAACATTTTTTTAACACAAATCATAATTAAACAAAACTAACAGAATCATCACCAATGCGAATGAGAACGCCAAACAAAACTTCCATACTAGTTTTTTATTGAACAATAATCGATCAAGAAAGTTATGACTCTGTTAAATTAGAAACTGTTGAAACATTCCCATAACCTCACCGTGCATAAATAAAACCAAGTATTAAATATCTCAAAAGCATAGCTTAGGCTATCAACAAACCCGTACGTACAACAAGAAAAATGTTATATGCAAACAAATTTGCACCCACAAAATTTACGGTGTATCACGTGGCAGAAATCTCTGAAAAAATAATAATTTCATACTTTGAAGTTATTTCATCACGTGTAACACATAATTAATGTGAGAGTGAAAATTTGTGTGCTCTTCACACTAATCAGCACAACAAACGAAAAATGAGTAGACTTTTCAAATTCAATGCAAATTCTTAACTCAAACTAAAACAAATCAAGACAGATAGTTCAAAGAGCTAACGACGATCCTATCACAGGGAAAAAATGAATTTCAAAATTCAACCGTATTAAAACACAGATTCCACCGCAAAGCCTGAGCATAAATTAATCCAGAAAGGTTCTACCTTCACACCGACAATTTAGCCTACTACTAGGAAACCATTAGAAATTGAAAAGCTAGTCCTCTTACGTCGTTCAAATATAACGAGAAAATATGAAAATATAACAAGTAAAACGTACGGGTCCGAAGAAGAGGGTTGAGCAAGATCAGGAGTAGAAGAGCTCGGATCAGCCATGGAAGTTGTTGGTTTCTTGTAATACTAGGGTTTGTAGAAGTAATCTACTAATCTCTGCAAAAGATGAAAAAGGCAAAGAGACTATTGTGATATACTTATGCGACCGAACCGTCTATTTGGTCTTTTCTTATAAAAGAAAAGAAAAGAAGAGATAGCAGTAGGATAAGCCAGTGACAGTGAGCGACTTAAATTAAATTAAAAAAGAATTTACAAAAGGAAAGATACTTCCTTTAATATCTAGGCACCATTACAACGTGGCTCGTATCATTACTAGAGTATGATAAAAATATTGATATTGTCGTCGCATAAATTATTCTTATCATAAGAATATTAATATTAATTATTATTAATAATATTAAAATATAATTAATTATATACTTTTATTATAATAATTAAAAAAATTATAATAATATCATTACAAATATAATTATAATTAATTAAAATAAATATTAAATACAATGTAAATTTTAATAATATATATGTTTAATAACTATTAATCATAACATAATTATTACTTTACTTAATACTGTTATTTATTAATTTTTTATTAAAAAAAATGTCGACGGGTAGTGCTTTGTGATGTTATAATTGATTGCCCTTTACTTCTCATTTCTCTTTTACCATTTTAACTTTATCTTCTTTTTTGTTCTTTTCACCTAAAAAACTTTAGTTATATTAGTTATAAAATAGTTTAGTTAAATATGAAAATATAAACAAATGGTTAAATTTTAATTTTGTATTAGTTTTATGCTCATTGTTATTTATTGCTAAAAGTAATCTATAAAATTAATATTTTAGTAACAGTTAAAATAATATGAGAAGAATAAAAATAAAATAAAATAAAATTTATTTGTCTTTTTGCTAGTTATATTTAATAATTTTATTGTATATTTTATTTACCGTATTATTAAATAATTGTTTTAATTACATGAAAGTATATTAATTATAATTGAATAACAATTCATATTGTTACTGTATATATATTTAATGAACAATTCGAATTTAAACAATTCATTTTTTAGCTGATAATATTTATGATTAATTCATCATTTTCATGTCAATGACAACTTAAAAAAATAATTAACTATTATTTTTATTAAACTCACGATTTTCTTTGAGATTATGTCATATTGAAAAAATTGTAAATTAATATACATTATTTTAAACAAAATTAATGTATGTTGTCGCACGCACAGGACAACGTCAGCAGAACTTGCATAAATAAACTATTAATTATGTCAAACTACAATCTGAATTAACTCATTTATTAGCTAACATACAAACATTTTTATAAAATAAAGTTAATAACGTTAATCAATTTAAATTCATATTAAATTAATTTTATTTCCATTATTTAAATAAAATAGTACAATTTGAAATAATGACATTTATAATTACAAGAATTCTTATTTGGGCTCAAATCTTGCCCTTACATAAAATAATAAAAATAACACTTTTTAAAATTTATAATTACAAAAATAACATCTTTATATTCAAATTATATATTTTTATAATTAAAAAAAAATTTACATCATTTTTCTTTGAATATTTGTTCTATTAAATATTGTTCAAATTAAATTATGGTAATTTAAATTTGTTTAATTTTGAATTTTCAATATTATATGTTAAATATTAAATGTTAACATTATTTAGGTGCTAGTTTTGTTATTATAAATTTTAGGAGTGTTATTTTTTATAATTTTTTTTTTTTTAGTCTCGTGACAACTGGTAATGTTGTAACAAAGGCATATAAACAAAAAAAAAAACCTAAAATAGTCAAATTTAATTTCGCACATGAATATTATATTTTAAATTAAAATTAAAATATGAGACTAAATACATAAGCATTAATTAGCACCAAATACAATTATAATAAATCAACATATTTAGTTAAGTGTATTTAATTATTGAGTTCAAAGACTTTATCATTTATAAATTATTCACGTAATAAAATACCAATTTTTATTTTTATGTCAAATTATTTTTTTAAAATGCAAAGTTTAAGATGAAAAAATAAGAAAAATATGCATAGACTTATAGGTTAATGGCTTAATTTTGTTGATTTTTTTTTTTTTTTTTAAATAAGCACTTAAATATAAACGAATACAATTCATACATACAGCTATAACCAAAATTAACATGCGTTTTACTATAAAGCAATTTATAATATTATTTAAAATTTATCATTGTGTTGATTGTATTATTTTTATTAAACAACTATCTAAATATATTTGATTTTAGCAAGTTGTATTATGAATAAGCTTATAAAGCAAATTAAGTTGGGTTTGTAGTAAGAAATGGTTTTTGAGAATTGTCTTTATAGTACAATTTTAGCAACATTAAGTTTCCTTATTTTCTTTTTGCTTATGAATGATTTGTGGCACTTTTATTTTCTTTCTTTCAACTAAAACTATTATTAATTTTGGACAATTTTTAGCATTTAATAGTATTCAATAAAATATTCAATTACTTTAATCAAAATTTAAGAATGAAAGTACAAGCTTAAAATGCAGATTATCTCATATTATAATTAATGACTAAATGTTATCGTTGATGCCGTCCAAATATAAATTAAATTGTATAAAGCTAGCTTTCTTGTGCCAACAAAATTAGTTAATTTAAAAGTGTGGGTGATCTAAGTATATTTAATTAAAAACTTAGTAGTATTTAATTATGATTTTATATAAATTTTTAAAAATTTATAAAAGCTTCAGGAGGATGCATTTGATTAGAATTTTCATAGACTTTAAAAAGTTATAAATTTAAATAATTTTAAAGGATTTTCGTAAATTTTAAGAGAGTTTTTTAAATTATAGTGTAAATATTTGTAAATCCATAAAATCTTTAAAATAGAGAGAAGAATGAATAATTAAAGATTTTAATAACAGCTGGATTTATTTTATGAATTTTGATGAACATTATTAGTTAAAATTATACTTATAAAATCTCTGTTAAAATTATATTTATAAAATCTATACTAATTTATATTATTACATGTGATAATATTATCTAAAAAATTAAATAATTATTTTATTTTTTAAAATAATTTTATCATATATTATACTGTAATTGATATAAGTGGTATCAATTTAAGTGTAATTAGCATTTCTCCAACTAATTTTCATAAACCATCTATCAAAGTAGGGGTGAATAAAAATACCTAGAATCAACCCAACTCAAAAAAATTGGTTCTTAAATTTCATTGATTTGGCTTAGTTCTTCATAATAAAAAATTGATTAATATTGGATTGGTTTAGTTTTCATTTATTAAAATATTACAAAAATCGAACCAACTCAATTCATTTATTAATTTTTTCTTATTATTTTTATATTTATATTGTTATTTTATAGAATTATTTAAAAAAAAAATTAATTTTCATTCACATTTAATTAAGTTTATACTTTATACCCCTTTATATGAATCAGTTTGCTCTCAAAAACTTAAATTAACGTTTCTCATTAGTTACTCACAACGCCTCTCATAAGTCACACTTTTGTTCAACTCTAGTTAGTTGCCAACAAATTTTGCCCATTTTTGCCGTTAGAGTTTGGATATTTAAGCAAAATTCATGCAAGCACTTCTCTACTAAGTACTCTCATTTATTTTATTTTTTTTATCTACGTAAGACACTAATTTTGTATTATTTAATTATTTATCCATTATAAATTCATAATTACATCGTTTTTCATATTTTTGTCGTTAGAATTTTCATTATATGAACAACATCATTGAACAATATTATTGTATATGAAAATTAGCAAATTTTGCTAGGTATGTAATTACTATTCCATTGCTCATTTGTCTTAATTTTTGTGTTTGATATAAATAATGATATTAGATAAGTTACCGAAATCTATATTTTTTAAATTATGTATTATGATAAAATTAGCATTAAAAACTTTAGAAATTATAATACAAGAATTTCAAAAAAAAATTAATAAATAAAATTTATTAGCCAAAAAAGAGGAAAAAATTTCCTTTAACCAACCCAAACCAAATAAAAAATAATAATTCGAGTTGGATTAGTTTTTCAAACTTTATGATTTAGTTCGATTTTCATTTTTAAAAAATCGATTATATTAAATTTGTTTTAATTTTAATCTAAACTCAAACTATGTTTATTCTTAGACCAAAGGTATTTGGCTAACAAATTAGAAAAAGAAAATAGAAAGAATAGGGATTTTTGAGGGGAAAAAAAAAGTTGTTAAGTCAATTAAAAAATATATATATTTGAACGAAAAAACATACATAGAATCCCCACCACCTGATTAATGAATATGTATATATACTTTTATAGGGATTGAGCCAGAATTTCGTTTTTGTTCTTAGGATGACATAGGACGAATAGTTTCAGAATATTTTGTTTGAAAAGAAGATTTTGCAGTTTTAATCTCTTAGTCTTATAACAGAGAACAGATTCATCACAAGATATCAATTTGTGAAAGAATGCAAAACTACCAGAACAAACAATCTCTTTTCAAGAAATGAGAATAATAATAATAATAAATACATTGTTCTTTTTAATCGAACGTTTAATGAAGATGGTGGATTCGAATTATAATATTCACCAAAGTGATATACTAAATTTTTAACACTCTACTAAAAAGCAGCTAAAATAGCAGTGGACAAACATTTTACCATCTACAGGCAGTGAGATAGCTCAGTGGGTAACGTTACTGAACTACATGCACTAAATCGTCAATTTTGAGGAGTGAAAAAATTGTAATTATACAGAAAGATTTCTTATGACATGATCTTGAGGTGCTAGTTCCTGTCGGTACTCTCAATATAAGCGTTGATCTGAGTGAATGGAGAATAACGGGAGTTATTCCGTCTCTTCGATGAATCTTTTTTTGTTAAAAAAAAAAACACTCTACAATCTATTTATTAAATATATCTACGTATTTTTTTTAGATAGTTTTTCTTTATTTTTTTTTCCTAATCTAATAATATTGAGTAACAATTAGAAATATTAGCCTCTAAGTTGTAAAAGTATGATTTACGTTTAATAAAATTTTAGAAAAAAAAAAAAATCTTTATATTTTAAAATAATAAAATATATACATAATAAATAAAAAGCTAAGCACCTAACAGCTTTTATAATATTAAAAAAGTTTACTTTTTTAATTGATATACAGTGATACTGTTTTTATTTCTCTCCCTCTCTTTATTTATTATTTTTTATCTTATTAGATTTTTTTTTCTATCAAAATTCAAGTAGTTTAACCTATCATATATTCATTTTTGATATGCATATTTTAATTAACTCAAAAGCTTATTAATTTTTTATTATTTATTGAATTTTATTTTCTATAAATTATTTATTTAGTTATCACTATATATTATAAATTTCAAACATATAAAATTAAACAATAAACAAAGATATAAAAAATAAAATAAAAATGCAAGAAACGTTAATTTTTTAGTTGTATAGTTGTACGTTTGGAGTATATATTATTTATTAAATAATTGTAAATAAGAATATGTTCACTACAACTATTAGAATTGTTAACGGGATATATCGAGGATCTCTAAAACTATTATTTTTTAATATTATAAAAAACTATTCATAATAAATATTTTATGATGGAATGAAAAATAAAATTTTGAGTCGATAAATAATATTATATGATAAGAAGAAATATAAAAATATATAACAATAAATACACGATCTTTTTATACTAAATAACATTGATAGAATTTTGTTAAAAATTAGTTTGAAGATTATATGAATTAAATTTTTTTGAATTAAAGTAAATAGTTTAAATAATTTTTATAAAAAAAATTATTGATATTTTAAAAGAATAAAAATATAATTTAAAGATAAAATCTATAATTTATAATATATTACATAGAATTAGTTTGAGTTTTATAAATTTATATATTTATTAAAATAAAGTATATAATTTTGAGTAATAGAACGGAGAATGCAACCCTCATTCTCGATTTAACCAAATAATTCCTACAAGATTTATCCCATAAAAAAAATTGACAACCCAAATTAGGATATGGCTTTTTCGTCATTTATTTGGCGTGAATTTTACTAAAAACCACAAAATTTTGTGTTACCATGGATTTTACAGTATAAAACACACAAAATTTCCGATACTTAAATAAGTTCTACAATAACACGCTGAGACTAAAAAAAGAAGTGAGTTTTTTATATGAAATAGTGCAACACATTATATGCCTTTGGTTTCCATTCAAAGTACCAAGAGCCAAGTTTCGAGAATCAATAGAACGAAAAAGAAAAAGAAAAAAATTTGAATCCAACGTAACAAAACATCTACCTCTTATAATGAGAAGTGTTCGGTGACATCACAAAGGAACAATAATCTGAACAGGTTTCTGCAGAACTCATGTTATTAACGCTAGCACATTTTTTCTTTTCTTTTTCTCACTTGATTTCCTAAAGACTAAAAGGGTTCTCTAGTTAGCTGTAAATCTATAAACCATAGCATGTAGATAAGTTTCACCAGGTTTAACAATTTGTGAAGGAAAATTAGGGTGATTCACAGAATCTGGGAAGCCCTGTGTCTCCAAGCAGAGTCCAGCATACTTCTTGTAAACAGCACCATCTTTCCCAGCAACTTCTTTCAACATGTTACTTGAATAGAACTGAACTCCTGGCTGATTAGTCCACAGCTCCATTTTACGTCCCGACACATTGTCACGCACAACTGCTGCCTTCCTCAAATGCTTCCCAATTGCAGCATCTAGCACGTAGTTAATATCATATCCATGAGGTAGCTCTTTGATCTTGCTCCCAATTTCATGCGGTTCAAGAAAATCATATGCTGTTCCTTTCACAGGAGTAATTTCACCGGTGGGAATGAGTTCATCATTTGTTGGTGTGATCTTTGACGCAAGTAGCTGTAGGGTGTGCGAGAGGATGTCGCCGCTGTTGTGTCCACGTAAATTCCAGTAAGTATGGTGAGCAAGGTTTACTGGTGTAGCCTTGTTAAGAGGATTAGCAACCATCTTAATAGCAAATTTGTTTGAGTCAATGAGAAAATATGTGACAGAAACAGAAAGATTTCCGGGAAAACCTGAGTCATTTTGCAGATGTGCAGTGGTTAGTGAATTGTATAACGATGTTACATACACAAAATGCATTAAAAAGACAAAGCAAAGTTGATCCAATGTTACCTTCTTCACCATCAAAGCTGTTATAGGTGAGTGATAGGTGACTGTCCTTTTTATATTTAGTTACTTTCCATATAACTTCACTAAATCCTTTAGGACCACCTGTCAATAACGATACAAGGTGAAGACTGAAATGTAAAAGTAATATTAAAGGTTAGTGACAAAGACAATAAATGATGAACATACCATGAAGTGTGTTATTTCCATTATTTGCAATTAGTTTATATTGAACTCCATCCAATGTAAATTTAGCACCTCCAATTCTGTTTGCGACTCTCCCAACTGTAGCTCCAAAATAGACGGTATCGTTCTGCAACATTACATTTTAAGAAATTTAATTTAAGAAAAGAAAAAACAATAATAAATAAAGAGAAACAAAACAAACAAATTGTATGTTGAGAACAACATCCCAAAGTAAACAGCATAATCTCAGAATAATCTCCATGAAATTTTGTCAAACAGAAAAGAGGAATGCAAAAATACAAAAAACATATACAAGTTGAAGAAGAGGTCATAACAAAACATCCCAAAGTAAACAGCATCCTCTCAGATTAATCTCCATGAAGCTAAAGGAAGTGAGATGAACAAGTAGAAGTTCAACGAGGTTAGAACAAAACATCCCTAAACAAACTGCAGCATGCAAGAAACTCTCAGAATCTTGCCTCAACATGAACATTTTTTGTAAAGTGTAAATGAGCATCTCAAAAATGGAATTGAAAGAAGTCAGAACTAAAAGTCTTCAAAATAAAATAAAAATCAACTACAGTAAGCAAATCACAGAAACTTTGATTAAATATGAATAATTTATGGGTTTTTGGGTCAGTTTAGTCATGCAACTTTAACCAACTTTGACACTTTAGTCTAATAATTTTAAATTTAGGTAATTGAAGGAAAAAAATTCCAAAAAAAAGAAAGTCATATTTTCATTAAGCATGTACATATCACATTTTTTTAGAATAATAATCCAAAAATACCACTAAAAGTTAACACATGCATGTCACATATATTCATTAAATGAAAAAATCTGACGTTTTGTTTAAATTGTCCTTCAATGATTTAATTTAAAATTACTGTACTAGATGAACATAGGATTAAAGAGTTAATGGGATAAATCTACCCAAACCCAATATTCTTATTTTAGCTTTCTTGTATTCTGATAAAAGATTATATAGCTTGTAATGGATATTTCTTTGTATGATTTCTGTTCTAGCGTCCGGTTTAAATGAGTCTTACACAGCAATAGGTGAAGGTAGATCAAAAGCTAGGCTTTTTCCTTTTTCCCATTTTAATGGAGTCAATTGTATTTTGTTACTTCAAATGGTCGAACCTAGCAACTCTAGCAAGGCGAACAGTGGAAACCCAGTTTTTTCAACTGGACTGTCTCAAGCCGGTCTAACAACACATTTATGGAGGGAATAAAAAAACATTGAATAATAAAAAATAGCAGGAAATGATAACCAGAAAGGCAAGCATCGTAATCTAATAGGAGAAATGAATCTGATGAATGAAATTCAAACCTTGTAATCATCGACTGATGGAAACCCAAGAACAATATCATTTAGTTTCCCTGAAATTGAAAAGAAAATAAATAATTTATACAATAAAGAAAAAAAGAGAGTATAAAATATAAATCCCTGAAAGAAAAAAAAAAAAAAGAGAGAGAGAGAGAGAGAGAAGATTGACCTACCATTTTTATCCGGAAGAATAAAAGAGAGAACAGTAGCACCATAGTTTGTGATCTTCACAGAAATGTTTCCTTTCTTCAATTCATAAACTTCAATTTTATCCTCTGCATCTGAAAAATGAATACTTGCGACTACACACAGAGCCACAGTAACAAATCTCCATAATGATGACGGCTGCCCCATTTTTTTAATCCAAGAGTAGCTTTCTACCTTTGACGACTATTCTACAAAAGAATCAATATATATATATATATATATATATAGTGCGAGATTTAAATGGGATTATTGTTATTTGTAGATAAAGATAAGCGATAGTTATGGATTAAATTAACAAGTCATCTACACATAATAAAAAAATAAAGCAAAATTAGATTCAGTCAATCAAAAGATATTATATATCTATTATAGAATTTGTTTTATAACCACATTTATGTCTTTCAAATATTAGAAAATTGCACGCAGGTATTTAATTATTAAAATTGGATATATTTATTTGATATCCGATACTTAATTTTGAATTGTTGGAGCTCTAAAATTTAATTTTAAACTTATTTTTAATAAATTTTTTGCTCTTTTATTTTTATTTTAAGTAAAAATTAGTATAATTTAGTTATTAATTTTTAATATTAAGAAATAAAAAATAGAAATTTAATTCCAAATTTTACTTTTAATGAAATTCAAAATTTGGATAAATTATAAAACTGAATTTTAAAATTTTAAAATTATAAATTATAAATGAGTTATGCCTAATTTTAAAATTTAAAAAAATTCAAATAATTATCAAATAAACCTAAATAATTTCTATATTATTTTTTATATTTAACAAAATGCTATTAACACTCTATATTCTCTTGTACACTTAAATAAGCTCATGATAAATATACTAAAAATAATGGACGATTTTTGTTTTTAGTTTTTAATTATAAGGAATAATTTTTTTTCATAAAAATTTATTCTTAACTTCCTTAAACATAAGAATATATGTTATTTTTTTAAATAAACAACTAAAACAATATATAAGAAAGTGTATGGAAGAGTGTTACTAGCATTCATATTTTTAATAATTTAGGGTGTATTTACTGATAAAAAAGATTAAGTTTTTCTAATTTTATTGTTTATTCTCCAAAAATATGGTGAAAAATAAATGAAAACCCCACAAATTTGAAAGTTATTCTCATTTATTGTTTTCTTATTCTTATTGGTATTGTTTCTCTTTCTCAAATTTATAAGATATAATTACAAAAATATTCCTTATTTTAATAACTTATTTTATTTTTTCTTATTACTTTTAAAAGAACATTTAAATCAATTAATAATTTCATTTTTATTTTTTATAGTTATTTAATAAACATAAATAAAGGAATACATTTTACATTCCCTTTTCTCTCCTTTCTAATTCATATTTATTCATATTCTAAATTATTTATATTCTAAATTAATAAACACGCCTTTAATTTCTTTTATTATAAAAGTGACATAACAATTACAATAATCATGGCAAGTACTCAATTTTTAAATCTATTTTATATTACTAATTAGTAAATATACCATTAATATTTTTATTATAAAAGTGACATAACAATTACAATAACCATGACAAATACTCAATTTTTAAATTTATTTTTCATTAATTATAGTCATTATTATATGTGCTAGACACAATTTAGGTAAATGATATGTTAATAATAGTTGAAAATGTGATAAAAATAAAATAAAAAAATTAACATTTATCTTTGCAATATTTTTTATAACAAAATACTAAATTATTAATAAATAAAAAATAGTACTCTTGGTTGATATAAACTTGTTCTACCATCAAGAATTAAAATATCGATATTGATCAAAATATTAAGACTTAAATTTTACAGATTTATCAAATATATTATCATTGTTAATAAAAATATTGAAAAAAATTCACAAAATTTATAAACAAATAAAAATATAAAAACTTTAATAACCTTAAAAAATATAAAACAATCAATTGCTTATTTTTTTTAAATTAATTGTCATATTTAAAAATATAAATATAAATATATTTTATATTTATTTTGATCAAAAAAATAAAAATTTTATCAAATAAATAGTTAAAATATTTAAAATAATTATTTAGACTAACAAAATTTATAATTAATATAATTAAATAAAGATATTTTATGACAAATTATTTTAAAAAATAAATAAAGTTAATCATAAATGATATTTATTGATATTAATTTACATTTTATCGATAATATTGGGATTGATACATTTTTAATACTCAAATTATATTAAAAATATCTCTAAATTGATTATGTTTTCAAGCGATTCTATTTTAATATTAATGTTTTTAAAATAATTTTAATTTATTTATTTTTATTCAAAATAAGTGTATTAAAATAGTAATAAAATTTGATAATATAAGTATTAAACTAAAATATTTTAACAAAATAAATATTAAATTATAACATTTTGATAATATGAATACTAATAATAATATGGGTAGATATAAAAGCCTTTAAAATATATTTATTGTTTAAATATTATCTACAATTTCAAATATATGTTCATCGTTGACGATCATACACCGATTTAAAAAGTATAAACAAAACTAAACTATCTTCAAGAATGTGGAAAAGTAGAAAGAATAAATGTGAAGGAAAAAAGAGAAAATATGGAAATGATAGACTGGTCACTGCCTCACTGGTGGTGTCTGCCTGTCTGTCTAATCGTATACAGATTCATTCTCACGCGAATAACATCTTCTTTTGTTAGGTCAACCATACTATATTTCTTGGAAACATGTGACTTTTCTATTCTATCAACAACAACAACAACAAAAAAAAGTAATAATAAGATATAAATTTTTTTTTGGAAAAAATCGCAATATTTAATTGTTTGCATAAGTTTTTGAAAATTGTGTGATTTGAATCGTGAAAATCCTAAATAAACTAAATAGCAAAGTTCTAATTTTCATAATAGACAAGAATGTAGATATTATGATAGCTAATTTTATTATCATTACAATTTATTTAATAATAATTATAATAAATTATAATGTTATCATTTGAATGCATTAATGTATATAAAAATTCGTTGATGTTTGAATGATAACACATTATTATTTTATTATAATTAAAAATAAATGATTATGATATTAATAAATAAATAAAATATGAAAATAGCATCACTATTTTCAGTGTAAAGTTATATAGGTACAACCATTCATTAAATACCACAAAAGGCTGTGATGTACCCAAGACTCTGTTAAAGTAGAGTTATATATATATATATATATATAAATTCTATAAATTTTTAAATTCTATAATTTAGTCCTAAATTTTTAAACATTTACACATAAATCATAGTTTAAATATTAAAATATATATTTTTTAATCAAAATTTGAGAATTAAATTATAATATTTAAAAATTTAAGAATCTAGATATGTAATTTTAAAAATTTCGAGATAAAATTTAAAAATTTAAAAATTTGAGAATCTAAATATAAATTTAAGGATCAATAATATAATTTAACCTATAATATATAGAGGATCAACAACCCAAATTTTTTATACATATTATTATATTATTTAATGATAACCGTTGATATCTATAATTAACAAGAGAGAAAAAAAATTATTTTCTAACATCTCAATCTTTGATAACTAATATTATAAAAATTTATATAATAAATTATGTCTTCTAATTATATATATATATATATATATATATATATATGTTTAATTTTATTGATATATGTAATATAAGGATTATTTATTATAATTTGATGTTTTTCATTGATTTTATTAGTCGTTTATAGCAAGATAGTTGCTATTGCACCTTAAATGTCATTGACCTAATTACCACATTTATCAATACTTCAAGAGAATACTCGCACCTTAAATGTCATTGACCTAATTACCACATTTATCAATACTTCAAGATACTTCAAGAGAATACTCGCAATGGATAATTCAGTGGGTAATGTCATTAGACTATATATACTAGGTTATATATTTTAGGGATAAAATAATCGTAATTGTGCCTACAAACCCCTTTGAGAACAGCCTGAGGTGTTAACCATTATTGGTACTCTCAAAATAAAACGAGATGATTCAGATGAATGGAGAATAACGGACGTTATCTCGTTTGTCCCAAAGAGCTTTTTTCTGAAGAAAAAAAAAAAAAAAGATACTTCAAGAGAAGAAAATAAACTTCAAAACTAAAAAATAGTTTTCATATATTACAACATATTATAAGAAAATGCTTATACTAAACAAGCAAACAACCATCAAACATGTGATCAATTAGAGAAACACTAATCTATAATTTCTCACATTTATAGTTTAATAGCAACGCTCTTAAAAGAAAAAAAAAATTTGGGGGCACATGATTCAGAAACTCACATGGATCTAGTCATCAAGATGGATTTTCTTAGATTTTTTTTAAGTTCAAAAACTTAATTTTATTATTTGATCGAAGAAAAAGAAAATTAAATTTTATAAGCAAGTTGAACGTTGAAGATATGTATATTTGTTACAAATTAGCATTATTAGTTTTTGTTTATTTTTTTCTTCCCAAATTTAAACTATATATTATTTATCTAACATTTTAAATAATGCATAAATATTTTAAGTAATAAGTTAAATTATTTTTGTGCTACTCAAACTTAATTCTATTTTATATAAAGATACTCAAACTTTTTTCTTTACACCCATACTTTATTTTTGTTTACCTATAAGTATCTTTTTAAGATTAACATGTCACGTAAGCAAAATTAAAACCAATCATCTCGCATGATTTACAGTTTCTTATTATCATACGTGTTAGCTAATAGTATTAATCATAAGAAAATGCAAATCACGAGACATCATTATTGTTAATTTGGTTATATGATACATATTAATAATAAACAAGTATTTATGTGTAAACGAAAATAAAATATAGATATTTTTTTGTCGAAAAATGTTCAAATACTTTTTGTGTAAAATGAATTTAAATTTTGGTACTTTATAAGTTTTTTAGTCTAATTAATACTGTTTGTTGATGTTATTTTTTTGTTAATATTAAAAAGGTATCTTTCGTTACTAAGATTGCTAGTTGTTATTAAATGAGAGAAATGGAGATTATGTCTCCGGTTGTTGTATATAAGTTATAAGTTTTGTGTGAAGTATATATGGTAAATATATATTGGAAAAAAATCTACCTAATATTAATTTCTTTCTTACTAATTTAGATAAATTTTATGCAATAAAGTGATTATCTTTTCTAAATAATTTGAAAATATTTCTTAATTAATTATCTCATCAAATACTAATTTATTGTGATTATTAAACTGACGTATAATTTGATATATTTTGTACGTATATGAATTTATATAATATAATTTAATTAATTTTTATTAATAAAAAAATTTATAATATTTTTTTATTTTATATTTTTAATTTTATATTTAATTAATAATTAATATATTATTTAATATATATTATAATTTAATGGATATAATATTACATAATTTCATCTCATAGAAGTTGATGACTGTGACTAAAAACAATAAAATCTAATGATAGAAAAGTTATATAACTAAAGCAAAAACAATAATAAAAAACTTAGATGGCTAAAAGCCAAAGGACTAAATATTCCCTCCAATTAAAATCGACGACTGACATTTTTTTTATTCTACTTATTGGTTATATTTATGTTAGTTTTTGTATTATATATTTTAAATACGAGGTTAGCGATTGCCAGTAAAAAAAAAAAAAAGTATAAAATGGTAGATTCTCTTTTCCTTTGCCGAGCGGTGTAGACTGTAGACGGGAGTGGTATGTTATTGATACCTGTATTGATATATTGGTACTCATTATTATTAAAAAATTTGAGTGTATCTTAAAATTTTCATAATATTTAAAAGATAATTATTTGATCAAAAAAATAAAAAATATTTTAATCTTTTAAAAAAACTATTATTATTTTACTCTTTTTCTTCTTTTATTTTTTTTTATTATCTATTTCTCATTTCTTGGATTTAATATTTGAGGTTTAAAATTTAGGATTTAAGATTTAGGGTTTAGAATTTAGCTTTTAGAGTTTAGAATTTATGGTTTAGTGTTTAAGATATAAAATTTTATGTTTGGAGGATGAAAAAAGAGAAAACAAAAGGGCAAGAAAAAAAAATAAGTGAAATAAAAAAAATTAAATAATTAAATTACTCTTTATTTTTTATGCATAAAAATTATTTTGACAAAAAATATACTTTACTTTTTACTAATATAAGTAATACCAAAAAAGTAAATTCTAAATGTTTTAAAAAATATATATATTACTAGATGTTTTAAGAATTTCTTATAGTTTAGGTGTAATAAGACTTTCAATTCTTTATTATGGAGAGCTCAAGTTCGAATCCACCCGTGTGTATGAGTGTATTTTATCTATATTAATAATAAAAAAAAAATTTAGAGCTTTTTTTTTTAAGTATCACCCAAAAAAAAAAAAATGAGACACTAATAAATATCAGAACAATAATATGATACCAAAAGGTATCAGTCTCGGTTTAGACTCAATTATTTACTGGAAGCTTTTTTCCTTGAATTTCTCCAATTAAGATGAAGTCTGACTCTTATTTAATTTTTTATTTGGTTGAGAAAAAGAAATTTTTTTTGAAGAATACATTGAGAACACCAAAACATAAAATTATAGAAATTGCAAACTAAAAACATTCTTGAGTATTGAGACTATTTTTTATTAATTATATCTTTAACATCTCCCTCGGAACATAGTTCTTGAGATGAATAGAACTAACGACCATACCAACAGTAATTTCAAAGACTTCGAGTTCAAACATTTAAAACAAAAGGCAAGGCTCATTAGAAAAAAAAAAATAAAAATAAATAAAAATAAAAAAAATAAAATATATATATATATATATATATATATATATATATATATATATATATATATATATATATATATATATATATATATATATATATATATTAAAAAAATTAAATCTAAATTGTTATTCAGACTCTAAACTCCAAATTAGATTACCATTGTCCACGGAAAAGTTTTAAGCTACAAGAGGTCAATTGTGGCCAATTTTTTTTTTTATGCAGTTGCATGGATGAATGGTGAATGTATCTTGATATTTAGCAAAAAAATATTTATACTTTAATGAAAATGGTCCCCTTACATGCAAATATGTCATACCTAAACTCCTAACTTTATGTAAAACCTTCTCCATCGTCGACTCGCATATGTGGTAATGGAATATATAGAAACGCCATACAACACTTTATACATCAAGCACGATAGACATCGTATAGTTTGCTTTGCAGCATTTGTCATCAGCTTCAATGAGAAAACATCTCCTATAATACATGTTTAATTAACTAGAATTAGCTTCATGTTTAAGCTAGATCAACTCCAAAAACAATGCTTCCTGTTTGTTGGTTAGGCCTAAGTCACCCAGAGACGATAAGCAGTCATTAACACCAAAACAACTCCGAGGGTACGACCTTACCTGTTTATGGAATTTAAACAAGATTAGATTTACAGTTATAATTCCCTTCTCCAGCCAGCCAAACAAAACATATGCAATTTGATGATGACCAAAAATTAATATTGTTGATGACATTGCAACCTCAAAGACTAAGAAAAAAGGCAATGATCTTTTCACAATACCAGACCTAAAAACAGTGTCCCAAGAGGGGAAGTGTAAGAACTTAGGTTCATTAACCTATTAGATTGAGTAGTTCAAGTACTTGTAAACCCATCCCATGAATCATTCGATGTCTAATTAATATGAGACTTTGTTTGAACATTCCTAATGGGAAGAAGTGAGAAGACAAACAATTACCACTTTGTAAGTGCCAAACTCTATTGCTCCACTAGTATCTATGAAGTCAAGTAGAAGCTACAAAAGTACATAAGCCTGGTTAGTCAAGGACATTGGTAAATGCACTTTAACAATAACAAAATTGCAACCTTTACCTGAAGTTTGTCGGACCGGAGAAATCGACGGCTAAGGCAGCTACCATTTGGCATCCGAATAAGAATAGTCACTGAATTCTTATCATCCAAAGCTGGTTCACGTGGAAGAGAAGCCTGTTTTGCAGCTCGCCTTCTCTCACTCTCCTGCCATACATATTAAAAACACATGAATAAAAGGAAAGACCTTTCCAAGTATTGCTGAGAATTTAATTGAAACATCCAAAATAAATATTCATTTTGATATATTGATTCATGAAAATTAGAGACGTTAAAGTAACCAGTTGTGTCGACAAAGAGCCAAAAAAAACCAGTTGTGTTGACAAAATTGGCAACAATAAAAATTCAAAAAGTTAAAATTACTAGGGGATTGTCATTTGTCAGTACATTACGATGCAATAGACAAGTCAGAATAATGTTTAACGCTGTAATTACGTCCTGTATCAATATATTCAAATTGTACTTCATTAAAATAATATAATAGAGATTACTAGCCTCATTAAGTAAACACTTAAGATAGTCGAGCCAAAGAAACAGATAATCTAGTCACTCTTTTGCAATTCCTTTTCCACTGTAAAAACGAATATAAATCATATTTTCCGTATAACTTAAAGAGTTAAAATTACTTCATGTAGAAAATAGTTAACACCAAGCAATTCCTAACCTTGTTCAGAAAATAACAATATCTTGCTCTTTATTACATATTATTTTCAGCCTCGAGTTTACAACAATTCCCTACTGCAAAACATTGGATTCTTATATTATCTGATTCTCTCTTCAAAAACAAGCAAATAATATCCAAGAGAAGACAAAATATTGTACCATTTTGTTGAGCAATGTAGTCTCAGTTTCTGCTTTTTTCAGATGATGAGTTTGAGCTTCTTTTAGAGCGTCCATTTCCTTTTGTTTGTCAAGCAACAATGACAAACGATACTCCTCATCCTGTAAGGAAAAAAAAATATCAGTTTGCGAACAATGGCTGTGAAATTTATGAAAGTCTTATGATAGGGAGCAAGAACCTGTTGTTCCCTAAGACGTTGGCGTTCTCTTGAATTGGGTAACGAAGAGTGGTTCCCAGGTAGCACGCTGGGACCTCTACTTCCACCCAAACCACTATGCATGGAATCCTTGAAACAACGAGTTGAATCCCCTTCGGAAATATCACCAAAAAGTGCACTCTCAAGCATAAGTGCTTCATCAAGCTCCTTGGTAGAAATGACATTCCACTTCATTGATAAAATAGAATTTAGTGATCAAAATAATAAATCATTTTTTTTCTATTCTAGCAACTCCAAGAATTTCCTTTAAAAACCAAATTATACCTCTTCACAACCAGAAGAATCATTACTACCAACGGTGTGGTTGGACTTTTCTCCTTCATTTTGAGTTCTAGCTTGGCTGGATGAGCTTCCCGACTTTAACTAAAAAATATCTCTCTGTTAGAAGAAACAAATCTTTTTTGCTTATAAGAGAAACTCAAAGACAGCTTCCAAAACAGACTTTTCCTTTCTTTTCTTTTTTTTTTGTGTAGAATAGAAGCTAATTAGCACGGCTAAAGTAGACTACAGCACAATGTCATAGTAAAAAATGTTAACTTGTCTAGAAAATATAAATTCAACAGCTGGTCCGGCAAACTTTTCGTTTTGTTTAAGTATGGTACAAAGCTAATTTATATAAATATAGCAAGTAGACCCAAAAGGTAAAACTTAAAACTTCTACAAAAATTCCTACCAACAAATATAGTCATGACTTTTTACAACGCATATATTTTCTTCCCATAACAATATCAAATGTATTTATGATGCATAATCAGATAATTTTACTATTTACTGTCAATTAGTCATTTACTTTGTCTTTTTATTTATGTCCTGTCTTTTATTATCTCTTGAGTAGTTTTATTACATGTTCCAGCTATTGTAGTTTGTCTAGTTGTGTGACCTGGTATTCTGTTTAACAGAATTGCCTTTATATCATTAATTCATTAGGAATAGAAGGCACTGCTCATTATTCAGAGTGTATGTGTGAGTTATGTATTGAGACAGCTTTAACAGGTTTATGAAATTATCAGGTTTAAGCCATAGTAACTCCATCCTTTTCTGGAGTTTTTTTTTCATTTCTTCAGAACAAATTCGGCTTCTATTCCAATTTTATGAGTGTAAAAGTAATCTATACATTAAGAGCACTGTATAGAAATGTCTACATAGTTATGACTTTATTTGACACTTCATATGTGTTATGTGCAATTTATGTGTAGCAGAAGTATCCTTTCAAAAAATTTAAACACGAATATTAGTAGCAGGCATATACCTTTCCTCTATTATAAATTCCCAATTCATGATCATTCACTTTCATTTGCTGCTCACGCAATGCTTGCTCTTGCTCTGCTGTCTGAATTAACCTTTCCAAAATCAAGACCAAATTCATAAAATAAAAAAATAAAAAACCTAAAATTACAATAAAGAAGACCATGAACAATAGACCTTCAAGGACATCGAAACTACACGGGCAAGATCATCTTCTTGATTAAGTTGACCTTCGAGAATTCCAGATCGGATCTGCATTACCAATTTTGAGAAGATTTATTTCACAATAGGAAAAGCCGAAAGAACTGAATGTAATATATACCTCATAGTCTTCCTTTGAAGCATTAATAGCAGCTTGAATCATTTCTTCCTCAACATCATGATTATACATATTTGAGGTGTTCCATGGTGCATAACCTTCACCATCCACAACTCTATTGCTCGGAGGTCCCCAACCATGAGACATTGAAGTACCAATCTGACTCCCTTCTTCAATGTTAGGCCTTGGATATGAATGAATCTGTTCATCCCTCCTTGCCTCCCTGGTATGTGAACCTAATGATGCACGAGAGGTAAATCCAGAAGCCCCTATCCGATTAAAAAGGTCTCTCCTGTAATTAGGGTCAAATAGTAGTGAAGGCTTGAAGCTCCTAGCAGCAGAAAGAATTGGTAAGAGTCCATGCAGCCCAGATTGACTCCGGTTACTTGAATTGAAGGAATTCTGTTCTGATGAATCCACTGATGATGGACTTGTACTGAACAAGAAAGCATGAAGTAAGATACCTTTTAAAGAAAGCAAAAATTTTACAATAATGTAAACCCTCATTTGCAGGAGCAAGCTAAAAACCAAATAAAACAGAGAGCCAATACATTTGTGAATCTGCTCCACTGAAGTGAGAATTCACAGCATCATTCAGGTTGCCTCCATATTCCTGTTTACCAATTCAGACATGCTATACAAATCAGAAAACAATGGTAGTACAGTGAGATCCGAAATCATAATACATAGAGAACAATCAAACTTTCCTTATAAAATTATTATGAGACTAAAGATTATAAATATGAACTTTATTTCTCACTAGCTGTTATATCAAAAGGTAAGATAATAAAAAAAATCATAGTTGAAGTACTCCTAGTCAATGTAAAGAAAAAAAGAATACATTGTTTCAAATGCAATTAAGACCTTAAAAAAAACAAGAAAAACATTTAATCAAGAAACACATCACTATAGCTTTAAACCCTATCTTGCTTGTGCCTCAACAAGCAAAAGTCAGCAATACTTATGACCGTGCAGTTCAATTATTCCTATTAACTCTTTCTGCACAAATTCTTGTTGATTTCATCAGTCCTATTCATAGCACATAAATGTGAAATTTTACAATTACAAAGTAAAAATTAGTGGGAAAATTTAGTCCATGAAATGAGTAGGTACTCTCCACGCATATTCTTCCACAAGAATCATCCTTGGTATACACATACACAGAATGGTGGACGTACATTGTTGATTGAACTATATTAAATTTGCAAATTCATCATTTAAAACTGAAAAGTTCAATAAGAACAGTATTAATAAAAAGAAACTGAAAACAGCGAAGCAAATGGAAGGAGACTATTTGAGCAGTGAATGAACGAACTGTGTTTTAGAGACAATCGAACTGAACCTCAAGTTTACGGCGAGCAAGTGGCTCAGACGCGCCGGTGATGCTCATGAACGTCGCGATCGCTTCGCGAGTTGGTGTCGCCATTTTCGTCCCTTTCACAGTTGCAGAGTGTGAAAGCGATTTGCTATTTTCTTCACTTCCAAGGATCTGAAAGAAAACCAAAGTGAGCTGCTTTTTTAGCCTTTATTCAACTTTAAGCATCCTAGGCTCCGAACAGACCACAACCCAACCGATCGAACAAGGAGTTATGGTATGAAAGCAAGTGAATTACATTTTTTTTTTCTTACAATAACTCTCGAATTATCTTTATCTATTCTTTAATATACTCACAAACTTTATACAAATCTCATAGCAAATTCATACAAAAGAAGCCGCAATTTTGGGACACAAGTCGATATGGATAGAATTAACGATTATTATCGATTAAAATTGAAGGTGCATAAATCAATTATTTAATTAATTTTATTTTTTAATTTTTAATTAAAAAAAAGATATATATTTTATCAAATGATTATAAATTATAGAATGTATGTTAAAAGTTTTGTATGCTTCACAATTTATTTTATCTTATAATTCAATATATGTTTCTCAAAATTTTGGACATGCATTAGAAGTCTCTAAATCTCTAATCTTTAATCTACTATAAATGATTCATTTAAAAGGAATAATAATGTAGGATCATTCTAAGTTACAAAACGTTGTATCATACACTCTATTATTTATAATCATTAGATAAATTTTAGATGAAAAAATTATAAAATTAATATTCATAAAATTTATAATAATAAAAATAATATCCACTGTTACTAATTCTTATCCTTATCAATTCAAAATAGGAATAATATTTTATCTTTTAAAATTTTAAGAGATATTATTTTATATAATTTTTTAAATAAATTTCATATATCTCTCAATAATTATAAAGATGTCCATAATGTTTGCATTTTCTTCGTAATATTTTAACGTTTACAAAAATGTCTTGAATAATATTGAAATTTGACATATTATGAAATGATAATTTATTAATGATGACGTCAATTTTTTTTTTGTGTATTAATGTATCTCTTACTTATTTTTTAAATATTTTTTTCCTAAATTATTGGATACACTGTCAAAATAATAAAAAATATTTTTTTGAAAGAAAAATATATTTATTATTTTATGTATTTGCTATGGTTAAAAAATAAAAATTCAAGTAAAAAATGCATAAAAAATTATATTTTTTAAATTTAAAAATTAATTTAATGTTCTTAATTTTCTTTCATATTCATTGGTTTATATTCACCTTTAGTTGTTTTTAAAAATATATAATTTTTTATAATTGTTTTTAAAAAATATTTTTAATTTTTATACATTGTTATTATACAAGCTTTTCTCTATGTATACATATTTATTGATGATAAAGTTAATTAAATAAATAATTAAAATTAAAAAAATATTTGAAAAAAAAATATTTATAATACATTTAAAAGTTACAATTACAAACATATATATATACACACACACATATACATATATATATATATTATTACAAAAAAAAATCTTTAGTCACAAACTTTCACATTGAACGCTAATCAGTCAGATACTATTTAAGTTGAATAGTAATTAATTAGATTTATTCAATATTAAATTTCAATCAATTAGACATATTTTAATGTTATATTTTTTTAGCAACCAAAAAGTATTCATTTTAAGTGTAACATATTTTAATGTTATTGAGATATCATTATTATTGTTGTAAGTTTAGGATGTAATTTTATATAATTTTTCAAAATATTTTTAAATTTGATTTGTCAATTTAAAAAAAAATTGATTTTTTTTACATACTTTAACATAATTGAAAAAATTACTATCAAGTAACAGCATATGTATTTATAATAATTGGAGCATTTATTATAAAAGAAAAAAAATTATAATTGGTGTAAGATTTTCTATTTGATTTATATTTGTCAAAAGCATACATTATTAATATAAGAGTTAAAATATTATTTATATTAATAGCTTTAAATTAATTACATATATTAAATGTAAAAATAATGATCAAAATTCAAAAACAAGTTGAGAAAAAACAAGCGAAGCATTCTGATTTATTATAATTTAATTCAGGTCACTTAATCATAAATATTAATTTCTTGTAATTTAGTTTTTGTTAATTTAATTATCAATTTTACTGTACATATTAAAACTAAAATATTTAATTTTTTAATCATTATATTTGAGATTATATGTAATTAAATTTAATGAAAATATCAACCCTAAATTATTTTTTAGAATATAAAAAGATAAAAGCTAGACACTTTAATGTGCCGTGATTTAGAATAAAGAATAAAACAATTAAATTCACAATATGTATTATAAGCCTCTCCTCGCTTGCCTATTTTAATAAGTGAGTTGGGATTTGGTGAGTTAAGCGTTGTGTTAGTCGGGTGTTCTATTCCTTTCGCGTCATTCTTTCGTGTTAATTTCAATAAAAAAAATATATATATATATATATATCTATTTAACTTTAAAGAAAATAAAAAATAATTTGTTTTTATTATTTTAATATTATTAATTCTTTAACGTAAAAAATTAATATTATAATCAAGGAAAATTCCAACTTACAGATGTCGTATGATACATCCGGTTATAACAGATAACTTCATTTTATTTATTTATTTTATACTTAATTTCTCTTTATTTGATAAACTTTATCAGTTTATTTTTAAAATAATCAAAGAAAACACCATTATTATCATAACTCAGAACCTTATCATCAGCATGAAAAACTTATCGTTGGTGACGGCGACATGATGATCTATTAAGAGTTGAGTCATACACCCCTTACTCAAAATCCTACTCCCCTCTTTGAGAGCTTCTTTAAAAGCAGTAGAAATCAGACTACTCCTTTCTGGTGTAACTTTTGGCCAAAAATCCATTCATTTCCCACACCAAAACTCCATATCTATGTCCTTTTGCTATCGAACCCAAATTTTATCAGATCCATAATTTCCTAAATATGGAGCCAGGCTTGCATCCAAATGTCAAGTGGGTTCTTGACTTAAGCTTAATTGTTGGGAGAAAAAGAGACAAAGGCGGGACCTTTCTCCATTCCTGTTCCCAATTTATCTCCCATTTCTACCTAAAATCTTTGCAAGGATGTATTCAAAATTTTCAATAAAAAATAAAAATTTCAAATGGGAACAAAAATTCAAGTAATATTATAAATGTATATATTTTAATTTTTTTAATAATTTTTTAATTTTATAATAAAAGAAATATTATTTTAAAAAATTATTAAATAATAAATATTTTATTATGATAAGTAAAAAAAAAAAATTGAGCCAATAAAAAATAGATAACATTTATATGATAAGGAAAAAAACAAAATATATGCAATAATAAATATATAATCTTTTTTATACTAAATAATTTTGAAAGAATTTTGTGACAAACTAGTTTAAAGTAATAAAAATAAATTAGAAAATAATTATATAATTTTAAATTTTTATAATTAAAGTAAATAGTTTAAATATTTTTTATAAAATAGGATGTTAGATGCTTTAAAAGAATATTAAAAAAAATGATAAAATATAAAATATGTAATATATTACTTAGAATAAAACAATTATATATTTTTAAAGTATATAGTTTCAAGTAACGGTGCAGAGAATGCAATCTCTATCATTATCTCATTGGTATTATAAAATATGGATATCCGTTCGACAATTCTTTATTTTTTCGTTCTCTATGAAAAATTGACAACCCTCAAATTAAAGTTCAAATAATTTGATTGTTTTATACTTCTTGCTTTGAAATAAAATCTAAATTAGTAAAAAGTAAATAATTTAATCTATTTATAGGTAGCCAATTTCTTAGAGAAAATTTTGACCCAAAAAAAAATTCTTAGCAAAAATAACCAAAGGCTGTAATTTTTTAAAATTAATTTAACGGTTTGAATGATAAGATGTATGTTAATGTAAGTTAGTATGATCCTGTAATCAAAGATAACCTTTAAATTTAAAGATAATACAAAAATGGTATTAAATTATTATTATTATTATCTTTAATTTTTGTTAAAATCAAAGATATCTTTGATATTTTTATAAAAATGCAAATAAAAAAAGTATTGTCGATATTTTTCCTTCCAAATTAAACTTATAAAAGACTAAGAAGGTTGTTAGATATAATTATAAATTTTATTTTGTCAATTCCTCTAGTTGAAAGGATAAGAAATGATCTTCACCCTATCTGTCCTAGAAAAGCAAAAATGATTCTCATTCTTTAGCTAAAACAATAATATATACATTGCACCGCTTTTGTTTCTTGGCTTCACCAGACGGCAATTATGTTTTGCATAATTACTTGTGCATAATTATTGATAAAATCTATTTGATAAATATAACTAGAATTTATAGTTAACAGCATTGTAAATTTGTGCAAAATAGCTTGGGTAAAAGTTTAGAGAGACAAAATAAAATAATATTACGGTCATATGTATTATTTTTAATATATTATTTTACATATTTATTATAAATACGTGAATAAAATGTCCGATATTTATATGCAAAAAAATCACATTTTTGATCAATTATTATTCACATATTAATATTACTTGTATGACAATCCAAAAATAACAAAAGATATATAATTGTCCTCTTTCAAAGTAAAGTCTTCCATTTCACACGCAACGTTGAATTTATGCCATCTTTCCCTAGTTAAAAAAAAAAAACTGAAAACGACAACAAGAAAATTTTCTGGAGAAGTTTAATACTCCTGATCATCGATTGAATCGTAAAATTGAACTTTGGTGTTGTTTAGTGGCATTCAAATTAATTGCCCTATTTTTGGTGTATTAGTATTTATATTATTTATAAGTGACAAATATGCCTCAACTTTTTAAGCTATTTTGCTCATTACATCTGTTCATGTGATTGTGATAAGGAAATATAGTTATTAAAGTCTCTTAAATTTTAAAAATGTATATTTTAATCTTTTATTTTTTAAAATATATACTATAAGTTCCTTATTTATCATTAAGTATACATAAGTTTATTTTATATTAATTATTTTAATTTAACTACAATTTTAATATATAAAAAATAAAAAAAATTAATTGGTAATTTTATCTTAAATAAAAATAATTAATAATTGTTGCTTTTTTTTAGGAAAAATAAATATTTTTCAACAACAAATTTACCCTGATGTCACATAACTTATGCATCTTTTAATAATAGCTAAATTAAAATACTTAATTCAAAATAAAGGGACCTAATGTAATACATAATACACCCAAAATAATACAAAAGATTTGGACAGAGTTTAAACCAACTCTTTGAGTTTATATTATAATTAATTAAATAAATAAATATATATATACACACGAAGAGTCACATTGCACTTCTTTATAAAGCATGAAAGTTGTATAGATTCATTTATCCTCTTCAACTAAACAATTATCCAAAAATGGCCAACTCAAAAGCTTTTGTCCTAATTATCGTCCTTCTACTTTTGAGTATCACTCTTCCAGTCTCCTTAGAGGCCTCAACACAACGTCCAAAGGCTGCTTCTACTCATGGTGAGTCAGTTAATTTGTAAAGCAAATGACCATTATGTATCCATCATTTTAGATGTAGAAACACAAACTCATCAAGAAATTGAAAACAAAAACTGAATAGATCAACAAATTAATGTTTTGTTTTGCGATTATTGTAGTGTGTGTGTGTATCTTCACAAAAACAATAACTAATAATGTCATTAGAATTAATTTTCTTTAATTTTCTTACTTGTGCAGATGACAATAAGCAAGGAATAAGTATGGGGGAGGTCAAGTACTATAAGAAGCAACAGGCATCCACTGTCGGAACTGATGGATCCCGATCCCCACGCTGGAAATGTAGGCTTACCCCGTTTTGTTGAGAACTATACTTCAAATACAACACTTGTAACTACTTTCTTCGTACATAATATTTTTGGGTTTCACATGTTAGATATGTGAGGGAATGATTACATATAACTGTTGTGTTTTATATATTAAAGTAATATTTATTTATTATAAGAATGTACTTTAAGATATATGTGAGAAAAATAAAACATATACTCTAATAAGAGTGCTTTTATATTGTTATATGAGATTGTTGTTTGGTTAAAGGAGGCACTAGATTCACTATGTGTTCTACGCTCCTACTTTTAGAGATGTATTAATAGCAATGATTTATCAAAAAAAATATATATATATATATATATTATTTATAGATAGTATGTTGATTTAGACGGATGACATCCTATAAAAAGTTGAGGTGATAATTTATGATGGCCCATTCTAAATGCATACCCCATATTACCTAAATACATACCCCTCAAGGGGTGTGTGGGATGTGGGGATGTATTGTGGGGTATGTGTTTGGAAAAAAGGGGGTATGTTAATAGAATTTGCCTTTATGATAAGATATGATATTAAGTCCACTTGTATTTGAATTGACCTGATAAGATGATAAGATATGGTAGGACTCACTTCAATTATTTATTAAATAAATGAAACACGTTTAGGATAATTCAAAATTAATCAATTAATTAATATTTTAATATTATTTTATCTATTAAAATTGATACGAATTTATAATCAAATTAATTTAATAAATTATATATTTTATTAAAATAACATATTTTTGTTAATTTTTAAGTCGATAACACAATAACTTGATTCAACACTACTTGAACATAAAAAACCTAACACAATAAGATAATTATATTAATAAGTTGATTCAACATGACCCATTTATAATATAAATTAACATAATTGACACAATTTGTCAAGATGTAGAGTTGCCACTCAAGTATGTCCTCAAAATGTACAAGCATGGGTTTGAAGCACATTATAGTTTGTTATGTTTTTATGCTTATTGGATCTAGATGAAGATTATATGTATCATCTTAAGTATGATATTTTGTATACTATTAATGATTAGTAAATATTTGTACAAAAAATTTAGATTAAATACAATAAGGGCCCATATTTGTATTCATTTTTATTCACATATTTATTATATATTGATGATATTAAAGTGATACATCAAAAATAATATAAATGAATTGAACTCACAGGATCCTTCTAACTTACAAACACTATAATATACATCAATTGTTTATAACCACTAGATAAATTTTATCCTTCTCCGCATACATCCATTTATTTAGAACTATTGTTGTACTATAGCAAGTTTTAAAGCTTAATATATATTTTTATCGAAATCACTGTACAACAACGTTTTCGTTAATTATTTTTACAATTTTGTCACTAGCTTGTATATATATATATATATATATTTAATGTTTCTAGAAACCTTTTTCTTTGTCTACCATCTCTCTTTTTTTTTGTCTCTTTCGTTCTTAATTTCTCTCTTCATTTTTTCATCTTCAGTCGAACCTGTAGAGAGCCCATATTTTGTTCTAACCCATCGTCATATTTTCCTTCGTCTCTAGTTATGAAAACTTTATAGAGAAAAATTATTGTTTTTATTTTATTATCATATTTGATTTTTTAAATTATAAAGACATTTAAATATTTTAACTACCTATTAGCCTCTTTTTCAATATTGTTGGGCAAGCTTTATGACTATTGCAGATAGAGGAAGAAAGAAAATGAAGTCTTTTGTGTCGAGGAGCGTGGAATTCCACTTGATACACCTAACAGTAGCACTGGTACATGAGAAATTGAGCTAATATTTTATTTGTATATAAATTATTGTATGTAATATATTATATCCGCTTTTATAGTTATATGTAACATGTTACATATACTTCTATCGTTGTATATAACATGTTACATACACTTTTACAGTTGTATGTAACATGTTACATACACCTCTATCGTTATATGTAACACGTTACATATACTTGTGTCATATGTAACAAGTTACATATTCATAGTGCAGGTATGTAATACATATTACATACATGATATGTGATTTGTAATGCTTATTACATAACTGCACCATCAATATGTAACAAGTTACATATTCATAGTTCAGTTATGTAACTCATATTACATACATGATATGTGATATATTATACTTGTTACATACTTGTGATACAGTATCTAATTGGATTATATACTTATATGTGAAAAAATGACTTGTATCACATGTAATATAACTTATTACATACTTGTGATATAATATGTAAATGGATTACATAATCGAATATATAAATTATAAGTTTCTATTATAATATCTGTTACATATATATTAATTGTAATTAGGTATATATAATTAATTAGCTTAATTATAGGGATCCTAATTAAATAGTTTCCTAAAATAGAATCCTAGCTTTGTGTGTATATATATGTATTATTTTTTAATGGAATCAAGAGAAATAATTTTTTTCAATCTTGAATAACATGGTATCAGAGCATTAGGGTTATAAAGTTGGGATTTTTTTTTCCGTTCAAATTAGGGTTTGGTTTTGGGTAAATACAAATTAGGGCTTAGTGCATTTTTGGACTCCAACTTGGGACACCCTTTTAGAGTGAACATTTATTCTCTCTGTCGGCACAGGGAGGAAGCCCAACTGCTGATCGACATAACCCCAGATTTCGATGACCAGACAAGTCGTGAGTGGGCCCCACGCGCCACCGTAAATTTCTGCAATATTCCCACCCGTCGGAGCGTAACGGCGCGTTTCCTCCATCAGTCTTCTCCGATCATCCTCTTGTTGATCACCGGCGTTTTCCTATGTCGTCTGTGGTGGTTTGACACTCATTGCTTTGTGATTGTTCAGGTTTGAGTTCTTCCAATTTGGGTTTTGGCCAATTTTGTGTTCTTGTTTGCTGCCTGTTTGTTCAGTGCCTTGTTGGATTTTGTTTGTTCCCTTGTTCGCTGCCTTGTTGTTTGTAGGAGTTATGACTGAAAAGAAATCTAGTGTTGTGACGGAATGGTGTCTGTGATGTCTAAAATCACGGACCATAAGCTCAATGGCTTGAATTATTTGGATTGGAGCAAGACCATTCAACTTTATTTGAGAAGTATTGACAAAGATACTCATTTGACTAACGATCCTCCTAAAGATGATTCAAAGTAAACATGGCTTAGAGAAGATGCCCGCTTATTTCTGTAGATTTGGAATTCTATTGAGAGCGAGGTAATTGGCTTGATCAATCATTGTGAATTCGTTAAGGAATTGATGAATTATTTGAATTTCTTATATTCTGGTAAAGGAAACATTTCTCGCATGTATGAGGTATGCAAGGCATTTTACCATGCAGACAAACAAGATCAGACCCTCACGAATTGTTTTATGAAATTTAAGAAGACTTATGAGGAGCTCAATAGTTTGATGCCTTTTAGCCCTGATGTGAAGGTTCAGCGACGCCAACGGGAGCAAATGACTGTCATGAGTTTTCTTACTAGTCTTCCCTCTGACTTTGAGACTACTAAGTCACAAGTTCGTTCTGGTTTTGAGATCTCCTCTTTACAAGAAGTATTTAGTCGAGTACTTCATACAAAAAACACTCCACCTGCTTAATTAAATGGTGATTTGGTTAGCCGAAATAATAATTATGAGCCTAGAAGGTCAACCTATAAGAGTGAAAATAAAGGAGGCGGCTCGTAAGGGTTTGAAACTCGACCACAAGATCCAGGAGGAATTGTGTGTTACTATTGTCGCAAACCAGGACATACGAAACGTGACTGTAGAAAGCTTCAGTACAAGAATCAGAAAGGTCACTTGGCCCATATTGCATCCACTTATGATACCTCTGACAAATCGGTTCTTATCTCTGCAGATGAATTTATCAAATTCTCACAGTATCAAGAATCACTAAAGTCTTCATCACCTTCTGTCACTGCTATTGCTAATTCAGGTAAACCAAATGCGTGTCTTCTTTCTTCATCTTCCAAATGGGTTATTGATTCTAGTGCCACAGATCATATGACAGATAATTCTAGTCTCTTTTTCACTCTTTAGTCACACACTTCCACCTCTACTGTTACCTTAGTCGATGGGTCACCGTCTCGTGTTCTTAGGTCTGGCACAATCACTCATACTCCTTTGCTTCCTTTGTTGTCTGTCTTACATTTATCTAACTTATCCTTTAATTTGATCTCTATAAGTTAGCTTACTTACAATCTTAACTGTTGCATCTCATTCTTTCCTGATCATTGCTTATTTCAGGATCTTATGACGAAGAAGATTATTGGTAAAGGATATAAGTCTGAAGGCCTCTACATTCTTGAAACACCAATACCGAAATCTATTACTTGCTCTTGTGTAACCTCTCCCTTTGAGGCACATTATAGACTGGGTCATCCATCTCTTCCTTTACTCAAGAAGCTTTGTCCTCAGTTTAGTAAGGTGTCTTCATTAGATTGTGAATCTTGTCAATTTGCAAAACATCATCGTCTTAGTTCAAGTCCAAGAGTTAATAAATGTGCTAATATTCCTTTTGAATTAGTTCATTCTGATGTTTGAGGTCCTTGTCCTATTTTGTCTAAACTTAAATTTAAGTATTTTGTTAGTTTTGTGGATGATTATTCTCGTGTAACTTGGTTATATTTAATGAAGAGTAGTTCTGAGTTATTTTTTATTTTTTGTACATTTTATGCTGAGATTAAAATTCAATTTAATGTTTCAATTCGTATTTTGCGAAGTGATAATGCCAAAGAATATACATCAGCGTTGTTTCAATCTTATATGGTTCAAAATGACATGCTTCATGAAACTTCTTGTGTTGATACTCCATCTCAAAATGGAGTGGTAGAACGTAAGAACACACATCTTCTTGAAACTGCACTTGCCTTATTATTTTAAATGAATGGGCAAATGCAGTTTCAACAACATGCTTTTTTATTATTGCATGCCCTCATCCGTTCTTCATGGTGAAATTCCTTACAAAATCATGTTTCCTAATAAGTCACTAGAAGTGTATCTTCCTTGGTTATTCTCGTCTTTAGAAAGGTTATAGATGTTATTGTCCTAGTCTTAACAAATATCTTTTCTCAATTGATGTTACCTTTATGGAAGACACGCCATATTTTTCGTCTTCTCCGCCTCCCGCACGTTAAGTGTTGGATGATGATTTGTTAGTCTATTCTATCACATTATTTGAACCTATCTCGGATCCAGCTCCTGTCAAGCCTCCTATTATTCAAGTCTACTCCAGACATAGACCTTCTGTATCATGTCCTGCACCTGCACTTTCGTCATCAGATCCAGTCCTGAGCGATGATCTTCCTATTACATTGCACAAAGGTAAAAGTCAATGTACTTATCCTATTTTTTCTTTTGTTTCTTATAACTGCTTGTCCTCTTCCTCTCGCTCTTTTATTGCCTCTCTTGATTCTATTTCTATCCCTAAAACTGTTCACAAAGCCATATCTCATCCTGGTTGGCATCATGCAATGATAGAGGAAATGAATGCTTTAGATGACAATGGTACTTAGGACTTGGTTGATTTACCTTCGGGGAAACGGGCTATAGGATGCAAATGGGTGTTCATAGCTAAGGTTAATCCGAATGGGTCAGTTGCTCGATTAAAGGCCCGTCTTGTTGCTAAAGGATATGCTCAAACCTATAGAGTGGACTCTTCTGACACTTTCTCTCTTGTTGCTAAATTGACCTTTGTTTGGTTGTTTATTTCTATGGAAGTTACTCATCATTGGCCTTTACATCAACTAGATATCAAGAATGCTTTTCTTTATGGCGATCTTCAAGATGAGGTGTATATGGAGCAACCTCCTGTTTTGTTGCTCAAGGGAAGTTTGGGCGAATTTGTTGTCTCCGTAAATCTCTGTATGGTTTGAAACATAGTCCTCGTGCTTGGTTGGAAAATTTTAGTCAAGCTATAGAAATGTTTGGTATGATGAAAAGTAAGTCTGACAATTCTATGTTCTATAAACAATCAAAAGCTGGTATCATTCTTTTAGTTGTATATGTGGATGATATTGTTATTACTGGAAGTGATACTACGGGAATTTCATCTCTTAAGTCTTTCCTGCATACTCAATTTTTCACGAAGGATTTGGAGATGCTAAAGTATTTCTTGGGTGTTGAAGTCACAAGGAGTAATAAATGTATCTTTCTATCTCAGAGAAAATATGTCCTTGACTGATTAACTAAGACAGGAAAATTATGAGCAAAGCCTTGTAGTGCTCCAATGACTCTGAAAATCCACCTTACAGGAGATGGGGAACTATTTAAAGATTCTGAGAGATATCGAAGGTTGGTTGGAAAGCTGAATTATCTTACTGTGACTCGTCTAGATGTTGCATATTCGGTCAGTGTTGTTAGTCAATTTATGTCATCTCCAACAGTTCATCATTGGGCAACGTTAGAGCAAATTTTGTGTTACTTGAAAGGAGCACCTGGATGTGGTATCTTATATGCAAATCATGGGCACACTCATATTGAATGTTTTTCAAATACAGATTAGGCAGGTTCCAAAGCGGATAGAAGATCCACATCAGGCTATTGTATTTTCGTTGGAGGAAATTTGGTTTCATGGAAGAGTAAGAAGCAGAATGTTGTATCACGATCGAGTGCAGAGTTAGAATATAGGGCTATGGCATAGTCTGCATGTGAGATAATGTGGATATATTAGCTCTTGAATGAAGTATGTCTTAAACCTTCAATATCAGCAAAATTGTGGTGTGATAACTAAGTTGCTCTTCATATTGCTTCTAATCCTGTGTTTCATGAGCGAACTAAACACATTTAAATTAATTGTCATTTCATCCGCAAGAAAATTCAGCAATGTTTGATTTCTACAGGATATGTGAAGACTGGAGAACAACTAGGAGATATCTTCACGAAAGTTTTAAATGAGATTCGGGTTGATTATTTTTGTAACAAGTTTGGCATGATTAATATCTATGCTCCAACTTAAGGAGGAGTGTTAGATATATATTAATTGTAATTAGTTGTATATTAGGTATATATAACTAATTAGCTTAATTATAAGGATCATAATTAAATAGTTTCTTAAGATAGAATCCTAGCTTTGTGTATATATATATATATGTATTATTTTTCAATGAAATCAAGAGAAATAATTCTTTTCAATCTTGAATAACAATATCATAATCATCCATTACAGAAATTTTAAGAAATTATGAAAATAAGATTAACACAAGCAAGTATTTGTATAAGAAGATTATTCTATTTTATATCATTTACATATTTCATGAATTATTTCATATATACAGATTTACATTCAAGTTTTACCTTTGCTTTAAAGTCGGTGATTCTTACTCTTAGAAGTTATATCTGTCAGATTTTGGATCATAGTTTATACAAAAAATTGTACAATTTATTTTCTTCCTGTTTTTTAGAGCTGCTGAGTAATACTTTTCCAATCTAATTCTGAGATAGCAATGTACGAAATCAAAACGAAATGTGTTATTTGAATCTTTCATGCAAATTACATGTGATGATTTTGTTGATTCGGTTCATCAAGAAAAAATGGCTAGAACATATGGAGAATGACGCAACAGATTTGTTTATAGTTAGTTGTAGTTTTTTGTTAGCTCTAAAAGGCATTTGTGTAATTTATCTAAATTATTGGTGCCCAAAATGCACAATTTTCATTCTGATTTTGCTAGTTGTAAAAACACTATCTTACAAATAGTTTTTAAACTATTTATGACGTTTTCTCCACTTGTTTATAAGCGGAGCCAAAAAAAAAAAATCTTTTTTTAAGGAGACTGAAGTATAATTTTTTTAAAATAAATAAAAATTTTATTTAATATTAAATAACAATAAATATAATATAATCTAAAATTAGTAGGAGTTACGATAGATTTTTTTCAATCTAACATTAAATTTTTAATGTCATATTATAATATAGATATATGGTTAATTTTGAAACAATACATGAAATTAAAACATTATAATTAACCTATGAAAAAAATTATCTAATAAAAATATAATAAATTTATAAGTATTGATATCATGCATGCATAAAATAAATTTACTAATTAAAAAATTTAAATAAATACAAATCTCAATTAAATACATTAAAATTTTTAAGTGTTAGAACTAAAATGAAAGAAACATATGATAGTGTAAAGAAAAATACATATTTAAAATTTTAAGTTTGATATTATACTTAAAAATATATGTTGATAAATAATATAAGATAGATTAATAGAACTAAAAATGAATAAAAATATTAAGGATAAATAAATATAAAAATTTTCATATAAATTGTTTTTTAAATAAATAAAAAAATTATAATAAAATGTAAAAATATAATATTACAAAAAGTTAACATTTGGAAAAAAAAAAATATGATAAATCTTTACGACACTAGCAATTAAACCTTAAAAAAAATTGTTTGAAGCTTCTTATAATTTTTTTTTTCTTCCAAAGTTTTAGTTTTTATAATGTTTACTTTAAAGTTAAATATTTGAAGTATTTTAAATTATAACATATTAAATTTAAAAATATTTTTATAAAATATACAATACAATTCTATTTGTGCCAATAATATTTACTAAATACAAGGATAAAAATACATATATTTAATTATTTTATACATAATTTATATCATTTTTATCTATATATTTGTTAAATATTGTTAATATATACCAAAATATTCAACAACAAAAAATAGATACAATATATTAATATAAATAAAATATATATATAATTATTTTCTTTTGTAAAATAGTTAGATCGAGCATACAGTTTCCTATCCCGGGTGAAGCTCTGCCCTTGTTTATATAACCACAATATTATGAGAATTTTTTTATATTATAAAGTATAAAAATTATAAGTACAATAAAAAAAAAAAGATAAATATAAATTAAGAGTTGAATGTAAAAAAGGAAAATATATTGAATTTTATAAAAAAGTTGGAAAATTTGAATATATCTTTATGAGATATACTTATTTTTTGATATATTTGCTGTATAGAAATTTTTTTTTAATTTTTTATAATATTACTATTTATAATAAATTGTTAGATGGTAATATCTGGTGGCTACTCATTACTCAAATAATCAAAATTCCAAAAATCTTTTCGGTTGTGAGTTTCGAGAGAAAAATATTTGTTATTGTAAGTCACTCACTAGAGGACTAGAGGAGTTACAATTGAACAAAGACAGATCATGAATAGTGATGAACTTATTTAACTAAAGGGAAATATAATTAACCCATGTTAATTAATACAGTAATTCATAATTATTTTAATATTTTATCTTTTGAATTTAACATTTAATATAACAGTATATTACGTTTTTTTTTCTATACATAAATGATTCAGTTATTTAACTGATTTTATTTTTAATTTTTCTCACTATAAAATATATATGTTTATTTTCTTTTAACACTAAAAAAAATATATTTTATAATATTAAAAAATATATATTTATTTACATTATAAGAAAAATAAATGATGCATTTTTTACTGATGGATAAAGACGAGACTGAAATGGTTGTTGACATATAATTAAAATTTACCTCTTTAATTAATGCTCAAGTCCATGTGCAACGAGACAAGCTCTGCTGGGACATAGTGTTCTTCATAATTGATTGGCTTTATTATTATTATTATTATTATTTTTTTGGGTTGAACGTCTTTAAAAATCATTAGTTTGGTCACTGAGATTCTTTAATGAAAATAGTTTGGGTTTTGAAAAGTTGCATTGAAGGCTTCAAGATTGTATATAAATATATAGTATAATATTGTTTCATGTATGGAAGGTTCATTGATTAAGCCTCTTGATATTTTAAAAACTTGCTTCTTTGTTGCTGTCCACATGCAAAAGCATAAAGTAAGGGTCTTACGAATAAAGTTTGTATTTCAATTTGATGTTTGCTTCACAAAGAAGCTAAGTTAGCAAATGAACGTTTATGAATTTTATAAATGGTAAAAAACCAATGCTGAGTTTAGTGGATAAGTACAACTTCCAAGGTATTTGTCTTATAAGCTCCCACTTTCTCTTATGCCATATAGTATTACTTGCTAGGATTTAAGTTTACGTGCTTACTTCTAACTAATAATATTGCAAAAAAAAATTCTTGAGAACTGTTATTTTTTCAATAAATGGCGTAATTATATTATATGTTATGAGTATTAATGCTAAAAAAATAAAATTAGAACTATGTTTCGTACCAATATTTATCTTATTCACCTAAAAAGTAAAAATAAAATAAATAAAAAAAACAACAAAATATCACCCTTCAAAACTTATAATAATAAAATTAGTATCTCTTATGTTCAAATTATATATTTTTACAATTAAAAAATAATTTTTATATCATTTTTTAAATGCCCATCTAATTGAACGCATTTTAAATTAAATTACAGTAATTTAAACCGTTTAATATTACATATTCAATATTATTAAGATGTTAATTTTATTATTATAAATTTTAAGAGGTGTTATTTATAATAATTTTTGAATAAATAAATATGCAAATTAAAAATTATGATAAATTTATGACATTGAACATAGTGTAAAAGTTAAGTTTTCAATAATTTTCTATATAGTATCGGTTGAAAGTATGCATGTCACTTGCTACATTATCAACCAATACCAGCTTATGTAACTAGTACAATTTCTTGGTATATATATTCATTCTTTTCTCTTGGGAAGAATTTGGAAATGGCTAAAAATAAAACAAAAAAAATTAACTGCAAAAACCAGTATATTAACACTTGTTATGTTCGCAAAATTTACAAAACCCTAGAATTAATACATTAATTATGAAGAGAAAATCTCAAAAATCACCCAAAACATGTCATAACCTAGAAAGAAAAATAAAAAAAAGAATGTGTGTGATCGAAGAAGAAGAAGAAGAAGAAGGAGGAAGGGTTATAAAAAAAAGAGAGAGAGAAAGAGGCAATAATAAGTTCAAGGACATCTAACATTTCTACCAGGACCTCCATAGTAAAAATAAGTACCCCAAACATTGTTTTTTCCTTGTCTAATGTCATAACAATTAGAATGATCAGCCAATAAATGAAGATTATTAAGAGGAAGCAAGTTATTATCCCAATCCACAACTTGCAAATTTCTGAAATAAGAAGCTTTTCCAAATCCTTCACCAGCAAAATGGCCACTACCCATTTGTGTAGAAGTGTGAAATCCTGAAGATCTTGTATTTACTATTTCTCCTCCAAATTGAATCATATTTGCATGACTTCTTAGATGACTGAACAAGAATGATGGCCAATACCCAACTAGTAATCCATTTCCAAATTCCAGCCACCAGTGTCCATGCTTTGGATCCTATAAACAAAATTATTTTATATGTTGCTTTTGTCATCTCCTTCTAATTGATTACGTACACTCTCATTCTCAGCCATTCACAATAAAGTAAAATTTTGAAAGTGGAGAAAAAAAAAAAAAAAAAACAACAACAACAACAACTTTCTTTTAGCTCATTAAATTCTCACAGCTGGCTCAAGTGTAGATCGACCAATTAAAAGAATAAAATATAAAGTACCTCGAAATTAAAGACTATCAGAGACCAAATTTAATAGTCATTTTACAAGCAAACAAAAGCATGGAATCTTACTAGGGAAATAATCAATCTTTAAGAAAACTTGATTTTGGGGAATATATTACCCACCTTATTAATTTAGGATGATAATTCGTGTTCAAATTTGAATTAGCTTGAATTGACATAATTTGAATTGGTATAGAGTTAATTCTAATCAAATTTTATTTGAATTAACAAATATGAGTCTGAACCCAAATAAAAAATAAATGGGATGACTCAAATTGATCTAAATTAGCCCAAATTTTTAATAATTTATCGACACATATTGTTAATACACAAGTACTTGTGAAAAAATGAAGAGTTTAAATAACATAAAATGTCATATGAGAATACGACTTTAACAATTACATAATATAATATTAGACTAGTTGAAAAGATAATAACATAATACTAGTTGATAAAATATTTGAAGTTTTACTGCAAAAGTTAATACTTAATTGCTTTAAAAATGAAAATTTTCATAATACTATTTGGAATTCAATATGGATAGATTTCTTTTTTGGGTTCAAAGAGTTGTATAAATTTAAATGCTAAAAGCATCAATATTAAAAAAATGTAACATAATAATATGACACAATTAATAAATTATAACTATTTATTACTTATCGATATATCAGAAGAAAATTGAAGGGAAAAAAAAAAAGAACTAATTTATTATAAAAGAGAAATAATAAAATAAATGTAAGTTTTTTTTTTTAAAGGCTCTAAAGTCTCATTCTTTTTATTAATAAAAAAAAACACACTCATATATTCGGGTGAGATTCAAACTTAAATTTTTGATGGAAAGATTGTAAGTCTTACCAACAAGAGATTCTCAAAATAAATAAATGTAAGATTCTTTTAATTTTAACTTAGATTTTTATTTTTTATTTTAGAATTAAATTTTATTTTATTTTATTTCATGTTAATGAGTTAGCCCATATTGAGCTCAATTTTTTTCAAGTTCTTAAATTTGGCATAAATTTAATTTGATTTGTAATTTGTAATTTAGATTTAATTTAGCCAATCAAGCTAGTCGCTAACCCTCTTATGCTACATACTACATTGGTATTTTATAATCTAGCTATTAGGTTGGAATGTAAGATAATTGTGTTCTCTAAAGATAGGGTGACAATTTGAGCCATGAACATGATTTAACTTGATATCATTGAGTTTTTATTTATTTATTATAAATAAATAAATAAATTAGTTAATAGTTTAGTTTTTTAATATCGAAAAAATATGTAAATTTGAGCTTAAAAATACCAACACAAACAATGCAAATAAAAAATTGACCCGTTAAGGAGACCAAGACATAGTTTCATGATATACCTATGTATTAATATTTGTTTAATTCAATTTCATAAACTACTTAATTAAAAAAAAAATATATTGATAAAGTTGAAATGATTTATTGAAGGTTAAAAAAGCTAACTGACCTTCCAGACCATTAAGCCAATATCAAATTGTCTACCTCTGTAGGAGGACCTTGGAGATATTGCTGCTCCAATAGCAACCCTATTGTTTGTTTGGACAAACCCAGAACAGAGTAAGTTGTAGCATCCAGTAGCTTGGTATGCATCTGTCTACAAAATTGGAAAATAATAACCATTTTTTTTTAAATTAGTATTTAGAAGGAAAAAGTTAGCTCAAAAAAATAAATAAATAACTTACAGTCCAATAAGTAAAAAATCTAGGATTATTATCTCCATATAACTCTGGGCTGACCTGAAAAAAAAAAAAAAAAAAAAGCAAAGGAAAAATAAAATAAAAACTATTACATGTTCAAGATCAAGAATCTGCTTTATTAAAAAGAAATCTTTGGAAATAAACATGCCTGCCAACCAGCTTCAATGGTGTTTAAATCATTTCCAAATGAACCAGAAATGACCCAAATTTGTGATAAGCTGAATTCATATAAATCAGCAACTCTTGGTGCCCAAACATTTATGTTGACCTTTGCTCCATAATATTCATCTCCATTTACAAATACAACTGCGTGCTGTCAAAATTATAAAAACAACACATAAATTAATAATCAATAGTTATGTTATATGTCTCTGTCTATTTTCAATGCTCCAACTCAACTTGGTAGTATTTATTGTGGCTTAATAAACTGTTAAATAAACAACAAATTTTGAATTGAAGTTTTGGGTAATGGTGGCAATGGTTTCATGCTACATTTGTGCTGTGTTGCGTTCGTATTCACATATTGTTTAACACAATAAAAAATTTAAACAATTTTATCAAATACATATTATTTGATTGTAAGGAATAATAAATTCTAATCTAACTATGGCTTAATCATGTTATTGTGCATACAATGTTGTGTTTTCATGTCTGTATCAAGATTGACGCCCTTAATTTAATGCATTTATTAGTTCATTTTGATGAGATTGTCAAGTATTACTAACCTCATGACCAGTGCCTGTAGAGTCTCTTCTAACCCTTCTTCTTGGTTTTCTACCATATCTTCTAATAGAACTTGCTCTCAAAATGTCTTTCTCTGTAGTTCTTCTAATTGGAACAGTCCCTTCTGGGCAGGACTCACCTAACTCTGTCCATAGCTGAAAACTCTCTTCAACTTTATCTCCATCTTTATATCCATTTGGTCTCTCTGGTGGATCCTGCAAAATTTTGATCTTTAATTCTAATATAAACTTTATCAAAGTATCCAAAGTTCACAAAATAAAACTTCAAACAACTAAATGCTTTCATAAGTTGGAGTCTAATTCATGTCAGAATCATAAAATAATAATGCTACAAATTTACCAATGGTTTCTGTCCATGAAGCTCAGGATGATCAAAAGCTGGTTGATGATGAGACAGCACACAGTCTATCAAATCACCATCTGGACTCTGTAGCCATCAAGGAAATAAGAACCTTTGTAAATAAATTGAGGAATTATTTATTATTACCGTAGTTAATCAAAATTTTAATTATTTGGTAAAGTATTAAAAAAATTACATTTTAATAGAATACTATGATCACATAAATTTGCACCCACTTTTGTATTCATATCAATTATATCATGACACGTGACAAAATTATATTGAATTATTTTTCAAAATAATTTTACTACATATTAATTAATTAATATGGGTATAAAATATATGTTTATCACATAAAAAAAAAATTTACGCATAGTGCATTAATGAAAATGCCTTAATCATATGTTAATAACGTTAAAAAAACCCATGTTGAGCTCCTGAGATTAGAAATCAAACTCCATGAAGTACCACATCTGTAATAATCAGGACAAAAAAATCTTCTAAATTAGCCACAAGGAAAGAACACAAAGAAAGTAAAAAATTAATGCCTGAATAGTCTTCACTGAAGGTTTATTGATCTTGTTTAAATAAGCTCTGACCCTTTGCAACTTTTGCAGTTCTTGAAGTGGTTTTAAAGTTTGATTGGCCTGGAATTGATGGTTGGAGTTTGAAGAAATGGGAAGTGAAAATGCAGGGCTGAACAGAGAAAGAAGAAGGAAGAAGAGAACAAGAAGCATGGAGACGAAAGAGAAGGTGAAGAAGTGGGGTTTTTGAGAAGAGTGTTTTTGGGTAGTTGTTGTTAGTTTTGGTTCAACAATGATTTGTGTTTGTGTTTGTATGTATTGGTGTTGTCTTGTTGTGGTTTTGTTGAATAATTGCAGAGAAAACTTCATTCCTTGTTTTTGTCTTAACAACTGAATCTCCTTTCATGTCCTTAACAAAACAAAACAGAAAAAAGATCTTCCAAGTAAAACCCAACTTTTCTTATTTCCATAACACATACACAATGTTTATTTGCTTCTCTCTCTCTCTCTCTCTCTGAGACTCTAGTCTTGGTTTTGTGTTCTGACTTCTGACAACAAGGAAACTCAGGCACGAGCATATTAAAATAGACCTGTTAAATCCCAGCAAAAATATAAAAATAAATAAATAAATAATCTGTTAAGTTGGGTATTTTAGTACTAGACTACTCTTCTTGCTGTGACGTCTCACTCTTTGGGGGTGTTGTGGACCTTGTGGTCAAAGTTTTTTTTATATATTAAAAATGTTTTCAAATACACACGAACATTGAGAGAGAGATAAGAGGTAGGTAGGTGTGGTGATGAGGAATTATTCATTATTTTTAAATAATATATTTCAACAATTATGTTATTTTTTATCTATCATTTATTAAATATTTAAAGATAAATTTAAAATTATTAATAAAAAATAATAATTAACTCTTACATAAAAATATATAACATAAGTTTTACAAAAATGAATATGCGTTAGAAATTATTTATATTTTAAGTAATAAAATTTTTAATTCTCTCATCACGAATTCATAATCAAAATTTAGCATGTGAGTGTGTTTTCTCCTGTTAATAAAAGGGTAGACTTTTCCTTTAGTAGGATACAAATTCTCAACTACACCAACCGCTGTTGTTTACTTGATTCTATTCCTGTCTTTTCAGGTTTTAGGATTTTACAGGGATGATCTTATTATTATTATTATTATTATTTAATCTTGAGTGTTTTTATGGTGCCAATTATATCTCTAATTAATATTATGGTATTCTTTATTTTCAATAACGTCGTTATGTCAGATATGTGTCATACATTCGTCTCTATGTCTTTTTAGCATGAATGATGAAATGAAAAATAACACAACACTATGATGTTGTTACCACTAACTATGAAAGTGGGGAATACCACAAAGAACATCAAAAAATCTAATGGAGTGATCAAATTGGCCATCATCATCATTACTTTCGAATTCCGGAAATTCCTTTTGACCATTTGTGTCTAACTTCTTAGTAATCGAATGCCTAATGTAATCATTTTTGGGTAGACTATATTATCTTTTAGGGTAGAATTTATGCTCCATGTGCCTCATATGCTGCAAATTGAGATTTTTTTTTTTTTTTTGGAAAAGTACGTGGAGTTAATTTTGTTTATGTTAAATATGTTATTTAAATTTTTAGTTTAAAAAATGATAAAATTAAATTTTTTATTAAATTTAACATAATAACGTATATATTACATACATATTTATATTTTTTAATAAATATATGTAAAAAAATTAATATTTAATTAAAAAATTAATCAGAAATTTTTTTTTATTTCAAAATTAAAAAAATATATATCTAATATCTTATTTTAGATATTAGAAAATAGAAATTTTGTTTAAGTTTTAAAAAAAATTATTAAAAAATTTAAGTATATTTTTTAATTAAATATTTTTTTTATGTATATATCTATTAAGAAATACAAATATGCGTACAACATATATTGTGTTCCGTTAGATTTTAAAAAAAATTAAATTAAAGTTAGTTTTGTCCTTAACACTTTTTTCACATACAATAAGATTTAAAAATATATTTTATAATCTAAAGATTAAATAAGTGTAGATTATTAGAAGATAATAATGTAGAAAATGATAAACCTTACACCTTATGTGTTTGAATAAATAACGTTTGGCTTTAAAATAAGGGCGAATATCCAATAATTTTTACAAATACAACACTTATATTATATAATATTATTTTAATTTAATTTATATTATTATTTATATTTTTCTTTATTTTTTTCATATTTCAAAAAACTACTTCAACAATTATTCATATTAAATTATCTTTTTGAAATGTAATTGAAAAAATAATAATTTTTTAAAAATACATAAAAAGTGACCATTTGGATAAACTATAATTTTTTTAAAACTTGTTAATTAAAGTGCTACATAAAAAGTTGTAATAGCTAGAGGACAATTAGGGCATTTGTTACTTAAAATAAAATAACCACCAGCATAGCATAGAGATGGTAATTATTGTACTCAATAAGTACAATTTTTTATCAAATGAAGTAGAAAAAAAAAACATAATTTTTTATCAAATGAGTTTTTTTTTTTTTTTTCCTCAAAATAGATTAAAAAATATAAATGAGGTATTATTCACTACTCTATGAGAATACTCTTTGACAATTTTATTAATTAATCTATTTATTAAGCATTAAATAATTGTATTTTTTTTTAAATGATTGTACTAATATTACATTTTATTATATTAGAGATGAATAATTTTTCAATATAAATTAGTTTCAAACAAAAAAAATAAATAAATAAATAACTTTTTACAAAACAAACCTTAAAGTGCTAATTTTCATAATTATTGTACTCAATAAGCACAAGAAACAATATCATAATTAAATTATTTATTTTTAATAACTATGTGACTAATACTACACCCAATCCCTAGATGTAACTAGGAGTTAGTTGTGCGCTATGGCGACTCCTACCCTTGGAACAAATTTCTAGTGGTCATTAATTATAAATATTGTATATGTAAATATAATGCAAATAGGAGTACAGTTGGGATTTGATAACCCAAAAGTCGGAATTTTGGTTCGTGTTCGAGTCCCCCATCCATTAATGATGGGTTTAGAAAACTATAGTGGCTACATTGATTAGGCGGGTCCTGTTGGTGTCCTTGACGTTAATGTAAATTGTAATTGTTAGGTATAATTATACTGACATCAATGGTCAAGCAAGCTGTATACTGTACTGTTCATTAGCGCGCGCAAAAAGTAAAAAGAGAAGGTTAGAGCTACTTATACATTACCGACACTTTAAATTGAAGTAAACCGCTTTATCCACATTAATGCTAGTGTAAAACAGTTTCTCTGAAATCAATGCCTTATTCAATTCTAATTCAAGAAGAAGCAACTATTAATAGTGAGAAAGTAATTATTGTTTCTTATGAAATTGAAGAATAGTGTAAATATTTTTTTTAAATAAAATTAATTAATGCTTAATGATGAGAGAGTAATATGATTAGTGTGAAATATATTCTATTATTCATTATTTTTAAAGTAAGTAATAAAATAAAATATTAGTGTAATTATTTTTTTAAAATACAAAGAATAATGCTAAAAAAAATTAGTGTAAAATATACTTTAAAAATATTAAATAAGATCTCTTTAATAGTAACAATAAAATATTTATTTTAAGTATCCTGGGATACAAACCACCTTATTGAAGAAACTGGTCCTCTTTAATTTTAAAAAATTATATAAAAAAATTATTAAAAATAATACTCTTAAAATTTATAATAAAAAAAATTTGTACTTTAATAATATTAAATATTTAATATTAAAAAATTAAAATTATCATAATTTAATTTAAACGATTTTTAATTTAACGAACGTTATATCTTAATAAAATTGCATATACACTACATTCTTAGTTTCTTACTCAAAAATAATTACATACTTTATATTTGTAAGTTATACTTGATTTAATAATTGAATCTATATTTTAAAATTAATACAAAATTAATATATTCTTATTTTTCGAACCCAAGAGTAAGACAAATAAAATTACGCTTAATTTTCCTTTTTCTTTTTCTTTTTTTATCTTTTTTTTTTTTTTTGCTGCCACAGGTGTTAATGCTCTAGCCTGTATCTCTGGTTAAATGGGCTTTAAAGAGTATATATATATTTTTTTTGGGTGTTAAAAAACCTTACAATGTGAACTATAAAAAAGAATTAAATACATTTTTAATCCCAATTCTTTTAACTATAAAACAATTTAATTTTTACTCTTTTAACTATAAAATAATTTATTCCTTATTCTTTTATTCACAGACAACTTAGTCTCTCCTCTTTTTAATAAAACAATTTTGTTTTTTTTTTCTTTTAAATTTACAACAATTTAATCCATATTCTTTTAAATTTGCAACAATCATAACAAAGGAGGAAAAATGGAGAACTAAGATGTAGATTAAACCAATTGATAGATTAAAACCTTAGTGCGGTTACTTAGTTGCCGATAATAATTACTAATTTTTTTTAGAACAATAATTATTAATTTTGATAGTAATAAAAATATCATTCATATCTACACTTAAACGTCATATATTTTCTTTACTTGTTGTAAATTTTTAAAAAATAAATATTAAATTATTTTATTTAAAAAATTTAATAATTAAATCGATTCTATAAGGAGGAAAAATATATTTAATCCTATTTAAAATGAAACCATGATATTAGACAAAATAAATTATATGAAAATCAAGGGCTGTCAATATAATGTTAGTTTCTTCAAATTCTGAGGTTGATTAAAAAGATAAATCTCAAGTGGTCTTCTCTTCTGAATTAGAATTAGAATTAGAATTATAGTATGAGAATATAGATACTCGATTAGAATTTTGTATAAATTCTCTAGGACAGTACTGTGGCCAATTTGAAAATATTTATTGGATTGCACAAAGGTATGGGCCCTTCTTGGTTCTCTTTATAGGGCTATGAACAAATGGTGCATGCCACATCCAGATATACTCCTCCTTTAATTATTCTTTAATTCTCTTCTTTTCAAAAAGACCCACTTACACTCCCCAACCACCTCTGCTTCAAACTGATAAGGAATATTGGTCCACACTCCACAAGGCACAAGCTACAATCTTAATTTAGAAACAATATTCACCCTTATTTTTCAGTGGAAGTTTACCCACCCTTTCATAAGCCAAAGGGAATTTAAAAAAAATTCACAAACCTTTATGAAAATTGGGAGCCAAGCAAGCTTGAAATATCGATATCAATCAATTTAAATTTTATAAATATATTGAATATATTGATGTTGTCGATTGAAACATTGGAAAAAAAAAATTCGCAAAAATTTTAGACAAATAAAATTATAAAATGTTAATATAACCTTCAAACATATCAAAAATAATAATTACTTATTTCTTAAATTAAGCATCTTATTTAATAAATATAAATATAAATATATTTTATGTTTTATATTTATTTTGACTAATAAATCAAAAAAATTAAAACTAGATAGTTAAAATATTTAAAATAATTATTTTAACTAACAAAATGATTAAAAAACTAAATAAAAATATGTAAGTGTAAATTATTATTTTAAAAATATTTTATCAATATTGTTTAACATTTTATAGACAATATTTATATTATTAATTAATATTTTTTTGATATTTTAAGATTTCTAAAATATAAATATTATCAAAATATAATCGATAATATCAAAAGTATTTTCATCTTTTGGAGCTAAGAAAGGAATTGATTCCAACTCCACAACCCAAGACAATTTCTAATAATTGAGAATCATACGTTATCTTAAAAACTGAAATTGAATTTAGATTAGATGTAGCAATAGGCTACAGTTTACATGAATCACTTTTTATTATGAATGTATGTGTTATTAATAAATAGTTAATAAATATATAAAAAAAATTATCTTTTAAATAAATTTGCTTTTTATTTTAGCAATTTATACTTACATATATGCTGTATATTAATGATACATAAACTGATATACTAAAAGTGGTACAGAAAATTTTTACTCGCAGCAATAACCTATTTAAGTTTCATCAATAAATCTAAAATTAATGCAAGGTTATAATTCGTAATTTGATAGGAAATTAGGCGTTTAAGTATTTAAAATTATAAAATTAAGAAAATAATATTTTTATAATTATTTTAAAATTATTATTAACAAAAATTCAAATCTGTTAATATTATGATATTAAACTATTGGGTTGATTTTTGCAAAAGCCTGCGATTGCCATTCTTTTTTAAGGGAGCCAGCTTGCAATAATTTATAACACTCTGTAAAATAAAGAGAATGGAGGACAAGTGGGACATAATATAGTTAATTACACTCCATGGGGATAATTTTGTACTAATGGGATAGACTAGAAATGTGTGAAGAGGTAAAAATATAAGTCACGCTCATAAAAAAAAAAAAAAAAAAAGTATTATCTAAGAATAATGAATCTTTTTTCTTGTTGAGTTAGCTTTTAAAAATTTATAGGCACATGATAATAAAAGCTCAGAATCTTACTTTTTAAATTTTACATTTAATTAAATATAAATATGTCACTTAATATACATGATATTTTTTTTAGCAAAAGATATTCTTGTTATTATTTTAATTTAAGATAATAAAAAAAAATTAAAGCACATAATCTTATAGTTAAAAATTTAAACATACTAAGTTCATTATTTAGTATAATTTAGATTCATAGTCTTGTTAGTACAAAATTTATATATAATTGTACAAATTTTGTATTACACGATATGATCTAATTTTACAGTTAAATGTATAACCGTATATAAATTATACATCTAAAATATTTAATATTTGTTGCTGAATATATGGGTCTTTACTAAAAAAAAAAAAAAAAAGTACATGTCTTGCAAATAAAATAAAAAACAAGTGATCAAATAGATAAAATAGAAAATAAATAGGTTAAAAATAATAAATGATGATATTTACAAGAGGAAAAAAAAAACCTAACACTTTAAAACTATGTAGGAGGTAAAAATACAAATAACATGTTTATAAAAGATAATATTATAGAATTTATAAGAATCATCACGAGTTTCTCCACTTATTTGGGCAAAATTTTTTGAATTAGGTACGATTCTTATGTATTTACTTTACAAAATTCACAAAATGGTATTAAAGTAAAATAACTTGGGTTGCACATATATTAAGTATATAAAGTTTTATTTTTGATTCATTTTAAAAACAGTTGTATTCCATGAATTTTTCTGAGTTAGTTGTATAAATTTTTTGCGCGTGATGCATATATATCTTCAATGCTCACCATGTTTCTTATTTGTTTTGTTGGCTAATAACAGAATAAGAGGTTAGTATTAAATGCCTTAAGTAGTAAGTCCCCATCTCAGATTTATAAGCGTGTATGAGTGGTCACCTCCCCAGATGGGGGACTAATATATAAAAGCATCCGTACGATGAGAAGAAAAACGAACATTTCCTTTTATGCTAAGAGTCTTGTGGAAAAGAACAGAGAAAAGTTTGATATATAACATTGCTTTAACAAGTATATCAATTGATTTTCAAAGATAAGCTAAATGGGTTCTCTATTCTAATTTGAAAAAAGTGTCGTGAATGACATTTTATTTAAACTGTTTAGTTATTTAACTTATAAAAAATATTTTAAGTGGCAAATATAATAAGGAATGAAAATGTTTGTTTTTTTATTTAATTTTTCGTTAAATTTAATAAAATAACATATATGTTTTATTTGTGTTTATATTTTTCGATAGATATATACGTAAAAAATTAATATTTAATTAAAATTTTATTTAAATTTTTTTTCTTTCAAACATAAAAAATTTTATTGTCTAATTTGTAACTACAATAAAA